>JALAZF010000777.1:0-1200000 GCA_022829125.1 Lathyrus tuberosus
TGAAGCAGAAACAAACAGTCTTAAAGAAGCAGAAACAAGCAGAAACAAACAAGTATAAGTATGCCAAATACAGAAAGTCTTAAAAACAGTCTTACACGCCAAAAAACCATAAGTGATAATGGCAACATATCTTTTCCCTAATTGATATAACATATCAGAGGTGAGTTCCAAATCATTTATTTCTACGGACTCCACCATTCTTCTCTTTATACTATTTCTCAATTCAATTTGTCTCTTCTCACTTGTAATGATGAAGTTTGCAAAGGAGTTAGATGCTTAAATGATACAAGAGTGGAAGGAGGAGTTCATGAACCACCGATAATTGAAGAAGCTGATTAAGATAATAAAGTTGTCATCAAGTTCAAATCAAAATGATCAAATCAACCAAGATCTAAGGTGAACAAAAGTCAACATAGGTCAAACAAGTATAATATACAATAAAATAAAATAAAATGCATCAAACGGATTTTTAAAATGATTTTTAAAAGAAAAATAAAAGAGAAAATCCATAAAGTCCTTCAAACATCAAACAAATGGACAAGAAAATTATGGAAGGTTAGAAATAAAATAAAAAGCATATGGAAATTTTTTCAGAATTTTTAAAGACCTAAAACTATTTTTAAACCAATTAAAACAAAGGAAAAAAAGAGAAAATCAAAGAAAAATAGAAAATCATAAAATAAAAATCTTAAAAAATAAAAATGAGATGAAGGAAAATGAAAGAAAAATTTAGAAATTATTTTGGGATTTTTTGGAGTTAAAATGGATTTAATATGAATTTTTGAATTAAAAAAAAATTTAAAATGAAAAAAGAAAAAGAAATAAAGCTTAAAAAAAAGGAGCGTTGGATCTGGCCTCATTAATTGATGTGGCAGATCCAACGCATCTCAACTGATGGTGCACGGTGGAATTTAAAAGAAAAAGCATATCACGTCCACAAAATAACACAACCATCATATCTAAGACAAAAAGTTAATGTATGCGCATCTAAAGCTCTAGATGAGAGAGAGCATCATGGTCCTTAAATGAAATAACGCTTCTAATCAGATTCAAACTTAAACAAACTTAGGACCGTTATAACACTCCGGTCATCTTCTTCGGTGAGTTTCTCACCGGAGTTTGCTAAATGAAAATGTTAGGACACGAGACCACCATCATTGTAACTGTTTTCTCATCACGAATTCAACTTCATGCTCAAAACTCATTTATCTAAACTAAGCATGGAGAAAATTATAGGGAAATCTCAGTAAAAAGAAAAACACGAAAAAATGAAATTAAAGGAAACATGAAGATCCATACGCACACCTCACCAAGTTCTATTAATTAGTCGGTACGTTGTGAGCACCTGAAGCGGAAGAAGAGGCAGTCTTTAAGAGATTGTTTCCACATTCCTTGATTGACAAATCAATGGATTGGTATCTTGACAAACCCACTCAAACTATGACCAATTTGAATGTATTGGAAGAAAACTTTCTAAACAAATTCTTCCCACACAACAGGTTCTAGGACGCCAAAACAGCAATTATCGCATTTTCTCAAAGTTCAACTGAAACTCTCTGTGAAACATGAGAGCGCTATAAATCTATGCTACAAAAATGTCTGAATCATGGTTTTGATGAACTCACATAAATTCACATCTTTCGCAACGGATTGCAGCCACAACCAAAACATCTACTTTATGCAACCGCCGATGGTTCTTTATTATCCAAAAAGCGCAGAAGAGACAGTGTCCATCATTAATCATATCGCTCTAAATGACCATCAGGTTCAATATAACAGAGGAACGACACAAGGGAAACCTGGAATTTTGGAGTTAGGTTCGAATGAAGCGATATTGGCACAAAATAAACATCTCACCCAAACAGTGGAAGAATTAACAAAGAAGTTGTCCAAACTTCCAAAACAGCTCAAGAAAATATATGGACCGACTAATAAACTGCAACGAATAACTTTTTGTTAGCTTTGTACAGGAGACCATCCAACATGTTTTTGTCCTCCAATTAACGAGGAAGTATATTATATGGGGAATCAACAAAGACCAGCACAATACCAGCACACCAAAATTATCAACGCGGAAACAATGCCAATCATGGTCTAGGGTAGAGGGAAGAAGCTGGAACATCGAACATACCAATCAATATTAGAATTTTCATCAACAGCTGCAAAATACGACTTAATCGAACATAACATCCATACTGTAGGACAACTTGAACCAATTTATGCAGTTGTCCATTACAAATCATAAAAATACAGATGCTTCGATCAAGAACCTTGAAATGCAAGTTGGAAAAATTGCAAAATATTTGCCAGATCAACAAGAAGGAACCTTCACAGCCACAACTTAGAGAAATCTGAAAGAACACTGCAAATAAATTACAACGAGAAACGGTTGAGTGCTTGAATCGGGAAATAATGAGAATGAGAAAAAAGAAAGGAGTGTAGTGGAAGAAAAAGAGAAACAAGAAAGAAAGAAAAAAAAAGAGGAGGAGAAGAAAGAAGAAAAAAATGAAAGTCATGATGAATCAGTTGAAAAAAGAGCAAGAAAAGAAAGAAAAACACAAAAAATAAAACAAATGGTGTGCGGAGAAATCAAAGAACGAAAGTAGAAAAGGTAAGATGATCAATTCGCCAGCACAAAATCTACCATATCCTCATGCTCAAACTAAAATTGATAAGGAAAGACCATATGCTAAGTTTTTGGACATATATCAAGCGCTTACAAATCAACATTTTGTTTGCCTAAACACTTGAACAATTGACGACTTATGCAAAGTTTATGAAATAAATCCTTACAAAATAGGAGGATTACGGATGAAGAAACAATTCATCTTGATGCAAGCTGTAGTGCAATCATACAAAGAACACTTCCACAAAAAGAGAAAGATCCTAGAAGAGTTATGTTACTAGTCACAATTGCAAACGTGAATGTAGGGAAAGCCTTAATTGCTCTTGGTTCAAGTATCAATCTCATCCCATTAATAGTAATCAAAAGAATTGGTGATTCTTCCTAATAACGATTTTGCTTGCCCCTGTGTGTAAAGATGCGATGAAGACTTGGAGCACTTGTTCTACAAGTGCTAATTTATTTTGGTAGTATGGCGGAAAATTGTTGATTGGTTGAATATTGCTTCATCACGCACCAGTTCGGTTTGGGAGCACTTAATGTCTTGGAGTTGTTTCTATAGGAAGAAGAATGATCTTAGAGGGAAAGAAGGAATGGTTTGGTTTGCTGTCATGTGGAGCCTTTGGTCCCTAAGAAACAATATTTGTTTCAATGGGGCTACTTGTAATTTATCGGGTTTAATCTGGGACATCAAGATTACAATCTGGAAATGGTCGGTCATGGGGAATATTCTGCAATTCAACGCTAGTTTTTATGATTTTTGTAAGAAACTCTTCCCTTGCAGTTTGTAATTTTATTTGTGTTGAATCATCCTTACTCGGTTTATCGGGGTTCTTTTTGTGATCTTCCTTGCTTAAAAAAAATTTAGTAAATTAAAAAATAAAAGTTATTAAGTAAATTACACAACATAATAAGAGTAAAAATGAGAGAAAATAGACTACACCAAAAAAAGTATTCTTTTTATATATTAATATAGATAATGTCTAACTATTAATCTCATTTAATTAATATACATTAGAAAATTAGAATAATAATAATATGAATTATTACATATTTGCTACATCTAGCATTTTTCTATAAAAATCGATGATATAATTAAATATGTTTTGTGTGTAAATATTACTAATTAATACTAAATTATGAGTTGTTTATAAATATGTATTTACTTATTTTATCATTTTCTAAAGAAAACTAATAATATTAATAGATAATATATTTGATAAAAGAATGATAAATATATCATAAAATATATAGTGAATTATATAATTAAAACAATAATTACCAGATTTGAATGAGGCAAAACAAATGTTTGATGTTTTCAAAGATTACGGTTTGGTGCTTGAAGTTTTTATTCCTCCAAGGTTAGATAAAAGGGACAGGAGGTTTGGCTTTGTTAGATTCAAGAAGGTGTCGGATGAACATCTTTTTGCCATTAAACTGGACAACATTGTCATTAAAGGCAACAAGATATTTGCAAATACACCTAGATTCCAGAGGGGGGACAAAATATATAAGTTGGGAGATTGGAACACAAGAATAGAGAAAAGAAACTTTCCGAAGCCTATGGAGGGTATGAACAATAGGATACTGAGATATGGTAATGGAGGGGTGTCTTATGCCCAAGTTACTAAATGGGTCCATCCAATAATATGGTTGAACAAAAAAGTTTCTCATCAGGTCTTTTTTGGTGAGAACCCAAACTTTGCTCATTTGATGTTCAATGTGAATGAAGAGAGTTGGAAAGATTCGAACAAACGTTTGTTAGAGTCAAGGAGGTGTCAGGTACATCTTATAAGGTACATGAAGCTTTACATATGGAAGGATATTTCAAGATCAAGGCTACCCCTTTGGGTGCTAATTTATGTTTATTGGAGGAATAAATCATTGGTGATATAAAAAAAATGGTGATTGAAGATGAAGTATGGATCTCTAAATGGTTTTTAGATGTTCACCGTTGGTCCCTAGCGGATGTTGATAAGGAGAGATTGACCTGGGTGAACATTTTTGGGTTACCTTGTCATATTTTGGGGGGGGGGGGGGGGGTAAGGTTTTTGGTTTCTTGGCCGCCAGGATTGGTTCATTCGTTAAAGTCGATGAAGATACGCAGAAACATGTGAAGCTGGATGTCGCTCGTATTCTCATCAGGACGAAGTTTGCTATGAATCTTAATGAAGTATGTAATGTTGAAGTTAATGATAACATTTTTCGTATCAAAATTGTGGAAGAATCAATTGGATTTTGTACGAGGAATTCTTATTACTACAATGGTAGATCTGTGGTAGATAACTCGGAGATGGTGTCTTCTGACAGTGAGGTGGAAGAGTCGATGATGGGCTCTGATGAACCAGGTAATATTGATCGGAGTCGAGTTCAGGAAAGTGGTTGTGACAGAGATGGAGATGGGAATGATCCTGTTTTGAGTATTGTTTGGAGAAGAGATCATGTTGATATTAATGCAGCAGGTTTTGAGTATAATAAAAGTAATATACATAAAGCAGGAGATACTCAGTATGTAGGTGACAAATATTCGGTAGGTGGGGAAGGGATTAAGTAGACATTTGCAAATCTTCCTGTTAAGGTTTAGAAATCTATTAAAAGATTGGGTGTGGAGGCATATGAGGACAATGAAGCTTTCGAATCCATTATCCGTAATTTGGAAGACGAAGATAGGATTGGTAAAAAAGGTAAGAAGGGGGCAGCTACAGGTAAATAATGAATTTTGTAACTTACAATATTAGAGGGTGTGGAAGCAATATAAACAGAAGGAAAATCCGGACTATGTTAATAGGTGGTTGGGCTGATTTATTTTTTTGTAAGAATCAAAATGCGTTTAGATGTCAGATGAGATTGTGCATAGTATCTGGGGTAATAATGATTCTCTTTGGTCTGCTTCAAACTCGGTCGGACTATCAGGAGGCATTCTCACTATTTGGAGGAAAGATTTGTTTGTTCCAGTATGCAGTTATAAAGGTCAAGGATATTTAGGTATGATGGTCATTTGGAAAGGGAAAATTTGTTATTTCTACAATATATATTCGTCGTGCATTAACGCAGATAAGAGAGAATTGTGGAGTAACATTCTTCTTTTAAAATCAAAGCTGGAGGTGGGGGAATGGTTTATTGGAGGTGATTTTAATGCCGTAAATGTGTTGGGGAGAAGATCGGTAGAGGGACTCGCTGTAAGAAAATTATGGTTGAATTTGGTGACTTCATCCAATTGTCTGGTTGTGTGGATTTTCTAGTTTCGGGAAACAATTATACTTGGTTCAGTACAGTGGGTAAGTCTTGTAGTAGGCTTGATCGGTTTTTTGTCTCTCCTGGTCTTCTGAATTATTGGAACATGGTGCGTCAGAAAGTGGGATCGAGGGATATCTCCGATCTTTGTCCGATGTGCATTTCAGTGGGGAACATCAATTGGGGGTCCTAAACCGTTTAAGGTTCTTAATTGCTGGTTCGATCACCCGGGTTTTCTTTCGTTTGTGAAGGAGGTATGGAATTCCTGTTTAGTTCGTGGTAAATCTTCTTACATCTTATCTAAGAAGCTGCAATATTTGCGTTCGAAACTTTGATGGTGGAATAAAAATGTCTTGGGATGGATAAACACTAAAATTGTTGAAAATATTGGCATTATTAATGATATTGAAGATTCTCTTACGGATAAAGATGGTGTTTGTAGTTCTCAAGATCATTCCAGAAGGAATTGTGCCGAAGATGATCTTTGGAAACATCTCAGAGTTAAAGAAAATATCCTATTGCAGAAATCTCGAACAAAGTGGTTTGTTGAGGGTGACCACAATACAAAATTTTATCATGTTTCCATAAAACATCAGAATATTCTGAACACCATTTCTTCGGTGTATGTGAATAATCAGATCGTGGAGGATGTAGCTGGGGTGAAGTAGGTCGTTGCAAGTCATTTTGAGAACAGATTCAGTTCGATACATCGACCTATGCCATCCATTGGGAGCGACCAGTTAAAGGTCCTGTCTACTTCGGACAACATGGCAAATAAGGTCCCTTTTGAGACTGAGGAAATTAAGAGTGTGGTTTTCCATTGCGCAGGAGATAAGAGCCCAGGTCCTGACGGTTTTAACATGGAATTTTTCAAGCATTGTTGGGAGGTGGTGGGTTTGGACTTTACTAATTGCATTCAAGAATTTTTTTAGGATGGTAGCCTTCCAAAAGTTTTATCTTCTTCGTTTCTTATTCTAATTCCTAAATGTGACACTCCTAAGCATCTCGATGAATATATACCGATTTGTTTGATCAGTAGTGTGTATAAAGTTATGGCTAAGTTATTGGCTAGTAGACTAAAAACAGTGGTGGGCATTATCATTTCTCGATCCCAAACGATATTTATTGCGGGAAGAAATTTGCTAGATGGTGTTCTTGTGTTGAATGAGATTTTGGATTTTGCAAAGAGAAGTAAGAGCAATGGGATGATTCTTAAAGTGAATTTCTCCAAGGCTTATGATTGTGTCGAGTGGTCGTATCTCCGTAAGGTTATGGATGTCATGGATATTGGTGAGAGGTGGATGAATTGGATGGAGGGTAGTGTAATGAATAATTACATGTCCGTTCTTGTTAATGGGAGTCCTACTCGAGATTTCGAAGTGTCTAGAGGGCTTAGACAAGGTGATCCTCTATCACCTTTTCTTTTTGCTATCGCGGCGGAAGGCTTAGCGGTTTTAATGAAGAGAGATATATAGGGGCAGGTTTTCAAGGGTTTTCAACTTAGCATTGTTAGTTAAATGGATTTGGAAATTTCTTAATCCTAGCGACAGTTTGTGGAATGGTATCCTTGAAGGGCGGTACTGTCAGTACGTTTATGATCTGGTTCGTGGGGATTATCCGAAGTATAAGGTCCCCCATCTCTTGGGTGGCGGGACTTGTTCAAGATTTCTCATTATTTCGGGTCTGAGTCTTTGCCTATTTTAACGATTTCAAAGATAGGCAATGGTGAATCTACTTTATTTTGGTTATCTATTTGGTACGGGACCAACACTCTTGCGTCTTTATTTCTGGAGGTGTCGGTTGCGGCAAACATGCCACCGAGCAGAGTGTGAGGGTGATCAGTGGTTTTGGAACATTAAGTGTTTCGATGACATTGCTTTGTTTTCATGGCAGCAGGATATTATGCGGCTTTATGAATTATTGGGCGATGTGGATATATGCAAAGAGGATCGAGATGTGTTGATTTAGCCGCATAACACCTCTCAAATGTATTATGTTAATTCTGGATAATACAGCTGTTGATATGTCGGTAGATTATAAGGCGGCTTTCAAGCTTTTATGGTTGGCAACTTCTACTTTGAAAACTATATTGTTTGGTTGGAGATTATTCCATAATAGGCTTCCAACTCGAGATAATCTTAGTGTACGTGGAGTTATTTCAAATCCGCATAATAAGGTGTGTCCGTTTTGTTTCTTAGAGGAGGAAAATATTGTTCATTTGCTATTTCTATGTTGTAAAAGTATTAAGGTGTGGGATAGTATGTTTAGTCGGTTGGGGGTGAGGGTGCCTCTTAGTGATAACCTCCTTGGCCATTTTAAAGATTGGATTGCATCACTGCATTTTCGTGGCGTTGGCATTAACAATGTGATTGGTCTTTGGCTAGTAGTTTGTTAGAGTTTATGGACATGTAGGAATAATATCATGTTTAAGGATGAGGTTTGGGATGGAGAGTTAGTGGCACATAAGATAGTTCTTCTTTCTTGGTGGTGGATAGGTAAGAAATTTAAAAGAGCTTTTACTTGTAATTATTATGAATGGGTTAAAGCACCCTGTAATTTTATGTAGGAGTGCTTTATTTTAAAGTTGGTTGTAGTTTTTTGTATATGGGTTAGGATACCCCTTTGTATCCTTGGAATATATTTTTGCCTATTAAAAGAAATATAATTAAAACAATCAAAAGTTTCAAAATTATTTTTATAAGTAGTAATATAATATAACACTGGGGCCTCAAGCTCATGGTAATATAGGGTTTGTGGATAATTTATTTTTTTACTTTATCTTTATCAAGAGAATGGAAAGGTAGGGTTTAGGAAAAATGTATTTTTTTAGTTTTAGATAGGTTTGTGACATTAGTTTTCCATTGTTCCAGCCTCATCTTTAGTTCATTTATTGCAACTAGCTTGGCCTTCGGGTGTTTCTTTGGAGCAACTTTGATTGCTAAGCGTAGGGAGTACATGTATCTTGGTAGTCTGGTTTATTCTGCGTTGTCTAGACTTACCAAGTAGCAGTGAATGCTCTCTTTAGTGTGGTTTTAGTGTTTTCCATAACATTAATGCTCTAACTAGCTGATATGCTAGTGTAGGCTTCTCCAAGCAACTATTGGCAGCTTTTCAGCAGTTTTTCCAAATATTAAGAAAGGATTACTAGACAGGAAACAACTCACTTTTTGAGTACTTGCCTTTTGTATTTTGGCAGATATACATACCTATATACTTAAATACGTACATACACAAAGTATGAGATATATTGTCTTTTCAATTTCATCATGCACTCTATAACTCGATTTCTTTTTGTTGTTTTGTTCATTCTAGTTGCTTATATGCTTGGATTACCTATTTTTTGGATATTTTTTAAATATTGGAAAAGAGCACGTCAATCTTATTCATGAGAGGCTTGAAAAGCTTTTGTATAGCGGCCAACTTGATACTAAGGAGATGGATAGGTAAGTATTTTTCAAGAAGCTTTAGTCGAGGAATACAGATATGATTCGAAATGAACATGGAGGCTTTAGTATAATATTTAATTTTGGCCATTTTAAATTTTCAGTTGTATCACAATAATTTCTGTTTACATATCATTTGATTTCGCTATGATTATATTTTTAATGAAAAAAAAATTGTTATATTTCTTTTATACATAATTAACTATTTGCAGGATTTTTAAATTTGAAATATTTAAATTTTGAGTTTTTTTTATTAAAATTCAGAAACTCTCGTACTATAGCTAACTATGGCTAGTTATAAATCTTCTACCTACATGATTGAATTGTATGGAGATTCTTTTTTTTTTTCTCTTTTTCTTCTCTTCTCTCTCTAGAGAAGCAATGTCTGTTTCTTTTTTTCTATCTCTAGGTTTATGGTTTTCACTTTCCAACAAACATTAGTCACATTTATTGTTTTTGTTTTGTACTGTGTGTTGTGTGTTGTGGTTTTTTTTCTTTTTCTTCATATGATATGAGAAATGAAATTGTTGTATAAGAATGTTTAGTTGTTAAGGTAGGCATCAATTCTCATACCATACCCATTTGTAAGTGTACGTACATCACAGAAAAATGAAAGTGAAATTTGTGTGCATACAAACCTATAAATCATGTATAATATATGACGAAGCCAAACCGGTGGTAGCATTATTTTATGTTGTAAAGCCTACCCGTCTTTAATGGGAAGAGTTTAAATAGAAATAGAGACTTTCTCAACAAGTTGATTATTTACTATTTATATAATAATTTATTCCTTCTAATCTATGATAAACGTCATTTTTAAAAAAAAAAAATTTTAATTGAGCTTCATTTTTATTGAATGTGTTCCTGATATTTTCATTCTTCTCTTCTCACAAATACTGCTTCACGCTCCGCCACGCCTCCCCATTTGCAATGGTGAAGTTTGCAAAGGAGTTAGACGCTCAAATGATACAAGAGTGGAAGGTGGAGTTCATGAACTACCGACAATTGAAGAAGCTGATAAAGATAATGAAGCTGTCAATGGCTTCAAGTTCAAACCAAAATGACAACAACTCCAATAGAAATTCCATTTTCAATTCTGTTTCATCTCTTGTGAAGAAAGTCACCTCAAGCCTCTCACCTACTAACAATATCATTAAGGTATTTTTTTGTTCCTGTTATTGTTTTTTTGATTAACAAGTTGTCGCTATTATTGTTAATTTTTACACAAAAAATCCCTTTTCTGCAACCATGCGTCGCTATGCCTCTGATGGAAGGGACAACACTGTTCCATTGTTTCCCAGCAATACAAGCCTAAATGTGTCCTCCTCTCACACCCACTTATACTTGTCATCAATAAAGACATCTTTAATTCTAGTTTGAGTGTCTTGAATGAATTAATCCACATGTTGACAAAGAGGATTGTAGATTATTTAGGCTTGGAGTCCTTGAAGGGTTTATGGTATAGAAGGATTAAAATAGCCAATTGAGAGAGCTTGTTTGACAAGGGACCATATGTCTGTCTTTCTATTATGTAAATATTGTCTATAACAGATCCGCTTAATTCATCTGGCTTGGGTACTTTGTACTTGTAGCATTTGGTGTAAAGGGGTGTTTAGGAAAGTTTAATTTGAATTAACACAACTCTCTCAACCCACTTTAACTTAATTCATTTATTATATAATCGAGATATCATATATAAAAAGGCATACAAGGGATACTTTAACCTTAAAAATACAAAACAAACCGATTACCTGAATTCAAACAACTCAGGGGAGAAACAAAACCACTGAAAAAAATTATAAACTTTTTGTAACTTATTTTTTTTAGTAATTCATAGATGTGTGATTACTAGTATAAGCTCTCTTTTAGTGTGCCACTATAGGTTCCTTCCTTGAACACCAAGAAATTTGTGCTACTAACATAAAAAAATATGTATAATGTATTGGATTTTTTATCATCTTTGTGACTAAATATACTTTTATATGATGCGGCTGAGAAAGAAAACCATAGGAGACAGTGGAGAAGAAATCTATGAAACCGAACTTGTGCAACTGTTTCCTCAAGATAATGTAGGTTTTTGAATTAAATCAATCATTATACATGTGAAATAATATTGTATCTTTTTTGTTTTAATTTACTTTTATGCTTATCACTGTCCATAGGTACCTGGGTTTTTTGTGAGGCTTGATGATGAGCTAAACAAAGTTAACCTTTTTTTAATCAAAAAAGAGAGTGAGTTTTTAGAAAGGGGAGATACATTGAAGAAACTGCTAGAGATCTTGTTAGATTTAAAGAAAATTGTTAATGGCGAGGAACAACGGACTGATAATGCTGAGAAAGTTCCTCCTTCAACACAAGATCCTAATTTATTAGGTTAGATTGTAATTAAATGTTTTTTTAAAACATAAGATTTTCACTGTTACTTGAACATTCACAAAGTTTATACTATTTCTATTTCTAAATTGCTGTTAATTATGTACTTTCAATTTCAGAATTTATTGCCATTACAAATCTGCTTTGGGAGGATTTAGTCAATAGTCCAACAGGACATTTTCTTCGCAAGAAAATGATTCAGAGTGCCCAGAAGATTATTAGAAGTGCATTTGTTGAGTTCTACAAAAACCTAGACTTACTCATGATTTACAGGTTTTCATTCTTCGTTTTTAATGATATTAAAAACAAATATATAAGAAATCTCTTGAAAAAAATATTAAACAAGAATTTGTTTTTGTCCAAAGTAATTTTGGAGAAATTTCAAATACATTAAAGCTTTTGAAAATTGCACGCGTTGAGTTTTATGTCTCATTCTCATTTTTTAATTATTTCATAATTATATCAAATTATAATATTTTTCTCTTATTTGGCAGCTCACTGAATATGGTCGCTTTTTCAAAGATATTGAAGAAATTTGATAAGGTAAGATTTAAATTTAGCACTTAAATTAGATATTAAATATTCTATAAAATGTTAATAAAATGTTAATGTAGAATCAAGCATAATATAATATATATGTTATAAGTCAAAACTTTGGATATATGTACACTTATGATAACTTTCATGTCCCGACTTACAAACGAAAAAAACCTCTTAATCCCAATGAATATACTCTTATTCTCACTTAGTCCTAAGTATATGTTTATCTAAACCTAATACTTTCCATTTAGTCTTATGTATTTTAAGTTTTTAACGAGTGTATATCGTTGATAATTCATTTAATTAATACTTTCCACTTTGCGTAACGACATTCAATTCAACGGTGCAATCTTTAGTTTTAACCAGTGAATATCGTTGATAATTCATAGATCGTGAGTGTGGGCGGGCATATCTTGTAAATCATCTACTTACATTTCGTTTCATGAATGGCACACCTCTCCTATATCTTGTTGTAGGAGGTAAGGTGTTTGTTCTCTTTGTATTAATGGAGCACATCTTTTGCTCACCTTAATATAATTTCGCTTATTAAAAAAAAACTTATTAGTTTTATTCTAATCATAAGTGTATCTTAACCTTAACAATTCTTAATCATACATTATTTGATCAAACCCTATCTTAAGAGTGTTTATGATTAACACTATGGTAATCACTTAAAGAATAATTATTCTAATAACTCAAATGATTATTAACTATCTTTAATTGGGGTTTAGAACATGAAAACTAGGGTTATAGAAAAATTATGGGTTTAAGATTGAATCAGAAAGTTCTTTGATTCGAATTAGAAAATCAGAGTTGAAAACCGAACCACCCCTAATTTTAATCATGATTTTGATCATGAATAAAAACTTCATTTTGATTTCAATTAAGAATGCTTAAATCTTAATCATTTTTAGTGGTCATCTACTCTAACCAAATTTTGGGAGATTTATTTATTCTTATTATACTATTGTTTATTTTTTTAATTGATAAAATGGTTTGTAAAGAGAAATTGATATATAAATATAAAAAGTAAATGAAACAATGGTCAAACACATATTTTTGACACATTTATGACTAGGTGTCATACTCTCACCAGTTTCAAAGTCAGGAACCATTCTACTTGTACACAAAACCAGAGTATTTTTTTTAATGAAAATACTAAGTAGCACGGGTTTGGGATAATAATATTTTGAATATTTAAAATCTAGATACCCACCCATATGGTGTTTTTGGATATTATTTAGTATTTAATTAAAGCTAGAATTTTCAGATTTAAATTTGATATTTTAAATTAAAAAATTATAAATTATTAAATCTTGATCTAACTATCACTAATACTTTAAAAGTATAAATACAAATTCTTTTAATAGTATGAAATTAATTTTCATGTGTTCCTTTATTTTTGATGTATTTAAGTTTATGAAAAATGTTTTAAAAATTGAGTGCTTTGCAAGTATATAGTGTCACACACTGTTAAAAATTAAGTGTTAAAATGACACATCTCTAGTATTATCTGGTCATAGAAAACTTAAATTTCAAGGTTATATAGAGTGCTTGTGCTTTTCTTTTAATAGCATGTCCATTTGATTAATTTTATATCTTAGATCTATACAATCTTTTAATAAATAAAATCTAACTTTTATTTAGTAATTTGATAATAACTTTCTATAATATGAATTATAAATTTTCATTGGTCAAATAGGTGTCTGGCCAAAAGATTTCTGGAAGTTATTTGGACGCAGTGGGAAAATCTCATTTCGTTACTTCAGATAAGGTAAGTCTTTTAAATATTATATTTAATATATGTTTTTCAAAGTTGCCATGGAAAAGGGAAAAAGTATAAGAAGACAAAAAAATAATAATATGATATTTATTTTAAATATTCTTAATAATATGCATAGTGCATTATATTATATGATTCTAATATGTTGCTATGATTATATACAAGGTTGTTAAGCTGATGGACGAAATGGAATCTATATTCACAAAGCATTTCGTCAACAATGACAGAAAAAAGGCAATGAAGTTTTTGAGACCCAAACAACCCAAAAATTCAGATATGATCAATTTTTTTGTTGGTAATATAATGAGTCTCTCTTTATGTCTCTTTGTTCATTACCACTTTAGATTCAACATTAGTATTATATTTTGTGCAATATCTCAAGTGAACACTACATGTACAAACATTAAAACCTACATGAGTAAAATTTTGGTTCACATAAATGTTAATATTAATTTGAGAAAGTGAAACCAATGAATATAATCATATATGTTAGTATTATGTGAAACAATATCTTTGATTTAAAGTGTCTGAACTAAGTAATTAGGCAATTTCAAGTAGTAATAATAATAATAATAATAATAATAATGATAATAATAATAATAATAATAATAATAATAATAATAATATTATTATTATTATTATAATAATAATAATAATAATAATAATAATAATAATAATAATAATAATAATAATAATAATAATAATAAATTTGGAAATAGTTTTGGAATCACTAAGCTAATGAGTTGAATTTGAAATATTTTGTTAGGTTGAAAATCTTATTTGCAAAATAAAGTTTATCTTTCACATAATTATATTTTATAATTAACTCTCTCTATGTTATTGTTTCTCTATGCAGGATTGTCTACAGGTTTTTTCGTGTCTTTGTTTTGTGTATATGCATTTTTGGCTCATTTCTACAGCGTATTCTCTCCCATCAATGAATCGGTTTACATGAAAACCATGTATCCTATATTCAGGGATAAAATCATTTTCTAACATTTATATATTTATATATTAAGTAGAAATTTTCTAATGAACTCTTAGCAAATTATTACAACCTTTAGAGCCAACGACTCTCAAAACCCTAAACCCTTGTTTCTTACGCAAGAAAGCAAGGTTACAAAAAGCGTACTAAAGCGTCACAAACCTATGTCTAAGTCTTCTATTTATAGAGTCTTCTGCTTCCTTGGGCTTCAGTCTTCTGTTTGCTGATTCCTTGATCTATGTACTGATTGCTTCCGTAAATCTTGCCACAGATTTAGAAGCATCCTGCAATATCAGATACACATCTGTTAGGACATCATTTCTGACCAGTCTTCTTTCATCAGACTTCTTCATGTTTGAACATCTTTTTTGACATTCTGTTTTTACAAAAAATTTGCTCAAATCAGCAGAGCTTTCAATCTCCCCCTTTTGACAAATTTTTGGTTAAAACACCTTTGGTAGAAAAAGAAAGACCGGGTGTGTAACAGTCCGTTTTTAATATTTCCTTTTTCCGTGCTTTTTGGTGTTAATTGGTCGAGTCTTTATTTTTAATTGAGCAATATTTATGTTAATTGCTAATTGGTGTGATTATATGTTATTTTTGCACATTGTGTAGTTTTACCGTTTTTGAGAGTTTGCGGGAAAAATTGGAATAGAGGGTATTTGACATATTTCATAATTAATAGTATTAGTTAATAATAGTTAGTTTAGATATTTATTAGAAATGTTTAGAATTTTTAAGTTAAGAAAATATAAAAGAAAATAGTTAGTATAAGTTTAGAAAAGAAGAAAAAGAAAAGTTAGTAAGAGTTTCCCAAAAGAGAAGAAAAAGAGAGAAATAGAGAAGTGAAGAGAAAGTGAAGAGAAAGAGGAAAAATCACCAAGCAAGCTTTAGGAATCGGATTGTTATCGGGTAAGGGTGTGAAACTCGGTTATTATATTGATTGAGTATGATTATATATGTTTGTTTTTGAATTGTTTGAATGTGTAGAGAATTATGTGGTTAGGTTGCTATTTTTGACAAAATCGATAGAAACCGATGTTTTTACGGTCGAAAAGTCGTATAAATACATGTGTTGGTTGGTTATATGTATGTGAGCTGCTGTTTAAAGTTTCATGAAGTTTGGTTATGTTTTGGTTAGTTTTCGTTATGTTTCCGTTGTTTTCTCCGTTTAGGTCGAATTGTAGGAAACCGATGTTTTCACGGTTAGAATTCGAAATAAATTACGTAGTTATATCGAGCAAGGTTAGGTCGTCGTATAGCGTGCTTTTTATTCGATTTGGTGATGTTTGAAAATTCTGGTTTTTGAAAGGTTGAAATTTAATCGAAAAATCGAACGTCGTAGAAATTTCGTTTATGTGTTCTAAATTGTTCTTATGTATTTGGTGGTTGAGTGTATATGTTTGTTTCGGTGAAAATGTTCGATTTAGTCGAGTTTCCGGGCATTTCGAAAAAATGGCAGCAAGGGTGTAATTTGAGAAATCTGGTTTTTGAGAAAAACAGAGTTATGAATTGATACATAACAGCTATGTATCGATACGAAATGGTTTATGTATCGATACATAACCCTTATGCATCGATACATACTGTAGAAATTTGAGAAAACAGAATTTTCACTACAACATGCGTCGACACATGCGTTCTATATATCGATACATGTGGCCTTTTTGTATCGATACATAAGCCTATGTATTGATACATACTGTGCTGAACCAGAAAATTCTGGTTTGTCGGGGGAACTTCGGAAATTCATATCTCTTGAACCGTAAGTCGGTTTTAACCCCCGTTCGAAGCGTTGGAAAGCTAACGAGATGTTCTTTCTAGGAAAAATAGTTTTGAGGTCTGAACCTAGTCCAATCGGTACAGTTTTTACGAACCGTTTCGTAGTGACGGGCGTCCGGTTTATGTTTTTGCGTTATTTTGAAATATTCATATCTTGTTAACCGTTTATCGTATTTAAGAGTTCTTTATACCGAATCGAAGCTGTCGATGAGTAATTTTTGATGATGATAGAAAATATTATTTTTGGCCGACTTTTAGCCGACTTTTCCGAGAAACCGTAAAAATGGAATTTTTGAGTTATTTTCTATATTGTGCGATAGGATATGATATGTAACGTATGACTTGTGTGAGGAATGTTTGATGGGTATATGATGTTGTGGTGAAGGTTTGTGGCCGTTTGGCAATTATGTGCATTGTATTATATGTACTTGAAATGCATGATTTAATGTATGAGCCTTGATTGCCATGGGTCATTATATGACATGCATCCGGTTGTAGACATTGTAGATCCCTTCGTGGGTGTAAACAATGCATGTAGACATTGTAGATCCCTTTGTGGGTGTAAACAATGCATGTAGACATTGTAGATCCCTTCGTGGGTGTAAACAATGCATGTTGAATTGTAGATCCCTTATGGGTGTAAGCAATTGTTGTATTGATTGTGTGCCTATTATAAAGGACTAAAAATGATCCATAACGTCGTATGCTTGTTGATAAGTGGTAGCGACGGGGAACATCGTATGCCCGACGGGGAGTTACCCTAAGTAACGAGCGATGATTCCAAGAGTTCCTAGGGGACTAATGGTACCGCATGCATAGAGTCGTTGTGTCGGTCTCTGTGCATTTGCATAATTCATTACATGAATGTTTATGTGTTGAATTTTGAGAAGGATTTGTTATGCATTGTGTTAATGTATATGCTTATGTGATTGATGTGTGAAATGGGTTTAATATGTCTTGTGTTGTTTACAAGTATCATATTTGTGTGGTAAGAATAATTGTGCATATTTTGCTAAGTGTTTTATAATGATATGCAATTATATTATAATCCTGTTTCTCACCCTTCTGCTGTGGTTTAATGCTGTAATGGCATTGCAGATTAGACGCTGGAGGTCTTTTGCGAAGATTAGTGTCTTCGTCTTTTTGTCGTTCCGTCGGCTCTGATATGTAACACGGGTAGTCGGGGTTCGAGTGTAGATGTTTCTTTTGGCTTGTATATAGTGGCTTTGTATGAGCATGTATATGACATACTTATCTTTTGTGATGACATCAGTTATGGATGTTCCGCTTTAATTCTGTAACTGAACGATGATATTTTGGAACTGAGTTCCTATGTTTATATGACTATCAGGTTGTTATATATCTATATGAGCAGGTTGTTTTAGTTCACGTTGGTGTGGCATCTCTGGCTATATCATGATAAATTATTCTTTGCTCTGATGTTTTATTTATAAGATTAGTTTATTCCGGTTTTTGTACGGGGTATAGAAGGGGTGTTGCATAAAGTGGTATCAGAGCCAGTGTCTGTTTGGTCTGTCCGACCGTGTCTTTGTGTCGTTGTTGGACTGTTGCACTCTGTTGAGTGGTTGTTTAACCATAATTTGATATCATTGGGAACGTTCAGATTATGGCTGGAAGAGGTGCTGCTGCTATGACTGCGGCCATGCAAGCTATGGCGCAAGCAATGCAGAATTTACCCAATGCTGCGGCGGACGAGGAATCGCGTAGTATGGATAAGTTTCAGAAGAATAATCCACCGAGCTTCGAAGGTACTCATGATCATGAGGGAACACAGATTTGGCTGAAGAAGATTGAGAAGATCTTCCGTTTCATTAGGTGTTCCGAGGATCAGAAGGTACAGTTTGGTACTCATGTGTTGGAAAAGGAAGCTGAAGACTGGTGGGCGAATGCTTCTCAGAGGTTTGAGGAGGATGAGATAGTGGTTACATGGGCTGTGTTCAAAGATGCTTTTCTTGAAAAGTATTTTCCGGAAGATGAGAGAGGTAAGAAGGAAATTGAATTTCTTGAACTGAAGCAGGATAATTCCTCTGTTGCGGATTATGCTGCTAAGTTTAAGGAACTTGTGAAGTTCTGTCCTAATTATAATACGGCTGGTTCTGAGAGGTCAAAGTGTTTGAAGTTTGTGAATGGCTTGAGGCCAAAAATCAAGCAGGGTATCGGTTATCAGGAGATCAGGCAGTTTCCAGTGTTGGTGAACAAAAGTAGGATTTTTGATGAAGATAGTAAGGCACGTGCTACGCATTACAAGAATCTGGGTGATAAGAAAGGAAAAGGGCAGTTCAGAGGTAGGCCTTAAGTGACTCCTGCTGATAAGGGGAAACAGAAGGCTACTTTTGATAGGAAGCCGAGTGGAGGAGGAATGAATTCTTCTGTGAAATGTTATAATTGTGGTGGTATGGGTCATCGTGTGTCAGAGTGTAGGAGGAATATGAACAAGTGTTCTAATTGTGGTTTGACGGGTCATGTGGCTGCTGATTGTAGGAGGAATGCGATCAAGTGTTATAATTGTGGGGCGAATGGTCACTATAGTACAAAGTGCACGAAACCGAAGCAAACTCAACCTAGAGGGAAAGTATTTGCATTGGCGGGAGCTCAGCCTACTAATGCAGATCGTTTGATCAGAGGTACTTGTTTTATTAATAGTAATCTTTTAATTGCTATTATTGATACTGGAGCGACTCATTCGTTTATTTCGATTGATTGTGCGAAACGTTTGAATTTGGTGTTGTCTAAGATGGGTGGAGAGATGGTTATCGATACTCCAGCTTCGGGGTCGGTAACTACTTCTTTCGTTTGTTTAAGTTGTCCTTTGACAATTTTTGGTAGAGATTTTGTGATGGACTTGGTATGTTTGCCATTGAAGGGTTTGGATGTGATTCTGGGAATGAACTGGTTAGAGTTCAATCGTGTTCATCTTGATTGTTATCTTAAGCGGGTGAGATTTCCTTCTCTTGAAGAAGAAAGGGAATCTGGTTTCTTATCTACCAAAGAGTTGAAGAAACTTTTGGCGGAGGAAGCTTAGTTGTTTAGATTGTTTGCATCGTTGTCTGTGGAGAGTCAAGTTGCAATTGGAAGTTTTCCTGTTGTGTGTGATTTTCAGGAGGTGTTTCTGGATGATTTTTCAGATGTGCCGCCAGAAAGAGAGGTGGAGTTTTCTATAGACCTAGTTCCTGGTACTAGACCTGTATCTATGGCACCATATCGGATGTCAGCATCTGAGTTGGTGGAGTTGAAAAGACAATTGAATGAGTTGTTGGAAAAGAGGTTTGTAAGGCCTAGTGTATCACCTTGGGGTGCTCCTGTTTTGTTGGTCAAAAAGAAAGATGGAAGTATGCGTTTGTGTATCGATTATCGGCAGTTGAATAAAGTGACGATTAAGAACAAGTATCCACTTCCAAGGATCGATGACTTGATGGATCAACTAGTGGGTGCAAGTGTGTTTAGTAAGATTGATTTGAGGTCAGGATACCATCAGATTCGGGTTAAAGAGGAGGATATTCAGAAGACGGCCTTTAGGACACGATACGGACATTACGAGTTTTCTGTGATGCCGTTCGGGGTTTCTAATGCGCCGGGTGTGTTTATGGAGTATATGAATCGTATATTCCATGAGCATTTAGATCATTTTGTTGTTGTTTTTATTGATGACATTTTGGTTTATTCTAAGTCACGGGAGGAACATGCGGAACATTTGCGTATTGTGTTGCAGATTCTGAAGGAGAAGAAACTTTATGCCAAACTGTCCAAGTGTGAGTTCTGGTTGTCAGAAGTGAGTTTTCTTGGGCATGTGATTTCAGGTAATGGTATTGTTGTGGATCCATCCAAAGTAGAGGCAGTTCTACAATGGGAGACTCCTAGATCTGTTACTGAAATTCGAAGTTTTCTGGGTTTAGCTGGATATTACCGGAGGTTTATCGAAGGTTTTTCCAAGTTGGCACTTCCGTTGACTCAACTGACTTGTAAGGGTAAGGCATTTATTTGGGATATTCAATGTGAAGAAAGTTTCAACGAGCTGAAGAAGAGATTGACTACAGCTCCGATTTTGATCTTACCGAATCCTAATGAATCGTTCGTTGTGTATTGTGATGCATCTCTAATTGGTTTAGGTGGTGTTTTGATGCAAGATGGTAAGGTGGTTGCTTATGCTTCGAGGCAGTTACGAGTTCATGAGAAGAATTACCCTACTCACGATTTGGAATTAGCTGCGATGGTTTTTGTATTAAAGATTTGGAGGCATTATCTCTACGGTGCTAGATTCGAAGTCTTTAGTGATCATAAAAGTTTAAAATACTTGTTTGATCAGAAAGAGTTGAATATGAGGCAACGGAGATGGTTGGAACTTCTGAAGGACTATGACTTTAGCTTGAATTACTATCCTGGTAAGGCTAATGTGGTAGCTGATGCTTTGAGTCGGAAATCTTTGCGTATATCTGCTTTGATGGTGAAAGAGTGGGAACTTCTGGAACAATTTCGAGACTTGAGTTTGGTTTGTGAGCTTTCACATGAGAGTGTGAAGCTTGGTATGTTAAAGATCACTAATGATTTTCTGTTGTTTGTTATAGAGAAACAGAAGTTGGACTTGAAACTTGTTGATTTGTTGCTTGTTGGAAATCAAGAAGTGAACGGTGACTTTAAAGTGGATGATCAGGGTATTTTGAGATTCCGTGGTAGAATTTGTATACCGGATGATGCAGAGTTGAAAAAGATGATTCTTGAGGAAGGACACCGGAGTAGTATGAGTATACATCCTGGTGCTAATAAGATGTACCAAGATTTGAAGAAAATATTTTGGTGGTCTGGTTTGAAACGAGATGTGGCTCAGTTTGTTTATGCGTGTTTGACTTGTCAGAAGTCGAAAGTGGAACATCAGAGGCCTGCAGGATTAATGCAACCGTTGGATATTCCGGAGTGGAAATGGGATAGTATATCGATGGATTTTGTGACGGGTTTGCCTAATTCTCCGAGTAGGCATAATGCTATTTGGGTGATCGTTGATAGGCTGACTAAATCGGCGCATTTCATTCCGATTGATATCAGTTATTCTATGGAGCGTTTGGCTGAGCTTTATATCCGTGGGATTGTGAAGTTGCATGGCGTCCCGTTGAGTATTGTTTCTGATCGTGATCCGAGGTTTACTTCCAGATTTTGGGAAAGTTTGCAAAAGGCGTTAGGTACTAAGCTGAGATTGAGTTCTGCTTATCATCCGCAGACTGATGGTCAGACGGAGAGAACAATTCAGTCATTGGAAGATTTACTGAGATCTTGTGTTCTTGAGCAAGGTAGAGTTTGGGACAATTTTCTTTCATTGATCGAGTTTACGTATAATAACAGTTTCCATTCTAGTATCAGAATGGCACCTTTTGAGGCACTTTATGGAAGAAGATGTCGAACACCTTTGTGTTGGCATGAATCTGGTGAAAGTGCAGTAGTTGGACCTGAGTTAGTTCAACAAACGACGGAAAAGGTGAAACTTATTCGGGAGAAGATGAAAGCTTCTCAGAGTAGGCAAAAGAGTTATCATGATAAAAGGAAAAGAGATCTTGAGTTTCAAGCGGGTAACCATGTGTTTTTTAGGGTTTCGCCGGTGACTGGTGTTGGACGTGCTTTGAAGTCGAGGAAGCTTACTTCACGTTTTATTGGTCCATATCAGATATCCGAAAGAGTTGGTGCAGTGGCTTACAGGATAACATTGCCACCGAATCTTTCGAATCTACATGATGTTTTCCATGTTTCACAGCTACGGAAGTATGTTCCAGATCCGTCTCATGTGATTCCGATGGATGAGGTTGAGGTAAGAGATAATCTTACGGTTGAGGTTTTACCGGTGAGGATTTTAGATCGCGAGTTGAAAAGGTTAAGAGGCAAGGAGATTGCACTTGTGAAAGTGGCATGGGGAGGCGCTGCTGAGGGCAATTTGACTTGGGAATTGGAAAGTCGGATGCGGGAGTCGTATCCGGAGTTGTTTGGATCAGGTAATATTTTCGAGGACGAAAATTTCTCAAGTGGGGGAGAGTTGTAACAGTCCGTTTTTAATATTTCCTTTTTCCGTGCTTTTTGGTGTTAATTGGTCGAGTCTTTATTTTTAATTGAGCAATATTTATGTTAATTGCTAATTGGTGTGATTATATGTTATTTTTGCACATTGTGTAGTTTTACCGTTTTTGAGAGTTTGCGGGGAAAATTGGAATAGAGGGTATTTGACATATTTCATAATTAATAGTATTAGTTAATAACAGTTAGTTTAGATATTTATTAGAAATGTTTAGAATTTTTAAGTTAAGAAAATATAAAAGAAAATAGTTAGTATAAGTTTAGAAAAGAAGAAAAAGAAAAGTTAGTAAGAGTTTCCCAAAAGAGAAGAAAAAGACAGAAATAGAGAAGTGAAGAGAAAGTGAAGAGAAAGAGGAAAAATCACCAAGCAAGCTTTAGGAATCGGATTGTTATCGGGTAAGGGTGTGAAACTCGGTTATTATATTGATTGAGTATGATTATATATGTTTGTTTTTGAATTGTTTGAATGTGTAGAGAATTATGTGGTTAGGTTGCTATTTTTGACAAAATCGATAGAAACCGATGTTTTTACGGTCGAAAAGTCGTATAAATACATGTGTTGGTTGGTTATATGTATGTGAGTTGCTGTTTAAAGTTTCATGAAGTTTGGTTATGTTTTGGTTAGTTTTCGTTATGTTTCCGTTGTTTTCTCCGTTTAGGTCGAATTGTAGGAAACCGATGTTTTCACGGTTAGAATTCGAAATAAATTACGTAGTTGTATCGAGCAAGGTTAGGTCGTCGTATAGCGTGCTTTTTATTCGATTTGGTGATGTTTGAAAATTCTGGTTTTTGAAAGGTTGAAATTTAATCGAAAAATCGAACGTCGTAGAAATTTCGTTTATGTGTTCTAAATTGTTCTTATGTATTTGGTGGTTGAGTGTATATGTTTGTTTCGGTGAAAATGTTCGATTTAGTCGAGTTTCCGGGCATTTCGAAAAAATGGCAGCAAGGGTGTAATTTGAGAAATCTGGTTTTTGAGAAAAACAGAGTTATGAATCGATACATAACAGCTATGTATCGATACGAAATGGTTTATGTATCGATACATAACCCTTATGCATCGATACATACTGTAGAAATTTGAGAAAACAGAATTTTCACTACAGCATGCGTCGACACATGCGTTCTATGTATCGATACATGTGACCTTTTTGTATCGATACATAAGCCTATGTATTGATACATACTGTGCTGAACCAGAAAATTCTGGTTTGTCGGGGGAACTTCGGAAATTCATATCTCTTGAATCGTAAGTCGGTTTTAACCCCCGTTCGAAGCGTTGGAAAGCTAACGAGATTTTCTTTCTAGGAAAAATAGTTTTGAGGTCTGAACCTAGTCCAATCGGTACAGTTTTTACGAACCGTTTCGTAGTGACGGGCGTCCGGTTTATGTTTTTGCGTTATTTTGAAATATTCATATCTTGTTAACCGTTTATCGTATTTAAGAGTTCTTTATACCGAATCGAAGCTGTCGATGAGTACTTTTTGATGATGATAGAAAATATTATTTTTGGCCGACTTTTAGCCGACTTTTCCGAGAAACCGTAAAAATGGAATTTTTGAGTTATTTTCTATATTGTGCGATAGGATATGATATGTAACGTATGACTTGTGTGAGGAATGTTTGATGGGTATATGATGTTGTGGTGAAGGTTTGTGGCCGTTTGACAATTATGTGCATTGTATTATATGTACTTGAAATGCATGATTTAATGTATGAGCCTTGATTGCCATGGGTCATTATATGACATGCATCCGGTTGTATACATTGTAGATCCCTTCTTGGGTGTAAACAATGCATGTAGACATTGTAGATCCCTTTGTGGGTGTAAACAATGCATGTAGACATTGTAGATCCCTTCGTGGGTGTAAACAATGCATGTTGAATTGTAGATCCCTTATGGGTGTAAGCAATTGTTGTATTGATCGTGTGCCTATTATAAAGGACTAAAAACGATCCATAACGTCGTATGCTTGTTGATAAGTGGTAGCGACGGGGAACATCGTATGCCCGACGGGGAGTTACCCTAAGTAACGAGCGATGATTCCAAGAGTTCCTAGGGGACTAATGGTACCGCATGCATAGAGTCGTTGTGTCGGTCTCTGTGCATTTGCATAATTCATTACATGAATGTTTATGTGTTGAATTTTGAGAAGGATTTGTTATGCATTGTGTTAATGTATATGCTTATGTGATTGATGTGTGAAATGGGTTTAATATGTCTTGTGTTGTTTACAAGTATCATATTTGTGTGGTGAGAATAATTGTGCATATTTTGCTAAGTGTTTTATAATGATATGCAATTATATTATAATCCTGTTTCTCACCCTTCTGCTGTGGTTTAATGCTGTAATGGCATTGCAGATTAGACGCTGGAGGTCTTTTGCGAAGATTAGTGTCTTCGTCTTTTTGTCGTTCCGTCGGCTCTGATATGTAACACGGGTAGTCGGGGTTCGAGTGTAGATGTTTCTTTTGGCTTGTATATAGTGGCTTTGTATGAGCATGTATATGACATACTTATCTTTTGTGATGACATCAGTTATGGATGTTCCGCTTTAATTCTGTAACTGAACGATGATATTTTGGAACTGAGTTCCTATGTTTATATGACTATCAGGTTGTTATATATCTATATGAGCAGGTTGTTTTAGTTCACGTTGGTGTGGCATCTCTGGCTATATCATGATAAATTATTCTTTGCTCTGATGTTTTATTTATAAGATTAGTTTATTCCGGTTTTTGTACGGGGTATAGAAGGGGTGTTACAGGGTGCTTGGTAGATATGATTGGAACCCATCTGAGACTCTTTCTTACCCCTAAAATACCTAGTTGTATGTTGATGTACATGAGGAAGAGTATATGACACTCTTCCCCTCAACCCAGTACATGCCATGAAGGGATAAATCTTCATCTTGAAGGGCATAAGAGAACCCACAAGAAGATCCCGAAAGAGTTTAAGAGAAAATAGTTGTATCATTTGTAATACAGAGTTCACAGAGAATGTAACTCAGATCACAAGACACAACCTGTTTCATAACTCAGATCACAAGGCACAAGGAAATGATTATGATAGACAGACTGTTAGAACATCCTTTCGAACATCTTTGTACAACCAGCACCAAAGATTGTATGTTGAGAGACTCGCCCACGCAACCATTCTCCCCCTTTTTAGCCAAAAATTGGCAAAAGAAGCCAATGCAGTTCCATATCCATATAATCTAGAAACAAATGAAAGACGTGATGAATCAATCCATAATCTGGAAAACCTCAAACAGATGCACTCTTTAAATACCTAAATGCTTTCTCTAGATACCCACGGTTCAAAGAAGTTACCGTTGGACAATTCAAAGGAGAAATAAATCTAGGTAGGTGATTTCAACATTAATACTGTGCACCGCCCAACTAGGATAGGACTGTTCAAACTTTTAAGAGTAGCCGTCTAAGAAGGGTCACTTGTAACAAAACACATGTTACTCATGCCTTCTCTTATGAAGCACTCCCCACCGTTCAAAGCAGCTAGTCAGGACCCACCCTCAGGTCTTAGAAAATATTCTGTTGATGAGTCCCAAGGATAATCCTTTTAACCAGAAGACAAATATAGCAGATCAAGATGTTAAGACATTTCTTCAAACATCTCCCAGTTAGCACCGAATAGATTTTTGTATTGAATAAAATCTTCACAGCTTTGTGATCACAGTCTGCAGAGAAAAATAAATTCTCCCAGACTTAATCAATGATTCTTAAGCATCAATAAGAACCAGTTAACTTACACTGCCAAGTTTCCCACAACTTGCAACAATGCAAATGTCAAGACATCCTCCTTGACATCTCAGCTTTCTTGACGCACAAATGCAAACTGGAACTCCAACTGCATCCTCGCAGTAAATCATCTTAGATCAAGAGGCACCTCCCCCTATCTAAGGTAACTAGTGCTCCTCCCCAGAACACCTAAGCTAATGAATGCAAAACATAAGACGCATATTCATGTCTTCGAGAGCGTACCCTCTGTTCAACACACCTGCTGAACCCAATCATCAACTCTCTTATTGCTTCCTCTGACTAGAAATAATAATCACTCACACATGATCACCATCATGCTACCCGTGAGGAAGTGTATACCAACCATAACAAACTCTTGGCTTGAGATCAAAGTCCCATTGATCCCCTTCATCCTGCAACCATCTACACACCACACGAACTCCTCTTGAATTCTCATGTATAGACCTCCAACTTCTTGAGGCACAAACCAATTGAATCAGAATACTTCACATTCCTCAAAGAGACGCACAAGGCCCTTTAGTTTGTTATAACGATGTCAGCTATCGTATGCTTGCTCCAGAACTTCACAGCTGCTAAACTGGTCCACTACTAGCATGACTTGCAGCCAGGGGCAGCATCCCCTTCGTAAGATTTTCCACTGGCCTTACCAGGCCAGCAATAGAGATAAGCACTCCGCAATCCAAGACAGTCATTCCTTCATCATGCTCCCGTATGATAACCTGGAATACTCCTGATTTATGGTGAATATCCACTTCTGAAAGTATCAGAAAGCAGACCTTCATGCAATGAATAAATGATCCACTTCAGTCTTCCCAAAACCTTACATCAGACTTCCAAGACAGTTCTTCTACTCCATCATTCTCCCATATAACAATGAAGATACTTCTTAGACACGATGCAAGTAACCAGTTCCTCACAGAACCTGAAATCCTCCACCAAGGATAACCAACCCAAAGATGTTCCAACATCAGTTAGGACATCTTCCACACTTCAGAGACACCACACACCATGGTTCTTGATATGTTCCACCACTGGACTTACTATTAGCATAGTAATCCAAACTGAAGATCTTCACACAACACTGCGCCACCAGCTTGAACAAAGAGAACTTCAGAAACCCAGAGAGAAATAAACTCTCATCCACCAAAAGAAGGTATACTTCCATCCTCAACCCATAACTTCTTCCACAAGCTCCAAGAGAATCAGAACCTCCTTACATTTTCAACTAATTACTCTTCTGCACAAAAGCAATCAGTTTCAAGCATCCTGCTTGAATGCACACAATGAAACCAACCAAATGCCACTTTTTAATTAATCTCAATCTTCTTCAGAACTCCCACAAGATACATTGATCCACTAATGAACACAGATCTTCAAGTCACACGAACTATTTGCCCCATAGCAAGACATCTTGGATCCACCAAGCCTCTTAGCCATGTAACATCTTCTCAAACCACAGCTCCCACAAACTGTATGAGATAGACCTTTTTGAAGCATCCATTACTTCTATTCTCCTGTAGATCAACTTATCTTAAGCTGATGTGCCACATCACCAGCTGAGACTTCTGATGTTAAGCTAGATGTCAGAACATTTTGATATGACATCCAACTGTTGAATTCTGCTCCTCCTTCTGCCACTTAGAAGAACCTCCTCCCTTTACAGAACAAGAGTTCCATGCTCTCATAGACTTGATTCAACAACCAAGTTTGAGTAAAAAGCCTCCATCCTGCTTTAAAACTCCAAAGACTTTAAACCTGTCATATCTGAATCTTCAGAAAGAAAGTAGTCCAAGACTACAACATAGCCATACCAAAGAATGCCACTTCCCTTAGTAGAGTCGTCAGTAGAAAGTCAGAGATAACTGCCACTTAACTTTGACTTCCAAGAAGAGCAAGATCCATGCTCCAAAGTACCTAGATAAGAGATAAACTGATCCAAGCAGTAACCATCAAGATTATGATGTCTTCATCTTTATCTTCAACAGCATCAAAGTCTAGAAGAATTGTTTTCCAGGAAATTCTCCAAAGAACACATACTTCAGTCACACCCGACTGAAACCACTTCTTAGGTCACCACCTAAGACAAAACAGATGCTAAAGCGTATGTAGTACCCCTCCTATGATTCTGCACAAACTTTGATGATGAGATGTTCCAACATCTTGTTGAACATCAGCAATCTTGAATTTCAAGGATAATCAATTAAATACTTGTGGATTCCACAAATAGCAATTGATCTTAAATCCTTGTATAATAACCCTTCTTCACTGTTGTAGTTGAGCTCCACCAGATCACGTCATGAACACTTGTACAGTATTCAATATTTTTCCAAGTATCTTCTTTGACAGTTTTGAGATACCAAGGCTGCCACCCTTGACTCAAGTAACCAAGACTTTCTCTTAACAAGTCTTATTTACCTCAATAATTCTTCAATCACATTGGATCCACCCTTAGGGTCAAGAGTGATGAATCCGTCCTTGCTGTTTTTGGATGGTAAAAATAAATCACCTCCACTTTCTTTAGATTGTGTTTCAAAGAAACACCTTCTAGTCAGAAGAGTAACTAGAAGACTCCAGATATACGACTAAGATGTCTTTATGAGTGGACTTGAGAGAATTCTCAAGTATCTTTGATAACCTAGCCGATCAATAATTTATCAAACTCCCAGAGCAAGAACTTGATAAAATTAACTCAACTTCTCTCCTCTTCAACTGACTTCAACTGCACTAAGAAACCAAGCTTCCAAGTACCAAGTCATCATATCAAATATCTAACCACAACTCCATTCACTCTATCGCTCCCGACTTTGGAATAAAAGAATGTAGATATCTTTAAATATAGAGGCCGACGATTGAGACCTTTCACCAACTGTCTTTAGTAACAACTCCAGAATCCCATAATTCTAGAGTTCTTCCATCAGAAACACATGCAGCGGAACCACCAAGGAACAGATCCTGCTTGCCCTAATAAGATGTCATAACATCTTATAAGACACACCAACAAGAGAACTAGACACTTCTCCTGTAGTTGTTGTAGAACCTCCTCAGCAACATGAATAACCTCCGGGTTGTTCCCTTCGATCCAGAGCATCCATCCCATCCATTAATACCCTTGAATATGTCTGAGTTGATTGATCTGATATTCAAAACTCCTCCTTGTTTAAACGCCTGAAAGTATCTCCCAAAGATCTCATCCAGAACCAGACAGGATGCCTGCTCTGATACCAATTGAAATTCTGGCCTATGCAGACAGCAGATGTCCTAACACATGTCAAGACATTGTGCTACATAATCATTTAAACTTAGAGGCGCAACAACAGAATGATACCTTGAACATCAGAACTGCACAAACACAGATGCCACGATATCTGATCCAACATGTTTATCATGAACCCTAATAGAAACTATAAATCTGCAGAATGATAAAGAACACATTAATTGTTAACCCAGTTCGATGCAATTCACCTACATCTGTGGGATACTAATCCAGGAAGAAGACTCCACTATCTGTAGAACTGTTACAAAGTTAAACTCCCACGTTTACAACTTTATACCTAACATCTACCCAATGAAGATCTTTACCAAGGCTAAACTGAAACGTTTACAACCCTGGTATGAGATACCCCACTCATTTCCCTTAATCATCAACTGTGATTTCTTCATCATCCCTGTCAATACAGAAATCTGTCAAGCTTTCTTGACAAACAAGCTAACTCAGATTTGCTTAAAAGCTTCATCCAAGAACAATACACAATCCAATACCTCAAGGCTTATGGATATGTGTGACACTTATATCTACCACAGTGCATCAAACGATACAAGGGGAGACTTACAACCTAGAGAGCCAGCGACTCTCAAAACCCTAAACCCTTGTTTCTTACGCAAGAAAGCAAGGTTACAAAAGGCGCACTAAGGCGTCACAAACCTAGGTCTAAGTCTTCTATTTATAGATTCTTCTGCTTCCTTGGGCTTCAGTCTTCTGTTTGTTGATTCCTTGATCCATTACTGATTGCTTTCGTAAATCTTGCCACATATTTAGAAGCATCCTGCAATATCAGATACAGATGTCGAGACATCTGTTAGGACATCATTATTTACTAGTCTTCTTTCATCAGACTTCTTCATGTTTGAACATCTTTTTTGACATTCTGTTTTTCCCAAAAATTTGCTCAAATCAGCAGAGCTTTCAGAAAGAAACACTATTAATAGACCTAGTTGCAAAACACCATATCCACCTAAAATACTTAATAGAGTTCAATAAATCTACCACAGACTTAGACTTGATATCAAATATTCTACAGTTTCTGCCATGCCACAAGAACCACACAACAGAACCCGAAACAACTAGACCAGCTGAATTACCTGAGGCTTTATAGACTACTTCAACAAATTCTAGCATGGATTCGAGACAATTCCCTCTTCTACTGATAGATATTCCAAGCCAACGTTTTATACCATTCCAAACCTCATCTGCTACAGCACACTCCAAGAACACATGAACAATATTTTCATTTGCATTATCACACATAACAGAGTTCGAATCCCCTCCTCCAACATCAATATTCCTCTTAGCCAATTGATCCTTAGTAGCTATCATGTCCCTCAAGACACGCCATAAAAACACTTTAACTTTAGATGGCAAACTTACCTTCCACAGTTTCTTAATAGCAACAATAAAATCCTCTCCTATTCTACTATCCACCCAGTCCTGAAAAAGACTTTCATAGCAGGACCCTACTGAGAAGCCTTCAGAAGTTGATGAGTTATGATACTTGACAGGATCCCATAAGAAAACATCTTCAGTGTCACTCGAAGGAATAACTGACTCCAAAAATTCCATAAGGTCATCTCTTTCCCTGGCCATGACAGAAACAGTAGGAAAATCTTAAAAACTCGGGTTCCAAACCCATTCCTCCCCACTCCAACAACCAGACCCTACAACTGAAACATTAGTTTTGACAACAAACAGGAAAAACTTTGGGAACACATCCTTAAAAGGAACCTCAAGAGCCTAATTGTTATGCCAAAAAGAAATATCCATACCATTCCCCAACTTGCACCTGAGATTATCAATAAAAAATTCCCTCTTGGAGTCAATGTCAAAACTCAATCCCCCTCCACCAGATTGACTCAGACCTCTTGGCTACCTCCCATTTATAACTGTTGATGATCAGAGCTAACCTATAACTGTACCTACTCTCCATTAGACCCTTCCAAACACACTCATCCAAATTTAGAAGTCTCCATTTCCATTTCAGTAAAAGGGCTTTGTTGAAACAACCCAAGTCCTTGATGCATAATCCTCCTTTCTCTAGGGGCAAACAAATGGTTTTCCAATCCACCCAATGAACCTTCTTCCTGTTTTCACAACCTCCCCATAGAAACTTACTTTGAATTACCTGCAGTAACTTAATAACCCCTACAGGAACTTTATAGAACGAAAACACATACAATGGAAGCGCATTTATAACTGAATTAATAAGGACAAGCCTTCCACCTATAGAAAAATGTTTCCCTTTCCAATCTGCCAGTCTACTCCTAACTTTCTCAATATTACTCTTCCACAAGTAACTCCTCTTGGGACTATCTCTAATGAAAACGCCAAGGAAGACACAAGGCAACTTCATGATTTCACAGTGAAGGAAAGATGAGGCTACTTCCAAAAAAACAGGGCTAACATTAACACCTCATATCCTACTCTTGTAGAAGTTCACCTTCAAGCTAGTTAGCATTTCAAAACCTCGCAACACAACCTTGATACACCCAAGATTGTTCCAGTCTGCCTATCCCAACATTAGAGTATCATCAGTAAACTGAGTGATACTATAATGCTCATCTTGACCAACTCTGAACCCTTTTTAAAACCCTTTGACCTCTGCCTTCTTCACCAATTGAGTTAGAACTTCCATAATAAGAATGAAAAGGAAAGGGGCTAAAGGGTCCCCTTGCCTCAAACCTTTACTAACCCTAGAATCTCTAGTAGAACTTCCATTAACCAACACAGACATTGAACCATTACAAACAAGAGAATCAATCCAAGCTAACCAATTATTCCCAAAATTCAACTTAACTAGCAATGATTTGAGAAATTCCTACGACACACAGTCATAAGCCCTTTCAAAATCAATTTTCAATAACATACAACTCTTCTTACTGCGTTTAGCAAGGTCTAATACCTCATTGGTAACTAAAACACCATCGAAAATACATCTTCCAGGCACAAAAGTAGTTTGTTCAAGGGACACAAGAGAACAGACTACCTTCTTCAATCTACCAGCTAACAGTTTTGACAGAATCTTCTGATAGCAATTAACTAAAGATATGGGTCTATAATTCTCAAGGGATTGTGGATTATTAGTCTTAGAAACTAAGGTTAAGAAAGAAGCAGAAGCAGCCTTGGTCAACACAGGATTATGATGGAAGTCTAAGACAAACCTGAAAACATCACCTTTCACAATCTCCCAGCACTCTTAAAAGAAAGCAAAGGTAAAACCATCTGGCTACGGACTCTTGCCACCATTACAACCCCAAATTGCTGCCTTGATTTCATCTTCGGTGAATTCAGAATCCAACCAACTCTTATCTAACTCTGATAAACTCTTCATATTAAAGTCTTCAAGATTCAGACGGTTATGGCAAGCTTCTCTAAAGTTATCTTCATAAAACTTGCTAACCTCATTCTTCACTCCTGTAACATCATCTATAATTCCTCTATCAGTGTTTACAATCCAAATATTATTTCTCCTTATCCTCCTTCTAATAGCATAATGGAAGAACCTAGTGTTGTTATCCCCCTCCTTCAACCATAACTCCCTAGCCTTCATTCTGATCAATTCCTCTTTCATGTTAAGAGTCTGCCACACCTTCTCATTGGCCTTTGTTCTCTTTATCACCATCTCTTCAAAATTGGTGAAACCTAATATACTAACTTCCTCATCCAAATCATTAAGGACTTTGATAGCATCTTCCACCCTAACATCAATCCACCCAAAAATCTCTTTACTCCAGCTTTTAAGTCTTTCCTTAAGCCTCACCAATTTCATCTTAAGGACATAGTCACCTATCCCCTTAACCTCTATAGAATTCCAAAAAGACTTGACAAATTCAAAGAAGTCAGGATGCTTCAGCCAACTGTTTACGAATCTAAATGGTTTAGGCCCCCAATTAACAGAGTTGGTTTTCAACCAAATGGGGCAGTGATCAGAAACCTCCCTTCTCCCAATATGTTGACCTATAATCTTCCAGTCTTCAACCAATTTTTCTGCCAGCGAAAACCTATCTAATCTACTCATAGAATTGCCTGACCTATTAAACCAAGTAAACATACCTCCCTCACAAGGGACATCCACACACTCCAACTCAAAAATAAAACTCCTAAACTCCTCCATCTCTTTACTTCTAACACTCCCCAATATACATTTTCTTTCTTCTTTGAACGCTACTGAATTAAAATCACCTCCTATTATCCAATCTCCCCTCCTAAACCACTTTTTAATCTTGATTAGATCAAACCAAAGCTTCCTCTTCTTCTCCAAAGAGCAAGAAGAATACACGTTGACAAAGAACAAGTCCCTCTCATTCTAATTAGCATTGATCCCAACAAAGCCATTCTTTACAATTATAAGCCATAAAACGAACTAGTAAACACACTTAATAAACAATAAATATATTCATAATTTTCTTAAAAATTAATTTTTCACATTTTTCGGTAAAATAATATTTGTATAATAAATGTACTAATTGTTACAATGATTTTGTGCAGTGTGTTCGCATTGTTAAGTTTACATCTATTTATGTATGGATGTAACTTATATATGTGGAAAAGAACAAGAATCAACTACAATGCAGTATTTGAGTTCTCTCCAAGGACATCACTTAAGTGTAGAGATGCATTTTTGATATGCGCTACCCTGATGACCATTGTCGTTGGAGCAATGGTTATACACATTTTTTTAAGTGTGGCAGGATTCTCTCAGAGCCAACTTGAAGCATTTCCTGGAATTTTACTTCTGGTTAGTATACTTTCTAGTTAGTATAGTCTAATGGTCTATTTCGTCAACTTGATGCATTTCTTGAAAACTGATTTAATATATTAAACTTTTAAAGTAATTTAATAATGAATTGAAATTTTTCAGTTTTTCATAGCTCTCCTATTCTTGCCATTTGATATTTTCTATCGTCCGACACGTTACTTCTTCATCCGTATCATTCGCAACATAATATGCTCTCCATTGTGTAAGGTAAATTTCAACCTCATGAGATAAATGAGAACAATTTTTTTCGATATAATAGCACACATTTAGAAAATTAAACTTAGTATTATTAATTTCATTTTAATTTATCGTTTCAATAGGTTATGCTAATTGACATATTTATGGCAGACCAGCTAACTAGCCAGGTGATTATATAGTTTTTTCTTTTTATCATCTCTTCTTCTTATTATGCGTCTTAGTTATTAATATTGTATTAATTTTATTATGGTTATGGACATAGATTCCACTCTTAAGGCACTTGGAAGCTACGAATTATAACTTTTTTGTTAAAGTTTTCAAAATACATCATCACGAGACCCGCCATTCAAGAAGGCTTTATATGGAAATTCTTTATTTCATCTCATTTTTTCCATATCTCTGGCGTTCTCTGCAAGTAAGGTTATTCAAATTTTAAAAAATGTTATATTGCTATTTTTTTATAAGTTATTGACAAATAACACACATGTTGTTGAATTTTATTACAAGTGTATAAGACGGTGGTTCGATAGTGGTGATGTAAACAATTTGGCAAACATGGGAAAGTATGTTTCGGCAATAGTGGCAGCTGGGGCTAGAGTTACATATAGCCGACAACATGACCACATATGGTTTGCAGTTGTCTTGGTCACGTCTATTGTGACAACAACTTATCATCTGTATTGGGATACTATCAAGGATTGTGATTTTTTAAATTCTCAATCTAGAAATCCATGGCTTAGAGATGATCTGATTTTAAAGAACAAAAAGATATACTTTATGTCAATTGTAAGTTTTCTTACCTCTTTGTGAATGAACGTGAAAATAATGGCATGTTTTTTAATATTAGAAATTGATATTTAATTGCAGGCCTTAAACATTATTTTGAGGATGGTATGGGTGCAGAGTATCATGCATTTCGAAACAGGGCCTGCTAAAATGGGACTGATAGAGTTTTCATTGGCTGCACTTGAGGTTGTTCGAAGAGGTCATTGGAATTTCTACAGGTGCATTTTATCATTTTAAGGATTATTCATTGAAAATTATTAAATATTAAACAAAAACAAATAAATAATTTAAAAAAATCTTTTTTTAACAGGATAGAAATTGAACACATAAGAAAAACTGCTCATGACCAACGGTGAAGACAAATCCATCAAAATTTCAATAAAAATATAAGCATCAATGAGAGAAAAATGCATGTGTCACTGTGGTTTACACTTTGGAAACTGTTAGTTATGTAATATTTTTAAATAATGTCTATCTTGACTTGATAAATGAATGTAATTTGGTGAATATCTTATATCAACTACATTGTTCCACACATACTATATATATATCTCTATATAATGTCATTGTGACTGCTATTGGATTAATCATTGTTGGAAAATACCTAGTCATATCATCTTATATCCATAAAACGATGCAACTTCATTTTAAATAAACAACAATGTATATTAAGTCTTGTGTCGTGTGTGTCTATATCATGTCGCTGTTTCATAGCCAATGAGTTTGTGTTGCATATTTTCAGCGTTATGTGAGATTTTCAGTAATTTTTCCTACTTATGAAGTATGAAAAATTTCACTCGCACATTTATAAAGTGTGTGAGAAAGGTGGATTGGAAAAAGGATTTAAAATATATTACATTCAGTTTTAATCATTAAAAAAAAACATAAATCATCAAAAGTTTATATATTTGATCCAAAAGTTATACCAAATAAAACAATTTTTGTTCACAAAATTTTCTTTTGTATTTATTATTGGGGAAAGTAATTCAATATGTCCAAATTTATAAAATCTTACGACATATTTGTACTCATTATAAAAATTGATAGTATAATTAATGTGTATGTATGAGATGTTGAGTAAATCAAAAGAAAGTATTGAGTATCGTATCCACAGAGACCGGCGCGATATTACCAACGTTCAACAATTAATATGATTTTAAGCGGAAGTTTTGCAAGATATTTGATTTGTAACTTACCAAATGTAGAAACATATAATTAATAAGCATAGTTTTCAGAGGAATAAGCTTGCTGGGATTGGATTTCATCCACCGATTACCACTGATCAGTTATACACAATCTATGTATCAATATCATCACATATCGCTCACAAACAGAGTTTATGTCTAAACATCTAATGAGTATTCTACTTTATTGTTTAATCAACGATTTCTCAACCAATTAAACAATACGGCATCATTAAGAATCGATACATACGGTGAATATTAAACCTAAATCTATGTCTAGCATTTAGAGTTTTAATAGATAATTATCTTGGATCGAGATTAGAACCGTATTTCTCAATATCAATTCAAATCCATGGAGTTAAACAATAAAAAAAAGATATCATCGAGAATGATTCATAAAAAATTGCATATAACACCATGATCAATGAAAATACATACTGTTTCGGTGAACTACAACCAATCCCAACAAGAAAGGGATTTAGCTACTCATTGTACCTTGATACAAAATGGAGGAATTGATGCGTATCCAGCTCGTATCCTCACTTTCCCTCTCTTACTATCTATTACAAACTATCTAATACCAAATTGTATTCAAACAATATGAGATATCCTACTACATTGCACTTGATCTCCTTTTATAGTGTTTTTTTGGCCACCTGAGTTCGCATAGCGAGAGAAAGTTCGCTATGCGAACTTATCTTTTCTTCTCCATTAAGATTTGAACTGTCAAACCGCCTTTTAGGAACCGCCAGACTTCACTATACGAAGTAAAGTTCGCATCGTGAACTTTGCTCGCTTCTTCTCGTTGCGTCGCTTCAAGCGAAGTTGGGTGAGTTTGATTCTGTTTTTGTTCCCTTCAACTTCACATCGCGACCTTCGCATAGTGAAGGAAAGTTCGTTATGCGAACTATTTTCGCTTCTGCTCGCTTCTGTCGCTTCAAGCGAAATTGCGTGATTTTGATTCTGTTTCTTCCTGATGTTGCTCGCTTTGACTTCGCATCACGACCTTCACTGTGTGAAGGAAAGTTCGCTATGCGAAAGTTGCAGGGCATGAATTCTTCTTGCTTGTACCTGATGTGTTCTTTTGTTAATCCCTGCAAAATCATAACCATTCAAGAGTAACATCCTTTTGGATATTTTGTTAGTCAAATGTCATCTTAAAAGTTAATGGAAGCAAGCATTTCGTTCGAGTTTTGACCATAGATATTTCAACTATTGGACTTCCATCAGTATGTTTGTTTTATATGTAATTTTACTAAATACTAAATTACAATTTGTTTATAAATATATTTTTATTTATTTATTTTCATTTTTCAAAAATAATAATAGTAATATTAATAAATAACATATTTGAGAAAGAATAGAAAAATATCATCAAATTTATAGAGAATTATATATTTAAAAACAATCAAAAGTTTCAAAATAATATTATAATTAGTAATTTAATATAAAATAATACCAATATAATTATATATACATCACTAACTATATACAGAAGGAAAATATTGCTTGACTTACTATTTTTTACTTTACATGTTGGATCATGAGGGAATTTGGAGATGTTGATGATTAAACGTGAATCATAAAAAAAAAACTTAAATTTTATTAAATAGCAATCTATTTTAAATACAAAGTTGTGACACAAATAAAAATAAATAAATATTGAGTAACTGACGTCTAAACTTTAGTCATACTTTATTAGCTAATTAAAAATTGAAATATTAAAACAAATTATCTTAAGTACTGGGTATTAAAAGGGGTGTGCAATGAAAATTTGCCACGTGTACCAGAAATGGCCCCACTTGAAACTTCACACAAATCATCATCTTTTTTTGTAGGAAAATTTGAAACTCCGCCATTAAAACCAGACAAAGATTCAATATTTTCATCTTCAAAAAAATCTAACCTCATCAGATGACTCTGAAAAAGACCTCAACATCTCCAAATGAGACCCTATCAACCATAACCAAGCTATCATGATCCCTTAAATCTGTCTCATCTGGTGGCGAAAAAGATGGGTAGTTGCACCGTTGAGATACTTCCTCCACAACCTAAACTGGATATAAATGAGGGCCAACTGTTATCTTTACTTCTACGTCAATCAAAGGTCTCAATTCCATTAAAACAAGCATTCTACCAACATCCAAATTGTTCCTAACTAAAACAGGCTCATACACCTTAATGACATTACCAGAAAGCAAACCAAGCTTATGAAACACCTCAATCCAGATGTGAAAATGGACTCCTCTATAAGATAACTACACCTCCTACTTGGCAACTTTAAGGGAAGGAGGCCAAGGAACAATGGTCACAAATAATTTTTTTCCAAAAATCCATCTCATTATCAAGGAAACCTTGAAGTAAACCCTCCACATCTGAATTTAAGAATGCATAAACCCCTCCCATAGGTATTGGAACATTATGTCAATATTCTAATATAGGGAGATGAATTTGAAAAAATTCCTTAAATCTCACATTGTGAGTTAGTTGAAATAACTCCTTAGTCTCACATTACTTAGGTGACATGTAGTAGGTTGTAGTTTGCTTTTGTCGGCACCACCACAAACAGTGTTGGCCTTGTGGTAGTTCCTACCACTATCTCGACTTGAATAACCCAAAAGGGTTTGCTAGTTTTTCCATCGTAGTTGGACAATACCATTTGTTACAAGCTAAATTTGTGGTAAATTTTCCTATTTTCTCCAAGAGGGACTAGGGGATAACATTTACACATGTTTGGTAGTCGATTAAAACCCTGTTCATCCCTACACCATTTACCTTGACCCTTTCAAAAATGGCGCGGTCTTCATTCATTGAATCGGTAGCTAACTCTTCATCAATACCTTCTTCCTCAATCACTTCTGTGACCCTGACATACTCTAAAGGAAAAATAAATTTCATGTTACAAATGATATCTAATTTCGGCTTTGACCCTGAGTTGAAGTTGTATGTTTCTATGTCGACGTCTTTGACTACCTTATCCTTTGTTTCTTTCTCCTGACTTATTGGTGACAGAGGGGGAAACAACATTTGCTTAATAGGTCGTGACTAGTTTGGCCTTTATCGATAGACTGAATGTTATCACTTCCACTAGAGCTTCTGGCATTTCGTGCGGCTTTCTTGTTCCTCTGGTGTCTCCTCCATTGAGTCTTAGTCATGGGGATTTTTCCCATGTAGTTATGTAAGACATAAGAGTACTTCTTCAAAACTTGAGTGTTGTCTCTATATGAGGACCTATAATCAACAATTAATACTTTCCATTTGCCCCCATCAGTTGTCGATTTCCTAGCAATGCGCATGCATTCTCTAGGAAATGCATTTGCAGTAGGAACATACGTCCTATCTTGGAACTTTGCTGGACATTTTCCCTTGTTGGAGAAAATTTCATTGGGTTTATCCTAACGAACAAACTTTTTGGCTTGGTAAGGGTTTGTCCTCTCTAGCTCTTTAGCAGTTATAACTTCTCGGCAAGTGTATCAATAATGTCACGGTAATTAAAAGATCGAACCCACAAGGACTGTGTTCGAACAGAACAATAATTTGTGCAATATTAAATAAAAACAATAAAAAGGGTGGTTGTAAATTTTAGTGCAAAAAGTAATTAAACAAGAAAACTATGTCACCAAGGCGGTTAGATTGTGTTTTAGAATCCCTTTATCCCCCCTTGTTGATGTACGATGCGTTGTATGAATTATCGTATCCTTATAATATTACAACGAATTAACAAAATCGTTATAGCCAGTCCCACACGAAATAACTCACTAACAACTACTCGGAGCTTTCTATCCCTAGTCCGCCAGTGTAAGCAATGTACAAACCGTTAATTATCTATGCCACTACTCGAGGTCTCCTATCCCTATTTAACTGGCTTAAGTAGAATAGTTTCCCTAGGTCCAATACATAGGGTACATGTCAGGAATCCCTATGTATCTAACATAAGGGTAATAGAGTATCTCAAATAATAAGCATTAAGCATAAGAAACAACTAAATAAAATTATAAAAGGTTCATACAAAGTCAAACCGCCATATAATGCCAACAAGTTTGAATTAATTTCATCATAACAGAACCTAACCTAGGAGAATTTAGCTACTCATGATAAAAATTATAGTACCAATTGAATAAAGAAGAAGAACATATGAATTCCCTTGAAGGATTGCCTCCAACGACTTCCAATTCTCTCAAAATAACCTTTTGATGCTCTAAAATCGTGCTCCCAGTGCCAAATTTAGAAACCCTTATAAAAGTGCAGAAAATCCCCTTCTAAAGTTGTTAGAACGCGTCAAAAAAATCCCATGGCAAGCATCGTGCGCGATGCACCATTTGCTTTCCTATCTCGCGCGCGATGTTGCATGTAATTATTCCACAAGCTGCATGGTTTTTCACCCCTTTTTCACCAGAATTTCCAATAAGTCTCATTCTTCTTTACTTGGCTCTTTTCCCTCATTCTTGAGTCTTTCTTCATCATTTTGGCTATTCTTTTGCTCGTTTTTCCCCAATTTTTCAACTGATTTTATGTAATGAAGGATTGTCATCACAACCCCAAACTTGAATCGTTGCTTGTCCTCGAGCAACTCACCTGCAACTGCAAATTTCAATAGAAAACAAGTCGCACAATAACAATTAACCCTCACCATTTATATTTTTAGTTACCTGACTATTATTCTGGCTTCCAACTTCCATTCAGCAATTTCAGAAAATGTCTTCAACCATGACTAGTACTCAACCTATCTCTCAACACACTTAACTCACTCAATTGATAGGGTTAACACTCAATCAACATGCAAAATCAATTAAGCTTTGCTTGATTATGTTCTAATATAGTTAACCATAGAAATCACAACACACACACACACACACATGCATTTAGAAAGCTTCTTTGGTTGTAACTTGGCTTATGTTAGGGTAAGATATATTTAGGAAAGAAGGATTAAACCTTTGGAGTTAGGTTCGTAGTTCTCCCTCATTCATCATACCTATTTGTTGGTACTATAGATTTGTGATCCTTCTTACAATGTCATTCTTTTCTCTTTTTGTCATTTAGTCATAATTTTTTTTAAGAAGTGCCTTTTTCCACTTCTTTTTCTCGAAATATTTTTTAATTTTGGATCAAATTCTCTATTACCCCCACCCCAAACTTAAAGTGTTTCTCACTTCCAAGAGCAACCCCAAACTTAATCTTTTTCATACACTTGAAGAACTAAACTTCTACCTAACTCTAAAGAGAGGGTGGAAAGAAAATATCTTTAAGACATATGACTATAAACTTAAGGCTACGTCACCGAAAGAAAGGCTTAGGCTCAAAGTGTTTAGCAAAGGATAATTTTGCTTCTAAATGGTGGATTACAAAGGCTCGGAGTTATATAGAAAAAATGCCTCAGTGTGTATTAATCAATCATGGTAACTTAATCAGAAATAAATCAAACCAGATAAAAGAATAATGCATGGATACAGTCTAAGAAATAAAAAGTGAACAATGAAAATATTTAGGCTCAAACCTTACCAGATGAGGTATCTGCAAGTTGAGTACAAGCCGGTTGATTCTTTTCTCTTCCATTTCCTTCAAGCTATTGATTACTTTCATTATGATCAAGTCACTTATTTTTGTTCTTTTCTTGGATCATTTGTTTAATGCTAAAGCTAAACTTGTAAATCTGAAAGAAAGAAAAAGCAGCTGCAAACTTTGTTTATTAAGGACACTTTTTGATAATACAAAGGGAAAGGGGAAGAGCATTTGACTTATAGCTCTTTTCTAGGTACATCCATAAAAAAACTAAAAATATTTTCAAAATAGGAAACTAAACTACATGGCTTTTCACATATCGTCATTGCAGAAAAGATCATGTATGTCATTCATAGTGTTGTTGAGCTCAGTGTTTTGTCTGTTCCATTCGGCGCGCATGTGGTCTCTCCTTTTAGATTGCACTTGGTCTTGTTTGATGAAGTAGTTCTTCATTTATTCAGGTGATGCAAACCGGACTCTTAAACTTTGATCCAGCATGTGGTCTTCTAGCTGGCTGTAGAAGTCTCGAAATGTCGGGGCCAATCTAGGAGGGTTAGCATACAAGGTTGGCGAAACTTCTTTAATCCACCTCTTAACTCCTACCGCATGAGCCTCTATTCTTCTTTGGAATTATGATGTTACTTGACCTTGCATCGGTTGAGCTTGATGTTACATGGGTGGTTGGTTGAACTCTTCATCACTGCCTTCTTGGTTGTCCTCTTGAACTTGTTGAGTAGTTTCTCATTGATGCATGTTCTCCAGCCTCCTTATAACCGACGCGTTGTGGGGTTCTTTTGGAAGAATCCTCTCATCTTTGGGGTACTCAGGGACACCCACTCTCTTACACAATTCATTTATAACACAAATGTCCACAAGCTCGTTGTGGAGTATTAGCCATATATCTTATATTATCAGCAATCAACTGCCCCAAATCAATAAGTTCCCCCCTTTGAATCGAAAACAACCCTAAGAACTGCTTCATAATAAATTGTGATTGGTTTGATGCGACCTCTAAAGTTTGTACAAAATAAAACGCCCAAGCCCTAGGAATTTTGATGGAAGTCGGCAATTTTGAGACGCAACATTAAGCCACGCTCAATATGCCACATCGTGTCGGGTCTACAAAAAAGTTCCACTATTTCATGGCCTAATTCCTCTGTCATAAAAAGTTCCACTATTTCATGGCGCAAGCAAGAGGAGATTCTAAATTAAAAAGGTAATTCATGGAAGTAGTGAGTAATCAATGTACTTACCTCACACATATGATTGACAGGTACCTTGTGTGCCATAAGCAACAATCACATAAAATACTTATCATATAGTTTTGTTGGTTTCGTGAATCAAGTTGTTAAAGCTTACCGATCAAGTTGTTATAACCCTTGTAAATCATCACAATCGAACGCTCTTTCCCTCATAGTGTGGTAATCCAACATCTTGAGAAATGTTTGAGAATGCGCTTCGCATAAGAACTTGTGGTTGGGGTAAACTGGAGCATCGATAGGGGGAGTGTAGCCGCGCGAAAAGACTCTGCCCTTTTACATGTGAACTTTAAAGTTATCCCAAAGGTAGGGAATGGGAAAAAAATCTGAATAAACTCGTGAGTGTGTGCATTGCAGAAACAATGCACTTGAGAGATCGGGAATCGGGATTGGTTATACAGAGGGAAGGTATTAGCACCCTAAGTATCTAGAGTATCCTATAAGAACCTTTTGCATATATTTGTGTTACTGTTATTTTACTTGTTGTGTACTGGGAATTTGTTGATTTTTTTTAGTTAGTGATAGGATATATTTTTGTTGTTTTTGTAATGCAAAGTAAACTAAGACAAAGGTGTAAGAACCTAATGGTTTTGTTTATTATTGTGCCCTCTAAGATCTCACAATCTTATGCCTACGTATTCTCAAAAGGAAGTTGAGAAATCAGAGCGTTCGTAGTTCCGCCTACTCATGGATGGAATTGGGTGTGTTGGTTTTTTGAGAAGAGACAAGTTGTCATCTAAAGGGAGATATCCCACCTATTCACCACAAAAATTTTTGAGTAATAAGAGAATAAGGGGAGAAGCTTTAAACTTGGATGTAAAAAATCCAGAGTAATGCCACATCTTCCTTTATACGATTCTTTGCATATTAAGAGAAGGACATCGACTTGGATGAAAGACATGTTTTGTACACCATAATAAGAGAAGGACTCTAGCTTGGATTTTGAATCAACAAGTGTGCCACTTAATCACTTAAATGGAAAAAAGTTTGAAATGTTTGATATATGTTGTGGGGAATAGAAGAGACATCTCTTCTATAGAGATGACTTAAGTCTCATCTCTGGGGAAGTGTTTTGAGTTTGAAGCCAAAGGTTGGCTAGGGTTTGACATGAAGTTTGAAGGTTTGAAGCCATAAGAGGCAATGTATTGACTTTAGAAATTCAGAGGGGAATTCTCAAATCTTTGAAGAGTTTTGAGTTTGAAGTCTAACTTCTTTATACAAAGCCCAAGAGGAGGTTAATGTTTCCTTGTATAAAGCCCAAAAAGAGGCTAATGTTTCCGTGTATAAAGCCCAAGAGGAGGCTAATGTTTCCTTGTATAAAGCTTAAGAGGAGGCTAATATTTCCTTATATAAATCCCAAGATGAGGCTAATGTTTCCTTGTATAAATCCCAAGAGGAGGCTAATGTTTCCTTGTATAAATCCTAAGAGGAGGCTAATGTTTCTTTTTATAAAGCCCAAGAGAAGGCTAATGTTTCCTTGTATAAAGCCCAAGAGGAGGCTAATGTTTCCTTGTATAAAGCCCAAGAGGAGGCTAATGTTTATAGTTGGAACTTCAACAAGGGAAACCAAATGTTTGAACTAAGTTGTAGTTTGAAGGGAATCCTAAAGTTTGAATTGAGTCTAAACTAAGGATGTTATCGTGCTCGCTAAGATCTCAGAATCTTATGCCTACACATCCTTAAGAGGAAGTCATAGCAATTGTAGTTCAGACTTAAACCCGAATTGTAAAAAATGTCAAGAGAAACTTAACAAGGTAAGTTTATTTAAGCTTTTAAATAAGTGTAATCATCGAGGATGATACGAGCATGAAATGATTAAGCATGATATATCAACATGTGGAAGTGTATCATACAAGGAGATATGTTCATCATGGTAAGAGTTTATGAAGGAAATACTTGAATGTGTGAACAAAGTTTTAATTAATGGAAGCAATCACAAAGATGTTCAAGCAAGCAATGTATTCAAGATGATCAAAGATCATAATGAATAATGAAGGGTGATCAAAACCCTAATGAAAGTTTATACAGGAAGGCTCCTGAGCAAGACATTTAGCCATGGTTGAATCAAGGGCTTTGGTGAATCCAAACTCAAGTGGAAGCCCAAGTTAAGCATCAAGGATATTTTCAAAGAAATAAGTTATTTGAAATAAAACCCTAGGGTTTCAAAAGAATAACCAAAGTATTTTCAAAGGAAAACAATACCTTGTCATACCCCAAATTTTACCCTTAGATTCCTTGATCTTCTGCACATCATCTTAGGTCAATCATTCATTCATAGCTAACCGATTTTTTAGATTTTGTTTGTTTGGTTTCATTTGTGAAATTAGGGTTGCTGCAAAGGTCATGAAGGTCGTGTGTATGCTCATTGAGGTTATAGTCCCTTGCAAGTTGTGTTGAGATTTTGTGGAGATAAAGGAAGGGTATGCCCTCATTCTTATGGTGCCTAGTCAGTGCAAGGACAATTTTCCTCAAGACATAAGACAGAATATGTGATTGATCCGTTCCAAGACGTGACTGGATTTATTGCAAGCTGGCTCTGGGCCACATTATTCAAGATTTAATCAATTAATTTCAAGATGATTTTTGGTTTGGTTCTAATTCGTTTCTCAGGCTTTAGTTTAACTGGATTCTAGATGGTTTCCAAGCTATTGTTCAGGTTATTTTAAATTGATTCAAGGCATAATCTGAATGTGTTACAGTGACAATCAAATTCTCAAGTTGTCTCAAGATCATTCAAATGGACCGTTTGGAATCCAAATTTTTCAAGATGAAGCGTTATTTCAAGTTCATTATTCCAAGTTTTCGTGAAAATCCAAGTTTGAAAAAGTTACAAGTTCAAGTAAAAGCATGTTAATTCAAGATAATTCTAAACTCAATTTCAAGATTCAAGAAAGTTCAAATTTTTAAGATTTACAAGATTGAATTCCAAGATTTAAAATTCCAAGATGTTCATGTCAAGTTCAATTCATTTTCTTCCTAACAAGTCTACGAGTTCAAGTTGCAAGGTTACATGTTAAGATGCAATAGAGTTAAAATTTATACATGGTACAAATTTAATTTGTAGTCCTACAAGTTTCCCAAAATCTCAAAGTTACAATGGATTTAAGGTTACAAAGACTAAAACTACATCACAAGGCTTTCTCCAACTCAGGGATTTCCAAACTTCACCGTCCCCACGACATTTTTGTGTTTCCTTTCACCGTCTGCAAAATGATGTTTACAAAACATTAAAAAACAAGTTACGGATCCTCAAGTGTCATGTGACACCAAAATCATGGTCATAATCCATTGATTGGTATAGATGTGCTCATTGAAAAATCAATGATGATTGGTAGCACTTGGAGATGTACGATATTCTCCCACGAAGGCTTTTACCAGCGCCCTTGGGTGGTGAGGTTAAAAGTTTACCAACTGAGCCTCTTGCGTGTGGATGATAGAGAATGGAAAGTGACAATAATATATGAAAAATCCTTTTGAAAATGGTTTTAAAAAATAAAACCAAAAGGTCTGGGGCGAGGGGGATTCGAACCCCAGACCTTGGACTCGCTAACACACAAATACTAGTGTTTCCACTAAGGTGCAATGCCAATTCAAGTCTTAATTTGGAAAATAATATATTAAAGCTTCTTTTTATTTTGAAAGATGGTGCCTTCAATGCTCGTCTTCTTCCACGAGCTTCATCAATATTTTGAATTTCTGAACTCCCTTAATACTCAATGAAATGACATGATGTAAACATGAAAGTTGATAGAAATTTAACAAGGAATTAAATGGAAGTAATCAATTTCATTTATATTAAGTGAAATTTGAATTAACACGTATGAACATATGAATCCTAAAACTGGAAAAATCAATAAGAAATCCTGTACACAACAGTTTATACACAATTAGTATAGGGAAAACATTCACGACATCACGACAAACAAGTTTGTGACTTAAATGATCAAATATGATTTATGGTTCATAGAGATCAGTTTAGAGAAACTTACCTTGCTAAAGTAGAAATCGAATTCCTTGATAGGAGTGTTCCAGATGTAGTTTCTTGATGCCAACAACTTCCTTGACCTCCAAGGAGTGTGTTACAACGCTTGGATTGGTTTGAAAACATCTAGAACTTCCTAGCATATTCAATCTGCAGCTTTGAAGCAAAATGGAGTAAAAAAGGTGTGACTTGATGATTCTGATGTTACAGAAGGTTGATGAGTGTTTGGATCACTTTTATATGATGTATAAGAAGTGTTTGGATGACTGGTTTGGTTGGAAATTGCTTGGAGTTGAAGTTCCAAGTTTTCACCTCTTGGGGATTTTGAAATTTTGGAAAGAAGATGAATGAGAGAAAACTAGCTTCTTGCTGAGTTTTTGGTGTGTTTTGAATGTTGGAAATGAGCTCTATTTATAGGAGAAATTATTCTAATATTTTGAATTTGAAAGGATTGGGATGCAAGCTATTATCCAACAAGTGATGTCATGCACCTATAACTTGAAAGCCAAGGTACACATGGGCTATTCTTCACATGGCTTGAATTATGATCTTTTGAGCTTGGTTCCTCATGGTTTCATCCCATCCCTTGATGCTCTGATCATGTTCTATCATATTGGAGGGTTTTTTTTCCTCAAAATCACTATTCCACTTTAATGCTAGAGGATAAAACATCACTTCTCACTTTTGAAATGATCATTTTCACATGCCAAGTGATGAATCTTTGAAAATTCAGTTATGTTTTGCAGAGCACATGCTTGTATGATCATTTGGGAATTGATCTTGTGAAGATTTCAAGTGTGCAAGACTTATCCAAATCGTGTGGATTTTGAGGTTTAGCAAATTCTGTCTTGAAAACCAGTTGTGGCAAGGCATGTTGCAGCTTCCATAACTTCTTGCTCAAGTAAGGGATTTTGATGTTCTTGATCATTTTGGAAAGCTGGTATATCATACTTCAACTTTGATGTTTAAAATTGGTCTTGAATCATTGTAGATCATAGTGAAAAATATCCCTAAAGTTGGCTTAAACACAAGACAGATTCTGTGCAAAATTTCACTAAGTGTTTAGGTTCAAAAGTATGGAACCTCCAACTTCATGGCCTTATATCTTAAAATCTATGCACTTTTTGGGAATCCACCCTTATTGACCAAGTTGTAGTATATAACAAGCTCTTTAATTTTATCTTTGGATCAAATAAAATGGTTACTTGGTTTGGAAGTTAGGCCTTGGAAAGTAGGGTAAAAATCATTGAGTTTTATAACTTAGAAAAAATTCAACTTTCTCAATGTTGCCCTTTTCACAAGTAACCTCTCATTTCTTGAATTTTATTGATCACACATGATCCAAATCATATATTAACATTGTTCTTGACTTGAAGAGACCATGTTTGACCAAAAACTCCAAAATTCAAACTTGATTTTGACCACAGTGACTTTTGTATCAGATGAATTTTGAACTTTGTGATCCTTTATGAAATCAAACCCTTGGGCTAAAGTAAACATCATGGAGGGACTCCAAAGGTGTTTTTGAGTGTCTTGAGTTATGTCCCAAGGTTTAAGATCAAGTCTTGGTTAAAATTCAAAGGTACATTTGACTTTTCCTAAAAAACCCTAGTTTGTGGACCGAATGATTTTAACTTCTTGCATAGCTTATGAATCAAGTCCCTTGGATTAATCCAATCATATGAAGGGATTAATATGAGGCATTTGAGGTCCTTGGAACATATTTTAAGGTGTTGGAATCATGCATTGCTTCAAAAGTCAAACCAGTGATTAAATCAGATCAAAACCCTAATTAAGGTGTAATAAGGGTCTTGAGGCTTGATTAGCTTGTCATGATACAATTTTGCACTTGATTATTGATGGGTGAGAACTCTTGATCTTCATGGATGAATAAGGGACTTGAGATGTTGAATATGATGCACATCCTTTGATAATTCATCTGCTTGAGCTTTAGGGGGATCACCTAACCTTTAAAGCAAGTAAACACACACATCTTGTACTTATGATGGGTTAGTGATGCATAAAGACACATATATATGCAATGATGAATATTATGTCAATGATGCAAATGAGGTAGCATCTTGGGGGTAAAAAATTAGGGTATGACAGGGATCATTCCTTGAAGTGGATCCCCGTACAACTCTTGCTCTTTTGGGTGCCATGATACATATAAAAAAATGACACAGACAATACACGTGTAGAGAAAAAGAAGAAGAGAGTTCTCAAAGAATGTATCAGAGAGTAAGGAAAGTAGAGAAAAGTCGTGAGGGAAAAGAAATGAACAACAGCCTATTTATAGCCTACGTGACCGTTGCTTATCACGCACATTATAGATGCATCGTGCACGCGATAGCAACAGTTATGCATAACATCTGTTTGTAACGGTCCTGTCACACACGTTATGGATTCATCGTGCACGTGATAACAACATTCCAGAACTTCTTCAATGTCTCTATCGTGCGCACGATATACATCACGTGTCTGATGACCATATTTTGTTCCATTTTCCTTTTTCTTTTTGTTGTATCTTCTCTTCTTGACCTTTCTAGTTTCTCCTTTGACCATGTTATCTTATTTCCTCCATGACAAAATGCAAACGTGACGTGTAAAAACAACAAATTATGAGCAAAATAACAAAATTAATTTCTCAGCAATGGGTTGCCTCCCATCCAGTACTTCTTTTTCATCATTAGCTTGACGGTCCGTGCCTAAGGCATGTCAGGCGCAAGGGATGCCCTCACATCGGTAACTTCGCTTCTTCTTTTTCATGTGTCTACCTTTTTACCTTTTTCCTCCAAATGATAACAAGCATCCAAATCATCAACATATGGTGTCCACTCATACACTTTGCAAACAACTTTCTTTTTATTGAACTTCAATATAAGTTTACCAGTTTCTACATTAACCTTTGCTCTCCCAGTTTCCAAGAACGGGCGTCCTAGAATCACTGATCACTCTAACCTTCCTTTCATGTCCAATACTAGAAAATCTGCAGGAAATGGTAAACCATCTACATGCACTAATATATCTTGTATAACACCAACCGGTTGGGTAACAGACGAGTCAGCTAATGCAAGCATGATATTAGTCAGTCTAATATCCCATAATTCATACTCCTTGACCTTATCGAGTGGGATTACATTTATGCTCGAACCTAAATCACATAAGGCATGTGGAATTTCCATCCCACCAATTTTACAAGATATAGAGAACTTACTTGGATCCCTAAGCTTTGGTGGCAATGGTTTAGGCATGAGCTTGTAATCTTCTTCTGTCATATTACCTTACGCCTGTTCCACTTTTTTCTGGGTACCTTTAATATTTCCTTCATAAATTTTACAAAATTACGCATTAGTTCTAAAACATCAAGGAAAGAAATACTTACCTGCAGTGTATTAAGCATCTCCCAAAACTTGGTAAACATTTATGCCTCCTTTTCATGTAAAGGTTTCTTCTTAAGTATCAGATATGGTGCATTAATGTAATCAGGTAGTAGAGGATTTAGGTCATTAAGGATTTTATTCTTTATCCATCTCCACTGAGAGTTTTTGTCTATTAACTTATCAATGGTGACTCCTTTTTCTTCTTGGTTACTCTGGTGTTCATTCACCTTGTCTAGTGGCTCCTCTTCAACTGTTTCACCTCTCCCTTTAGCAACACATACCTCATAATTTGTGTCCAAAACCTAGTATGACTCATTTGTAGGATCATTTACAGTTTTTACAGAATCCTCCCTTTGAGCTTGCTAGAGTAGTGACTTGTTGTGTTAAATGTCCAACTCGCATCTCCAAGTTCTTGAGGGACACCTCAAGGTTTCTACTCATGGTCTCATGATTTATTTTTGCCTGTTCCAATCCAAGTTGAGTGGATTTAATGAAATTTTCTAAAGTTTCTTCCAACTGCGAGGGCTATCTTTGGAAATTAAGAGCTTGTTGATTTTGTTTCACATCTTAGTTACCACTTTGATTTTGGTTGTTGCTCAAACGGAAGTTCGGATGATCTCTCCATCCAAGATTGTAGGTGTTGGAATAAGGGTTGTTCTTTTGAAAATTAGAATTTTTAGCTACTTCACTTGACCCTTCCAATGAGAACCTTTTGTTCTCATGTCCTCCGCCACCAAAATCACACCTAAGTGCTTGTACCTGGATAACGTTAGCGTTATTCAAGCAGCTTGCAACTAGCTGCTTGTTCAATAATTCAATTTGAGCTAATAAAGTAGTTCGAGTATCAATAATTAATATACCTTTGGGTGTACCTACCGTCTCAACCTTTACCGATCTTTCAGTCTTTGTTCAGTACTCATTCATGCACATCTTCTCAATTAAGTCCTTGACTTGTGGCTCGATCATTTGTCTAACTATTCCTCCCGCTGAAGCACCTTGCAACATGCGTGTATGACTCTGAATTTGCTCCATATTATTAAGATTATGGTTGGGGTACCTATGCAAGCATTCTCTAGGAAATGCATCTATAGTAGGGACATACGGTCTACCTTGGAACTTTACTGGACATTTTTCCTTGTTAGAAAAAACTTGATTGGGTTTATCCCGTTGAACAAACTTTTTTGCTTGGTAAGGGTTTGTCCTCTCTAGATCTTTAGTAGTGATGGCTTCTCAGCAAGTGTACCGATAACGTCGTAGTTATAAAAAGATCGAACCCACAATGACTTACTTCAGATTCTTCCTTTCGAGTAGAAAAAGATTCCTCCTCACTGGCTTCTTCGTTTCTCCTCTGTTTTTCCTTGGAGGCTGGTTAGTGCTAGATTTCGCCATTGCTTTCTCATTAGCCTCTCTTTCTTATTTCCTTCTCCTCTGGTCCCTTGGCCAGTGGGATCTTAACATGGGGTTCTTACCCTTGTAGTTCTCAGATCTGTAAGCTTGTTGTTTTGACACCTGGACCTACTTTGAAACTCTGCCATTTCTCCTGGCCTCATTCCCTCTTTTCAGCAGGCTTCATCGACTTTCCTCTGGGAGCATCGGCAAATGGCTTGAAAGTAGCTTGTTTGTTCGCCTGTAGATTTCGCCCTCTTTGCTCTTGCCTTCGAGGGACTCCCTTTTTGTCGAAGCTGTAGGGACCGCGGGTATCCTTCCATTTCCTTCTATGGCTAGCTATTCGAACCCTTTCTGTGTTCTCAGCAGCTTTCTTGTCGAAGACAGAACTGCACCTGGGGCACAATATCACTTCAGACTTCTTTCTCTGCCAGCGGTGGAGGAACTCCACTAAACTTTCATCATTCTTTGGATATGCCACCCTCACTTGTTCTTCACTTCGAAGGGCACTCTCCTCGTCAGTTTCCATCTCAGTCTCCTTGCTTACTTTGACCATGTTGACTTCCAGACTGGTGCCATCAGTGATCTTCAACTTTCGCAATTTGACTCTAAGGCCCTCAGTAGCCTCAGTCATGTTATTCTCCTAATTGAAACCTTTAGTAGTTCTCTTGATTGACTCTAAGGCCCTAGTTTCTTTCGTTGTTCTAACGGAGGCATTTTAGTGCCAGGAGGCACTATCATTTGGCCATCTTTGACTAATAAGTTGAAAATTTTGTCACACTTGGTGACGTCAAAAGTATAGGTTTTCTTGGGGAATTTATCCTTCTTTTCTGGTTCGACTGGATTCTTCCCATTCAAAGGTGCAAGAACCTTGCATGAATAGGGTGAACCTTGTTTTGATTCGGCCAAGTCGATTTTGTTCACCTTGAAATCTAAAGTATTGCTATATGTTTCTTGATCGTCTTCATCTAATTCGACATATGTTACCCTTTCTCTCCTATTATTCTTAGTTGCTCTGGCTTTCTCAACCTTTAAGCACTCTACCTGTCAAACTCTATCAGCCAATTGTGCCATATCCCTAGAATATTAGGTGTCTAATTTCTTTCTGATGGAGTAATATAAACCACCAACGGCCATTTCGACCAATTCGTGTTCAGGCACTTGTGTGAAACACCTTTCCTTTAGCAAACTGAATCTATTAAGGTAATTAACGATTGGCTCAGTAAATTTACACTTAATACTAGCCAATTCCTTTAGACTAATTCGTTGGGAGTATAGTGAACCATGTGAAGGCATTTTAAGTGAGCAAACTTGGGAAGTATGTTATTCTTAAATTTTCATTATTCGCAAGGTCTCCTGCCTCAGTTAAATATCTCGCCACATGTTTGACAGCAGATTCGCTAGTATCTCCATAAAATTTTGTGAATTTTGGGACCTTCAATCCCTTAGGCAAATCAGTTTGGAAAATATACTCCGACTACGGGAAAATATAGTTTAGCCTATAAAGGCCAATATTTACCCCATTTCGTGCCATAATCCTTTCGACCATGGCAGCCAAATTGTTATCTGTTGCCGCACCCTCGTATCGAAATTGATGCACGAGTTCGTCTGCATCTAGATTACTGTTAACCATTACCACCCTTGGTTCCTGCTCCCTTGGCACTGGTTGTTCGATTCTAGGGGGTTCGATTTTAACTCCTTGATTTTCCACAACTACGCGAGGTACATTTTCCAGGGCTTGATTAATGGTAGGATCCTCTTCAAGGTTTGCCCCCTGGTTTTCGACCACCAACTCCTTTTGAATTTGTCGGGGTGCTTGTGGAACCCTAAAAAAGTCTCCAATTCGAGTCATCTGCGCTGCCAACTATTGATTCATTTGGGTGGTGTTTTAAATCAAGAGATTGAATATTGTGCCCATCTATTGGGCAAGCATATAGACCATGTCATGGTTACTTTCGTCCATTTGTTGCTTTAGAACTGCTGCAGAGTTCGTAGTGAAATTGGGCATTTGTTGGGCAGAGAATACCATCCCTGGTGTAACACCCTAATTTCCCCTGCATAATTATAATTAAAATTGGAGTAAAATAAAAACAAATCATGCAATTAGGATGCCACATCCAACAACAACCTGCTCATATATTTTGATATGCAACACATATAGTAATTAAATAACACAACATATGTCTGAACTTCAACATTTTGATAAGCAACGGAAAACATCGGGACTGAATAGTTCAACTCTTCCAACATAATTATAACAAATGTAGTTATAAGGAAATTATCAACAAGAGAGATTCACATAACAATCTCCATCAACATAAAACTATCCAACAACAGAGGTATATATATAGTTTCCTCCCAACATAAACAAAACAAACGTCAACCCCCAGTTTTACATATCAGAGCAGACACCGACTCGACCAAAACATAAAGGAGATTATCCTCTTCGACTAACATCCACGCCTTCACTGCGGATCACCCGCGTATTACCCACGTGGAGGCAACATTCAAACAGAAGGTCTGAGATATCATGATAATATAAAGGAAAGCATGATAAACAGTATGCATTAGGGTAACACATGCATTATCACCCATTCTACAACACAACACACCCAACACCAACAAGTTATCCAAGCATAAAGATAACACAACAACAATTCAACTAAATATCTCATATTAATCAACCAACGAAAACATCACTACTTATCCACCAACATACATAGAATCACATGATAACAAATCCAATTAATCACAACAATACCACATATTAGCAACATAACGACATAGTTAATATATAATGCAATGAGACTCACAATCTGACTCAATGCTTATGCATGTGGTACCAATTTTCGTGAACACTCAGGTTCACCGTTCCGATCCCCACCCCCTAGCATCAGAACAACTCACTAACCCATCAAATCTAGAATCAGCTACCGGCCCAATCCATACAATGGGATTTTAGGCTCACCAACCACCAACCATTGTCCAGAAATGTATTCAATGCGACTATTTATGCATACAACCACTATAATATCATCGTGCACAACAACCCACCACCAAGGTTACTATACACCACCCAAAGTAGCCAACAAGCATAAAATATATTTCATGCAATATGGATATATATATATATATACATCCTTTATGCAATCACGACAACATCATTAAAACATCCTCATATTACCATCATTAACATCACAACAACATCTTTGTAACAACAATTAAGATTCGTTACTGACAACAAGACTTCTTAGCGTACACAACAAGTAATAATAGAATTCCTAAGCATATTAGACATAAAAATATTGGGAAAATAATTCAGCTAATTATACCATGTTAAAGTTCAATTTATTAGCTTTCCAACGCTTTAAACGGTTCGTCATTTGGATATACGGTTCAAAAGTTATGATCATAATCGTAATAACATTTTGGCAAAAATCTAAGTGCATGTGTCGACGCATGTGTTGCAGTATTTAAGTCTTTTTTGCTTCTGGCCTGCATGTGTCGACGCATGGGTGTTTCAGGTTAACGCATACTGTCTCGATTGCTCAAAAATCACTTTCACACCAGTTTATCATGCTAGGACTTATGCTACGAAATTCTATCATCATAGACCCAATTTTTTGCTATCTTAACATTCTAAAAATCAATTATTTCCTTGTTTTACTCATGGATTAACATCATATAATCATGAATTTCCTATCTATGATTCAAACACTCATAATTCAACAATGGAGGAAAATATATCAGCAACCCAAAAACAGAATTGTCACACATATAGGTAAATGAAATTCATCATATATCAATATATTATAACATTATCATCATCCACTATTTCACAATATTCATAGAATTATTGAAAACACACAATTTATCAACTTAGATAAATCAAGGTTCATAGCATAGAAGAACACAACAACCCACAGTGTAATAACCTAAACCCTTACCCACTATTCATCATATTATCCCTTAGAAGATCAGAACCCCACCCTTACCTTAGATTTATCATAAAAATGCACAACATTTCAAAATAAACTTATGAAAACAAATAATAAAATCGGGGTGTTACAACTCTCCCCCACTAGGAATATTTTCGTCCTAAAAAATTACCTAATGCAATTAACTCAAGATACGACTCTCGCATCCTGCTCTCCAATTCCCAAGTTATATTTCCTCCGGCAGCGCCTCCCCACGCTACCTTCACGAGAGCAATCTCCTTGCCTCGAAACTGTTTCACCTCATTGTCGCTCCCAGGATTTTCATCCAGGTACAAACGCGAGAGTGGCGCGGAAAAACAGAGTCGCCAGCCGTGTAAATTTATCCCAAGAGAGGGAAAGGGAACACCACATAAACCTGAGGAAGAGGGAAAGGAATGGTCATCGCAACCATAACCTGGGTTCGGGAGTCGGTTACGCGAGGGGAAGGTGTTAGCACCCCACGCGTCCATCGTACTCGATGGGATTCACGCTTGTTGTCTATTCTAAGGGTGAGTTATCCTATCATCTATGGCTGTACTAAGACGGGAGGGAAAGACAAAGACAGACTCGGTAGGACGTCGACGTCCTAGGCCTACGTACCCCCTTTGTGCAATGGGGAATTCAGAGTCAACGTAGTGCGGACTAAGTTCTTTTTGTGTTTTTTATGAGCGATGTTAAGTTCGCGTCCGGCAGTTAGGGTCGATGCCTGTTTGCGACTCAGACGGAAGGTAACGTGCCCTTTTTGAAAATAGCCTTTAGGTTGACGATCCCGAAGGACAAAAAGGTTTGACGTTAGTTTGTATTTTTTAGGACAGAAGTGGCTTAAGTTAGTTCATAAATTGCATTGCACCAAAGTCTAGGGCACAGGGGCGAACACTTAACGCATCGTCCCAAGACAGGACACTCGCTAAGCCCTCTAGAAAGATGAGGGGAAGCCCCTCATTTCTCATTCCCCACGCTTATGGCTCGTGCGCAATACACTTTATACTTATTAGGTGTTTTCAAGAAGTTTGAGATGAGAAGAGAGAAGACACAAAGGAGACTCTATGGGGAACTATGAGTCCTAAAGTTATCATGCATGGGTGACCTACGGTTAGTGAGGTTTGATGACAACCTAAACCTAAAGGAAAAAGATGAGAGAAGGAAAGAGTAAGGGTGACCATGGATACTTATCCATACCCTGCATAAAAGGTTAGTACCAAGCGGACATAAATAATAGCAAAGCAAGTGAAAACCAAGCAATGGCATGTAATAGTAATAACAATCCAAACATGAATAAAAAGGTCAAATAAACAACCCCAAAACAATGGCACGAGCGCCTTTTCAAACAGATAATCGGACAAGATCAAAGATGCGCATACAAGAAAATCTCATACAAAGAGCCATTAAACAAATAGTAAAACAACTTCTAAAATCACCAAATTAAATATAAAAGTTGCTCAACCAGAGATAAACCAAAAACCAAAAACTCCTGCAAAAAATCAAGATGTTAGCCATTTAAACAATAGGGCAAAGCTCAGGTGAGAAGTAGGGTTCAGTGTGCCAAAGGGAAGGGCCAAAATGCAATATGAAATAGTTTTAAAAATGAAAGAAAAATATTTTAATGTACCTCAGAATGTTATCTAACAAATGCAAAAAGAACGGTTTGAAAATATTTTATGGATGCAGAGAAATAAAATAAACAAATTCAGGTATGCATGATATGTGTAATGCAAAAAAGAAAATAACTAAATAATTAATTTAGATGATAAAAAATAAAATAAAAATAAAAAATAAAATTTGGAAAATTTTATAAAATGATAAATATGTTTCATGAATTTTCCTAGGATTTTTTAATGCAAGAATGTATTTTTAAAAATTAAAAATGAAATGTAAAGAATTAAATAAAAATAAATAAATTGAAAATGCATGGGGGGTGCAAGGAGTAAATGATCACGTTGAAAAAAGGTAATTGGGCTAAAGGGGGGGGGGGGGGGGGGTGCAATTAGCGAGCCCAATCTTAAATCCAGTCAGAAAAAATAAAATAAAAAAAACAGTCCACGTGTGGACTCTAGTCAACCAGTTGACTGACTGCTTGCCATTAGATGCATCCAACATACCTGCTTAGTCAACACAAAGTCTTAGTAATTATGATCAATGGGTTAGATGAAAAGTACACACTAATTATGGTGCATGCGCGTACAACCAAACCATCAGCCTACCATACTCCCCCATGTGCACGACACATGGTTTTTTAATGTGCTGTCCCATTGTCAGCCGTGTGATTCATCCAACGTGTCACGTTTGGTCAATGTAAATAAAAGTAATCAAAACAAAATAAAATAATTGGTGGGACACGGTTAGTACAGTGGGGTAAATAACACACAATCAACAAATTAAAATCAGAAAAAAAAATTAAGAAAATAAGACGTGGCACGATCTGGACCGTTGGATGAAAAGAATGAAGGGCGAGGATTGTATCTTCTACCTCCAGCCAACTTCCTTCGCCGGAACCCTCACAGCCGCCGGAGCTAGGGTTCCGGCCACCGTCCTCCGTCACCTGCAACCTAAAACAACCCAAAATTTTCGTGCGAATATACTATTCTGACCAGAAAAATGTGAGGATTCCAAATATCCAATCCAAATTTGCAAACAACTAAAGCATAATAAAAACCGATTGAAACAATGATTGGGTCCAAAACTTTAAACTCACGGTATGATCAATCCACACGTCCAAACACAACAAAAACTACATCAGATTCATCAGTGACAATCACACAACATTATGCATACTTAAAAATTGAGTTTTATGATGGTCAAAAGAATGGCTAACCTGAGATGGTGCACTCCTAATCCTTGCTTTTAGCTGCGAATGATGGTTGGTTTTTACTCTGTGGATCCCCAGAAAGAATATTGTGGAAGAACCTTTCGAAAAAACCTTGTAGATTGAGAGATATGGATGTGAGATGCTTTAGGGTTCAAATTCTCCACTCCTCGAAATGTCACCTGTTGAAACCCTAACCAGTGCATGAATGGGTTTAAATAGACTAGGGTTTTTCACTGATAATGATTTGGGCTTGGGCAATTCCTTGTTTAGTGAGTTTGGGTGATTTTTAGTAAATTGCATAATGTGAGTTACACCTCACTCCATGCGTGTACACTTAAGAATTCCATGATGGATCCCTCACATTTCAGTTGCTAATCCCACCTGTATGGGATTTGGGCTTTGAGATGTATTGGTTAATGAGTTTTCAACATTTTGGCAATTTTAAATAATGGAAAATAAGTGAAGAATAAACCATGGAATTTCTTAATTCTTTGGCCCAAAACAATCTTCAAGGAATTTTCTTTGATTTTAGAATGTGGCATGAAGCAATGGAATTGATTATAGGTCATTATGCCCAAAGTTGTGAAAATGGAACCATGAGAAACCCTAAAAACCACTTTTCCTTATTTTGATAATAACTGGAGTTTCACAAATGATATGGAGACCCACTAGTACTTGTTGGAAAGAGGAGAAAAAGATATTCAACTTTCATGTTGGAGAAAAATTAATTTGAAGCTTTCTTGATGATGAAAAGTCATGTTGAATGCAGTGCAGGAACTTGCCCAAAAAGGAAACTTTCAAATTATAGGTCATTTCCAAATTTAGCAACTTTTGCACCAACTCCTGATTCTTGATAAATGGCATGAAACTTGACTTTTGAGGACCATATGAGGATGTGAGACCTTGAAAACCTTGGAGAGAACCTCAAAATTCCACAGTTGACTTCTCCTCTCACTGTTGACTCTTACCCAATTCACCTGATTCCCAATCTTCTGATTAATTAAGTCTCTCCTGAACCAAACTGATGGACAACCTCCCACCCCTAGATACTTAGAGACCCAAGGAATACCATGGAATCAAGTCTTGCCCAAAAAATCAGAAATAAACTGACTTTATGGCAAACCCTAGGTTTGGTACCCTCAGTCTAGGAGAAATAGCACAGTCTCCAAATCCAAATTTCTCTGAATATGATGTGTATCCTCTCCAACAAAGATAATATATGCCATTTGGTGATGATGAAAACCCAAGGAGCTTTCCCATTGGAGCAATAAACCCAAGAATCTCAAAACCCTAATTTATGCACTGGTTAGGAGAGAGTGATCCACTTGAACTCTCTTGCTTGACCCTTTGAAGAACATCTTCTCCTCTTGAACATGCCTCAGGAACCTTGACCCCATGCTAAGAACCAATGATATGCACACATGATAATGCAAAAATGAAATGAAACATAAGCCAGTTAGTACTAAAGTAAGGAGGGCAAATTTTGGGGTGCAACAGCTGCCCCTATTCAATCAACTTGGTCCTGAGGGTATGATAGCGACGACTTTCAGACAATCAGGATGCACGGAGATTGAATACCAAAGAACCCAGAAATTTGCAATCCTCCACCGGAGAATTAGCCATAAATGTTGTACTGTCGCAACGCGGACGAGTGCTAGCTATGCTGGGTATAAAGTGAAACAAACTCTCCCAAGTTACGTCATCTCTGCTGATAAAGAGAACTGACGAAGAAAAGTCTTCAAAAGGCTGCTATCTCCGCTGATAAAGAGAACTAGCGACACAAATGTCATCCCTGCTGATAAAGGGAACTGACGAAATAAACCTTCAAGAGATTGCTATCTCTGCTGATAAAGAGAACTAGCAAAATAAATGACATCCCTGCTGATAAAGGGAACTGACGAAGAAGGATACCCAAAAGGTTGTTATCTCTGCTGATAAAGAGAACTAGCAAAATGAATGCCATCCCTGCTGATAAAGGGAACTGACGAAGAAAATATCCGAAAGATTGCTATCTCTGCTGATAAAGAGAACTAGCAAAATAAATGCCACCCCTGCTGATAAAGGGAACTGACGAAGGGAAATATTCAAAAGATTGCTATCTCTGCTGATAAAGAGAAACTAGCAAAATGCCATCCCTGCTGCTAAAGGGAACTGACGAAGAAAATATCCAAAAGATCGCTATCTCTGCTGATAAAGAGAACTAGCAAAACCAATGCCATCCCTGCAGATAAAGGGAGCTGACGAAGAAAATATCCAAAAGATCGCTATCTCTGTTGATAAAGAGAACTAGCAAAACCAATGCCATCCCTGCTGATAAATGGAGCTGACGAAGAAAGTCTCCAAAAGATTGCTATCCCTGCTGATAAAGGGAGCTGACGAAGAAAGTCTCCAAAAGATTGCTATCCCTGCTGATAAAGAGAACAAGCAAAATGCCATCCCTGCTGCTAAAGGGAACTGACGAAGAAAATATCCAAAAGATCGCTATCTCTGCTGATAAAGAGAACTAGCAAAACCAATGCCATCCCTGCTGATAAAGGGAGCGGACGAAGAAAATATCCAAAAGATCGCTATCTATGCTGATAAAGAGAACTAGCAAAACCAATGCCATCCCTGCTGATAAAGGGAGCTGACGAAGAAAGTCTCCAAAAGATTGCTATCCCTGCTGATAAAGGGAGCTGACGAAGAAAGTCTCCAAAAGATTGCTATCCCTGCTGATAAAGAGAACAAGCAAAATGCCATCCCTGCTGCTAAAGGGAACTGATGAAGAAAATATCCGAAAGATTGCTATCCCTGCTGATAAAAAAGAGAACTAGCAAAATAAATGCCATCCCTGCTGATAAAGGGAAACTGACAAAAGAAAATCTTCAAAAGATTGCTATCTCTGCTGATAAAGAGAAACTAGCAACATAAATGGCAACTTCACTGGGGATAACGTGAAACAAAACCTCTGGTTTAAACCACAATATGTCAAGCAAGAACGGGATTTCACAAAAGGGAAAGGCCAGACAAACCTCTAACGGACCCTTGATCCACAGATAATATGACTCCGCCAGGGAAAGGAGAAGTCTAAATAAAAGACTCTACCTGGGAGCACAAGTATGAGGAAAGTGTAATCTCAATGCTGGGGAGAGCAACATGCTGGGGAAGTACAATCCTGTTGCCCTGCAAGTCAAATAACAACTAAAGAATATGCCACAACCTGGATATCCCCGTTAATGCCTAAATAATTTCTACTGCTTTTCGTTATGCTCCGCAAAGCTCGAAATTTTATATGCAATGTTTATCAAAAATATCGGACGTTTTTTGCAAACAAAACAGTAAAAGTAAAAGTAAAACAAACAATGGAAAGCTCTTTGAGTGAAATGAATATTTTATTGAAGAGTGGCCTGTAAATAGGCATTTACAATAGGAAGCAATTCCTAAAAAGAGGTAATTGTGCAAAAGCAAAAAGAAAATACACATGTCAGCAATGTGGGAACAGATATCCACCATGATTCGACTCGGCTATGACCCATATGTCTTGCTTATCCACAAATGTCTTGACCTTTGAAGAGACTAACTGTACTGATTCCTTTCTTTCAGAACTTCCAGGTATCGAGAGTGTTCACAGATCGAACGTAGACCATAGCCTTTCGCTTATAAATCCCTAACTTTTGCCTGGATCGCCCTTTTCGGGTTTTCAATCCATCGGGATACCCATTTTTGCCAAAGTTGCCTTTTCAGGTTTTCAACTTTGCGGGTTTACACGTTTCTTTTTACATTTTATCCCTAACTTTTGCCCGAACCTTTTCCTTTTTATGGTTCGCCGGGATGCCCCTTTTTTCCTGGACTTTCTTTTTATGTCCAACGGGTCTCTTTTATGTGAAGTATTTTTTGACTACGTCTGCGTTCACAGGGGAGGTAAAATCTTCGCCATCCATAGATGAAAGAAGTAAGGCTCCACCAGAGAAAACCTTTCTGACTACATACGTCCCTTCGTAGTTTGGAGTCCATTTCCCCTGTGATCTGTCTGAGGAGGCAGGATCCTTTTCAAAACCAATTCACCTGTCTGAAAATTCCGAGGACGCACTTTCTGGTCAAAGGCGTGCTTCATCCTGCTCTGATACAAGCGACCATGTGCGATGGCTGCCAATCTCTTTTCTTCAATAAGGTTCAACTGATCCAATCTGGAACATACCTATTCAGCCTCATCAAGCTTCACATCTGCCAGAACTCTCAAAGACGGAATCTCGACCTCTAAGGGTAAAACTGCTTCCATACCATACACCAATGAGAAAGGGGTTGCCCTAGTTGACGTACGCACCGAAGTACGGTAACCAAGTAGAGCGTAAAGTAACATCTCATGCCAGTCCTTATATGTTACCACCATTTTCTGCACAATCTTCTTGATATTCTTATTCGCCGCCTCAACAGCACCGTTCATCTTCGGACGATATGGAGAAGAATTGTGATGCTCGATCTTGAAACTCTGACATAGTTCCTTCATCATCTTGTTGTTCAAATTCGAGCCATTATCAGTAATGATTCTTTCCGGGACCCCATAACGACAGATGATGTCCTTCTTTATAAACCGGGCTACCACTTGCTTGGTGACGTTGGCGTACGAGGCTGCCTCCACCCATTTTGTGAAATAGTCAATGGCAACCAAAATGAAACGATGTCCATTAGAAGCGGTGGGCTCAATCTTTCCAATCATATCTATGCCCCACATTGCAAAAGGCCTAGGAGATGACAACACATTTAGAGGCGTAGGCGGTACATGCATCTTATCTGCATAAATCTGGCATTTATGGCACTTCCGAGCGTACTTGAAACAATCAGAATCCATAGTCATCCAATAATATCCTGCTCTCAACAACTTTCTAGCCATGGCGTGTCCACTGGAATGAGTACGAAAGAACCCTCGTGAACTTCCTCCATCAACAAGCCTGCCTCGTGTTCATCAACACAACGTAGCAAGACCATATCGAAGTTCCTCTTATATAAAACATCATCCTTGTTCAGAAAAAAGTTCCCTGCCAACCTTCTCAGAGTCTTCTTATCCTTGGTGGAGGCACCCTCTGGATACTCCTGTCTCTTCAGAAAAACCTTAATATCATGATACCACGGGTTGCCATCTGACACATCCTCAATTGCAAACACAAAAGCTGGTCTATCCAGACGCATGATTCTAATCGAAGGAGTTTCATTCCAACGGTTCACCTTATACATGGATGCCAATGTCGCCAACGCATCAGCCATCTGATTCTCAGCTCTGGGCACATGATGAAAATCCACCCTATCAAAGAAAGGTAACAACCTTCTGGCATAGTTGTTGTAAGGCACCAAATTCACCTGACGAGTCTCCCATTCTCCTGTAATCTGATTAACCACTAACGCGGAATCACCATAGACATCGAGGTTCTTAATTCTCAAATCAATTGCCTCCTTTAACCCCATGATGCATGCTTCATACTCCGCCTCGTTGTTGGTACACACGAATGCTAACCGGGCAGTGAAAGGTATATGAGAACCCTTCGGGGTCGTAATGATTGCCCCAATTCCATTACCATATGAGTTGACAGCCACATCAAAGATCATCTTCCACTGAGACCCAATCTCTGGTCCTTCGTCAGGCAGAAGTTCTTCACAATCTTTCATTTTCAGAAACATAACATGCTCGTCCGGAAACTCAAACTTTATTGGCTGATAATCCTCGACCGGCTGTTCAGCAAGGTATTCTGACAGGACACTTCCTTTAATGGCCTTCTGAGAAACATACTGAATATCGTACTCTGTCAAAACCATCTGCCAACGGGCTATCCTTCCAGAAAGTGCTTGCTTCTCAAACACGTACTTAATCGGATCCATCTTCGAAATCAACAAGGTTGTGTGATTTAACATATACTGCCTTAGGCACTTGGCTGCCTAAGCGAGTGCACAACATGTCTTTTCCAGCATAGAGTATCTTGATTCGCAATCAGTGAACTTCTTACTCAGGTAGTAAATGGCGTGCTCTTTCCTACCTGTCTCGTCGTGTTGACCGAGCACACAACCCATCGAATTCTCAAGAACCGTAAGGTACATAATCAGCGGTCTCCCAGACACCGGTGGCATAAGGACTGAAGGTTCCTGCAAATACGTCTTTATCCTTTCGAACGCTTCTCGACAATTTTCATTCCACCTGACCTCCTGATCTTTCCTTAACAACTTGAAAATTGGTTCACATGTGGCTGTCAGATGAGAGATAAACCTGTCAATGTAATTCAACCTCCCCAAGAAACCACGAACCTCTTTCTCTGTTCTTGGCTCAGGCATCTCCTGTATGGCTCTTATCTTTGCAGGATCAACCTCTATACCCCTTTCACTAACAATGAAACCCAGCAATTTACCAGACCTCACGCCGAAAGTGCACTTGTTCGGATTCAATCTCAACCTGAACTTCCTCAACCTTTCAAACAGCTTCTGGAGGTTTACCAAGTGTTCTTCCTCTATCTGTGACTTCGCAATCATGTCATCAACATAGACTTCAATCTCCTTGTGAATCATATCATGAAAGAGTGTCACCATCGCCCGCTGATAGGTTGCCACAGCATTCTTCAATCCAAAGGGCATTACCTTGTAGCAAAACGTTCCCCACGGTGTTATGAAAGTAGTCTTCTCCATGTCCTCTGGGGCCATTTTGATTTGGTTATACCCAGAGAAGCCATCCATGAAGGAAAACACAGAATATTGAGCAGTATTGTCCACTAACACGTCAATGTGGGGGAGCAGGAAATCATCCTTCGGGCTCGCCCTATTCAAATCTCGGTAATCAACACACATCCTGACCTTCCCATCCTTCTTAGGTACAGGTACGATATTAGCAACCCACGGAGGATAATTTGTCACAGCAAGAAATTCGACGTCCAACTATTTCTGAACCTCTTCCTTGATCTTGACAGCCATATCTGGTTTCGTCCTTCTCAATTTCTGTTTGACTGGAGTACAACCCTCTTTAACCGGCAGCCGGTGTGAAACAATGTCAGTGTCAAGCCCAGGCATGTCTTGGTAAGACCAGGCGAAGATATCCACATACTCTCGAAGCAACTCAATCAATCTTCCCTTAACGGTGTCTTCCAGGGCAGCCCCAACCTTTACTTCTCGTTTTACATCCTCGGTTCCCAGATTAACAGTCTCAACTTCCTCCTGATGAGGTAGAATAACCCTTTCCTCTTCTTTCAGTAACCTGGCTAATTCTTCTGGTAAGTCACAGTCTTCGTCAATCTCTTCTTCGGCCTGAAAGATGGGATTGTCGAAGTCATATTGAGCCATAGCTAAGTCATGGGTGGAATCTGAACAAAGGAACCTGCATGATGGGTGTTTTATGTTTATTATGAGTGCAACAAACAAGAAAACACATTGCCATTTTGATGTGGGTTAATGCAAAAAGTAAAAACAGAAAGACAGGGATCAAAATATTTGAATGAAAAAAACGTCCTTTATTGATGATAAAAATAGCAAATAAAACATCCAAGCCCTACAAATAAATATCACTACGTCTTGGGCAGAACGTAGGACTTAACATAACAGAAAACAAAAGTAAATTACTCCGGGCGCGTCACTTGGATGACTCTCTCGGAGGACCAGTTGCCTAAACTCTGACCTGGAATGCAGGGACGGATCCACTCGTCCATGTCACAATCACTATCTCCTTCATCTTCAATAGCGTTGACTCTGTCGAAGAAAACACCGGCACTGGTGAAACGGACTGGACCATAGAACTTGGGAGGCTCTTCAGAACTCCTAGGTGGCTTGTAACCCAGTCCATGAGTATCTTGCTTTCGTTGAACATCAATAAAACTGCCCCACTTCTGAGAACCACCAGCTTCAACTATAGCACGCGCCTCTTTGAAAGAGGACATTGGAACCTCCGGTTGTTTGACAACTTCAGGTTGGGCAACCATCTCAGGCTGACTGGCTGCCTTTGGGGATTCCTCAGGAATCTTCACAGCTTTAAAGGCCTGGCACAAAGTTTCCTGTATCTCACCATCTACCTCTACATACTTGAAGGTCGATAGGTGACTCACCATGATATCTTCTTCACCACAAATAGTCACAACGTGGCCATCCACCATATACTTCAACTTCTGGTGCAGCGTAGAAGTTACTGCCCCAGCACCATGGATCCATGGGCGACCCAACAAACAACTATAGGCAGGCTGAATATCCATTATGTAAAAGGTGGTGTTGAAAATCTCAGGACCCACCTTGATCGGCAGAACTAACTCTCCAAAGACTGGCCTCTTGGAGCCATCAAAAGCACGTACCACCAAGTCACTTGGTGTACAAATCAACCCACGAGTATTCAACTTCATCAAAGCCTTCTTTGGTAACACATTCAAAGACGACCCAGTATCAACTAACACATGTGACATCAGAGAACCACGGCATTCCACTGAAATATGCAGAGCGTTGTTGTGATTCCTCCCAGCCGGAGTCAGATCCAAATCGGTGAAACCCAAACCATTACCAGCATTCACATGAGCCACAACCCCTTCTAATTGGTTGACAGATATTTCCTGCGGTACATAAGCCATATTCAGAACCTTCAGCAATGCATTTCGGTGTGCCTCGGAGCACAACAGTAAGGATAGAATGGAAATCTTCGATGGAGTTTGGTGAAGTTGGTCAACAATCTTGTAATCACTTTTTCTGATCAACCTCATAAACTCTTCTACATCTTCTGAGAAAGTATCCCCACCTGGCTTTGTCGTAGAATCATTAGCTTCCTGCCTCTGTACAGACTCATCCATCATCTGTTTACCTTTGTCTTGTCTTGAACTGCCAGCTTGATTCTCGGACGGAATAAAGACTCTACCACTCCTAGTGATAGCCCCTGCTTCAACAAGATTTCCAACCCCTGTATTCACAGCTGATGTGTCTTCCAATTCCTGCTTCTTACCATTAACAAACACTTCGGCCCCATAGTTCCATGGGATGGCCTTGGTAGTCTCATACGGGACTGGTCCAGGAACAGTGATAGTGACCGACGCTGGTCTCGCCGGCGCTGATATAGTTATTGTCTTGAACGGAATTGTTATTGTGGCAACATCAATCTCTCTGTCAGTAACATCGCTCTGCTTGCAACCTCTGTCAAACTGTAATACCCCTTCGTTGATCATTCTCTGAATACCTATTTTCAATAACTCATAACCGCCTGGCTGCGACACACACCCTACACAACCTTCATCACAACCGGGAAATACCCCTCCCTTCAACAATGTTTCCTTCACCACACCCAAGGGAGTTTGGACTTCGTTCACATCTGAAATCAAACTCAAGTCTTCACAGTCTTTAATAATAGCATTGACCTTCGGCCCATCGTGATTCAGCATTGGGTTCTGATTCACATTTGGGACGTCATTGGAGAAATTGATGGCTTTGGAATCCACCAAATCTTGAACCTTATGCTTAAAAGCTTTAGAGTTCTCAGTATGATGTCCGGGTGCCCCAGAATGAAACTCACAGTGGGTGTTGGCGTCATAGCCGGGAGGTGGATTACCAGTAGGTGGAGCCAATGTTCTCGTCTGAACTAACTGCAGTTTTAACAAGTGCTGGAATAATTGAGAGTAGGACATAGGTGGAGTGTCAAAATGCCTATCCCGCCTATTCTGAGGCTGTGATCGGTAAGGAGCCTGATTTTGTTGTTGAGACACTGCTGGCTGCTGAGGTGCTGCTGGGATGGTTACAGAAGCCACCTGCTAATTGTAGTTCTGACGAGGTCCATCTCTACCACGATATGATGACACAGAGTTTGTATCTCCCTCCTTCTTCTTATAACCACTGGCATAAGGCTTCTTACTTCCTCTAGATGAGGACCCATCACCGCCTGATATTTTCCTTGCCTTAATTCCGCTTTCTACCATCTCTCCTACCAAGATCAAATCGACAAACTTTCCAGTCATACACGGTACCAGCTTTTCATAGTAATGACCCTGCAAGGTGGCCATAAACATAGTTATCATTTCACGTTCCAACATGGGAAGCTGAACCCTAGCGTACTCCTTGAAACTCTCATTGTTCTTCTGTGACAGATTCTGTAGCTGTGTTCTGTTCGGAGCCATGTCAGTGTTATATTGGTAGTGTCTAATGAATGCCCCTGCCAGATCTCTCCAACTACGCACATCCTTCCTCTCTAGTTGCATGTACCACTCCAGGGATGCCCCAGATAGGCTATCCTGGAAGCAGTGCATCATCAGCTTCTCATTCTTCGCATGCGCAGCCATCTTACTTGCGTATGCTCTCACGTGGGTCCTTGGATAAGACATACCATTATACTTCTCGAAAGTGGGGGTCTGAAACTTGTGCGGAATAACAACGCCTGGAACCAGTCCCAAATCCTCTAGATCCATTCCCACCGAATCCTGATTCACAACACCCCTTAGCTGTTCCTCAATCAACCTGATTCTCTGATCATTGTCAATCTGGAGACCAGCATCCCTACCTGGCAGAGAAAATGCATCATCTTGAACATCATCATACTGACGTCCATGAACTGCGCCAGCACCAGTAGCACCTCCCCCAGCATTTTCAGCTCTGCCCGGAGGAATCACAACACCAGAAACAGGAATACCTCCGCCAGTAGGACCATTCTGACCATTATTACCAGTAACACCAGTATGAAGTCCTCCATGAAGGACACTGTCATCATCAACCCTCGCAATCAGTGGCTGAACGAGAGTCCTCAACTGCTCTTGTCCCTGAGCAACCCCTTGCATTAATTCCATGAATTGGTTCATGCGAGTCCGCATCTCAATGATCTCATTATGTAGCTGATCCATGAGTCTCTTCTGATTCTATCTAGTAGGATACCAGTGAATGTGCTGATCTGTAATTCTGAGATGAGAACAAGATAAGAATACCGGAGATAAACACCTGTCATGCAAAATGATTATGAATATGCAAATGCAAATGAACATGTTTGAATATTAGCATGGCGATCCACCCCTTGATTCCAGTTTAACAACAAGACAGAACGGAAGTTCTGCTCATATATTAAGAAAACCAGAGGAAAACCAAATGTCAACAATCACGAATCCAAGATAACAAATCTGAATACCAAAATCATAGAGGTCCCAACCAACAAGTCTGGTGGTGATCCAAATACAATAAAAGAGAAAAGAAAACTACGGCATATCATCAAAGTCCACAAGTGTCAATCCCCCCCATCCACTATGCTTTCTGCTCTAGTTTTGAATTTCCTTTAACATCTTTTTGGTGTCGGGATGCTTTGGTCTCTGAATTAGCTCTTGAATGAGGACGTCTCTTCTATGTATGATCCCTTCCAAGTATCGGCAATGCAACTCCCAAGCGTCTTCTCCAGAAGAACCATCCATGCTAGGACCCTCATGTCTAGGTTTCTTCACTTCAGCTTGGACTTTCAGTTCTTCTATGGAGGCTATGGCTTCATTGAGTCGACCCTCGACTGCTTGTATCTTGAATATCCCTGATAAGATCTCAGCGTCTTTTTTCTTGAGCGTCAACGTCAATTGGTCAATCTTAGCTAGATAACCGTCTTCTTTTCTCTTATTCTCAGCCATTGCAGTTTCTCGGTGTTCATCGAACCTGTGAATTTTCAACAAAGCCTAGTCTAATTCCTCCTTCTTGGACTCGAGAACCAAAGCATCTTGAGCATACTTCTTCTGGTGCAGGAACACACCTTCAGCCGTGTCTTTGAATTCCATTCCTAAGAAATATGACAAATTCCCTAGGTCGGACATTTCGAACTCTTGCCTTAACTTCGACTTAACTTTTCTTATCTCAGCTTCATTTGCACCTGTAATTAGCAAATCATCAACATACATGCATAAAATGATTCGACTATCATTGTCGACATCATTTACATAAACTCCATGCTCAGACACACACTTTGTGAACCCAGCTTCGATTAGGAAACTGTCTATTCTTTTGTTCCAAGCCCTAGGGGCTTGCTTCAATCCATAGAGAGCCTTCCTCAATCTGTACACCTTCGACTCATGCCCTTTAACCTCAAATCCTGGTGGTTGACTGACATACACTTCTTCCTCCAGAGGTCCATTCAAAAATGCTGATTTTACATCCAACTGATGTATCTTCCATCCTTTATACGCTGCTGTCGAAACAACAATCCTGATTGTTTCCAACCTAGCCACTGGCGCATATACTTCGTCGAAATCAACACCAGGTTTCTGCAGAAATCCTCTTGCCACTAGTCTTGCCTTATGTTTGGCAATTTCTCCATTTGGCCTTCGTTTCATCTTGTAAACCCATTTCACATCAATAGGCTTTTTGATGGCTTTTTCGACCAGTTCCCAGGTATTGTTCTTCTCGATTGCCCTGAGTTCTTCCTTCATGGCTTCACACCAATTCGAATCATTCATGGCTTCATCCAAGTTAATTGGTTCTGCTTCAGCCATCATCATTACTTCTACTATTAAGTCACCATCTGCATCAATTGCATTATCTGGAAATCTCTCATATCCAGCTAACCTTGTCGACTCAGCTCTTGTTCTAGTTAATCTTCTAACATTCTGCTCAGGAGGTTCTTCATTTCGACTTGCCGTGGTCTCAGCTTGTTGATCTTCTTCAAACACTGTCGGAACTGTCTCTTCCATCTGTTGACCAGTTTCCTGTCGAACTGACCCATGACTCCACTCCCATGTTTGATTTTCATCTACCAGAACATCTCGACTGATCACAAATTTATCATCTTCTGGTGAATATAGTCTATATGCACCAGTCGAATGATAACCTATGAGCACCATGATTTGACTTCGATCATCTAGTTTTGTTCTCAATTGCTCAGGAACATGCCTAAAACATATTGATCCAAAAACTCTAAGATGACTTACATTTGGCTTCTCACCTGTCCAAGCTTCAAGAGGAGTCTTCTCGACTGGCTTCTTCGTTGGACATCTATTCAGAATGTATACTGCTGTCAATGCTGCTTCAGCCCAAAATCTCTTTGGCACCTCTTTCGCCTTCAACATACTTCTCGTCATGTTCAGTATACTTCAATTCTTCCTCTCAGCTATTCCATTATGTTGAGGTGTATAGGGTGCACTAACCTCATGCTCTATACCTTCCTCTTCATAAAATCTAGCAAACTCTCGAAAGGTGTATTCACCACCACCACCAGTTCTCAGTTTCTTTAGCTTGCAGCCACTTTGCTTTTCGACAAGCAACTTAAACTTCTTGAACTTTTTGAATACTTCACTCTTACTTTCGATCATATAAATCCACATATATCTGGTGAATTCATCAATGAAAGTTAAGAAGTAACGCTTGCCACCATTCGACCTAACTACAAAAGGTCCACATACGTCAGAATGAACAAGCTCTAACTTTCCTCTCGACTTAATTGGCAGATCATGTTTGAATGCTTTTCTAGCCTGCTTTGCTTTGCAGCATTCTTCACACACATGATTTGGTTCCTTCACCTAAGGTAAACCATACACCATCTTCTTCTAATTTAGCATACCCAAACTCCTGAAGTTTAGATGCCCATATCTATGATGCCATAGCAAATTCTTTTCCTCTTCTGTAGTTGACGCAAGACATTCATGATTAATTATGTTAATCTGAACTTTAAAAGTCTTGTTATCAGCCAATGGTGCTTTTAGTACCAACCTACCATCAGCATGATACACCTTCATTTGATTATTTTCCAGCTTCATATTATGTCCTTTGGCAAGTAATTGACCTATACTTATCAAGTTACTTGTCATAGAAGGCACATACAACACATAAGTAATGTTGGCTTTTCTACCATCTCTTCTCATTACAGATATGTTTCCTCTTCCACCTGACGTGATCTGTCTACCATCTGCAAACTTTATCACCTTCTTAACTGATTCATCAAGCTTGTTGAACCAGTTCTTATTACCAGTCATGTGGTTGCTGCAACCTGAATCAAGATACCACAAATTCGTTTCATCATCATTCGACTGAGTGTCTACCATTAGTAGCACACCTTCAGAATCACTCTCTCCTGCCTGTGCATACTGCGCTTTGTCACTTTCTTTTGCTCGTGCTTCCTTCTTCTTTCGACAGTCTCGAACATAATGACCAAAACTTTGACAATTGTAACACTGCACGTCTTTCATGTCAATTTTCTTCCCAGAATACTTGTTGCCCATGACTTTCTTTGAATCATCATGATTCTTTGAACTCTTGCTTGACTTCTCATCACTAGCAAGATTCCTTCCCTGCTTCGCCTTCCCAGATTTCTTGGTGAATTTCGCTTGTAGTGCTTGGTCCGATACCTTTTCTCTTTCTGAACTTCTTTGCTTCAATCTCATCTCATGAGCTTCCAAAGAAGCCTGTAGCTCTTCAACCTTCATCTCAGCAAGATTCTTGGACTCTTCAATGGACACTACAATGTAATCAAAATTTGCAGTCAGAGATCTTAGTACCTTCACAATCTTCTGCAAATTTGTGATTGTTTCTCCACAAGACTTCATCTGGTTCGTCAGCATCACCAATCTTGAAAAGAACTCCGAAACTGATTCATCTTCCTTCATTTGAATCATTTCGTATTGCTTTCTCAAGGTTTGCAACTTCACCCTCTTCAATTTCTCATCACCTCCATACAAGTTCTTTAACTTGTCCCACGCTCCTTTTATAGATTCTTCTTCAATAATTTTCTCAAACACATTCGGATCCACACACTGGTGAATCAAGAACAACGCTTTACCATCTTTCTTCCTTTGATCCTTGTACGCAGCTTTCTGTTCATCAGTAGCATTTGCCCCCAATTCCATTACACCATCATTCACGATTTCAACCACATCTTGAAATCTGAAGATAACCCTCATCTGCGCCACCCACCGTTGGTAGTTTTCCCCTTTGAAAACTGGTAGATTCGCTGGGAATTGTGTGGACGTTGTTATTCCGTTTGCCATTTAGATTCTCTCTGAATTGCAACCGGGCTCTTTGATACCAATTGTTGGAACTGGGTTCCAAGAAAGATGAATGTTTGAGAGGAAGAAGAAGAAGAAGAAAGAAAGAGAGAAAAGATTAGGGTTTGAAAACTTCTTGAAATTTTATTATGAAGCTTGTATGTGTTACAAATTACAATGCCCTTTATATAGGCTATCAAAGCCCAGGCCCAAAAAAATCAATTCGACACAAACTAGCAATTCGACTGAACTCCTTATCAGCTATATTCGACTCTGTCGAATACAGCTGACCTACACAACACTACAACTATTCGACTGACTATATACAACTTCGACCAAAACCTATAAAACTCTTTGACTTCGACAAACTAACATAAATTACTTCTAACAGGTATATCGCATAGCAGTGATGCCTTTGATCTTTCTCTAATTTCAATTCCTCAAATTCCTCCATGGAGAACTTTTGTGATGTGGCATTTGATTCATAGCTTGTGGTCAAATTTCCATCATTTGGAACCCCGGGATTAGAACAGGGATTAAGAATACAGGAATCACCATTTTCATATCTCTCTTCCGACAAATTGCCTTGAACTAACTTATTTTCAGGCAGAGCAATCTTTTCTATGCAATTAGGACTGTTAGTTTCAGTTTCCATACCTTTATAACCAAGGATATTAAATCTGAATTCACTTGTTTTAGCCAATACATGAGACAAGTCAAGAAAAAAAACTGCAGCAAACTTGTTTCATGGCATTTAACTTTATTGTAAGTAACAGAGAACTCCTCCATCTTTTGGCTTATCCCATCTCCACCAGAAGATATATCATGAATTGTCATTGCTTTTCTGTCTAGGAACAATACGAAGTCATGAATTTGAGAAATCGCAGCTTCTATATCAGAAGTTATCTCTATATATTGAGTAGGTTCTTGGGATGAAATGAGGTCTTTTTCTGCGTCTGAACCAGCACCTTCAAAATTATCCTTTTTATCACATGGAATATCAGAAGGTGGGGCATCGAGGGAAATGACAGCCGTAGAGTCTTGGATGGATGTATCATGCGTGTCTTCAAGAAAACGTTTAATATCCTTCAGGATCTGACCCGCATCAACATCCTTAGCCAAAGACTCAAAAATTGATTGTATTCTTGATTGAAGTTCAGCTGGTGATAAGCCATCAATCTCACCGGAACTGGGTGATACTGCAGCATGGGACGCTTAAATTGCCAATGGATTCAAATCATTGTTCTTTTCAGACTTGGATGGATCATCTTTGCTAGTACCAAATTTAGATACCTCATTGGTCATGATTTCATCCGTGTAATTATTTGAAATAAATGATGCAGAAGCGTCTTCAATAGAATCGTTCGACCTCTAGAAAGTCATCCATCAGCTCCAACTTCTCGGTCGCTTCAGATTTTCCCAATTCATCAGCATTATTTTCCTTTGTGAACTGGGATAGCTCAGAGATTAATGCTATAGACCAAGACTCAGCACAACCTCTTGCATCATCGTTGCCATCTTCCGATATGGAGATCATGCTTGGTGCATAATCTGTATTTTGGCTGTAAATGCTTTTATGGTTCATATGAGTGGTAGATTTTGGGAGGCTTGGCTTGTGAATTATGAAGCCGGAACTAGCATGGCTGAAGGCATTTTGGCTTGTGTAAGAAAAGCATCTATGATGAAGTTTGGAATTGTATGACTTGGAAACTTCAAAGGAAAAGTTCATCTTGTTTCCATGAGCTTGTTCATTTCAAGTTTTGCTAATCATCATCATTCCATTTTTTTTGGCAAGTGTTGGTAATCATGGGTTGTAACAAAAATGAAAAACGGGCCTTGTAATTTTTGGACATGGTTTTTTTTTGTAATGGACTAATGTTTAGAAAAAATATATATAATTGAAAATTGGTTATGTAAAAAAATTGGATATGCATAATGTAATATGGGTTATTGGATATTGAATATGAATAATGGATAACAATGGTTTAGAAAATGGATATTTAGGGATTATGGATGTGGATTAATGAAATGATGGATAATGGATTTAATGGATATGAAATGAATAATCTGAGAATAGATTTTAAAATGGATAAACATGGTTTTAATGTGGGTAATTGGTTTTAGAAGATGGGTAAAAAAATGGATAGAAACGGATAGAAAATGGTAATAAAAAATGGATATGCAATCTTGACTTTAATCCCAAAACCAATCCCAAACTTTTCCATAAAGCCTCAGATTAAAATGACTGAACAAATTTTGGACCACCGAATTACTTGTATCTGAAGCATCAACCATCAACTTTGATGTTTGCCATAGTTCTCTGAATCTCTAATCAAAATGGAATAAATTATGAATCACTATGAATTTGGCCTGAATCAATCTCTGGGAAAATAAATCCGTAGATGAACACAATTTGAACTAATGGACTCTTGATCATGATTTTGAACCTGACTTCTCATAGAACACTGCTTGATAAACTGATGAATTCCAATACAAAACAACTTGACCTTGAACATTCACTGCTTGAGAAAACAGACCACTACCACAACCAATTTGCAATTCAAGCAATCCTTTGATAGCTTGACCAAGATTAGGTCAAAATTCTATCTGATCTTGTCCATAACTAAATAGCCACACTTTACTTCAAGCCATACCCTTACCATCAATCTCCCTGCAAAATCCAAAACACACAGAGAAGAAGAAACAAGTAAAAAATGCAAAATATTTTTGATATTTTGGTTAGAGGTTAGTAAACATAAACAAACATAAAGCAAGTAAGAAACACATAGGTGCTTGGTGATCTTCCTCAAAAGCAAACCCACAGAAAAAGGCAGGAAAACCAAGTATGATCTTGTTTGTGTTGTGAAGATGCAAAATGATATGTGGGATTTTAGGGGTAAAAATTAGGGTATTACAAATTGGTATGACCCAACTTATGATAAAGGAGTTATCATTAACAGTTGTGATGAATTCCTCAATGTACCACTTCTTGGTATACATGGAGGGATTAACTACAACCTTGCTCTTGCAAGACGTTAGTTTTGGTACCCCATGAAAGACAGACCTAACAGTCTCTTGGTGTCAGGTTTCTTCTACCTTAATGAGGGTGGAAATACAGATTTAAGGAAAGCAGTCATAAAGGCTTGGCGCACTATTCATAAAAAAGGCAGAGATCAGCTGGAAAATAAAGGTTGTGTTGCTTTCAAACCCTACACTCAGTGGGTCAATGCTAGGGCTTGTGAGCTCAAGATGCCTTATCCTCTTGAGAAACCTTCACATCCTTTCATTAATTTATCCTCTACCATCCTTATTGAGAAAATGGAAGAATATCAAGAGCTCTTAACTAGGATGAAACTGGAAAGAGACACTTGGGAAGATAAATTCCATATTGCAAGGACTGAGAGAAGAGACTTGAAAAGGAAACTGAAAGAAAATGACGACTTGATATAAAATTTGGAGTAACATGTTATGAAGCGACAAGAAGAACAAGAAAATTTATTTTTCTCTAGTCATATTCCTCCTACCTCAGGCGCTTGGAAAAAGATTGTCGATTAGCTTACAATGGAAATTACACAACTGAAGAGGCAGAAGAAGAAGCAACAACAAGGGGTTGGATCTTCATCAACAAGATTTCCCTAGGACCCATATGCTTAGCATTGTTATCTTTGTTCTAGATCTTTTTGAAGTTGTACTTCCATTGTTGTAATCCTTTGAATACATTAAATAAAATAAGATATTTTTTCAGTTATCTAAAGTGTTATCATTTTAATGATATTTACGACATAAGTGTTAAAAGTTCCTTGCAAAACAGAGTCATTTTCATTTTTGCACATCATATATCATTCAAACATTTTGTATTACCAGAAACTTACACATGTTCTCACTTTGAAGCCAAACTGTCTCATTCATATAATACTCGGGCCAGTGGTCACAAGAAGATGGACGGACCTGAGCAAGAAAACAAAGAACTTAGAGATGAAGTCACTACTCTAAAGGACAATATAGAAAGGCTCAACAACATGGTAGAATCATTAACGACTTATTAAAATCAATCGTCAACTCCAATTCAAAGAACTCTCATCTCAGAAATTGTCTCTGCACCCGTCACATCTGTTGCCATGCCATAGTATTCCATGCCTCCCGGTTTTCCTTGGGGCATGCCTTTCAACTTTGCACCAGAGGGTTACAAACCCCTGGCTCCTGAAGCTTCAAAAGTCACAAAAATCATGGCAATACGACCTCCCGTAATGCATACTACTCCGTACATTGAAGAACAAATCTTTCATGCTTATCCAAGTGAAACTATGGGAGTAAATGAAAGATAGGATGAATTCTAAGATAGGTTCTTAAACATGCAAAACGAGATTAAAGCTCTCAAAGGACAAGACTTATTTGGAAAGAACGCATCTGACCTATGTCTGGTTCCAAATGTCAAAATACTGCTCAAATTTAAAGAACCTGACTTTGAAAAATACAAGGGGAATTCTTGCCCTCGAAGTCACTTGGTTATGTATGCACGAAAGATGTCCACGCAAACAAATAATCAACAGTTGCTAATTCACTACTTTTAGGATAGTCTAACCGGAGCCGCACTTGTGACGCCCCCAAACTATACCCCCAATTAACATGCAATTAAAGCACTAAAAGAAAATTCGAAATTTCGTCAGAGTACATTTGAATTCGCGGCATAGAAAGGGAGGAATCACATCAACTGTAACAAAACATAGCATGCAACACCTGCCCATAAAGATATGCAACTGTGGGGTAGCAATCAACAGAGGAAACTTAGTTCCTTACACCCACTTTTCAGAAATTAGAATAAAAGCGGAAAAATCTAAAATCTGAACAACATATATACATATATACATATAAACATGTCTATCATACATCCAGTTATACATATACAACCACAATATATCATCGGATATACAAAATAATCGCAAACGGCCACCCTAGCTACCCGGAGTCACATATCAGAGCCGACCGACAAAAGAATGAAGACGCAAAGCTTCACAAAAAGAATACCTCCAGCAACTCTAATCTGCAACGCCTCATAGAGCGTTATAAAACAGCAGAAGGGTGAGAAAAACAACCATAATATAATTGAATAAAATTATATATATAAACACAAAAATGTACAAGTAACACATTCTCACCACAACCACATATAACATAATACCGCACAATTCTCCAGCATCGAATACCATTACACACACACATATACCATACAATCATCAATCACATTCACAAATTCACACACAATTAATTCATGATTTATGCAATGCACATAGACCGACACAACGACTTATGCACATGCCATGCGGTACCGACTTCCATTGTCTCATGTCTCATCATCAGTTCACTCAGGAACTATTGGAACCATTGCTCGTTACTGAGAATCTCAAGTAACTCCCCGTCGGGCCTACGATGTTCACCCGTCGCTTTAGGTCCTCAGGCATCGCCTCATATTTTCGACGCACACGACGTTAAGGATTGCTTTAAGTCTCCAACGGAGCTCACAATCGTCTATAACCACCGCTTTAGGTCCTCAGGCATCGCCTCATATTTTCGAGGCACACGATGTTATAGCAATTTCCCTCAGGAATTAAACCGTCACTCAGGACGTTCAACAATGCACACTATGATGCTTGGCATACAATGACTCATGACATTCACATTGCATCCATACACACATTCATAATCATGCACATTTATCAAATACCACACTTAGCATTTTCTTGCCTTTCGGCCACAAAGCATCATCACAACAGCACATAAGTCATCTCACGTACAAAACAACAACACACGGCATAATACACGTCAATTCCACACCATTAAAATGACAAAAATCGATAACCGACACTATTCACATTTCCCGACATAATTTAATCGGCTAATAATTCTCAAAACATCATAATCATAAAGTACAACTCGATACCTTTCCAACGACACCAAGAATTCAAAAATCGGATAATCGGAACCAAAGTTACGGACAAAACCGAAAACACATTTTGAAAAATCACATTTTTGACATTCTCCTGGCCATACGCGTAACACCTATTCCCATACGCGTATTGACAGAATAATTTCTCTTCACAAAATCACGTTTCAAAAATCCATACGTGTACGCCCATAGCCCTTACGCGTATCACCAGAGGGCCGGTAAAACATGCATTTCATACGCGTATTGGCCCAAAACCACGCCATTGTTACGCGTAACGCCTAGACTCATACGCGTATTGGCACGTCCCTTACGCGTATGGCCAGGACAGATCCAGAAAAATTCTGCAGAACATTTTCTGCGTTTATCAAACCCCAATCAACCAAATCTTCACCTAAACTCAGAAAATCACCAATTTGAATTGCAATAACACACAACCAACATGTATAGACAATCTAAAACACAATCAACACAAGTTTTGACACATTCAAATCAATTTCTAATCAATTATACCAAATATGGGTTTTACTCATTTTCTTCCAATTCAATCCAAAACAACAACAAACACACATACATAATCATATACAATCATAGAATAATCGAGTTTCGCACCCTTACCCGATTTAATCGACTCTACAACTTGCTCTTGATGATTTTTTCCACTCTTTCTCCAATTTTCTCTCTTCTCCTCTTTTCTTCTCTTTTTCCTTCTTTCTTCTTTCTTTCTCTCTATTTTTCTTTCTTTCCCTTTTCTATTCTATTTTCTTTCTTACTAACTTAACAATTATCTATGAAATGTCCAAAATACCCCCACACTCAAATATCTCGCAAATGTTCCCAAAACGCGATAAAATATAATCACGACGAAAAATAACATATTTTCACATAAAAGTCGAAAATAAAATAAAATAATAATAAAATAATCCAAAAAGACTCAATAAAATAAAATTGGCAAAACGGGGCGTTACAATTCTCCCCCACTTAGAAATTTTCGTCCTCGAAAATCTTACCTGATACAAACAACTCTGGATACGACTCCCGCATCCTACTCTCCAACTCCCACGTCAAATTTCCCTCAGCAGCGCCTCCCCACACCACTTTCACAAGTGCAATCTCTTTGCCCCTCAACCGCTTCACCTCGCGATCCAAAATCCTAACTGGTAAAGTCTCGACCGTAAGGTTATCTCTTACCTCAACCTCGTCCATTGGAATAACATGTGAAGGGTCCGGAACATACTTCCGAAGCTGTGAAACATGAAAAACATCATGCAAATTCGACAGATTCGGCGGCAACGCCACACGATACGCCACAGCACCAACTCTCGCAGATATTTGGTAAGGACCAATAAATCGAGAAGTAAGCTTCTTAGATTTCAAAGCACGACCAACGCCCGTTACCGGCGTAACTCTTAGAAATACGTGATCACCCTCTTGAAACTCAAGATCCTTCCGTCTCCGATCATGATAACTCTTTTGTCTATCCTGAGAAGCCTTCATTTTCTCACGAATAAACTTTACCTTTTCCGTCGTTTGTTGCACCAAATCCGGTCCAACCATCGAACTTTCACCCGTTTCGTGCCAACACAACGGCGTTCGACATCTTCGTCCATATAAGGCCTCAAAAGGTGCCATTCCAATACTAGAATGGAAACTGTTATTATACGTGAACTCAATCAAAGCAAGATAACCGTCCCACGCACCACCTTGTTCCAAAACACACGCTCTCAACAAATCCTCCAACGACTGAATCCTTCTTTCGGTCTGACCATCAGTCTGCGGATGATAAGCCGAACTCAACCTCAATCTAGAACCCAAAGCCTTCTGTAAACTATCCCAAAATCTTGATGTAAACCTAGGATCTCAATCCGAAACAATACTCAATGGAATCTCATGCAATTTCACAACCACACTGATATAGATCTCAGCTAACCGTTCCAGAGAAAAACTGATGTCAATCGGAATAAAATGTGCCGATTTAGTCAGCCTGTCCACAATCACCCAAATAGCATTATGCCCACGCTGAGTGTTCGGTAATCCCGTCACAAAATCCATCGAAATACTATCCCACTTCCACTCAGGAATATCCAACGGTTGCAACAAACCACTAGGTCTCAAATGTTCCACTTTCGATTTCTGACAAGTCAAACATGCATACACAAACTGAGCCACATCTCTTTTCAAACCAGACCACCAAAAAATCTTCTTTAAATCTTGGTACATCTTATTCGCACCCGGATGAATACTTAAATTACTCCGGTGTCCTTCCTCCAAAATCATTCTTTTCAACTCCGCATCATCAAGAATACAAATACGACCACGGAATCTCAAAACACCAAAATTATCCACCTTGAAATCCACATTCTCATTCCTCATCAAATCAACGAATTTCAAATCCAGCTTTTATTTCTCACTAACCGACAACAAAAATTCATTAGCAACCTTCAATATTCCAAGCCTTACACTAACCGAAGTCACTTCACATACCAAACTCAAGTCTCTAAACGACTCCAAAAGTTCCCACTCTTTCACCATCATTGCGGACATATGCAACGATTTCCGGCTCAATGCATCGGCTACCATATTAGCTTTACCAGGATGGTAATTCAAGCCAAAGTCGTAGTCTTTCAAGAATTCCAACCATCTCCGCTGCCTCATGTTCAACTCTTTCTGATCAAATAAATATTTCAAGCTTTTATGATCACTAAAGACTTCGAACCTTGCACCATAGAGATAGTGCCTCCAAATCTTCAACACAAAAACTACAGCCGCTAACTCAAGATCATGAGTAGGATAGTTTTTCTCATGAACTCTTAACTGCCTTGAAGCATAAGCTACAACTTTACCTTCCTGCATCAGAACACCACCCAAACCAATTAAAGAAGCATCACAGTACACAACAAACGGTTCATTAGGATCAGGTAAAATCAGAATAGGAGCTGTCGTCAATCTTCTCTTCAGCTCACAAAAACTTTCTTCACATTGAATATCCTAAATGAATGCCTTGCCCTTCCAAGTCAACTGCGTCAAAGGAAGAGCTAGCTTAGAAAACCCTTCAATGAACCTCCGGTAATAACCAGCCAAACCCAAAAAGCTTCGAATCTCGGTAACGGATCTAGGAGCCTCCCATTGTAGAACTGCTTCTACTTTAGATGGATCCACAACAATACCATTACCTGAAATCACGTGCCCAAGAAAACTCACCTCAGACAACCAGAATTCACACTTGGACAATTTGGCAAAAAGCTTCGTTTCCTTCAAAACCTGCAAAACAATACGCAAATGCTCTGCATGTTCCTCACGAGACTTAGAATAGATTAAAATATCATCAATAAACACCACCACAAAACGATCCAAATGCTCGTGGAAAATCCGATTCATGTATTCCATAAACACACCAGGCGCATTAGAAACCCCGAACGGCATCACCGAATATTCATAATGACCGTAATGTGTTCTAAAGGCCGTCTTCTGAATATCCTCTTCTTTCACTCTTATTTGATGATAACCCGATCTCAAATCAATCTTACTAAATACACAAGCACCAACCAACTGATCCATCAGATCATCAATCCTTGGAAGCGGATATTTGTTCTTAATCGTCACTTTGTTCAACTGGCGATAATCAATACATAATCGCATACTCCCATCTTTCTTTTTCACTAACAAAACTGGAGCACCCCAAGGAGAAACACTTGGCCTCACGAACCTCTTTTCCAACAACTCATTTAACTGCTTTTTCAACTCCACCAATTCAGATGCCGACATTCTATAAGGTGCCATAGAAACAGGTCTAGTACCAGGAACTAGATCTATCGAAAATTCCACCTCTCTCACCGGAGGCACATCTGAAATATCATCAGGAAACACCTCAGGAAATTCGCACACAACAGGAAACACTTCCAATGAAACTTGACTATCCATAGTCAAAGATGTGAATAATCCAAACAACTGAGCTTCATCCGCCAAAAGTTTCTTCAACTCTTTGGTAGATAAGAAACTCGAGTCTTCGTCTTCCTCAAGAGAAGGAAACCTTACAAGCTTATGATAAGAATCAATATGCACCCGATTAAATTGCAACCAATTCATTCCCAACACCACATCTAAACCTTCCAACGGTAAAAACACCAAATCCATCACAAAGTCTTTACCATAAATGGTCAAAGGACAACTCAAACTCACCAAAGAAGTAGTTACTGACCCCATCGCTGGAGTATCAATAACCATCTCACCATCCATCGAAGACAACCCAAGATTCAAACGTTCCGCGCACTCAGACGAAATAAATGAATGAGTCGCTCCAGTATCAATAATAGCAATTAAAGGCGTATTCTTAATAAAGCAAGTACCTCTTATCAGACGATCAACACTTGAAGTCCGAGTTCCCGCCAATGAAAACACTTTCCCACTAGTTGGAGCTTTCTTCTGATTCGGACACTTCGAGCTAATGTGACCAGGTTCCCCACAGTTATAACACTTCACTACATTCTTCCTTTTACAATCAGCTAAAACATGTCCGATACCACCACAATTAGAACACTTATCCACTTTCTTCCTACATTCCATCTGGCGATGACCCAATTCACCACATTTAAAACACCTAGGAGCATTAGACATACCTCCTCCACTTGACCTTCGATCAAAATTTCCCCTTTGTTTACCTTTATCAGCCGGCGACACATACGGACCACCACGGAACTGTTGTTTCCCTTTTCTGTCACTTACACTTTTATAGTGAGCAGAACGAGCCTTACTATCTTCATCATAAATCCTACAGCATTCCACCAAATCAGCAAACCTTCGGATCCTCTGATAACCAATAGCCTGCTTTATCTCAGGACGCAAGCCACTTTCATACTTCACACACTTTGAAAATTCAGCAGTCACTTCCACATAATGAGGATAAAACTGCACAAGTTCCACAAACTTAGCAGTATAGTCAATAACCGACATATTACCTTGTTTTAGCTCTAAAAACTCAATCTCCTTCTTTCCTCGGACATCCTCGGGAAAATACTTCCTTAGAAACTCTCGGCTAAACACCTCCCAAGTGATCTCTTCTTCCTCCTCCTCAGCTTCCAACACCTGACGAGTACTGACCCACCAGTCATCAGCCTCTTTATGTAACATATGAGTGCCCAGCCTCACCTTAACATCATCGTCATCACAATCCATTACCCTGAAAATCCTCTCAATCTCTTTCAACCACAACTGTGCACCATCCGGATCATGTTTCCCTTTAAAGACCGGCGGCTTATTCTTTCTAAACTCATCATTTCCGACAGCATTCGGTGCACCCTGCACAGCTCGTGCCATCGCTTCCATCGCAGCAGCCAAAGCAGCATCATTACGACCAGCCATATTCTGTTCGTCTAAACACAGAAACTATGGTTAAACAACAACTCGTCCAACACAACTCGCCCAATATGCCAGACACAACAGACACCACAAACACAACTGACACGGACGTAGCTCTGATACCACTTAATGTGACGCCCCCAAACTATACCCCCAATTAACATGCAATTAAAGCACTAAAAGAAAATTCGAAATTTCGTCAGAGTACATTTGAATTCGCGGCATAGAAAGGGAGGAATCACATCAACTGTAACAAAACATAGCATGCAACACCTGCCCATAAAGATATGCAACTGTGGGGTAGCAATCAACAGAGGAAACTTAGTTCCTTACACCCACTTTTCAGAAATTAGAATTAAAGCGGAAAAATCTAAAATCTAAACAACATATATACATATATACATATAAACATGTCTATCATACATCCAGTTATACATATACAACCACAATATATCATCGGATATACAAAATAATCGCAAACGGCCACCCTAGCTACCCGGAGTCACATATCAGAGCCGACCGACAAAAGAATGAAGACGCAAAGCTTCACAAAAAGAATACCTCCAGTAACTCTAATCTGCAACGCCTCATAGAGCGTTATAAAACAGCAGAAGGGTGAGAAAAACAACCATAATATAATTGAATAAAATTATATATATAAACACAAAAATGTACAAGTAACACATTCTCACCACAACCACATATAACATAATACCGCACAATTCTCCAGCATCGAATACCATTACACACATACATATACCATACAATCATCAATCACATTCACAAATTCACACACAATTAATTCATGATTTATGCAATGCACATAGACCGACACAACGACTTATGCACATGCCATGCGGTACCGACTTCCATTGTCTCATGTCTCATCATCAGTTCACTCAGGAACTATTGGAACCATCGCTCGTTACTGAGAATCTCAAGTAACTCCCCGTCGGGCCTACGATGTTCACCCGTCGCTTTAGGTCCTCAGGCATCGCCTCATATTTTCGACGCACACGACGTTAAGGATTGCTTTAAGTCTCCAACGGAGCTCACAATCGTCTATAACCACCGCTTTAGGTCCTCAGGCATCGCCTCATATTTTCGAGGCACACGATGTTATAGCAATTTCCCTCAGGAATTAAACCGTCACTCAGGACGTTCAACAATGCACACTATGATGCTTGGCATACAATGACTCATGACATTCACATTGCATCCATACACACATTCATAATCATGCACATTTATCAAATACCACACTTAGCATTTTCTTGCCTTTCGGCCACAAAGCATCATCACAACAGCACATAAGTCATCTCACGTACAAAACAACAACACACGGCATAATACACGTCAATTCCACACCATTAAAATGACAAAAATTGATAACCGACACTATTCACATTTCCCGACATAATTTAATCGGCTAACAATTCTCAAAACATCATAATCATAAAGTACAACTCGATACCTTTCCAACGACACCAAGAATTCAAAAATCGGATAATCGAAACCAAAGTTACGGACAAAACCGAAAACACATTTTGAAAAATCACATTTTTGACATTCTCCTGCCCATACGCGTAACACCTATTCCCATACGCGTATTGACAGAACAATTTCTCTTCACAAAATCACGTTTCAAAAATCCATACACGTACGCCCATAGCCCTTACGCGTATCACCAGAGGGCCGGTAAAACATGCATTTCATACGCGTATTGGCCCAAAACCACGCCATTGTTACGCGTAACGCCTAGACTCATACGCGTATTGGCACGTCCCTTACGCGTATGGCCAGGACAGATCCAGAAAAATTCTGCAGAACATTTTCTGCGTTTATCAAACCCCAATCAACCAAATCTTCACCTAAACTCAGAAAATCACCAATTTGAATTGCAATAACACACAACCAACATGTATAGACAATCTAAAACACAATCAACACAAGTTTTGACACATTCAAATCAATTTCTAATCAATTATACCAAATATGGGTTTTACTCATTTTCTTCCAATTCAATCCAAAACAACAACAAACACACATACATAATCGTATACAATCATAGAATAATCGAGTTTCGCACCCTTACCCGATTTAATCGACACTACAACTTGCTCTTGATGATTTTTTCCACTCTTTCTCCAATTTTCTCTCTTCTCCTCTTTTCTTCTCTTTTTCCTTCTTTCTTCTTTCTTTCTCTCTATTTTTCTTTCTTTCCCTTTTCTATTCTTTTTTCTTTCTTACTAACTTAACAATTATCTATGAAATGTCCAAAATACCCCCACACTCAAATATCTCGCAAATGTTCCCAAAACGCGATAAAATATAATCACGACGAAAAATAACATATTTTCACATAAAAGTCGAAAATAAAATAAAATAATAATAAAATAATCCAAAAAGACTCAATAAAATAAAATTGGCAAAACGGGGCGTTACAGCATTCAAATGGTACATGGGATTAGACAGTGCGAAGATCAAAACTTTCGGTGATCTTGGCGAAGCCTTCGTGAAACAATACAAGTACAACCTGTATATGGCTCCTGACCGGGACCAACTCAGGGCTATGTCTCAAAAATAAAAAGAAACTTTCAAAGAATATGCTCAGAGATGGCGAGAAGTCGTCGTTCAAATCTGTCCTCCTATTGAAGAGAAGGAAATGACAAAGATTTATTTGAAAACTTCGAATCATTTCTACTATGATCGTATGATTTCCAGTGTGCCTAATGACTTTATTGAAATGGTAAACATGAGAGTGCGACTAGAGGAAGCAGTTTGAGAGGGAAGGTTGACCAAATAGGAGGAATCGTCTAAAAGACATGGAAGTGGGTTCTAAAATAAAAAGGAACAGGATGTCAGCACCGTGTTACAAGGCCAATCAAGACGAAGATATCAACCACGAAAGGTAGTAAATGTGTCTCCTATTATCAACTCGGCACCAGCTCCAGCCTACCAGCCACAAAATTCTCAGAATCAAAATCATTAACATCGGCAACAACAACCACAGTATCATCAAAGGCCACAACAACCTCTACAACAAGCTCACCCGCAATACAACAACAACAATCGTGTTCAAAGATCACCTGGGTTAGATCATATACCAATGACATACACAGAGTTGTTCCCAGCATTATTGGCAAAAGGACATATTCAAACAAAGTCTCATTCTGTTCTCCCAAAAGACCCTCCTTATTAGTTCAAAGCTGACCAGTTTTGCCCCTAACATCAGGGAGCGCCCGAGCATGGTATCGAGAACTATTTTAGCTTCAAAGCTGATGTTCAAAGACTTATCAAGAATGGTATTCTGTCTTTCAAAGACAGTAATCCAAATGTTCAAATGAACCCGCTACCTCAACATGGAGGAGCTTCTGTCAACATGGTCAATGGATGCCCTGTCAGCTATAAGATTTATGACGTCCGCTTATTAAGAAGTAACTTGGTGAAAATGCACGCGGGAAACAACAGGCGGGGTCTTGTAGATCCGCATGATTACGCGGCATGAAGCGTTTACTCTGTGAACAATCAAGGATGCTACTTTGTAAAAGCAAGTCTACAAGAACAAATGAACTAAAGATGGTCCAGGAATACATAATGAGGCCATACCAACAAATCAATATGGTACAAGGCCGTCCAAGAGAGTACAAAGTTTATGATATCAAATATACTAGGTGTCATACCCCCAAATTTTGACCACTAATATTTCCCATCATTGTGCAAATCATCAGCATAATATGGATGTACCATCATACCTCATCAGTCTCCCTAAAGATGGGTGAGCATTCACTACTATCAAAGATTAGGGTTTCAAGCCCTCTCAGAGCTCTTAGACAAAGGATCAATCAAGGAATGACATGATCTTCAACTTGTCTAAACCTCTCAAACATTCACAATGGATCAAGAGGACTCCCACATCAAGAATCAATCACAATGTTGCAACCTTCCGGGTGGATTAAGCCTTAAGATCGCTAGTGTCACCGAATTAGGGTTTTGGTCGACCAGGGCCTCCAGATGGGAATTTTCATCTGGGCATGAGCCAATGCTTCAAAGAATAACCCACAATACTCTAAGGGACCTCATGTACCCATTCATCAAGTCAATTTAGCCTCAGGGGATGCATTTACCAAAAATCAGGAATTAGGGTTTCTTGACCTAATTCACCCCTAAGTTGACTTTTGGGACAAAACATGAGCCAAGACCTCAAGACATGATTTGAGGGTCTCTAATACACTACATTGATCCATTTACAACAATGAATTGATCCAAGAAGCTTGATTCACAAGTTTCAAGTTCATCAGAACCACAGTTAGGGTTTCGCGGAAAAAGTCAACCGTGCCTTTGACTTTTGACCAGGACATGCTCCCAAACCTTGGGACATGATTCAATACACCCTATAACACCTATGAAATCACTCCATCAAGTTTGATTTAGGTCAAGGACTTGATTTCATAGAAGATCGCATAGTTTGGAATTCATCTGGTAAAAAGTCAACTGTTCCCAAAAGTCAAAGTTTGACTTTTTGATTTTTTGACCAATTATGGTTCCCTAACCCTAAAATGATGTTAATGTGTGATTGGAATCATCATTCATAAAAAAAAAATCAAGAAAAGTCGGATAACTTGTAAAAGGGGTAACCATAAAAAACTTAGAAATTTTCTAAGTTATGGATCAAAGTGGCTAGGGTGCCAACTTCCAAGGATCATAACTTGAGATCCAAGCAACCATTTGGGCTAATCCAAAGATGGATTTGTAGCTCTCATGGCATACTTTAAAAGTGTCAACTACACCTCATTCCAATTCATCATGGATTTTGAGTTATGGTTTGATCAAAATGGCTGAAAACATGAAATGTCACTTTTTCCAACACTTAGTGAAATTTTCACTAAGTCAGAATTTGTCTTGCTTTTTTTTCCAAAAGTAGGGGGATTTTTCACTTATATCTAAAAGGTATCAAGACAAACTATGATCACACATGTGTTGTATCATATGAGAGCTTTTCAAAATGGCCAAGAACTCCATCAAATTCCATTTGAGCTAAGAGTTATGATAATGGCAAAATGCCTTGCTACAACTGTCATAACTAGGCAGATTTGTGCATTTTGCTCGATTTGAGCAATTTGTGCAAATGAAAAACAAGTTTATCCATCTGAACACCTCAGGGAGAGACCAATGAGGGACAAACACTGATCCATAAGCCTCCCAAGTCTTTGGAACTAAAACTAGCATGTCAAACCTAAAAATGCCTAAAGAGGGGACAAGACTCCAATTTTGTTTTGGAGCATTCAATGGATGCACCAAGGTGGCATGAACTGAGTCTTTTCCAAATGAATGAGTCAAGGATGATCTCTGAACTAGGGAACCAAAGGCCTGTGCTCTAACCTCTAGTCAATGGCTAGAGGAGACTTGAGATTCCAAAATGCAACCATTGGCCAAACCTCTGCTGCAGTTGTCATTCACTATTGCTTGCAAAACAAACTTGCTCAATTATAAATAGAGCTCATTTGTTCTCAGTTTAAGTACATCAAAGTCATCAAACAGATGCTTTCCTCAAAATCTCCTTCTCACTTCCAAAATTGCCTTCTAAAGCAAGTCACTATCGGGTTTTGAGTTTGAGAGCAATTCCAACCAAACCAATCACACACACACACACACACACACACACACACACACACACACACACACCTCATAAACATCATATAGAAGTGATCCAAGCACTTAAACAACAACTGTAACACTGATTTCTCATAATCACCAGCCAGTTGCTCAAGTTTTCAACCAAGTTGCAGTTGAGATTCCATGAAGTGATCCAGCCATTTCCAATCAAGTCCAAGCATTCAAACACACTCCATAGGGTGTAGGGAAGCTGTTCAGATCATCACAACTCATCTGTAACACCTCCAACTCAAAAATCACATTGCCCCTGCTGTCACGACCTTCAAGTAAGCCTAAACTTGGTCATCTCTTAATCTATGCATATTTCCTCGCACAATACTTTTGCCAAATGTTCATTATCATGCATAGAATGTTTCCCCTCAATTAATTGCTTAGTTTTAATCGTGTATCAAAATTCTCAGCCTTCATCCAAATTTTAGGGTTCTTGAGGTTTTGTCTTGATTTCTTATTCCATGCTTAAAATAAATGAAATTAAAGACCATAGACATGATCGTGAGGTGAAAACGAGCAGATTGATATGTGGATTGTGTGATTTCATCAAGTATTCAGTGAGATTGGATAGAAAACGCAAATCAGCCAAACTCAGAACACGCGCGTGTTCTTGGCGCCTTTTTTTGAAAATTCAAATATTTGAATTTTGTGATTTTATTTAATTGATTCAAAAATTAATTTCTCTCTGAGTTTTAATGATTTTGAGTTGATTCTTTTTTTAATAATTCACAAAAATGTTAAAATATTTTATTTTGCCAAAAATTCCCAAAAATATTATTTATTTCATATACTTGGTATTTTTGCAAAGAATTAATCTTTTATTTGTTTTTTAACATTTAAAATATTTTTTCCTCCTTGATTTTCAAAATTTAATTGGTTTCCAATCATTTTGTGGATATAAACATGACTTTTGAAGCATTGATCCAAGATCACCACTCATTTTCACATGTTTTCAATACTTTTTTATTAATTTTTAAACAAAATTAATTCCTTTTTAAACAAAATTAGGGTTTTGATTAATTCAACCCACATTAATCATTTTCAAACACTTTTTGGGCCTCTAATAGACTGTAAGACCCAATCCCTCTTTGAAACCAAAATAGTTTGGGCCTCAGTCATTGTATAAGACCCACAGTGCTTTCAAAAAGTTCGGCGCGATCGCCAGTTTAAAATAAATCATCTGGGCCTACCCTCGTGTTATAAGCCCCATTTCTTTTCTTTAAAAAACATTTTGGGCCTCTAATAGAGTGTAAGACCCGATCCCCTTTTAACCAAAACATTTTGGGCCTCAGATATTGTATAAGTCCCTCTGCGTTAAAAGAAAAATCTCGGCGCGATCGCCAGTTCAAAAATCAAATCATCTGGGCCTACCCTCGTGTTATAAGCCCCATTTCTTTTCTTTAAATTTATTTGGGCCTCTAATAGAGTGTATGACCCAATCCCCTTTTAACCAAAACATTTTGGGCCTCAGATATTGTATAAGTCCCTCTGCGTTAAAAGAAAAATCTCGGCGCGATCTCCAGTTCAAAAATCAAATCATCTGGGCCTACCCTCGTGTTATAAGCCCCATTTATTTTCTTTAAATATCTTTGGGCCTCTAATAGAGTGTAAGACCCAACCCCTTGCACATAAAAACTTGTTGGGCCTCACATATTGTATAAGTCCCTCTGTACAGTTTTCAACACAACGGTGCGATCATCGTTAAAACTTGGGCCTCTCCTTGAGCTGTAAGCCCCAACAATCTCTTCAAAGCACTTTCTCCTTTGATTTTGAATTCAAATATCTGTTGTTATTAAAACTTTCTTTGTTAAACAACTAACAAAACAGCATGGAAGCTCTACAACGGGTAAGTGTTTATCCGTTTTCATTTACCGCTTTCATATGTATATAACTGTATTGTGGGGCTATTTCACTGTAAGTCTTCTTTCACATCCCTTTATATACTTGTCACATATCCACTGCGTAATACTAGTATAGTTATTTAGAGTTTTCCCCGACAACTACGTCTAGCACTAGGTAAAGCCTTGTTGGTCATTCTTAAATACAAACAAAACTAGATCCCCCGTAGGATTCCAGATACAGTCTTCCCTTCTCTTGGGGTTAAACAATATGGAACAAAGAGAAAAGCAGTATTCTCGGTGAACCTTTTCTCAGACTGTCACCCTTAGAAATTGTCAAAGAAACTCTAACTCCCCAGAGATGATCTTTTCTCCGCGAATGGCATCTCTTGAGTTTCTTCCAAATTCTCGAACTTTCCTGGAATGATCTCTTCTTTGTGAATTGCATTTCTTGAACTTCTCTTAGTTTGGGGACCCACAGGCTTCCTAAAAGCATCCCCCGCCTCCTCTTGGGCATTGTACAAGGACCCTTCGGCTTCTTAGAAGTTCTCATGCCTTCACTTGGGCTTAATACAAGGACCCTGACGACCACTTAGAGGTATAAGACAAGAACTTAGTTATCCTTTGCTAGAGTAGTCTTTCCAGCGTCAAAACTCCGACCATTTTAGGGTTGATACTCATCCCTTAATGCCCGTGCCTACTCTTGGGCATTGTACAATAGATAAAACTCTAGAATTGGACAGTCTAAACCCCCTTGAGTCTCAAAGACATTCTCAAGTTCCTTTCAAACATAGGAAAAAACACTGATCACTCTGAAACCTGGTCTCTCTCATGATAGTTCCCCACCCTTGGGCCTGCCTATGGATCTAATCCTCAGCAGTAAGATATCCTCCTCTTGGGCTTTGTACAATGACTCTCCCCAGCGGAGCTAACCTTTTCAGACTCTCTTGTTGAGTCAGCTCCCGTTTTAGCCTCTGTCTTGGGCTTGGTACAAGACATATAAAAACCCACTGTCTTGTTGAGTATAAAAGATTCTATTGTTGAGTCAACTTTTAGCCTCCGTCTAGGGCTTCATACAAGACACATATAAAACACTCTCTTGTTGAGTATAAAAGACTCTCTTATTGAGTTGATCTCCTTTTAGCCTCTATCTCGGGCTTCGTACGAGACAGCAAAACACTATCTTTTTGAGTATAAAATACTCTCTTGTTGAGTCAATCACCTGTCAAACAGACTCTCTTGTTGAGTCAACCTTTTTAGCCACCGTCTTGGGCTTTATACAGGACAGATAAAAGTACTCTCTTGTTGAGTCAAACCCTTTCAGCCTCCATCTTGGGCTTTATACAAGATACATTCTCCCCAACAGAGTCAAAATCCCTTCTAGCCTCAATCTTGGGCGTTGTACAAGACATAAAGAACGTTTGCCCCAGAAAAGTCAAACTTCCCGCCTCCTCTTAGGCTTTGTATAAGGAAACCCCAGTTGAGTCAATCAACCTTTTAGCATCAAATTTGTGCCTTGCTCACAGCATATAAACATCAACAACTCCTCTTTAGAGATGACAAATTCTCTCTCATCCAAAACCCCTTAGCTTCACATCTTGGGCTTTGAACAAGATACAAACCACCTTTAGCTTCATGTCTTGGGCTTTGAACAAGACACCAAAACAACATTTTTCCTCCCATAGAATAGGAGGAACTACGATCGCTCTGATTTCCCTGTTTCGGGAATACGTAGGCATAAGATTGCAAAAATCTTAGCGAGCATACTAAAAAACCCAAAATCCAGTACCTTCATATATCCATCAAAAGCAATAGACCTAACACCTTCCCAGAAACCTAGCACATGGTCTAGACGTTGTTTTTAAGCAAATAACCCTAAAAGACGAACCCCCCTATTTTGATAGCATCTGTAAACCAACAGTTTTGACTGTTTAACCTTAGTTTGCAAACAGGGTTAATTTGAAACATCTATTTCCCTTACTTAATCAGCTCAACAGGATAAAAAATAAATTGAACTGTAGTACCAAAGCGATAGTTATTCGAAACCACAAAAACCGCGCTACAGAAAAATGGCGACCACAGCGGGAGGCATTCTTTCTAGCCTATTTTATGGGTGAAGGCCTTAAATTCACCAAATACCACAGAAATGACAACTCTGTTGGGGAGTCATTGTCTGTATAGGATCATAAGCCTAGAGGTCTAGGATGTTAGGACAAATATATACACTGCTTTTCCTAAATGATATACGTGTTTATTTTTCTGCTAATGGGAATGCGTGTGATGCCACATGTGAAAAGATTGAGTATACACCTAAGATAGGGGATGGCATTATACGGGTAATCTTACGGGGAGTGAATCCAAGATAAGAGGTCCTGGTCGACCATCAAATCAGTGGAGATGCCTTTTGCGGATTCAATGCCTATACGACTTTGGTTGTTGAAAGCAGATTGTTCCATTGGGTTATCTGAGAAGCTGAGGATTTTTGTAGACTGAAACCAGTAGTGCGGAAGCTATCGGGAATAGTTGTCACACGATACTACCCTCATTTGAGATTACTCTAAGGATGAACCAGCTCGCTTGGTGATCCTCTTGCTACCGTCATCCGACGAGGGGTCAATGATTTTGAGAACAGGTACAAAAAATACCAGTATAAACCTTTGGGGATGAGTAGAGCCTTGACTTCATGACACCGACCCTTTGACCCCATGTTGTTTCTATGTTTTTGTGTGTTGCATTCATACATTCATTTAAAAAACATTTAAACAAAGAAAATTTTCTCTTTTAGTCTCTCTTTTTCAAATTAAACTAAGACAATGATTGCAAATGTCAGATAAAGAGATTGCTAATGGATTTCAGTAGAAGGAAAACTCACAAGTACACCTTCAAGGTTCCAAAACTAGAGGATTTGAGAGGGTTGGCGAGGATGATCACCAACCCTGAGGCTTTCAGAGCCAAGTATGGAGGACTGCTGTCTCTATTAAGGGTCCATGTAATTGACGGAATCCTGTCCACACTCATTCAGTTCTACGATCCGTTTTATCAATGTTTCACATTCCCGGATTATCAGCTAGCACCAACGCTGGAGGAGTACTCTCACCTGACTGATTTACATATTTCTGATCAAGCTCCCTTTTCTGTACTGAAAGAAATTTCAAAGGATCAAACCATTGCAAGAGCAATCTTTTGGACGAGTCAGAAGTCAGGACTCACATGACCTCTAAGGGTGGAATTCAGGGGTTGCCAGCCCAATTCTTAATCAAGAAAGCTCTGTACTTTGCTAGTATATGGAACGTGGCGGCTTTCGAAAGCATCTTTGTTTTGCTTACCTACGGGTTATTTTTGTTTCCAAACATCGATAACTTCGTAGATATCAACGCCATTAAGATTTTTCTGATTGGAAACCCTGTACCGACCTTGCTCGCAGATGCGTCTCATTCTGTACATTTAAGGAATTTATACAGCGGAGGAATGATCACATGCTGTGTACCCCTACTGTACAAATGGTTCATTTCCCACTTACCCAAGTCTGCTGCATTTTGGGATCAAAAGAATACTTTATGTTGGTCGCAGAGAATCATGTCTCTTACCAACTCTGACATAAACTGGTACAATCGAATCTATGACGAGATTAGGATCGTTGACTGTTGTGGAAACTTCCATAATGTACCCCTCATAGGAATTAAAGGAGGAATCAACTATCATCCAATTTTAGTTCGTCGTCAATTCGGATACCCGATGAGACATATTTCGCGTAATGTTCATCTGGAAGGTCTTTTCTTCAAGGAAGGAGAAAATGACAGGGCACTAAAGAGAGAAATAGTGCATGCCTGGAAACACGTTCATAGAAAAGGAAGAGAGTCTCTAGGAAAACAAGAATGTGTCTCGGTGGAGCCTTATCTCCACTGGGTACAAACTAGAGCTCTCAAGCTGAGGATGCCTTACCCTCATCAGGAAGTTCTTCTGTTAAGGGACCCTGTCCTTTATTTTATGTCGGATACAGAAAAACTTCAGGTGACTCTCAACAAAGTTCAACAGGAGAAGAGGTCTTGGAGGAACAAGTACCGCATTCTCAATGTAGAGTGTAAGAAAATACAGCAACTACTGAAAGATAAAGATGCTCTAATTAAGATTTTAGAGCAACATGCTGTAGAAAATCAGGATGACCAAAGGAATTTGCTCGCTCATTTCACTTGGAAAAGGAATGACAACACGACAACGGCTCAAGAACCCCAGTCAAAGAAAAGAAAGCACCAGAACCAGCACCTGAGCTCTCCTCAGAGAGGACTCGGACCCATTAGTTTAGACTTTTCCTTTTAACAACACCTTGTAAATCACTGTATTTCCATTTCCGCAATCTTTGAATTCAATAAAGTGGGCCCCACTGTTTGATATTTGCAATCCTATTGTCGAAGTTTATTTTTATTAAACAAAAAAATAATTAATATAATCATTGCATATCATTCATCATTCTCGCATAAACGCATTCTTCTTCCCTACGAATCTCACGTTTGTGTCTCGATTCTAGAGTCAAAGTGTCTCATTCGTACAATACTCGGGCCAATCGACAGAAAAAGATGGATGATCTCGAGGAAGAGAACAGAGAGTTGAGGGAAGAGATCAACACTCTGAAAGAGGATCTGAGAAAGCTTCATAATGACATGCAAGCTCTAGCAGAGGCTCAGATGCAACAACAAAGGACTGTGATCTCAGAGATCACATCAACGCCCATAGTGGAGAAGTATGATCCTAAGTACAAAATGCCGAAAGATCGTCCCTAGGGCATGCCTATTAACTATATCCCGGAAGGATATGTTCCGCTGATCACTGAGGATCAGGGAACCGCAGCAGGAACCACTGGGCCTGAAGGTTACAAACTTTGGGAAAGCGAAGATGCAAGGGGCATGACAATAACTCTTGAAGGTTACAAACTTCGGGAGAGGGAAGGACTTAGAGTCACTGCCATGATGACTATACCACCACCCGTGGTACACACTGTCCCGGAAGGATAGATTCCACAGATACCTTCTGTTGGAAACGAAAGTATGTTCGACAGAATGAAGGAATTCCAGGAACTGTACCTGGAGGTACAGAAAGAACTGCAAGCCATTCGCGGTCAGGATCTATTTGGAAAAGACGCCGCAGACCTTTGTTTGGTCCCCAATGTGAAAGTTCCGCACAAATTCAAAGTGCCCGAATTTGAAAAGTACAAGGGTAACTCTTTCCCTCAAAGCCACTTGGCGATGTACGCTCGGCGAATGTCAACTCAGACAGAGAACCAGGAGCTACTGATTCACTACTTTCAGGATAGTTTAACCGGTTCCGCTCTCAAATGGTACATGGGTTTAAACCGCACTAAGATCGCTACTTTTAGGGATCTTGGTGCTGCCTTCGTTCAACAATATAAGTATAATCTGGACATGGAACCGGACAGAGATCAACTCATATCGATGTCACAAAAGGACAAAGAAACCTTTAAGGAGTATGCTCAGAGATGGCGTGAAATTGCCGCTCAGATTTGTCCACCTCTTGAGGAAAAAGAGATGACAAAGATCTTCTTGAAAACCTTAAGCTCATTTTACTATGACAGAATGGTCGCCAGTGCGCCCAGTGACTTCACCAAGATGGTGGGCATGGGAGTTCGTCTTGAGGAAGCCGTCCGAGAAGGACGTTTAGTTAAAGATGCTGGATCATCGAGTTGTACAAAATGATACGGTAGTGCTCTCCCTAAGAAAAAAGAGCAGGATATTGGGAATATCTCTCTCGGAAAGCAAACGAGACGTTACCAACCAGTAGCAGCTGTAACTCTTACTATCAACCTTGCGCCTGTTCCTACGTATCAACCTCAGGTTGCACAAAGCCAACCGAATCAACAACAATATCAGCAAAGGACACAACAGCCTCTTCAGGAGGCTCGTCCTCAGTACAACAACAACCGTATAACGCGACCACCAGGGTTCGACCCTATACCGATGTTGTACGCAGAACTGTTTCCATTATTACAAGTCAAGGGGCACGTCCAAACCATGTCTCCTCTTATAGTGTCGGAAAATCTGCCTTTTTGGTTCAAGGCGGATCAGACTTGCCCTTACCATCAAGGAGGATTGGGGCATAACATAGAAAACTGTCTCAGTTTCAAATCCGACGTACAAAAACTTGTTAGGAGCGAGGTCTTATCTTTCAAAGATACGAATCTGAATATTCTCACGAACCCGCTGCCTCAACACGAGAAAACTGCAGTAAATTTCAAAGAGGGAGAGTCCAATAACAGCTATCAAATTCATGATGTACTCTTATTAAGGACCAACTTGGTCAAGATACATCGCAGACATAACGGGTATGGCCATATACCACCTCATAATTATCACTAGTGTGATATCTGCTCTAAGAACAATCAAGGATGTTCTGTGGTGCAATCAGCTCTACAGGAACAATTGAATCTCAAGTGGATCCAAGAGCATCGAGTTCGTGGGGTCAACTTGACTTATACGCATTCCAACATCATTCAGAACCACGACGTCCGTGCGATGAATGTCAACTTGGTGGCAATGCATTCAAGGCAAAGCCAGTATCATAATCTGCTGCAGCACGATTATAATTCCTGTCTGACTTGCTCGGTAAACAAACATGGATGCTCTTTTGTACAAGAGGCCCTCCAGCGTCAGATGGATCTTGGATGGATTCAGGATTACCGCAATGGAAATTAGTATCAAGTGAATATGATTCAAATCTTTGATATTCGCTTGATGAAAACCAGCTTGGTGGAGTCACACGCTACACAAGTCCATCTCGGTTTTCTGACTTCGCATAATTATCAGAAATGTACAGTATGCCGTGATAACCAAGGGTGCGCTCTCGTATAAAGAACTTTGCAACACTTGTTAAACCACTGGTGGCTTCCGATCTATATGGATGAAGACACGCAACAAATCAGTGTGGTTAATGGGAACCCTACTAGGCATCAAAGTCAGGATGTTCGATCAATGGAAACAGATCTAGTGAGGTTACACTGCATTCAAAGCGGACGTGGCCAAGTGCCACCACATAACTACGAGCGCTGTAGAGTCTGCTCGAAAAATAATCAAGGATGTTACCTCGTGTGAGCAGCCCTTCAGAGTCAGTTGGACTGCAAAGAGATTCAACAATATTCAGTTTTGGGGTCCATTAACTGGACGCCAGACTATTTCGCTGATCAGATCAAAGATGTGGTTGTAATCTCTGATCCTGAGAGGACCAAGGATGTTTGTACCATCATCCCTCTACTGGACGAATCAAAGGTTCTTAGCCAGGAACATATTGAAGTTACCTACGATAGTCAGAAAAATCAGAAGGCTCCTGTAGTTATCTATCTGCCAGGACCAATGTCGTACAAATTTGATAAGGCGATCCCTTAAAAATACGGTGCAACAATAATTGAGAATGGAAAGGAAATTCCATTACCCTCCATCGTGAATATTACAGACATCAGTCGAGTAACACGGAGCGGTCGAATCTTCAACTGAGGAGTTGGAGAACCTAACAGAGAAAAGGAACTTCAAACAAAAGTTCCCAATCCAGCACTCGGTCAATCCAGTGATCCCGGCCTTTCAAAGAATGATGATGAGATGCTGAAGCTCATCCAAAGGAGTGAATACAATATTATTGATCAGCTGTTACAAACTCCTTTAAAGATCTCTGTGTTATCTCTTTTACTCAGTTCCGAAGCCCATAGAGAGGCTCTACAGAAAGTCTTAGAGCAGGCCTTTATGGAACAAGATGTGACGATAAGACAATTCGATAGCATCATCTCTAACATCACTTCCTGCAACAACGTAGGGTTTAGTGATGAGGAATTTCCAAAATAAGGCAAAAGTCACAATATGGCGCTCAATATCACAGTTAACTGCCAAGATGATGCTTTAGCCAGCATACTGGTAGACACCGGATCGGTTCTCAACGTTATACCGAAGTCTACTCTAATGCGACTATCATTCAAAGGATCCCCAATGAGGGGCAGTGAGGTCATCGTCAAAGCATTTGACGGGTCTCGAAAAGTAGTTATCGGCAAAGTCGACCTTCCCATAACTATCGGTCCTCACACTTTCCAAGTCACTTTCCAGGTCATGGACATCCGAGCAACATACAACTATTTGTTGGGAAGACCGTTGATACACCAGGCTGGGGCAGTCACTTCGACACTTCACCAGAAGCTGAAATTCGTTAGGAACGATCAACTCGTCGCGGTCTGTGGAAAACAAGCCTTGATTGTGAGTAACCTTTCATTATCCACTTGTGTAGAACCCGAGGAGGTTGTTGGAACTCAGTTCCAGGCACTTTCGGTGAGTAATGGGAATCAATCAGAAAGAGGAACATCGATTTCCTCGTACAAAGATGCTCTCGAGGTGATCAAAAATAGCAATGCAAAAGGATGGGGACATCTTGTCATTCCTAATGACAACAAGGCAAAGAAAGGTCTTGGTTTTTCTTCAAACTGTACCCAGACTGCTACTAACGATGAAAGTTTTCATCCCATTCAGGACTTCATCCGCAGTGGAGGTTTCCTTCACCCAGTGTCTCAAGAAGTCCATACCATCAACGAGGGAGATCCCTCCGACATAGATGAAGAGTGGAAGTCCTACCTTAATGAGGACGGTTGTATCTCTCAAGAAGAGGTGCCGATGCCATTTTGCTATCCCGCACAGAGTTAGAGATTTATACCCCGGTCAGATGTTAGAACGATATACGGAGATTGTGATCTGGAAGGATGTCGTACTCCACCAAATTCATTAGAGGAGCACACTCTAATGAAGGATAACTTTGACCACAACTATTATGGCCTGATGGATGACCTGCCTATCTAGCAGCCGTACCCAGGAAGCTCGGGGCAAGAAAATTAGCTGAACAATGAAAATCAGTTGAGAATCATTGAGCAGAATACCTGCATCCCCACCATGTCATGGGACCAACACTCAGGTCATTCAGAAAATATCCAGCATGACGATGAATTTGCAAAGCTTGCAGAACTAGAATTCATCAACTATGCTTTTCCTAAGGTCAACGTCATCGAGAGAGATTACTCCTCCAGTTCCAAAGAAGTGTGGGACACCTTAGGACAACCGAGTGGCAAGTTCGACTACTTGGTCAAATACCCCGCTCCTGAAAACTCTCATATCAGGCTCGAGGACATCCAGCCAACTGGATGGGGAGATTTACTTGAGAGCACAAATACTATGTGAAATACTACAGAGGAATCCTCCTACGACAACTCTACCTGGGAGACAGATTCCAATGATCCTGCTCCACCAGAAATCAGCATTATTTCTGAAGACAAATCAAGGAAGGTACCGGAATTTGTCAGCCACCGAGGAGTTTGCCGCCAATGGGTTGATGTCGATGTTCCGAAGATTGTTCATAAGTCTAAGTAATCGCCATCTTTAACCTTTCACCCTGCCCAGGTGAAACAGATTTTTTGATAGGGCTCACTTTCTGTAAACGTTCCTCTTCGCTTGGCCCAAAGCGACAGAGTTTTGTTTTATAGGGCTGTAGTTTCAAGAATCGACAAGTTCATAAATAAAATAACGTCGTTCTGTAATTTCCGCATTAATTGTTGTTTTCTCTTTTCGCTTTTTCAGAAAATGGTAATCCTAAAAAACAATTCAAATAATAAAAACAAGCAGTTATAAAAATATACACTGCACACACTCTTGCATTCTCTCTATCTCTTCTAAAAAACAATCATCACGTCATGCAGATTGCTTGTTTTAAACCCCTTTGAAACATACGATCCGATGACTTCTCCCAACTTTGAATTCCCGGTATTTGAGGCTGAAGAAGAAGATGACGAAGAAATTCCAGAAGAGATCTCCCAATTACTCAGACAAGAGGAAAGGTCCATTGAACCTTACAAAATGGCGTTGGAAAATGTCAACTTGGGCTCAGAGGAGGAAAGAAAAGAGGTCAGGATTGGGGCACTGCTCAGTCCCACTGCCAAAGAGAGTTTGACAAAGCTTCTCAAAGAATTCCCTAATGTGTTTGCTTGGTCCTATCAGGACATGCCAGGGTTGGATACCAGCATCGTGGAACATCATCTACCGTTAAGATCGGAATGTCCGCCAGTAAAACAAAGGTTGAGACGGACTCACCCGAACATGGCCATCAAAATCAAAGAGGAAGTACAGAAACAGATTGACGCGGGTTTCCTCGCTATGTCAGAATATCCTCAATGGTTAGCCAACATAGTACCAGTTCCAAAAAAGGACGGAAAAGTTAGAATGTGTGTAGACTACAGGGATCTAAATAAGGCTAGTCCAAAGGACAACTTTCCTTTACCACACATTGACATGCTGGTAGACAGTACAACAAAGTTCAAAGTATTCTCCTTCATGGGTGGATTCTCGGGCTATAATCAAATCAAAATGGCGCCGAAAGACATGGAGAAGACTTTATTCATTACCCCATGGGGGTACTTTTTGTTACAAGGTAATGTCGTTCGGTTTGAAGAATGTCGGGGCAACCTATCAAAGGGCCATGACTACTCTTTTTCATGACATGATACACAAGGAAATCGAGGTACATGTCGATGATACGATTGCCAAATCAAAGACGAAAGAGGAACATGTGACCAACCTGTCAAAACTATTCGAGCGGTTGAGAAAGTATAAACTCTACTTGAATCCCAACAAGTGCACCTTCGGTGTCCATTCAGGGAAACTCTTAGGATTCATCGTCAGCCAGAAAGGAATTGAGGTTGATCCTGACAAGGTCAAGGCCATTCAAGAAATGCCTTCTCCGAGGACTGAAAAACAAGTCAAGGGATTCCTGGGACGTCTGAATTACATCTCCAGATTTATATTCCTTATGACCGCGATATGCACGCCAATTTTCAAATTACTCAAAAAGAACCAAGACTGCGTTTGGACAGAAGAATGTCAAACCTCCTTCGACAGTATTAAGGAATACCTGTTGAACCCACCGATTCTATCACCTCCAGTGGAAGGAAGGCCACTAATCATTTACTTAACAGTCTTGGAAGACTCAATGGGTTGTGTACTTGGCCAACAAGATGAAACAAAAAGGAAAGAGTCTGCCATCTACTATCTGAGCAAGAAGTTCACCGACTACGAGACTCGGTACACTATGCTTGAGAAAACTTGTTGTGCTCTGGCTTAGGCAGCCAAACGTCTTCGCCAGTATATAATTCGTCACACTACTTGGTTAATCTCTGAAATGGATCCAATCAAGTATGTCTTTGAAAAACCTGCTCTCACGGGAAGGATTGCCCGTTGGCAGATGTTATTATCAGTATATGACATCGAATACCACCCTCAAAAAGCCATTAAAGGAAGTATTTTAGCCGATCATTTGGCTCATCAACCGATTGACGATCAAGAATCAATCGGGTTTGACTTCCCAGACGAAAATGTCATGTACTTGAAAATGAAAGATTGCGATGAACCTCTACCCAGTGAAGGGCCAGAACCAGGTTCCCAATGGGGACTAATCTTTGACGGAGCTGTCAATCATTAAGGAAACGTAATTGGGACAATCATCATAACACCCCAGGGTACTCACATTCCTTTCACCGCCCGACTGACATTCAAGTGTACAAACAACGAGGCCGAATACGAAGCTTGTATCACGGGTCTCGAAGAAACGATCGACTTAAGGATCAAGAACGTGGATGTATATGGCGACTCAGCCTTGGTTATCAATCAGATCAAAGGAAATTGGAACACATACCAATCAGGACTGATTCCTTACAAAGATTACGCGAGAAGGTTGTTACCTTTCTTCAACAGAATCGAGTTTCATCATATCCCTCGTGAGGAGAATCACATGGCTGATGCGTTAGCCACAGTCTCTTCCATGATTAGTGTAGGTCAATGGAATGACCTACCTAAGATCGACATAATGCGCCTTGAACGGCCCGCTTACATCTTCACGATTGAAGCAGTCATAGACGACAAACCTTGGTATCACGATATCAAATGCTTCCTTCAGAAACGAGAGTACCCACCTGGGGCATATAGAAAGGACAAAAAAAACCCTCAAAAGGCTGGCTGGCAGCTTCTTCCTGAGCAGTGATACACTTTATAAGAGAAACTTTGACATAGTCTTGCTCTGATGCGTAGACAAACCAGAAGTAAACATGCTGATGAAAGAAATTCACGAAGGATCCTTTGGCACTCATGCCAACGGACACACAGTGGCTAGAAAAATTCTAAGAGCAGGGTACTATTGGTTGACCATGGAATCCGATTGCTACGAGTACATGAGGAGGTGCCCCAAGTGTCAAATATACTCCGACAAAATCCAAGTACCGCCAACACATCTCAAAGTTCTCTCTTCCCCATGCCCTTTTTCCATATGGGGAATCGACATGATTGGCATGATTGAACCTAAGGCTTCAAATGGACATCGGTTCATTCTGGTCGCCATTGACTATTTCACCAAGTGGGTCGAAGCAGCGTTATACGCCAATGTAACCCGACAAGTGGTGGTCTGATTTATCAAGAACAATATCATCTGCCGTTATGGGGTTCCGAACCAGATCATTAAGGATAATGAATCTAACTTGAATAATAAGATGATGAAGGAGTTGTGCGCAGAGTTCAAGATCGAACACCATAACTCATCTCCCTACCGATCCAAGATGAACGGAGCGGTAGAAGCGGCTAACAAGAACATCAAGAAGATTATTCAGAAGATGGTTGTAACCTACAAAGATTGGCACAAAATTCTACCCTTTGCTCTTCACGGTTATCGCACATCTGTCCGCACTTCAACCGGGGCAACCCCTTTCTCTTTAGTATATGGCATAGAGGCAGTGCTCCCCGTAGAAGTAGAGATCCCATCAATCCGGGTATTGATGGAAGCTAAGCTAACAGAAGCTAAATGGTGTCAAAGTCGACACGACGAACTCAATCTGATTGAAGAGAAGCGAATCACGACACTATGCCATGGTCAGTTGTATCAGCAAAGGTTGAAGAAGGCGTTTGACAAAAAGGTCCGACCTCACGTCTTCAGGAAAGGAGACCTTGTGCTCAAGAAGATACAATCATTTCTCACTGATTCTCGGGGCAAGTGGACTCCGAATTATGACGGCCCCTATGTGGTCAAGAAAGCTTTCTCAGGCGGTGCCTTGAGACTTGCAACCATGGACGGAGAAGAATTTTCCTACCCCACGAATGTTGACGTAGTCTATAAATACTTCACCTAAATAAATAAAAAACGTCTCGGTGGATTGAAAACCCGAAAGGGCGGTACAGGAAAAAATTAGAGACATAATCAAAATTCATCCCGGTGGATTGGAAATCTCAAAGTACAGTCCAGGAAAAAGTTAGGAATAATGGCAAGTAACTATGTCCAACAGGGGCAAGTCCCCTAGTAGCATTTATGCCATCCATCAGAAAACTCCAGTCAGGGTCATCTTCGACGGAAGCTCTGGATGCCCAGAATTCAAAATTGGTAGAAGGATAGTGGTCATTATGTTTCAATGTAGCCCTTTTCCCTTAAATTACCATTTTCTAACTTTGTAAATACTCTATGGAATCACGCGTTTTGCTGATTTCCATCCTATCAATAAAATTTGAGCCCTTGTGCTTTTGTTTCCAATTCTTATTTGTTTTAGCTTTACATAATGACATTTTAAATACGATTAACGATTCTTGAAATAAAACAAAAATGAATTTTACTTGTCAAACTTTTCTGCTTTTAAAATAAAGATGGCAATTCTTTCGACTGTTGAACATCGAAAGAACATCGATCGCTTCTCTAGAGGTGTTCGAGCTTCAAAATGCCGAATCAAAGTACTCCTTATAAACCAGTGCGCCTAAATGGAGGATCAGTTATGTCAGATGTGAATACTCCATTTGACATCCTCGACCGAGTTCTTATCTCCTAAGCCCGACCAACAGTTGTTCCCCGCGGGGACTATCTCTCCTAGGCAAGGCAGAATTGTTATCGTGAACCAAATGATACTTTTCATCTCCCACTGTGGCCGAGTATCCAGTCGTGTTCATCTACTAGTCTGTATTTCGCGTCAATTTTGTCAGCATAAACATACATACATCATGCATTATTGATTTACATTCACATTCATATTGCATCACTATCACTCTGGTCAGTCTTATCCCCAAGTGATAAAAGTCATCTCAATCGAGTTGTCAGTTCTTTCCTCGTCAGGAAGTGAACCATCTAAGCGATCCCTCCTCCAGTTTATTTCTGGATACAAGTTGGTCCCTTGACCACTTTGATAACTTGAACCTCTGAGAGACAAGAAGACCGTCGACGAACATCACTCTTCGCCATTGAAGATGATATTTTCGATTTCCCGGATTAAGGAAAATCCCCAGAGAAAGCCTCTTAATCAGAGATTCGGCAATACAGCAGTTTTTCTCCGAAAAATTCGTTGACGAAAAGGTCATCAGCACCTCAAAATTGGATCACATCATATGGCATTTCTTTGAGAAGATCCCGAGAAAAGTATGATATAATATCCCCAAGCGGGAAACAGCCTCTCAAGAGACTCGTTTTCCGCAGTAGAGTCGACAAATGGCGTCTCCAACAGAGAAATTTGTACACCTCTACAACTCAGACGACTGGGTTCCCCAGCAACTCTGACATCAAAATTTTTTCTATCAAATGGCATCTCCCCAAGAAATTTTGGTGAGAAGTTTGAGGGAAAACCACTACAAAAGCGCCCCTTATCAATAAAGTTTATTGACAAAAGAAACTGAGACCAGTTCCTTGGTAGGAAACCAGGATCGAGGGGAAGTTTATATCAGAAACTAAGACCAGTTCCTTGGAGGTAACAAGTTCGATTCCCAAGTTAGGCACCTTTTTATTTTACTTTTTGAAAAAAGAACACTAAAATCGGTCACTAAGTTCGGTCTCTAAATTCGGTCACAAAACCGGTCTCTGAATTTCGGTCACTAAATTCGTCATAAAAACTTAGCGACTAGCACTTTTACAACCGAAAAATGATGGTCTCTAAATTGGTTGAAAAACGTTATAGTGACCGATTTTTAAGCTTTTTCGGTCTCTAATTCGGTCACTAAAAGCGAATTTTTTAATAGTGAAACCAGGATCGAGGGGAAGTTTATATCAGAAACTAAGACCAGTTCCTTGGTAAGAAACCAGGATCGAGGGGAAGTTTATTTTAGAAACTAAGACCAGTTCCTTGGTAGAAAACCAGGATCGAGGGGAAATTTTCCTTTTCTAAGCATTATTGCTTAGCAAAAGAAGAAGGATGCGTGAACTACCATTCCTAACCACCATCAAAATTTCGGGTATTCCGATATTTAATCCTCTTGCACTCCGAATGCCTAAATACCTTCGCCGTTCACACCTTCGGGTCCAAGAAGATTAAATAGGGGCATCTGTCATACCCCAAATTTTGACCACTAAGATTTCCCATCATTGTGCAAATCATCAGCACAATATGGATGTACCATCATACCTCATCAGTCTCCCCAAAGATGGGTGAGCATTCACTACTATCAAAGATTAGGGTTTCAAGTCCTCTCAGAGCTCTTAGACAAAGAATCAATCAAGGAATGACATGATATTCAACTTGTCTAAACCTATCAAACATTCACAATGGATCAAGAGGACTCCCACGTCAAGAATCAAGCACAATGTTGCAACGATCGCCAGTGTCACCAAATTAGGGTTTTGGTCGACCAGGGCCTCCAGATGGGAATTTTCATCTGGGCATGAGCCAATGCTTCAAAGAATAACCCACAATACTCTAAGGGACCTCATGGACCCAATCATCAAGTCAATTTAGCCTCAGGGGATGCATTTACCAAAAATCAGGAATTAGGGTTTCTTGACCTAATTCACCCCTAAGTTGACTTTTGGGACAAAACATGAGCCAAGACCTCAAGACATGATTTGAGGGTCTCTAATACACTACATTGATCCATTTACAACAATGAATTGATCCAAGAAGCTTGATTCACAAGTTTCAAGTTCATCAGAACCACAGTTAGGGTTTCGCGGAAAAAGTCAACTGTGCCTTTGACTTTTGACCAGGACATGCTCCCAAACCTTGGGACATGATTCAATACACCCTGTAACACCTGTGAAATCACTCCATCAAGTTTGATTTAGGTCAAGGTCTTGATTTCATAGAGGATCGCACAGTTTGGAATTCATTTGATAAAAAGTCAACTGTGCCAAAAAGTCAAAGTTTGACTTTTTGATTTGTTGATCAATTATGGTTCCCTAACCCTAAAATGATGTTAATGTGTGATTGGAATCATCATTCATCAAGAAAAATAAAGAAATGTGGGATAACTTGTAAAAGGGGTAACCATAAAAAACTTAGAAATTTTCCAAGTTATGGAACAAAGTGGCTAGGGTGCCAACTTCCAAGGATCATAACTTGAGATCCAAGCAACCATTTGGGCTGATCCAAAGATGGATTTGTAGCTCTCATGGCATACTTTAAAAGTGTAAACTACACCTCATTCCAATTCATCATGGATTTTGAGTTATGGTTGGATCAAAATGGCTGAAAGCATGAAATGTCACTTTTTCCAACACTTAGTGAAATTTTCACTGAGTCAGAATCTGTCTTGCTTTTTTTCCAAAAGTTGGGGGATTTTTCACTTAGATCCAAAAGGTATCAAGAAAAACTATGATCACACATGTGTTGTATCATATGAGAGCTTTTCAAAATGGCAAAGAACTCCATCAAATTCCATTTGAGCTAAGAGTTATGATAGTGGCAAAATGCCTTGCTACAATTGTCATAACTAGGCAGATTTGTGCATTTTGCTCGATTTGAGCAATTTGTGGAAATGAAAAACAAGTTTATCCATCTGAACACCTCAGGGGGAGACTAAGGAGGGACAAACACTGATCCATAAGCCTCCCAAGTCTTTGGAACTAAAACTAGCATGCCAAACCTAAAAATGCCTAAAGAGGGGACAAGACTCCAATTTTGTTTTGGAGCATTCAATGGATGCACCAAGGTGGCATGAACTGAGTCTTTTCCAAATGAATGAGTCAAGGATGATCTCTGAACTAGGGAACCAAAGGCCTGTGCTCTAACCTCTAGTCAATGGCTAGAGGAGACTTGAGATTCCAAAATGCAACCATTGGCCAAACCTCTGCTGCAGTTGCCATTCACTATTGCTTGCAAAACAAACTTGCTATATTATAAATAGAGCTCATTTGTGCTCAATTTAAGTACACCAAAGCCATCAAACAGATGCTTTCCTCAAAATCTCCTTCTCACTTCCAAAATTGCCTTCTAAAGCAAGTCACTATCGGGTTTTGAGTTTGAGAGCAATTCCAACCAAACCAATCACACACACACACACACACACACACACACACACACACACACACACACACACACACACACCTCATAAACATCATATAGAAGTGATCCAAGCACTTAAACAACAACTGTAACACTGATTTCTCATAATCACCAGACAGTTGCTCAAGTTTTCAACCAAGTTGCAGTTGAGATGCCATGAAGTGATCCAGCCATTTCCAATCAAGTCCAAGCATTCAAACACACTCCATAGGGTGTAGGGAAGCTGTTCAGATCATCACAACTCATCTGTAACACCTCCAACTCAAAAATCACATTGCCCCTGCTGTCACGACCTTCAAGTAAGCCTAAACTTGGTCATCTCTTAATCTATGCATATTTCCTCGCATAATACTTTTGCCAAATGTTCATAATCATGCATAGAATGTTTCCCCTCAATTAATTGCTTAGTTTTAATCGTGTATCAAAATTCTCAGCCCTCATGCAAATTTTAGGGTTCTTGAGGTTTTGTCTTGATTTCTTATTCCATGCTTAAAATAAATGAAATTAAAGACCATAGACATGATTGTAAGGTGAAAACGAGCAGATTGATATGTGGATTGTGTGATTTCATCAAGTATTCAGTGAGATTGGATAGAAAACGTAAATCAGCCAAACTCAGAACACGTGCGTGTTGTTGGCGCCTTTTTTTGAAAATTCAAATATTTGAATTTTGTGATTTTATTTAATTGATTCAAAACTTAATTTCTCTCTGAGTTTTAATGATTTTTAGTAAATTCTTTTTTTAATAATTCACAAAAATGTTAAAATATTTTATTTTGCCAAAAATTCCCAAAAATATTATTTATTTCATATACTGGATATTTTTGCAAAGAATTAATCTTTTATTTATATTTTTAACATTTAAAATATTTTTTCCTCCTTGATTTTCCAAATTTAATTGGTTTCCAATCATTTTGTGGATATAAACATGACTTTTGAAGCATTGATCCAAGATCACCACTCATTTTCACATGTTTTCAATACTTTTTATTAATTTTTAAACAAAATTAATTCCTTTTTAAACAAAATTAGGGTTTTGATTAATTCAACCCTCATCAATCATTTTCAAACACTTTTTGGGCCTCTAATAGAGTATAAGACTCAATCCCTCTTTGAAACCAAAATAGTTTGGGCCTCAGTCATTGTATAAGACCCACGGTGCTTTTAAAAAGCTCGGCGCGATCGCCAGTTTAAAATAAATCATCTTGGCCTACCCTCGTGTTATAAGCCCCATTTCTTTTCTTTAAAAACATTTTTGGCCTCTAATAGAGTGTAAGACCCAATCTCCTTTTAACCAAAACATTTTGGGCCTCAGATACTGTATAAGTCCCTCTGCGTTAAAAGAAAAATCTCGGCGCGATCGCCAGTTCAAAAATCAAATCATCTGGGCCTACCCTCGTGTTATAAGCCCCATTTCTTTTCTTTAAATTTCTTTGGGCCTCTAATAGAGTGTAAGACCCAATCCCCTTTTAACCAAAACATTTTGGGCCACAGATATTGTATAAGTCCCTCTGCGTTAAAAGAAAAATCTATGCGCGATCGCCAGTTCAAAAATCAAATCATCTGGGCCTACCCTCATGTTATAAGCCCCATTTATTTTCTTTAAATTTCTTTGGGCCTCTAATAGAGTGTAAGAACCAACCCCTTGTACATAAAAACTTGTTGGGCCTCACATATTGTAAAAGTCCCTCTGTACAGTTTCAACACAACGGTGCGATCATAGTTAAAACTTGGGCCTCTCCTTGAGCTGTAAGCCCCAACAATCTCTTCAAAGCACTTTCTCCTTTGATTTTGAAGTCAAATATCTATTGTTATTAAAACTTTCTTAGTTGAACAACTAATAAAACAGCACGGAAGCTATACAGTGGGTAAGTGTTTATCCACTTTCATTTACCGCTTTCATATGTATATAACTGTATTGTGGTACTGTTTCACTGTAAGTCTTCTTTCACATCCCTTTATATACTTGTCACATATCCACTGTGTAATACTAGAAAAGTTATTTAGAGTTTTCCCCGACAACTAGGTCTAGAACTAGGTAAAGCCTTGTTGGTCACTCTTAAATACAAACAAAACTAGATCCCCCGTAGGATTCCAGGTACAGTCTTCCCTTCTCTTGGGGTTAAAAAATATGGAACAAAGAGAAAGGCAGTATTCTCGGCGAACCTTTTCTCAGACTGTCACCCTTAGAAATTGTCAAAGAAACTCTAACTCCCCAGAGATGATCTTTTCTCCGTGAATGGCATCTCTTGAGTTTCTTCCAAATTCTCGAACTTTCCTGGAATGATCTCTTCTCTGTGAATTGCATTTCTTGAACTTCTCTTGGTTTGGGGACCCGCAGGCTTCCTAAAAGCATCCCCGCCTCCTCTTGGGTATTGTACAAGGACCCTTCGACTTCTTATAAGTTCTCATGGCTTCTCTTGGGCTTAATACAAGGACCATGATGACCTCTTAGAGGTATAATACAAGAACTTGTCATCCTTTGCTAGAGTGGTCTTTCCAGCGTCAAAACTCCGACCATTTTAGGGTTGATACTCATCCCTTAATGCCCGTGCCTCCTCTTGGGCATTGTACAATAGATAAAACTCTAGACTTGGACAGTCTAAACCCCCTTGAGTCTCAAAGACATTTTCAAGTTCCTTTCAAACATAGGAAAAAACACTGATCACTCTGAAACTCGGTCTCTCTCATGATAATTCCCCACCCTTGGGACTGCCTATGGATCTAATCCTCAGCAGCAGATAGCCTCATCTTGGGCTTTGTACAATGACTCTCCCCAGCGGAGCTAACCTTTTTAGACTCTCTTGTTGAGTCAGTCCCCCTTTTAGCCTCCGTCTTGGGCTTGGTACAAGACATATAAAAACCCACTCTCTTGTTGAGTATAAAAGATTCTCTTGTTGAGTCAAATTTTAGCCTCCTTCTTGGGCGTCATACAAGACACATATAAAACACTCTTTTGTTGAGTATAAAAGACTCTCTTGTTGAGTCGATCTCCTTTTAGCTTCTACCCCGGGCTTCGTACGAGACAGTAAAACACTCTCTTATTGAGTATAAAAGACTCTCTTGTTGAGTCAATCACCTGTCAAACAGACTCTCTTGTTGAGTCAACCTTTTTAGCCTCCATCTTGGGCTTTATACAGGACAGAAAAAGTACTCTCTTGTTGAGTCAAACCCTTTCAGCCTCCATCTTGGGCTTTATACAAGATACATTCTCCCCAACGGAGTCAAAATCCCTTCTAGCCTCAATCTTGGGTGTTGTACAAGACAGAAAGAACATTTGCCCCAGAAAAGTCAAACTTCCCGCCTCCTCTTAGGCTTTGTATAAGGAAACGCCGGTTGAGTCAATCAACCTTTTAGCATCAAATTTGTGCCTTGCTCACAGCATACAAACATCAACAACTCCTCTTTAGAGATGACAAATTCTCTCTCATCCAAAACCCCTTAGCTTCACATCTTGGGCTTTGAACAAGATACAAACCACCTTTAGCTTCATGTCTTGGGCTTTGAACAAGACACCAAAACAACCTTTTTCCTCACTTAGAATAGGAGGAACTACGATCGCTCTGATTTCCCTGTTTCAGGAATACGTAGGCATAAGATTGCAAAAATCTTAGCGAGATACTAAAAAACCCAAAATCCAGTACCTTCATATATCCATCAAAGCATCAGACCTAACACCTTACCAGAAACCTAGCCCATGGTCTAGACACTGTTTTTAAGCAAATAACCCTAAAAGACGAACCCCCCTATTTTGATAGCATCTGTAAACCAACAGTTTTGACTGTTTAACCTCAGTTTGTAAGCAGGGTAAATTGGAGACATCTATTTCCCTTCCTTAATCAGCTTAACAAGATAAAAAATGAATCGAACTGTAGTACCAAAGCGATAGATTCGAAACCACAAAAACCACGCTACACTAGGGAGTCACTAGTCAAATTTCACAAATGATTGTGGAAACTTGATTACTTTGGTCCCAATCATCATGATCATACAGCTTGCAGAAAATGTCGGAAAAGCCGGCGTGGTTGTCTCCTCATTTAAAATGAGATCCAAGGGTTGTTAGACCGAAGAACCATCACCGTCCTCCACGAAAGAAATCCCATTAATGATGAAGCTGATGAGGATGTTTATCCATAACTCCTCATTTTAATGAACCTGAACGTGTGGAAATTCATTTTGACAGTAGAAGGATTCATAATGTTCCCAAGCTTGAACCAATAGAGATCACCTATGATAGTCAGAAGACCATCGTGACTCCTTTGGTCATTTATTTACCAGGTCTGGTCCCGTACAAATCTGAGAAAGCCATACCTTACAAGTACGGTGCTACCATGGTTGAAAATGGGAAAGAAGTATCCTTACCATCAATTGTCAACATCGCTTATATGAGCCGAGTCACTTGAAGGGTCGGGTATTCAACAAAGAAGCTGAGGATGTGGCTGTAAGAAAGGAGAAGCAAGTTGAGAATCCTTTTTAACAGACTGGTCAATCAAGTGACACCACTCACATGAAATATAATGACAAAGTTTTAAAACTGATCAAGAAAAGTGAGTACAACATTATGGACCAACTGTTAAACACACCTTTCAAAATATCCATAATATCCCTTTTAATGAGCTCTGAGGCTCACAGGGAAACTCTACAGAAGGTCTTGGAGCAAGCTTTTGTAAACCATGATGTAACGGTGGGTCAATTTGGCAAAATTGTTGCTAACATTACCATTTGCAATGAACATCTCAGTCAACTGCATGAATGACGCCTTGTCAAGTGTATTAAATATCTCATACAAGGTTAGTATTTCAAGACTCTCCTATGAGGGGCAATGTATCATACCTAAATTTTAACCACAAGATTTCCCATCATTGTACAAATCATTACCACAACGTGGATGTACCTTCATGCCTCATCAATTCTCTCAAATATTGTTGAGCACTCATCTCAACCAAGAATTAGGGTTTTTAGCCCTTTCAGAGCACTCAGACAAAGGATCAATCAGGAATTGACATGATTTTCAACTTTTAAAGCATCTCAAACATCCTTGAAGGATCAAGAGGTCTCCCACATCAAGAATTAAGCAAAAGTTTGCAACATTCCAAGCTGATTAAGTCTCAAGATCACTAGTGTCACCAAATTAGGGTTTTGGTCGACCAAGGCCTCTAGAGGGAAATTTTAATCCGGGCATGCACCAATACATCAAAACATGATTCAAGAAGCTCAAAAGGACCTCATGGATCCAATCATAAGTTCAATTTAGCCTCAGGGGATGCATTCATCAAAAACCAGGAATTAGGGCTTCTTGACCTAATTCACCCCTAAGTTGACTTTTGGAGCAAGACATTAACTAAGACCTCAAGAAATGTTTTGAAGGCCTCCAATATATTATATTTATCCTCTCACAAGTTCAAATGGACACAAAGGACTTGGTTCATGAGCGTTATAAAGATTCAAATTCATCTGGACCACAAACTAGGGTTTTTGAGAAAAAGTCAAACCCACCTTTGACTTTTGACCAAGACATGATCTCAAACCTTGGGACATGATTCAAGACACTCTAAAACACCTATGGAATCTATCCATTAGGTTTGAATTAGGTCAAGAACTTGATTGCATAGAGAATCACAAAGTTTGAAATTCATCAGATAAAAAGTTAATTGTGCCCAAGAACTTGGTTTGACTTTTGAGATTTCTTGACAAACATGGCTTCCTTAAGTCAAAAAAAATGTTAACTCATGGTTTGGATCATCATCCATCAAGAAAAATCAAGAAAAGTGAGGTTACTTGCAAAAGGGGGTAATGTTGAGAAACTTAAAATTTCACTAAGTTATGGAAAATAATGATTTTTTCCCAACTTTGCAAGGTCATAACTTCTAAACCACAAAGCCATTTTCTTCCATCCAAAGCTCAAATGAAAGCTCTCATTACATACTCTAAAAGTGTCACAGTGCTCCTCGAGCAAAAAAAGCTTGGATTTTGAGTTATAGAGCCATGAAGTTAGGGTCTCAAAACTTTTCACTTTGACACTTGGTGAAATTTTGAGACAGAATCTGTCTTGTGATTTTACCAACTTTGAGGTCATTTTTCTCCATGATCCACATTGATCCAAGACCAAAGTTAAGCATCAAAGTTGAAGTATGATATAGGGCTTTCTAAAAAGTACAAGAGCCTCCCATGATTCAACTTGAGCAAGAAGTTATAAGCCTCCAAAAATGGCATTTTTCACCCTGCGTACACAACAGCATTGGTACATGACTTGCATCCCACGATTTTTCGAGCCAATTTTGGACACTTGCATCATTGTATTTTTGTCCAAAATCAACATGAATGATGAGGAATCAGAGCACAAGGCAACCAAGTTAAAAACCCTATCACTTAGCCATGTGGCATTCAAGATTCATTTCCAAAACTTTCAACTTCGTCATGAAGCATTGAATGGATGCATAGAGCTGGCATGTATCAGTTCATAACATTAAAAATGAGTCAAGAATAGTCCAAGAATTAGAAGACCATAAGCCTACAAGATTGACTCAAGTCAATGGCTAGAGGAGACTTTGGCTACATGACAAAACTCAATGGATAATAGGGTGATCCAGCCCCCAATTACTATTCCTTGCAAAACAAACTTCCTCTACTATAAATAGAGGTCATGTGTGACTGATCAAACCACCCCAAAACATATGCAATCCATGTTTTCCTTCACTTCACTCTCAAAAATCAAATTTTGCTTCCTTTTCAAGTAACTATCGAATTTTTCAATAGGAAGCAATTTCATCAAAACTAAGAGTGTAGACACCTCACATATATCATATAGAAGTTGTCCAAACACTTCTCCATCATCTGTAACCTCAGAATCACAAAGCTCAAAATCCAACTTAGGCCTATTTGCAGTTGAGGTACCACAACAAGTTTCAGGTGTTTCCAATCAATTCCAAGCTTCAGAACACCTTACAGAAGGTCCAATGAAGCTTCCCAGATCATCACACAACATCTGTAACACCTATACATCAGAATTCGAATTCCTCTTGCACAAGTAAGCCTGACACTCTCAAACTCTTTGATCCATGCATCATCAATGTGTTCTCAAGTTACAAACATGTTTCTGCACTTCTTTAGAGTGTTTCCCCTCAATCAATTACTTTGCAGTTATCGTGTATAGGATTTCATAGTGTTCTTGCAGAAATTAGGGTTCATGTGTTCATCACTTGATTTCTCACTCCACACTTAAAATAAATGCAATTAATTGGTACCATTGGAATCTTTGTTCAAAAACGAGCAAGTTTCATGTTTACAAAAGTCTAAACCATTATGTATAGAGAGAGATATGAGAGGTTTTGCAAATCAGTCATGGCGGGTACACGCGAGGAAGAAGAAGATGGCCTTGGCGCCATTTTTGAATTTTTAAATATTTGAATTTTTTATATTTTTCTAAATTGATTTCAAAAATTATTTTCTCTCTGATTTTTAATCATTTTTTATTGATTCTTTTTTTTCAAAATTCACAAAAATGTTAAAATATTTCATTCTACAAAAATTTCCAAATAATATTATTTATATAATATATTTTGAAATTTTGTAAAGAATTTCATTTTAATTGTTTTTAAACATTTTAATAAAAATTTTATCTTGATTTTTCAAGTTCAAATAAATTTCAAGCTTTCATATGAATAAAACTTGATTTTTCAAAACATTTTTCAAAATTCACAACTTATTTTTAAATATATTTGATATTTTATATCATTTATTATTTAATTTTCTTTGAAAAATTATATTTTTTTTATTAAAATTAGGTTTTTCTCCTGATTTTAAATTTTCAAACTTCATTTGAAACATTTTTGGGCCTCTAATAGAGTGTAAGACCCAACCCCTTTGTAAATAAATAATTCCTGGGTCTCTGTCATAGTATAAGCCCTAGTGCGATTTTCAAAATAACAATGAGTCCACTGTTTTCATCTGGGCCCCTCCTCGAGTATAAGTCCCATTTTTCTTTCTTTCAATAATCATTTTGGGCCTCTAATAGAGTGTAAGACCCATTTCTTTTTGTACAACAATTTTTGGGCCTCAGTCATTGAATAAGTCCCACTGTGGTTTTCAAAACCGTGGCGCGATCATCGCCTTTCAAATAAACCATCTGGGCCTCTCCTTGAGTATAAGCCCCATTTTTCTTCTTTAATAACACTTTTGGGCCTCTAATAGAGTGTAAGACCCAACCCCTTTGTACATAAACAAAATTTTTAGCCTCTGCTATAGTCTAAGTCCCACAACGTCTTTCGATATCGCAGTGTGATCACTGTTTTCAAAATAAGTCATATGGGCCTCTCCTTGAGTATAAGCCCCAATCTTTTGTACAAAAACTTTGTTTTAAACAATAAACAACTCCCTTGAGCCTCTCCTTGAGTTGTAATCCCCATACTTCTGTTTTCAAAATTATCTGTCTGTTTTAAATTGGTACTAAGAGGAGCATTATTTCAAGTGAAACTGCTCTTAGACCACTTGGGCCTCTCTTTGAGTTATAAGCCCCAAACTTTCTCTTTTTTTAAACAACTTTTTTTAATTCAAATTCAAATTCAAATTTTTCTCAAAACTTTCTTCAACTTCTTAAAACCCTAATCATACAGTTGAAATCATACAACCAGTCACAATACACTTGGGCCTCTTTTCAGAGTATAAGACCCAATATCTTTTCAATTCAATGCATACTTGTTTATATACTTGTTAATTTATTCATTTGTATATACTTGTGTATATCTGTCTAGAGTTTCCCCCCGGCAGTTAGGTCTATACTTAGGTCAAACCAGAGGTTACTCCTAAACATAGTCAAAACTAGTTCCCTCAAAGGATATTCCCTATACAGTCTGCCTCCTCTTGGGCTTATTCAATATGGAACAGAGAAAGACATTATTACCGGTGAAATTTTTCTTAAGACTGTCAAAACTTAGAAACATATACAAGAAATTCATTTCCCCAGAGAGGATTAATTCCCGGTGAAACCTCTTTTGAATTTCTTCAAACCTTAGAACTGTTCAACAAAGAAAGGATTATTCCTGGTGAAACCTTTCTAGAACTTTTCTTAGGCTTGAACCAACAGGCTTCCTAGAAGTTCCCCAGCCTCCTCTTGGGCTTAGTACAAGGACCAACAGGCTTCTTAGAAGTTCCCCAACCTCCTCTTGGGCTTAATACAAGGACCCACAGGCTTCCTAAAAGCATAGGATAGAAATTAGTCATCTCTACTAGTTCAATCACCGGGAAAGTCAAAAGTCCAGAATATCCTACCATCCAAGGGTTGATATTCATCCCTTAAACCAACATCCTTCTCTTGGGCATCATACAAAGATCTCTTTCCAACTAGAGTTTAGCTCTTATTAATGAGACTTTGACAGTCTCAGCCTCCTCTTGGGCTTCATTTAAATAAGACTGGGAAAGTCTCAATCTCCTTTTGGACTTCACACAAAACCCACAAGTTTCCTAAAGACACAAGATAGAACCTGATCACTCTACCAACACACCAGTCTCCAGCAAAGTTAAAAAACTTATAAGGTTTTCAAACTCACCTTTAAACCTCCAACAAGGCTTAACTTTCACCTTAAACATCTCAACCAGGGTCAATTTACCATCAACAAATCCCTAATAGAATCAGAGCCTCATGGCATCTGGTACTTCAACTCTTCCCTGATTTCTAGCAAGAGCAAATCCCTTTTGGGTTCCCCAATACAGTTTAGACCTTCTCCTAGATTTTAACAATCCTCAGCTAGAGTCAGCCTCCTCTTAGGCTTCATATAAGAATTTTCCCCAGTCAGCCTCAATCTTGGGCTTTGTACAAGACAGATAAAACCCTCCCCAGTGGAGTCATTTTCTTTTAGCTTCAACCTTGGGCTTTGATCAAGGCACACAAAAATCAACATCCCCTCAGATGAGACCATGCGTTCTCTCTATAGGAAGACATTTTCTCTGTATATCACATATCAAAACAAATAATCAAAAAACCACTTTCCAGATAACTGTTGTAAGTGGCACACTTGTTGATTCAGAATCCAAGCCAATGTCCATCTCTTATCATGGTTAAAATTGCTCTTTCATCTAATTGCTATAAGTGGCAAGTATCTGGATTCCTCACATCCAAGCCAATGTCCCTCTCATAGCATGAAACACTTATAAGGAAAAATGGCATTGCTCTATACTGAGTTAAAGTTTCTTCCTTCATGACATTTCTCTTATAAAGGAAATTATGGCATTGCTGGATTCCACACATTATAGTTAAAAGTAATTTCCCCTATAACCAAATACTCAACATTTGTGATGAATATAGGATATATCTCCTTTTAGAGATGACAAATTATCTCTCAGTCAAACTTTAGCTTCAATCTCGGGCTTTGAACAAGACACAAATACTCTGTTAGCTTCAATCTTGGGCTTTGAATAAGACACCAAACAAATTTCCTCCCATAGAATAGGAGGAACTACGATTTCTCTGATTTCCCAAATCTCTTTATGGGAAAATATAGGCATAAGATTGTGAAATCTTAGCGATCACACAAATAAAAAACTTTTGGTCAAGTACCTTCCCAAAAACAATAGCAAACCCTAAAACAACAAAAACATTCTCTCAACCCTCCACAAAGAAGAAACTTTCCCAATCAACAGTAGATAAACACAAGAAAGCATTTCAAAATTAGCAGAAATACATGCAAAAAAAAGGTTCCTATAGATTACTATAGATACTCTGGGTGTTTGTAGCTTCCCTTTGTATAAACAGACCCTGATCCCCGATCTCTTAGCATTTGTTAAAGAAAACATTTGCGTGCAGGGTTAGTTTAAGATATCTTCCCCTTCCTTTCTAGCTTCATAGGATAAATACAGAGATCAGAAAGTAGCACCAACCATGCGGTAAGGTGGTCGCGTCACCAGGAAAAAACCAACGGCTACAGAAAAATGGCGACTCTGTGGAGAGTTTAGGATTAGATTTTCTAAGAGGTCTAGGCCTTGCTTTGCATTTATTTTTTCTGCTATCTTTTTTTTACTTTCACATTTTTTTTATCATCTACTGTCATATTACTTGATACCCTTGTTTAAGTTACTGTTATCTGGGAATGCGATTAATACGCATGTGGTGAGTCCGAGAGAACATTAAGATAAGTGGTGACGTATCCAGGAAGGCTTATAGGGAGTGAATCCCGACCAAGCTAACTTGGCAGTCCACCGAATCAGTGGAGGTTCCCGCGTGGAATTACCAATGTTGAACGAGCATGTTGTGAAAGCATTGTTTTTTCCCATTGGGTTACCCTTGAAGCTGAGGATTAGTAGACATTAAACCATGTGACTATTAGGTAGTGCGGTGACTATCGGGAATAGTTGATACACGATACTACACTCAAATAAGATTCGTCTTGGGATATTACAGCTCTCATGAGTCAGTCGGTTTGCAGTTAATATCCTCAAGAGGGGTGAATGATTTTGGGAACCTTTGTTAGAACCCATTCTACAGGTACAAAAATTGACCTATTAGTACACACCTTGGGGATGGGTGGATCCATGGCTCCATGCTCATGACGATGAACATCTAAACCCATGTTTTCAAATGTTTTTGTTTTCTGCATTCATGCATTCATATATTCATTAAAAAACTCTTTTCGAACAAGAAAAACTCTTTTTCTAAAAAGAACTAAAACAATAGTTGCAAATATCAGAGGTTGCGTTATGGATTTAGGTAGAAGAAAAACGCACAAATACACCTTCAAGGTTCCAAAACTAGAAGACCTAAGGAAATTGGGAAGGATGATTACTAATCCCGAGGCTTTCAGAGCTAAGCACGGAGGACTGTTGTCTCTTTTGAAGGCCAACATGATTGAAGGAATCCTGTCTACACTGATTCAGTTCTATGATCCGGTATACCACTGCTTCATTTTCCCAGATTACCAGCTCACACCAAAACTGGAAGAGTACTCCCACCTGATTTATTTACCTATCACAGATCAAGCTCCATTTTCTGGACTAGAAGAAATTTCAAAAGATCAAACCATTGCAAGAGCAATCTCTTTGGAAGAGTCAGAAATCATGACTCATATGACCACTAAGGGAGGAATCCAGGGTTTACCAGCTAAATTCTTGATGGAGAAAGCTTTATACTTTGCTAGTATAGGAAATATAACCGCTTTCGAGGACGTCTTTGTTCTGCTCATATATGGGTTATTCCTCTTTCCCAACATTGACAACTTCATTGACACCAATGCTCTTAAGATATTCTTAATTGGGAACCCTGTTCCAACCTTGCTCGCAGATGCTTATCATTCTGTATACTTAAGGAATTTGTACAGTGGAGGGATGATCACATGCTGTGTACCGTTACTCTACAAATGGTTCATTTCCCATTTGCCCAAGTCTGCTGCTTTTTGGGATCACAACAGTAGTCTGCGATGGTCACAGAAGATTATGTCCCTTACCAATTCCGACATAGATTGGTACAATCGGATCTATGACAGGGTAAAGATCATTGAAAAATGTGGAAATTTCCCCAATGTACCCCTCATTGGTACTAAATGAGGGATCAACTATCATCCAATTTTAGCTCGCTGTCAACTTGGATACCCGATGGAATATCCCACATAATGTTCATCTGGAAGGTCTTTTCTTCAAGGAAGGAGAAAATGACAGGGCACTAAAAAAATAAATAGTGCATGACTGACAACATGTTCATAGGAAGGGGAGAAAGTCCTCAGGGAGACCAAATTGTACCTCTGCAGAACCTTATCTCCACTGGGTACAAACTAGATTCATTAAGTTGAGGATATCTTACCCTCGTCAAGAAGTTTTTCCCTTGAAGAAATTTGTCCTTTATTTCATGTCTGATACGGAAAAACTCTAGATCGCTCTCAACAAGGTCCAACGTGAAAAGAACTCTTGGAAGAACAAATACCAAATTCTTAATTTAGAATGTACCAAGATCCAGGAACTGCTAAAGGAAAAGGATGCTCTGATTGAGATATTAGAGCAGCATGCTATAGAAAGTCAGGAAGAACGAAGAAGCTTGCTCTCTCCTTTCACATGGCAAAGGATCGTCGACCCGACAACAGCTGAAGGGGCCCGATCAAAGAAAAGAAAAATTCAGGAACCAGCATCTGAGATTTCCTCAGAGAGAACTCGGGATCCATAAGCCTAACTTTTCCTTCTCGCACTTTGTAGAATACTGTACTTTTCCCTGTAAAATACTGCAATCTTTCAAATTCAATAAAAGGGTCTCCTCCGCTGTGCGATATTTACAATATAATTGTTAAAGTTTCTTTTGAGAACAAAAACTAAAAAATATATATATCATTCTCTGCATATCATTCATCATTCTCACATAACACATCTTTATTTTTTAGTCTCACATATGTGTCACACTCTAGAGTCAAACTGTCTCATTCATACAATACTCGGGCCAATCGACAAAAGAAAATGGACGATCTCGAGGAAGAGAACATAGAGCAGAGAGAAGAAATCAATGCTCTAAAGGAGAGTTTGGAGAAACTTCACAGCACCATAGAAATCCTGGCAGAAGCTCACGAACAACAATATCAAAGGACTGTGATCTCAGAGATTACATCTACACCCGCATTTGAGATGCCTGACAGTCATCCTCAATACAATATGCCTAAAGGTTTCCCTTGGGGCATGCCTCTCAACTTTATACCTGAAGGATACGTCCCAATAGTCACTGAAGACCCGGAAGCCGTAGCAGGAACAGCCAGACCTGAAGGTTACAGACTTCAGGTAAATGATGATGCAAGGGTTACAACAGAAACTCCTGAAGGTTACAAACTTCAGGTCACTGAAGCGCCAAGAGTTATCGTCGTGATGACTATACCACAACCAGTGGTATACACTATCCTGGAGGAATAGATTCTCTAGGCTTCTTCTGGCAGGAACGAAGAAGTATACGAAAGGATGAACGAATTCCAGGAACAGTTCTTGGAAATGCAGAAGGAACTGCATGCCATCCGTGGACAAGATCTGTTTGGCAAAGATGCCGCCGACCTCTGTTTGGTCCCTAATGTAAAGATACAGCACAAATTCAAAGTACCTGACTTTGAAAAATACAAAGACAAATCTTACCCTCAAAGTAATTTGGTAATGTACGCTCGGAAAATGTCTACTCAGACAGAAAATCAGCAGCTACTAATCCATTACTTCCAAGACAGTTTAACCAGTGTCGCTCTCAAATGGTACATGGGTTTAAACCGCACCAAAATCAGTAATTTCAGATATCTCAGGGCAGATTTCATTCAGTAGTATAAATACAACTTGGACATGGCACCAGATAGGGACCAGCTCAAAGCAATGTCCCAAAAGGATAAAGAAACCTTCAAAGAATATGCTTAAAGATGGTGTGAAATCGCCGCCCAGATCTGTCCTCCTCTCGAAGAAAAGGAAATGACAAAGATCTTCTTGAAGACATTAAGCTCATTTTATTTTGACCGAATGGTCGCCAGTGCGCCCAGTGACTTCAATGAAATGGTGAACATAGGAGTACGCCTTGAAGAAGCAGTCCGCGAAGGACGATTGGTAAAAAATGCAGAGCCATCTGGCAGTACCAAAAGATAGGGTAGTGCTTCCCAAAAGAAGAAAGAGCAAGATATCAGTAATATCTCTCTGGGAAAACAAAGGCGAAGATATCACTCAGTAGCCGCGGTAACTCTGGCTATCAACCCAGCATCGGCTCCGACATATCAACATCAGGTTGCTCAAAGCCAACCAAATCAACAACAGTATCAGCAAAGGCAACAAAAGCCTCTTCAGCAGGCTCGCCCGCAGTACAATAACAACAGTCGTACTACTCGAACATCAGGGTTTGACCCTATGCCAATGTTATATGTAGAGTTATTTCCGCTTCTACTAGCCAAAGGGCACGTCCAGACCAGGACTCCTCTCAAGTACCAGAAAATCCACCTTTTTGGTTTAAAGCAGATCAAACTTGCCCTAACCATCAAGGAGGATCAGAACATAACGTTGAGAATTATCTCAGCTTCAAGTCTGATGTACAGAAGCTTGTCAGGAATGGGGTTTTATCTTTCAAAGATATTAATCTGATTCTTCAAACGAACCTGTTGCCACAACATGAAAAGACTTTGGTAAACTTAATAGAAGAAGAACCCGGCAGGAGTTATCAAATTCTCAATTTACGCTTACTAGGAACCAACCTGGTAAAAATGCATTGCAGACACAGCAGATACGGCCATGTGCCATCTCACAACTATCATCAGTGTGATATCTGTTCCAAGAACAATCAAGGATGTGTCATTATACAAGCAGCTCTTCAAGAGCAAATGGATCTGGGCTGGATTCAGGATCACAGGATTCGTGAAGTAAACATGGCTCATGCACATCCAAACATTGTTCAAAACCATAACATTCGTGCAATGAACGTCAATCTAGTGGTAATGCATTCAAGACAAAGTCAGTATTACAATTTTCCGCGGCATGATTACAACGCTTGCCCGATTTGCTCAAATGACAATCAGGGATGCTCTTTTGTACAAGAGGCCCTCCATCGTCAAATGGATCTCGGATGAATCCAAGACTACCCTGAAAGGAATGATCATCAGGTTAACATGGTTCAGATCTTTGACGTCCACTTAATGAATACCAGTCTAGTAGAATTGCATGCCAAGCAGACCAGACTTGGTTTTCTGGCCTTGCCCGATTATCAATACTGAAAAGAATGTTACGAAAATGACCAAGGTTGTGCGCTTATACAAGGAACTCTTCAATATATGTTAGACCATTGGTGGCTCCTAATCTACTAGGATGAAGACATGCGACAACTTGGCATAACTAATGGGAATCCTGATAGACATCAAAGCTATGATATCCGCTCATTAGAAACAGATCTGGTAAGGATATGGTCGAGTTGCACCTCCCAATTATGAACGATGTGGAATATGCTAGGAAAATAACCAAGGATGCTATCTCGTGCGAGCAACTCTCCAGCATCAATTAGACCGAAATGAAATTCAACCACGCTTGAATTCTCAATCAATCAACATGATACAAGGTTGCCTCCCTGTTCAAAATAAGAACCAAGGACTACTGGACAAAGGCACCGTCTTAGTCTCTAGTAAAGGAAAATTTGTCAATCATGGAATAACCAAGGACATTTGCGTAATAATCCCTCTGCTCAATGAATCAAAGATCCCTCTTGATAGTAGAAAAGTTCCCAACATGGAATTGATTGAGGTTGCCTACGACGGTTAAAAAGCCCAAAAAGCTCATGTGGTTATCTACTTGCCAGGACCAATACCATACAATTCAGAAAAGGATATCCCATACAAGTACAGTGCAACGACCATAGGAAATGGAAAAGAAATTCCACTACCATCCGTTGTGAACATTGCTGACATCAGTCGAGTTACCCGGAGCGGTCGAATCTTCAACATAGAAGTTGGAGAACCTGCCAAAGAAAAGGAACCTCAAGTCGAAGTTCCTAATCAATAAGTCGGTCAATCCAACAAAACGAAACCTGTAAAGAACAACGATGAAATGCTAAAACTCATCCAGAAAAGCGAGTACAACATTGTGGATCAATTGTTGCAAACTCCGTCTCAAATATCTGTATTATCTCTCCTGCTTAGTTCGGAAGCTCATAGAGAAGCTCTGCAGAAGGTCTTGGAACAGGCCTTTGTAGAACAAGATGTGACAATAGGTCAGTTTGACAACATTATTTCCAACATCACATCCTGCAATAATTTGGGCTTCAGTGATGAAGAACTTCCAGAGGAAGGCAAGAATCACAACATGACCCTCAATATCACAATCAATTGCCAGGACGATGCTCTAGCCAGCGTACTGGTAGACACAGGTTCATTCTTAAATGTCATGCCAAGATCGACTTTAGTACGACTATCTTTTCAAGGTACTCCAATGAGAGGCAGTGAGATCATCGTCAAAGCCTTTGACGGATCCAGGAAAACGGTTATCGGCGAAGTCGGCCTTCCCATAACCATTGGCCCTCACACTTTCCAAGTCACTTTCCAGGTCATGGACATCCGAGCAGCATACAACTATTTATTAGGAAGACCTTGGATACTTGAAGCTGATAACACGAAAATGTATCATATATTTGCCTTGGTTTATGACTAATAATTATGTTATTTCAGTTTAAGTTCCGATTATTCCACGAGTATTCTAGTATTTTCGCAAGTATTTCATTGTCCAAGCTAAAAATAAGGAAAGAAGAAAACAGGAAGAAATGAGAAGAAAATAGGAAGAAATTACATAGAAAATGCAGAAAAACAGAAAATGGTGTGTGTGAAGACCGTCACACATCCACCACGATCGTCACGCAACAAAAGGCTACCACGCTCGTCACAGAGCCATCACGACCGTCACACGCCCAAAATAGTTATAACGTTCAGAACATAGACGTGGACACGGAAGACCAATGCAGTCACGCACGTTCAACATTTCCTCCTAAATTCTCTCAACTTCAGCACATGAGCCCAGTCTCCCTTGGATTTCTCAACAATTGAAAGTTATGCTCCTATATTCTCTCCAACGTAAAGCAAAGCTTGGGCTATAAATACAGCATTGATAGAACAGCACAGAGGACACACACGACTTAGAGAATTTTACCCCGAATTGCTGCAAAATTTATTTTCGTTCTTGTTTGTTCCCTTTTTCATTCCTTGTTCACCATTACCTGAAATAGTGATAGTTTCTCACATCGAGAGCTATTGTATCGTAGTTAGAATTTATTTTTAATCTTGCCTTCATCATTCATTGTTCCGGTACGATCGAGCAAAAGCCTACTGACTTGTGGAGGAATTGCTATAACCGAATTATCGCTTGTTTATCAGGTTTTTATCATTACTCTAATAATAGCATTATTGTTTTCCCACTGCCATGTCTAATTTATTGTTTTGTAGTTTATATTTATGCATGTTTGTTTTAATTAATATGTCTAGCTAAATTCATATTATCGGTATGTAATAAAGTTAACCGGAATGGATTCGATGAACATAAGCTAAAACCATAAACAACTTAATTTCTGGCTGCGATTTCTTAATTAAAATTGGACTTTTATTACGAGAGTAAAAAGGTAGCAAAGGTTAGGATTAAGACCACGAGAGTGTGAGATTTTAACCGGATAGCTGAAATCGGGCATTGGTTTTAAAAACAGCAAGAGCGGTTTAAAGTTAATTAGATTGTATTGATTTTCAAAAAGTATTTTTAAACTCAAATGGGCTAGCGAGAGCAGACATTATGATTTAGGAGTATAGTCCGAAGCAATAACCACGAGAGTGTGAGGTGAGGGCTTTTAAACTGATATTTTCTACAGAAATATAATGTGACTTATTTTTATACGCTTAGGTTTTATTGAATCCACGGTGGTACACTAAGTTACGTACCGATATCCTAATATCAACTAGTTTATTCCCAATTTTAGATTCCCTTTCATTTCCCATTTGAACGTAAAACTAAAACATCTTTGCCTTAGCTAAACACAGTAGCAAACCGTAGCACTAGGTTGATTATGAAGTCCCTGTGGGATCAATATCTTTATTACTACGCGATAGGCTCTGTGCTTGCAATTAGTAACCGTTAGACTCAGAAAGTCGCGATCAAATTTTTGGCGCCGTTGCCGGGGACTTTGATTTAGTCAATAGTACAATTCTTTGTTGCGCCGTATAGACTAAGGCAACAAATTTTATTTCCCTTTTCTTTTTCTCAATTGTATGCCAAGTACTCGCTCACAAAGCGAAGACTTGCAACCACCAATCGCCGAATTAGTGCGCTTCTTACATTTAAGACGCAGAATACTAGAGTATCAACGTAAATATAATATTCCCGATCTTCTTGCTAATACTCCTGAACCAGTCAAAGAACGAAACATGGCCGAAGGACCACAGAACCGTCCTCTTAAGTATTATGCTACCCCATCTGAGCAAGAACCACATAACAGCATTGCTGCCCCCGCTATCAACCGGAATGATTTCGAGTTGAAACCCTCATTGCTGTCAGCCGTACAACAACATCAATTTTCGGGAAATCCTACGGACGATCCTAATGAACATTTGACCAAATTTGTGCAGTATGCAGATACAGTGAAGGCAAATGGTGTGACTGCAGACGCGATAAGACTACGTCTTTTTCCTTTCTCACTAAGAGACAGAGCTTGGGCTTGGTTGCAATCCTTGCCATCAAATTCCGTCACTACGTGGGATGAGTTGAAAAAGGTGTTCTTAGCACGATATTTCCCACCAAGCAAAATAGCTATGCTAAGAGCCCAAATTAATGGATTTCGACAAAAAGATACTGAGTCTCTTTACGATGCATGGGAAAGATACAAAGATATGATGAGGATGTGTCTGCATCACGGTCTTGAAGATTGGTTAGTCATCCATACGTTTTACAATGGTCTTTTGTACAATACAAGAATGACAATAGATGTCGCCGCTGGTGGTACACTTATGGATAAACCCTATACCGAAGCCTATCAACTCATCGAAAGCATGGCTCAAAACCATTACCAATGGGGAGGTGAAAGAACACCAGTGGAAAAAGCCCAAACGAAAGGAGGAATGTACGAAGTTAGTAGTCTTGATCATGTCCATGCTAAGGTAGATGCCCTTGCTCAAAAGATAAACAACTTAACCATAACACCCACAGCCACCGTGGATGCCGTAGCTCCCAACTGCGAATTATGCGGAGTACCCGGACATGCTGCCCCCGAATGCCAAATTTTAGCAGAAGTCTCCATTAATCAAGTGAATTATGCTCAAGGAAACCCATATGCAAATACCTACAATCCTGGTTGGAAGAACCATCCAAACTTTTCATACAAGAATAATAACGCTCTGTATGCACCTGGCCAAGCGCCTGCTGTGCCACCAGGATATCAAAAACATGCTGCTAACATTCCCAACATTCCTAGGAAGTCAAACCTTGAAATTATGATGGAGAACTTCATTGCTGCACAAGCTCAACAAAACAAAGAGTTCCTTAACCAGAATGTTCACACCGGTGAGCAAATCAAACAATTAGCCAACAAGGTTGACGCTCTAGCCACTCACAACAAAATATTAGAAACACAAATCTCACAAGTGGATCAACAACAAGCAGTTACCACTGCCCCAGCTGGGAACCTTCCAGGTCAAACTCAAATTAATCCGAAGGGACATGCAAACGCCATAACACTTCGAAGTGGAACAGAACTAGAAGGACCCACTGACCCAAGAATCGAAAATCCAGCCATGTACCAAAAGCCTAGTAAGGAGTCTGAAAAGGAAGGCGAACCAAAGGAAAACGAGAAGGAAGATAATGGCAAAGAGGCCGAAGGGAAAGAAGAACCATATATGCCTCCGGCGCCGTATAAACCACCTATCCCGTATCCCCAAAGATTCTCTAAATCTAAAAACATAGGGCAATTTAAGAAATTTGTTGAACTTCTGAAACAATTGAATGTCACAATACCTTTTACAGAAGCAATCACACAAATGCCCTTATACGCTAAGTTTTTAAAAGAAATATTAAATAACAAGAAAAAGCTCGAGGATACTGAAACTGTTATGCTTATTGTAGAGTGTAGCGCTATAATCCAAAACAACATGCCTCCTAATCTAAAAGATCCTGGTAGTTTCTCTATACCATGTGTGATTGAAAAGTTTGTCATAGACAAAGCCCTGGCGATTTAGGAGCCAGCATCAGCTTAATGCCCTTGTCTATTTGTAAAAGGCTCAACATGGGAGAACTGAGACCAACAAGAATGTATGTACAACTAGTTGATAGATCGGTAAAATTTCCTCTAGGAATGCTAGAAAATGTTCCAGTATGTATAGGACAATTCTGTATTCCTACAGATTTCATAATCATGGACATCAAGGAAGACTCAAACATCCCTATCATTTTAGGAAGACCATTCCTAGCTACTGCCGGAGCCATCATAGATGTGAAAAAAGGAAAACTGACTTTCGAGGTCGGTGAAGAAAAAGTAGAATTTATCCTCTCGCAATTCTTCAAAGCACCTGCTATAGAAGATTCATGCTGCTTCCTAGATGTAATTGATGAATGCGTTAAAGAAATGAAAAAACACCAAAACACGTATTCTAAAGTGCTGAGAATTCCGATGCCACAAATTTTTGAAGATGATAATTGGCGTGGTGAATACCAAGATAATAATCTAAGTGAATGTCTCACACTCACTCCTGACCCTATCCTTTGCCCAAAGAAACCAGCTGTAGAACTGAAGACATTGCCCAAAGATCTAAGGTATGAATTCCTAGACACAGAACTCGAACGACCAATTATAGTCAACGCAGATTTAGGAAAAATAGAAACCAAGAAATTATTGCATGTCCTGAGAAAGTACCTGACTGCCTTAGGCTATAACATCTCAAATTTGAAAGGAATAAGTCCCTCTATCTGTATGCATCGCATCATGCTTGAGGAACACTGTAAAACCTCTAGAGAACATCAAAGGAGAATCAATCCCATTCTGAGTGATGTCGTTAAGAGATAAGTGCAAAAGCTATTAGAAGAAGGAATCATATACCCAATATCAGATAGTGAATAGGTTAGCCCAATTCACGTGGTACCCAAGAAAGGAGGTGTTACAATCATCAATAATGAAAAAGGCGAATCTGTAGCACAACGTACTCAAACCGGATGGAGGATGTGTATCGACTATAGAAAACTAAACAAAGCCACTCGTAAAGATCATTTCCCTTTACCCTTCATAGATCAAATGCTTGAACGTCTGGCTAAACACTCCCATTTTTGCTACTTAGACGGATATTCAGGATTCTTCCAAATTCCTATCCATCCTGACGACCAAGAAGAGACTACTTTCACGTGTCCCTATGGAACCTTTGCCTACCGGCGAATGCCTTTCGGATTATGTAACGCACCCGTAACATTTCAGAGATGCATGATGTCCATCTTCTCTGACTTCTTAGACGGTATAATGGAAGTCTTTATGGACGATTTCTCTGTCTGTGGGGAAAGTTTTGAAGGATGTCTATCAAACCTCGAAATGGTGCTTGAACGATGTGTAAGTGTCAACTTAGTGCTCAATTGGGAAAAATGTCATTTCATGGTCCGACAAGGAATCGTGCTAGGACATATAGTATCCGACAGAGGAATAGAAGTCGACAAAGCAAAAATTGAAGTTATAGAAAATCTCCAGCCACCGAAAATCGTTAGAGAAATAAGAAGTTTCTTAGGACACGCCGGTTTTTATCGACATTTCATTAAAGATTTCTCTAAGATAACCAAACCCCTAACTGAGCTGTTAATGAAAGATGTTGAATTCGTCTTTAATGACAAATGCTTGGACGCATTTCAAACACTCAAGCAAGCTTTAATATTAGCACCCATTATGCAACCCCCAGATTGGAATGAACCATTCAAAATCATGTGCGACGCGAGTGATTATGCTGTAGGTGCAGTCCTAGGACAAAGAAAGGACAAAAAGCTTCACGCAATCTACTATGCCAGTAGAACCTTGGATCATGCACAAATGAACTACACTACCACAGAAAAGGAACTCTTGGCGGTCGTGTTCGCATTGGATAAATTTCGTTCCTACCAAGTAGGAGCAAAAATAATCATCTACACCGATCACGCCGCAATCAGGTACCTATTAAGCAAAAAGGACGCCAAACCAAGGCTTCTGAGGTGGATTCTACTCCTACAAGAATTCGACTTGGAAATCAAGGACAAGAAAGACATTGAAAATGTAGTAGCTGACCACCTGTCGAGAATGGAAAACATTCAACCAGAACAATTACCAATTAATGACGATTTCCCTTATGAAAGACTCTTAGCCCAGTTAGAAAGCAATACAATTGAACAATCTCTGACCTATACTGATACAGAAACTAATGAAGTGGTAGAATCTGTTTACACTAAAACCACGCTGCCATGGTATGCTGACTTTGTCAACTATCTAGCAGCTGGAGTACTGCCACATGATCTAACTTATCAACAAAAGAAGAAATTCTTCCACGACCTCAAACACTATTATTGGGACGAACCACTTCTCTTCAAGAGGGGCACCGATGGTATTTTCCGTCGTTGTGTACCCGAAGACGAGGTGGAAGACATAATTTCTCATTGTCATTCTGCGCCCTATGGTGGGCACGCGAGCACTTCAAAGACCTGTGCTAAGATTTTGCAAGCTGGCCTCTTTTGGTCTACTCTATGGAAAGATGTTCATATCACGGTTATAAATTGCGACCGGTATCAACGCACTGGTAACGTCTCTAGACGCGATGAAATGCCTCAAAAGGGCATTCTAGAAGTAGAAGTCTTTAACGTGTGGGGAATAGATTTCATGGGACCATTTTCGTCCTCTTTTGGTAACAAGTACATACTCGTCGTTGTCGATTACGTTTCCAAATGGATCGAGGCTGTAGCTTCTCCTACAAATGGCACACGAGTAGTAATAAAGCTCTTTAAGAACATAATCTTTCCTAGATTTGGTGTGACAAGACTCGCCATTAGTGACGGTGGCTCTCATTTCATATCTAAAATATTCGATAAACTGCTATCAAAATATGGAGTCAAACATCGTGTGGCAACACCATACCATCCACAAACCAGCGGACAAGTCGAGGTTTCAAATAGAGAAATAAAACAAATTCTAGAAAAGACTGTCACTACCTCTAGGAAGGATTGGTCAACTAAACTTAATGAAGCTTTATGGGCTTATAGAACCGCTTACAAAACCCCTATAGGAACCACTCCATTTAAGTTAGTCTATGGAAAATCTTGTCATCTGCCGGTAGAAATAGAGCACAAAGCCTATTGGGCTATTAAAACCCTTAATTTAAATTACGCTGCCACAGGAGAAAAATGAATCTTAGATTTGCACGAATTAGAAGAACTGAGACTAGATGCTTATGAGAACGCCCATATATACAAAGAAAGAACTAAGAGATGGCACGATAAGCGCTTATCTAGAAAAGAATTTAGTGTGGGAGACGTCGTGCTCCTATTTAATTCGAGACTTAAGCTTTTTCTAGGAAAACTTAGATCTAGGTGGTCCGGACCCTTTGAAATTTCTAAAGTTTTTCAAAGTGGAGCGATAGAAATAAAAGGAAGAAATAGTGAACCATTCATAGTAAACGGGCAACGCTTAAAACATTATCATAATATTGCAAACAGAGACTATTTGAATAGTCTAAGACTTTTAGAGCTGCCCACTCATCCCTATAACTGAATTATCACTAAGCTTTCGTCAGGCTTACGACGTTAAAAACAGCGCTTAGTGGGAGGCAACCCACGAGATTGTTTTCTTTCATTTTAACTTTCTTTTACTTTTATTTCTTTTTAAATTTCTTTACTCTATTTTCATTTTTTCGTTTCCTTTTACTTTCTTAATCTTATTTTCATTGCTTTTTCATTTTTATTTGTTTTCTCAAAAATCTAAATTTTTTTATGGAAACTGCTGTGTTGATCTTATAATTACATGCTACAGGATTTTAAAGTCTTTCTACCTTATCCTTTTTCCTCTGATTTGATTTTCTCCACTAGTATTCATCATGCAACAAGTATATTTTATGGAAACTATATTCAGAGGTAGAGCTTAGAGAGAGAAATTTGAAGTTTTGGCCAAGAAAAGCATGGAAATGACTTGGTATTATGATGGACCTACCATGGACAACCTAGGTATCCACGATAGTGTTTTGTTTTTATTCAGCCAATTGGGTTGGGAGAATGCTGCTACTAGAAGCAGATTTGTTACCTACCATGAGCTTACACTTTAGTTTCTTAGCTCCCTAGTTTACCTACCTGATCATGGTTTCAGATCTAATAAGGGGTTGATTTGTTTTAGGCTGTTTGGTATTGATTACACTTATAACCATAGAGACTTAGCTGACCTTTTAGGATTTCCTAGTGTCCCTTCTGTCTTTACAGCCACCAAAGAAGAACTCATGGATACTGAACTAAATTACTTTTGGGGTAGTCTAACTGGAAATAACCACCCTGAGCCGAATGACATGCATTCTGATGAAATACACAACCCTGCCATTCGCTATTTTCACAACATTCTAGCCCACACCTTATTTGGAAAAGAAGAGAACAATACTTTAGTGTCAAAGGATGAACTATTCATCTTATACTGTGCTTCCCAAGGCCGCCATGTTAATGTGGTCACCTTCGTGATGGAAACCTTTATTTGCATTGCACAGGAACCTAATACCCCAATCATAATAGGAGGTTTTGTTACTTTAATTGCGAACGCCATTGGACTTAGGTACCCGCTAAACAGACTTACACCCTTAGGTACCATTCGTCCTATGAACTAGGAATTCTGTTTTAACCGACACATCATTGGAAACTTAGGACCTGCTCCCTTTGACTACTTAATTGCTAATAAGGTTGTCCGCCTATTCACTTTACCGAACCATGAGCGAACAAGTGTCCATAACCGTAATAATTGGCTTTATGAGTTGAGTGAACTTAAGAACGCTCCATTATCACCTCCTGAGACACCACAAGATTATGAGTGTTTTGATGATATTATCTTCGAAGCTGAAACCGACCCTGAAACCCCTCCGAACTACCATAATTTTACTGAGCCTGACACCAGTGCATATGCTGAAATTTTGACAACCATCCTTGGCACTATGGATGGATTCAAAACAGAGATTGATGAGGTAAAGGATGAACTCAAAACTATGCGCCTTGATGTCATTAACCTAATGGACATCACTGTGGAGCAATTTGACCATCTGAACCAGGCTGTGGAATCTTTGAAGAAACAACGTGGCTAATACTGTCACACTGCATTTTTCCATTTTATTGCTTAGCTTTTAATGTTTTTAGAACAATTTACTTTACTGTCATTTTCTTTTTAATGTCAAGGAACAAGTTTATTTTAGTTCAATTTCAACTTTAATACTCTACTTCAATTTTACTTTGAGTACACTGTTATCAATTTCCAATTTCTTTAATAAAGTATTCAATTTGTATTCACTGCTAGTGGTTGTGTTGTTGATATAATGTTCCTGCTTATTTTAATTTATTTTTGTCATTTTATATTTATTCTGACATTTATCAAGTTTTTCTGCTATTAATAGTTGCCATTTTCTAATATATGTTATATGCCAGTTTCTATTATGCTTTCTGTGAAAATGCAAATTTTGTGAGCATGACGGGCATAACACCCTTGTCACGACCGTCACACGGCTTACGACCGTGACAGGTCCGTGACGAACGTCTCACTTATTTTAACGCGCCCTCTGCTTTAAACAGAGACCCTTCCTCTTCATCTTCTTTTCTCTTCAAATGTCCCACTCTCTTTTCACTTCCTTAACCATTCCACTACCCATTACTCTCCATAAAACCCTCACATTCAATCCCAATTTCTTTCCACCACTTCATATTCCCAAACTCTCTTATTTAAACCACACGAAGTATTCTCATTCTCACATAACAACTCTTACTCATACCCACTTCCTCCATTCAACCTATTTCACTTTGCATGCACCATGGCTAGACGCACCAGACAAGCTCCTGACCTTTCCGCTGTTACATTCAGAGAGGGAGAATCCGGTGACCGCCAAAGGGCTAATTACCTTAGCTTCTACCAACGCTAATTCCAACTGACAAGGTACGTCAACATTGCCAGTCTTGAAGAGTTAGGTATGCTTGAAGGTGTACGTTGGATGCTTCAAAATGCCGGTTTATGGCAGCTCTATACACAAGGGAAGCCTATCTATGAAGCTCTGACTCTGGAATTTCTGAGTTCATTCGCTTATGTTACACCTTCGGGAGAAACAAACCAACTTACTGGTGTAGCCACATTCCGCATGTTTGGTTCTGAGTATTCGGTGGGCCAAAACCGACTTGCCCAAATGCTTGGATTCCATCATGGCGAGAATGTCCATTGTCGTTTGCCTAACGATTCCTTGTCCCAAGATGCTTTCAACCTCTGGAACCAAATTACAGGTGTAGCTGCTACAAGTTGGGACAGCCTCAATGTAACTTACATTCATAACCCAGCGATACGATATTTTCACAGAGTTTGAGGACACACAATCTTCGCGAGGGACAACAACCACAAAGTCAACTCCAAGGAGCTCTTTTTACTTTGCTATGTGCTCCTTCCTGAACTGATTAATACAACACCGTTTCTACTAGCTCACATCCACGCCAATTGTGCTAGAGGTTCTAAACCTTTCTACTTCGGAGGTTTTGTAACTTCTATCGCACTCGGCTTTGGTCTGGGAGACAGCCTCGCTAATTTACCTTTCATACCACCTGAGTCCCTGGATATCGAGTATTGTCACTCCTCCCACCTAATTAAAGCAAGGGCAGATGGACGATACCATCCAGTGGTCCGTACCAGAATCATCAGGAGCATCATCATGCCATGCCGAGACCGCATCAACCCCCAAAGACAAGCAAATTGGCTTTTTGATCTCTGTGCTCCTGAGCCTAATGTGGCTACTCAAGAAAATCAAAATAACAAAGCAGTCGATGAAATGGAGCAAGAGATGGATCAGCTACCTCCTGAGAACCCACCACCTCCTGCCCAAGATGCCTCAAAATCCACCGGACGTCGTCGTCACGCCGATCCAGAACAAGAGCCTATCACTAATGAAAAAATCTTAAGGGGCATATGGCACCAAAACCAATTGGCTGCCCAGAGAGAGGTACAACAACAGACGCAGTATAATGAAATGATGAACCTTATGCGTCAAATCCAATAGGGGCAAGTCAACCAAGGACAACGGATAGGCGACGTGATAGAAGAGATGGGTGCCCTAACGCTACGAGTGCAAGACCTACATGACTATATCCATCACGTAGACATTCTAGATCATGTAGAACAGAATGGACGCGCTCGTACCCGAGGCAGAGGACGTGGACCTCATTAGATTTAGTTTTAGTTTGTTTTAGTTTTTGTCTCTTTTTGTAGTTTCTACCCGCATTTATATCGCAACATTAAGGACAATGTCCGATATAGTGTGGGAGAGGTACCTTATTTTTCCCTTATGTATTCCCTTTCCGTATTTCCTTTCAAATAAACTAGCTTTTATATGAAATTTCCGTTCATGTAAATTTTCCCCACTTTATTTAGCCATAACAAAATTTTTTTTTGTGATCAATGCATAACTTAACATACCAAAACATAGGCTATGTTGGGAAATTGAGAAAAATCTAACAAGATTGAAACCGTCTTGACACCTTAGACCTCTTGCATGTGCAAGATCAGTTTCAATACCCATTATACTGATACCTTCAGTTCTAGTTCTAGAGTAACCCCAAGTAGTTTATATTAGCAGTCAGCACCATCTTAAACACAAACCACGTGGAGAGCCGATGAAGATAAGTGTTTGATGCCGAATCATTAAATATCTTTCGTATTCTTTGCTGTTGTGACAAAATAGAAAAATGCACCAAACCTACGGTTGCAAAAGTATTACAAAAGAGAAGAAAGAATCCATTGTTGGTTGGTTCAGAGGTACCTGGTTCTGAACTCGGTAGGGCGAACCACGGTTCGATCCCCCACAACTTACGATTAGGATATATAAAGGGTTACCACACTTGTGTACCAAGACCCCATGCGTTTGATAAAACTTGTCTGACATTTTTACTGACTATTTGCTTGAGGACAAACAAAGATTCAAGTGTAGGGGAATTTGATAACACGAAAATGTATCATATATTTGCCTTGGTTTACGACTAATAATTACGTTATTTCAGTTTAAGTTCCGATTATTCCGTGAGTATTCTAGTATTTTCGCAGGTATTTCATTGTCCAAGCTAAAAATAAGCAAAGAAGAAAACAGGAAGAAATGAGAAGAAAACAGGAAGAAATTACAGAGAAAAAGCAGAAAAACAGAAAATGGTGTGTGTGACGACCGTCACACATCCACCACGACCGTCACGCAACAAAAGGCTACCACGCTCGTCACAGAGCCATCACGACCGTCACACGCCCAAAATAGTTATAACGTTCAGAACACAGACGTGGACACGGAAGACCAATGCAGTCACGCACGTTCAACATTTCCTCCTAAATTCTCTCAACTTCAGCACATGAGCCCAGTCCCCCTTGGATTTCTCAACAACTGAAAGTTATGCTCCTATATTCTCTCCAACGTAAAGCAAAGCTTGGGCTATAAATACAACATTGATAGAACAGCACAGAGGACACACACGACTTAGAGAATTTTACCCCGAATTGCGGCAGAATTTATTTTCGTTCTTGTTTGTTCCCTTTTTCATTCCTTGTTCACCATTACCTGAAATAGTGATAGTTTCTCACATCGAAAGCTATTGCACCGTAGGTAGAATTTATTTTTAATCTTGCCTTCATCATTCATTGTTCCGGTACGATCGAGCAAAAGCCTACCGACTTGTAGAGGAATTGCTAGAACCGAATTATCGCTTGTTTATCAGGTTTTTATCATTACTCTAATAATAGCATTATTTTTTCCCACTGCCATGTCTAATTTATTGTTTTGTAGTTTATATTTATGCATGTTTGTTTTAATTAATATGTCTAGCTAAATTCATATTATCGGTATGTAATAAAGTTAACCGGAATGGATTCGATGAACATAAGCTAAAACCATAAACAACTTAATTTCTGGCTGCGATTTCTTAATTAAAATTGGACTTTTATTACGAGAGTAAAAAGGTAGCAAAGGTTAGGATTAAGACCACGAGAGTGTGAGATTTTAACCGGATAGCTGAAATCGGACATTGGTTTTAAAAACAGTGAGAACGCTTTAAAGTTAATTAGATTGTATTGATTTTTAAAAAGTATTTTTAAACTCAAATGGGCTAGTGAGAGCAAACATTATGATTTAGGAGTATAGTCCGAAGCAATAACCACGAGAGTGTGAGGTGAGAGCTCTTAAACTGATATTTTCTACAGAAATATAATGTGACTTATTTTTATACGCTTAGGTTTTATTGAATCCACGATGGTACACTAAGTTACGTACCGATATCCTAATATCAACTAGTTTATTCCCAATTTTAGATTCCCTTTAATTTTCCGTTTGAACGTAAAACTAAAACATCTTCTCCTTAGATAAACACAGTAGCAAACCGTAGCACTAGGTTGATTATCAAATCCATGTGGGATCGGTATCTTTATTACTACGCGATAGGTTGTGCGCTTGCAGTTAGTAACAGTTAGACTCAGAAAGTCGCGATCAGAAGTCGGGGCAGTCACTTCGACACTTCACCAAAAGTTGAAGTTTGTCAAGAACGACAAATTAGTCACAGTATGCGGAGAGCAGGCTTTAATCTTGAGTAACTTATCATCATTCTCCTGTGTAGAACCAGAGGAGGTCGCTGGAACTCAATTTCAAGCACTCTCGGTGAACAATGAGAATCACCACGAAAAAGGAACATCAATTTCCTCTTACAAAGACGCTCTTAAAGTAATGGGGAGTAATGACATAAAAGGATGGGGACAGATTGTAATTCCTGCTGATAACAAGACAAGAAAAGTTCTTGGTTTCTCTCCGACCTATACCCAGACTACGAAGAAGGATGAAATTTTTCGTCCCATTCAGGATTTCTTCCACAGTGGAGGCTTCCTCCACCCAACATCTCAAGAAGTCCACATCATCGATGGGAACAACTATTCTAACAGAGATAAATAGTGGAAATCTTATCTCAACGATGAGGGTTATATATCTCAGGGAGAAACGTATATACCATTATGCTCTCCAAAGTAAAGTCCCAGATATATCCCGAGATCAGACGTCAGAATGATCTATGGAGATTGTGATCCTGAAGGATGCCGTGCTCCACCCAATTCATTAGAGGAAGACACTCCGATGAAAGACAACTTTGACTATGATGTTTATAATTCCAATGATGATTTACCTATCTGGAAGCCTTAAATGAAAAACTTGGGGCAAAAGAGCCAGCCAGATGATGCTTATCTGCTAAATGATCTTGAAAAGAATACGCTTGCTCCCCTAGAGTCATGGAATCCTTACCCCGAACATTCCGAGAGTGTCCAACACCATGTTGATGAATTTACAAAGATCGCAGGACAAGAATTTATTAACTACGCATTTTCTGAGATCAACGTCATTGAGGAAGATAACTCATCTATTCCCACAGAAACTTGGGATACATTGGGGTAGCCAAGCAGCAAGTATGACTTTCTAGTCAAGTACTCTGCTCTGGAAAGCTCTCGCATCAGATACGAGGACATCCAACCAACTGGATGGGGAGATCCTCTTGAGAGTGAAAATACTATGGAAGATACGACAGAAGAGCCCTCTTATGATAAATCTGCATGGGAAGAAGACTCTATTGATCCCTGTAACACCCTTCTACCCCACAAGAAATTTTAGAAAAGATAATTCATAATATCAGAGTAACATCATTGAGAAAGGTGCCACATATATTCAAAAACATCATTCAAAATCATTGTCCTGTCCCATAACACGGGTTAGACATTCTTAATAATAAAATCAACAACTACACAGCGGAAATCAACTTTTTATGTCATTTCAATAAAATACTTCATCCTAAATATATCGAAATCAAATCATCACCAACAATGTAAAAATTCAACATAAAACAAAAGAACGCGAGGTTCACAACAAATCCCAACCCGATGTTACATGACACAGAGCAGGACACCTCTAAACTAGATAACAATAACGACACTTCAAGGCTACATCCTCCATCGTCGCAAATCTACTCTTGGTTATCTGCAAGTTACCCACATAAGAGGCAACATTTCCAAGCAGGCAGGGTGAGAAATCACAATTCATTATAGTAATATAAGTACATGGAAAATGAACAGGAAGGCAACAACAACATCGTAGCATTGCCAACAACAGCATCATAGCATAATCAACATCATAGCATAATCAACATCAACCTCATAGCATAGTCAACAACAACATCATAGTATAATCAACAACAACATCAGGATATAATCAACAACAACATCATGATACAATCAACATCAACATTATAGTATAATCAACAACAGCATCATGATACAATTAACATTAACATTATAGTATAATCAACAACAACATCAGGATATAATCAACAACAACATCATGATACAATCAACATCAACATTATAGTATAATCAACAACAACATCATGATACAATCAGCATCAACATTATAGTATAATCGACAACAGCATCATGATACAATCAACATCAACACCATAGTATAATCAGCAACAACATCATGATACAATCAACATCAACACCATAGTATAATCAACAATACCATCATGATATAATCAACATCAACATCATCTATATGCAATGTCAATTATAATGGGATGCAAAGGATGCGTGTGGTACCAATTCAACGTGGATGGACACTGGCCATCAACCCTCCAAATGGAGCACAACGTAATCAACGTATCACTCTAATCCGCAAAATGGGATTGAAGCTACCAATGGACCGAAGCCCCAACATAAAAATGCTATGAAATGCAATGATGTTAATTTTCCTCAACTCATCAAAATCAACGTGTGCATCATCCATTTCATATTCAACAAATGTTTATAATACAATCATGTTTGATCATTGAAATTCTGGTACTAGACGTGTGATGTTAAGGTGTGATGTCACAACAACACACTCTGCACAATGGACAATAATAACAGTAAAATAACACCAGGAATTGTTGACCCAGTTCGGTTACAACCAACCTACTCTGGGGGCTACCAAGCCAGGGATGGAATTCACTACTTGTAGATATAATTTACAGACTCAACAACCCGTTGACAATCTCCTAAACTTATACTCTACTAATGACTTCCTACCTAAGAAACCACTTAGGTATGAGAACACCACTCAATCCCTTACCAACACTCAAAGAACCCACTTTGAGTACCCTTGATCTTACTTCCTAGCTTCGATCAAGTCACACAACTCTCTTTGCTTCACAGCTTTAGAGAGGACAGATCACCAATTCACCCTTGAAGGGTTTACTCACGATTCGTACAAATATCTAAGACACTCAGCCTCTGCTCTTGATCTTCAATCTGTACTTTTTCCTTTGGTCTTGTGCGCTTTATATAGCTTCCTGAATTGGGCTTGGACTTGTCACAATATTTGATCAGATTTGTTAATTAAAACTGAATCTTCAAAACAAATTTTATCCCCAAAATATTTTTAAATCTTCAACCTTTTAATTCTCCAACAGACCTGCAATCAAATCTCCCATGTAACAGAAAATATCTATCCCAAGATATTCTCATCGAATGAGTCAACCACTCTCCACAATTCCAGCTAACACGCGTGCCCTAATAACATATCCTGCTGTTGTTAATTCTGCAGATCTGATGTTACAACATCACCTGTGTGACATCAGACATCCAACTTCAACACTTAACTACTTAACACAGCCCATTGTTAAGACTTCAATGTTGCACCATCAGCACCTTGACATCAACATTGAATATACTTTGTTTTACCAAAATTCCAGCCAATCCAGGAACTAACAATCTCCCCCTTTGGCTAATTTTGGCTAAAACACTTTCTGCACTCTGCAATCAACTTCTGCACTCTGCACCTTCAGAGATTTCAGCAGCGGAATAAACTTCAGAAATTTGAAACTCATTAGCAGCAGTTTGACACTTTGCATAGTCTTCATCACTTGATCTGCTGCAGCACCATCTTCATTATTGACAACAGCCAATTGGTTCCCCTCTAAAACATGAACCATCATCACAGCTATTCAGTAGCTCACAATGTGCAGCACTTCTCCCCCTAGATGTCTGCTTGGCTGCACTCTTCAAATGTCATGATATCTTCACAAGTTCAGTCAAAACTCCCCCTTAATGCAGCAACAAACTTGCAACAATGTTGCATTCAGCAATGTTGCTCAGCAATGCAACTATCAATAACTCCCCTTAATATCTGCATCACATTAGCAGCATATGGCAATAATACTCTTTGATACACTTGACTCTCTTGGCTATTTTCTCCCCCTTTTTAGCCACAATTAGGCAAACTTCAGTTAGAAGCCCTATTAACTATAGACAGTATACCCTAGCTCTCATTGTTAGCCTCTCAGTTAGTAAACAGGTAAAATAAATCATAGAAGGAAACTAAAAACATAAACAGTGCATAACACAGCACAATATTCAAATTACAAACCCAACATAAAAAAACTACAAACTGAAACTACTAAAGGCAAGAGAAGATAAGCTAGTCTTCTTCTGAACTAGATTGTTCTCCAGGATTCTCTTCCTCCTCCTCAGAGCTATCCCCACTGGCATCAACTTCATCTTCCTCAGAGCCATCCACATTGTTCTCAACATCATCACCACTGTTCAGTTCTAACTGCTGGATCAGCTTTTCAAGTCTCTCTTTTCTAACCAAACTGGTACTGATGACTGCATCAAGGTCTTTGCACATGGTCTTCAATTCTCCGATCAGTTCAGCCTTTGTAGTCTTTTTCTTGACTTCAGCAGTTGAAGTTAGAACAATGTCTGGAACATGATGTCCTGAAAATAGTTTAGGGTGTAGGGACAAGGCTGTCTTCCTCTGGAAGGCTATGTCTGAGCTTGTTAAAGTTTTAGGATGTTGCTCCAAGATGATACCACACACAAGAGATGGGAATGCTATGGGTAACTTGATAGCGTTTGTTTCAACATGTTTCACCACTTGCTCAAAGATGTAGCTGCCATAGTCAAACTTAATCTTCTTCCCAATAGTACAGATAAACCTGCCCAATCCAACAGCGATTGTTGTCTTGTGGTTTGTTGGCACCCAGTTGACAACACCAATTCTGTGAAGAATTGCATACTTGATGCTTAGTTTACTAGCTGGCAACTTCCTTTTCAATGGCCAAACCCTTATCTGACCAGCTGTAATCTCTTTACATATATCATTATCAGTCATCTCAAGTTCACTATACTCTTCATCATCTCTTCTGAGATACTTATTGATAGTACTAGGAGAGAAATTAATGCACTTTCCTCTCACATAAACTTTCATGAAATCAATGCTCTTTTTATCAGTAATATTTCTAGAAATGTTAACAACAAATTCTTTGACAAGACTTTCATAGCACTTAGGAAACTTGGTCACAGTCTTTACCAATCCAACCTCAGTAATCAGCTCCATGATATCCTTTATTTCTAAAGCTTCTTTCCCAAGCTCCCTCTCTAGGGCCAGTCTTCTCTGACATACAAATTTCCATAACGATGCACTGCTGGCATAATGAAAGGAAATGTTGTCGACTGGAACTTCAGGTACTTTGTCAGAGATTCTCTTCAAAATTGTCCTTCTGATAGGTGTGATGTCATGAACATCATCCTCATCATCACGGTCAGAATTATAGTCTTCCCTTATTTTCCTCTTTTTGGATTTCACCGCCACTTTGCTCCATGGCTTGGTTGGACCAACAACAATTTTCTTCTTGCCTTCAGACTTCTTTGGAGAGGATTCAACGGTATTTCCTTTCCTTGTCTTCAGTCTCTTAGCAATACTTGGGACAGCTTTTCCAATGATTTCATCATTGGATAAGTCAACTACATTGATCACATCCTCATTCTTTTCTTCCCCAGCAGGTGAAGTTCCAACATCTTCCTTAACATTAGCTTCCTCCTGTACATCATCTTCTTCTATTCTTACTTCAGAATCTTCAACAACAGACATAACAAGTCTATGAAGATTTGTAGCTGCACTTTGCATGTCGCTCTTTTCCCTTTCAGAATGTTCCGCAGGCATTTGTCTCAGTGGTCTAGATATACCTAAGCTTTTATCCACGTCTACCCTTTCCTCAACAGTTTGAGAAGTGGATGACCTAGGTGCGGTTTTATTACTAAATAGCACACTCGTAACAAGCTTTTTCGTTTCATTATCTCTAAAAATAGTCCCAGCCCTTTTTGGAACAAGTTTGGAAGGTCTAGATTTACCTGATTCAGGAAGAATGGTTGAGAGGGGCTCAATGTCCATGTGATTGAATGCTGAACCTTCGTCAGGGGAAACCCTAGCTCTTTCTTTTGTGGAATTCTGACACTCAGATTTCTTGGATGGAGACGTCATGACTCTTTTCAGTGAGAGTTGATTCTTGAAGTCGAAGGAGTTGATTCGTTGCGAGAGCAAGGCTTTGAAGAGGCGTGATGTTGTAGTACCGGGAAAGGGGGTTCTGAGGCTAGGAGCTTGATTTGGAGTGTCAATGACTTTTTCCCTCCACAAAAACTTTCCTTTTAAAACACTCACATCAGAACTTGTTAACTTTGAGTGACCTTTCAGCATCCTGATGTCATAGTCTGATGTTATAACATCAACTTGTACATCACTAGTTGAATCTCCTTCAAGAGAGGTCCACTGATAACAGTTGTCTTTGGTTCTGGCACCCTTCATAACAATCTGATTATGCTCATTAGAAACCACACACTCATGCTTAGTGTAGTTTACCTTGTAACCTTCATCACACAACTGGCTTATGCTGATCAAGTTTGCACTAAAGCCACTGACAAACAGAACATTGTCAAGTTCAGGTCTACCATTACCTTGCACTTTCCCAACTCCTGCAACAACACCTTTTTCTCCATTGCCAAATATGACCTCATGAGAGGGGCAAGGTCTAAGATCATCAAACATGGATCTACATCCAGACATGTGCTTGGAACACCCACTGTCAAAATACCATGTTCCTTCTTTATCACCCATGTGAGCCAATAAGCACTTCACCTTCTCCTTAGGTACCCATTGTTTAACAACTTTGGGCCTGTGCTCTCTCCATCTGTTTTGAGGTTGAGGGTATCCATGCAGCTTGTAGCAAGAGTACTGCATATGTCCAAATCTTCCACAGTAATAGCATCTCACCCTTTCATCTCTGAATCTGCTGCCATGATGAGATTGCTTATGCTGCCATCCATAATGTGATCTCCTCCTACCATAACTGCCCTGCCATCTATTATGTTGATATCTTCTTCCATAAGACGGCTGAGAATGCTGTTTCCTTGATTGTCTCCCATGATGGTGTGGCTTTCTTCTTCCATATATATAAGGAACATCATTGGTGTATCCATAACCATACCCATACCAGTTGTCCTGATGTTGAGACATCTGATGAGACATGTGCTGTTTGAACTGAGCAGCTTGCATGCTCTCATGGTATTGTGGGGGCATATATTGGCTAGCTCCCTGTGGCTGCTTTCTCTTCTGATAGGGACCAGTCTTCTTCTCAATCTTCTTAGGTTGTGAAACATTAGCTTTCTTAGGGGTAGGATCCTGCTTCTTTGGCTGATGTTGAGATGAAAGTTGTGATACTTCCTTCTTTGAACCTGAAGTGCTTCCTTCTGAAGTTCCCTTGTCCTCAGCCACATAACCTATCCCAGCTTTATCTCCAGCAGTTTTTTCTGACTGAAGGATCTTGTCGAGTGTGTCTGTACCACAGCTCAGCATCCTGACAGACTTGGTCATTTGATCAAGATGAGCTCTAACTAGCACCACTTCATTTTCCAGATCAGTCTTTTCATTTTCTAGCTGAGCAATTTGTTGCTTGTGGCACTTGTTTTCTTGACAAATCTCAGCACTCTTTAAACACAGCTCTTGATAGGTGGATGCCAACTCCTCATAAGTTACTTCTCCATCACTAGAATCATCATCAGAAACCACAGCTCCTGTTAAAGCTCTCACATGCTTTGCTGACTCGCCTTCACTTTCACTATCAGAGTCAGACCAGGAAACTGTCATGCCCTTCTTTTGCTTTTTCAAGAAGGTGGGACATTCTTTCTTGACATGTCCATACCCTTCACACTCAAAGCAATGCACTCCTTTATCTTGGGCAGTTTTCTCTTCATCCTTCTTGCTAGTGTCAGAAGTCATGTTCTTGACATTAGGCCTGGAGTTATTATTCATTCTCTTGAATACTTTGGTGAACTGTCTTCCCAACATCACTATGGCCTGAGACAGATCCTCCTGGGATTCAGATTTCTTCTCTTTCTCTTCTTCACCATTTGTCACCAGGGCTATACTTTTTGGCTTCTTTTCTGGTTCTTCCTAATTCAACCCAAGCTCAAAGGTTTGAAGAGATCCAATGAGCTCATCAACTCTCATCTTGCTGATGTCTTGTGATTCTTCAATGGCAGTAACCTTCATCTTATACTTCTTAGGTAGGGACCTAAGGATCTTCCTCACAAGCTTTTCATCTGACATCTTCTCACCAAGAGCACTAGATGCATTGGCCAGCTCAAGAACACTCATGTGGAAATCATGAATAGTCTCATCTTCCTTCATCTTCAGGCTTTCAAATTTTGATGTTAAAATCTGAAGTCTTGACATCTTGACTCTAGATGTTCCTTCATGAGTAGCCTGCAAGATATCCCATGCTTGCTTAGCAACTTCACAGGTATTAATTAACCTGAAGATATTCTTATCCACTCCATTGAAGATTGCATTCAGGGCTTTGGAGTTTCCAAGGGCAAGCTCATCTTCCTCCTTGGTCCACTCTTCTTCAGGCTTTGGCTTAGAGGTGCCTTCTCTATCTTTGCCAGCATCATCCTTCTCACACATGATAGGAGCTTTCCATTCTTTAATAACAGCCTTCCAAGCCCTACTGTCCAAGGATTTTAAGAAGGTGGTCATCCTTGGCTTCCAATAGTCATAATTGGATCCATCCAAAATAGGGGGTCTGTTGACGAATCCTCCAACTTCTTTGTCCATCTTTACACCAGAAAGTAACTTCCCTAGATCTCACCCAGAGACAAACAGGATGCCTGCTCTGATACCAATTGAAATTCTGGTACCAGACGTGTGATGTTAAGGTGTGATGTCACAACAATACACTCTGCACAATGGACAACAATAACAGTAAAATAACACTAAGAATTGTTGACCCAGTTCGGTTACAACCAACCTACTCTGGGGGCTACCAAGCCAGGGATGGAATTCACTACTTGTAGATATAATTTACAGACTCAACAACCCGTTGACAATCTCCTAAACTTATACTCTACTAATGACTTCCTACCTAAGAAACCACTTAGGTATGAGAACACCACTCAATCCCTTACCAACACTCAAAGAACCCACTTTGAGTACCCTTGATCTTACTTCCTAGCTTCGATCAAGTCACACAACTCTCTTTGTTTCACAGCTTTAGAGAGGACAGATCACCAATTCACCCTTGAATGGTTTACTCACGATTCGTACAAATATCTAAGACACTCAGCCTCTGCTCTTGATCTTCAATCTGTACTTTTTCCTTTGGTCTTGTGCGCTTTATATAGCTTCCTGAATTGGGCTTGGACTTGTCACAATATTTGATCAGATTTGTTAATTAAAACTGAATCTTCAAAACAGATTTTATCCCCAAAATCTTTTTAAATCTTCAACCTTTTAATTCTCCAACAGACCTGCAATCAAATCTCCCATGTAACAGAAAATATCTATCCCAAGATATTCTCATCCAATGAGTCAACCACTCTCCACAATTCCAGCTAACACGCGTGCCCTAATAACTTATCCTGCTGTTGTTAATTCTGCAGATCTGATGTTACAACATCACCTGTGTGACATCAGACATCCAACTTCAGCACTTAACTACTTAACACAGCCCAGTGTTAAGACTTCAATGTTGCACCATCAGCACCTTGACATCAACATTGAATATATTTTGTTTTACCAAAATTCCAGCCAATCCAGGAACTAACAATCATCTTATATCAACAACAACTCAACAACAACATCATACAACCTCATAATTCACAATCGCAACACACATTCATGCGACCAATGTCCACATTTCACAGTTCGACACATTGGAACATATAAGAAAACACACATGGCTCGTCGAATAGTTGGAAATCTATCATTGAAAATAATTTTAACATAAAGTACATAAAGTTAGCTTTCCAACGATTCGAACGGCGACCCAAACAGACTTACGAATCAAAAGTTACGAATTTTCGAAGTTTTCAAAATAAGCTGCCCGAGGGGACCGCGCTGAGCGGGATAGAGCGGGCTGAGCGGGCTCTGCGAATTGGTAAAAAATTTCTGCGATGACAGCACTTCTCCCACCTCGATTTCATACCCTTAAACTGCATTTTTCACCCCTATTAACCCAAATTAAGTCATTATAACCTATATCTAACACACATACATCAAATACACCAATTTGTTTCACTCATTCTCATCACAACAACTCACTCCTAACACAATCTATATCATCAAACATCACCATTATTCAAGAATCCACAAAACCTAATCTATTCATAAACCAATTCCTATAAAATTATAATAAACCGTGAAAACTCCCCATACCTTAGAGTAATCCGAAGCTTTTTCCTTCTTTTCTCCAAGATTCTCCTAGCAATCCTTCAAAACCCTAGGTTTTCTCCTCCTCTTCTCTTCTTCAGCATTCTTCACAAAAATACGATCCCTTGGAAAATGATCGCTCCTTTCTTCTTTAGTTAAATATCCCAGTTTATGAACTTCCAACTCTACCCTTACTCATTTTCCTTTATGACCATCTTGCCCTTTTCTTAATATTTTTAAATAATAAATAATAATCTAAATAATACATGATTATTTACTCTATTATAATTATTTAAAAATACTCTTTTAATCCATAATTCCCCAAATTACCAAAAACCTCTTAATTCCTTCTAAATTAATTAAATAAATAAATAATTGATTAATTTATATTTTCGGGGTGTTACAACTCTCCCCTACTTTAAGAATTTTCGTCCTCGGAAATTTACTCGATGCATACCACTCCAGATACGTTATCACCTCCGACCAATCAACTCTCATGTTGCGTGTGGCAATACCACGAATAACGAAAACCAACAATACACCTTATCAATGTCAACGACAACAAGATGAATTGCTCACGCGATGTACTCGACGACCAACTCAAAACACCGAGAATAATTAGGTTAGGAACATACAGGTTCACTATGAATCAGAATACAACACGATCGTTACCATCCCCATCATACATTAAATTTTGACCACAGGATTTCCCATCATTGTACAAATCATTACCACAATGTGGATGTACCTTCATGCTCATCAATTCTCTCAAAGATTGTTGAGCACTCACCTCAACCAAGAATTAGGGTTTTGAGCCCTTTCATAGCACTCAGACAAATGATCAACCAGGAATTAACATGATTTTCAACTTCATAATCAACCAGGAAGTTTTCTCCTGATTTTAAAATTTCAAACTTCATTCACTGTAAGTCTTCTTTCATAAACTCATATCAACTGTATAATAATAGTATAGATATTTAGAGTTTCCCCGGCAACTACGTCTAGAACTAGACAGAACCTCGGATGTTTCAACATAACCTAAATAGTAAAGAACTTTTTAGATAACTAGATCTAAGAAATCTTCCCCTTTGAACAGTTCATATACAAAGGGCCATTGTTCCATGTGAAGCCCCTTCTGGAACTGTTCATCAGCCTCCTCTTGGGCTTAGTACAAGGACCCGCAGGCTTCCTAAAAGCATCCCCGCCTCCTCTTGGGCGTTGTACAAGGACCCTACGGCTTCTTAGAAGTTTTCACAGCCTCCTCTTAGGCTTCGTATAATGATTCTTCCTCCGGGAATGATAGCCTCCTCTTGGGCTTCGTAAAAATTGTCCCTCGGCTTCTTAAAAGTTTCCAGCCTCCTCTTGGGTTTAGTACAAATTGTCCTGACAACCTCCTAGAGGTATAGGAACAAAAATTAGTCATCTTAATAGAATAGTCTTTCAAAGATCTAGATATTTCTACCGTGAACGTACTACTACTGTTTCTTTAAGCATAGTACAAAAGATAAAACTCTAGACTTGGACAGTCTAATTTCCTTGAGTCTCGGAGACATTCTCAAGTAAGGAAACACCCGTAGACATGGACAGTCTCAAATACCCTTTGGATTTCCCATTTCCTTAAAGAGCAGGAAATAACCCTGATCCTCTGATCAATCCCAAAGCACACCCATACCTTTAATCAGTCTCTTTATAAAAACTGATTTTCTCTTAACCAACATACTGGACCTGTTACTCAACTGAAATAGAACTTTTAGCCTCCATATCGGGCTTCGTACGAGATACAAAGACTCCCTTGTTAAGTCAAACCTTTTAGCCTCCATCTCGGGCTTCGTACGAGATACCAAAACACTCTCTTGTTGAGTATAAAAGGCTCTCCTGTTGAGTCAAATCCCTTTTAGCCTCCATCTCGGGCTTCGTACGAGATAAAAATCACTCTCTTGTTGAGTATAAAAGACTCTCTTGTTGAGTCAATCACCTTTTAGCCTCCATCTCGGGCTTCGTACGAGATACAAAAACACTCTCTTGTTGAGTATAAAAGGCTCTCCTGTTGAGTCAAATCCCTTTTAGCCTCCATCTCGGGCTTCGTACGAGATAAAAATCACTCTCTTGTTGAGTATAAAAGACTCTCTTGTTGAGTCAATCACCTTTTAGCCTCCATCTCGGGCTTCGTACGAGATACAAAAACACTCTCTTGTTGAGTATAAAAGATTCTCCTGTTGAGTCAACCCTTTTAGCCTCTCTCTCGGGCTTCGTACGAGACACATAAAAACTCCCTCTTGTTGGGCCAATAGCCTCCTCTTAGGCTTTGTATAAGAAAACCCTGGTTGAGCCAATCAACCTTTTAGCATCAAAGTTGTGCCTCGTTCACAGTATACAAACATCAACAACTCCTTTTCTCCTTCATCTAATTGGTGCAAGCGGCAAGCCTCTAGATTATTTACATCCACGCCACTGTCCCTCTTTTAGCAAGAGAAATTCCTAAGGAAAGATAACATTGCTCTACACTGAGTTAAAGTCTTCTCCTTCAGGTTAAAAATCCCCTATAAAGGAAATTATGGCATTGCTGGATTCACATATCCCAGTTAAAGTAATTCTCCTTTATAATCAGTCACCCAACAGTTGTGACAAACAAACCCTTTTTAGAGATGACAAATTCTCTCTAAAGACAAAACCTTTTAGCTTCACATCTTGGGCTTCGAACAAGATACAAATAGACCCTTCAGTTTCACATCTTGGGCTTTGAACAAGATACAAACCACCTTTCGCTTCACGTCTTGGGCTTTAAACAAGACACCAAAACACCATTTCCTCCCATAGAATAGGAGGAACTACGATCGCTCTGATTTCTCTGTTTCGGTAAACGGGAATACGTAGGCATAAGATTGAAAGAAAAATCTTAGCGAGCACATTAATCCAAAACCCCAAATCCTGCACCTTCATACATCAATCAAAAAGTATCAGTCCTAAAAAAATTCCCCATGAACAGTCCCGGTATTTCATTCTAAAAAGTAAGAAGAGAGAGGCCTCATTACCGTATAGCATTTGTAACCTAACAGACCGCTGTTTAAACTCAGTATGCAAGCAGGGTTAATTGGAGAAATCTATTTCCCTTCCTTAGTCAACTCAATAGGATAAAAAATGAATCGACCTGTAGTAACCCCAGAGCGACAGTGCTTAAGAACCACGTCCCAAAATCGCTCGCTACAGTTGGAAAGTAAAACCGTGATGCAATTTACATATTTTACAACAGTTGGTTGACTTAACCATTGAAAAATAATTTACAATATTTTTTTTAAATAATGGACTTAAGTGACACACGCTCAATGTACTCTAAAAAATGGAAAAAATGTAGTTGCTGGGAATCGAAGCTTGCTACACATCATTTATTACTACGGTGTTTTGAGGAAACCGTCATTAAATTTCTGTTTATAAATCCAGCGACTCACTGGACACGAAGATTTTAACCTATTACAACGCTTTATATGAATCCGTTGTACACGTGACGTTGTTGTCTGCGCGCTTTGTAATGCCCCAGTTTTGTGTGAGTTTTATTTAATCGAGTCGTTTGATTATTTTATTATTATATTATTTTTTTTTCGACTTTTATCTGAAAATATGTTATTTTTCAATGTTGTGATATTTTATCGGGTTTTGGAAACGTTTGCGAGATATTTGAATGTGGGGGTATTTTGGTCATTTCATAATATTTTTAATTAAGTTAGTAAGAATAGAATAGAAAGAGAGAAAAATAGAGAGAAAGAAAAAGAGAAGAAGGAAAAAGGAGAGAAAAGAGAAGAAGAAGAGAAAAAGTGAGAAAGCTTGGAAAATTCAAGAAATCAACTTCTAGAATCGATTTAATCGGGTAAGGGTGCGAAACTCAATTGTTGTATGACTGTGTATGATTATGTATGTGTATTTGTGGTTGTTCTTGGATTGATTTGGAGAAATTTAGTAAAAACCCATATTTTGTAAAAGTGATTAGAAATCGATTAAATGTGTTGGAAATCATGTTTTTAGTGTTCATTATTGTTGGTACATGATAGGTACATGTTGTTATACATTGTATTGGTAATTTTCTGGGTGTAGGTGGAAAATTGGAAGATTTTGGGTTGAGAAAACGCAGAACTTTGTTCTGCAAAATTTTTCTGGTTTTTCCAGGTGATACGCGTATGGGACATGTTCATACGCGTATGGACCTTAGCATTATGCGTAACATGGGCGAGCCATGGGCCAATACGCGTATGGATCTTCAATTTTCTCGGCCATCTGCCCATTTGCGTATGGTACGCGTAACATTTTGGGGCAATACGCGTACGGTCTTGGAACTACGCGTATTGAAATTTTAACGTGGATTTTGGGGAAAATGAGTCTCTGCCCATACGCGTATGGCCTTGGGCAATAAGCGTATGGCACGGCGAGGAATTTGGGCAATACGCGTATGGTTCAGGGCAATACGCATATGTCCAGGAGAATGGTAAAATGGGACTTTTTCAAAATATTGTTTTCATTTTCTTTCGTAACTTGGGTTCCGTTCATCCGATTTTTACATTCTTGGTATCGTTGGAAAGCTATTGAGCTGTACTTTCTCATTATGATGATTTGGAAATTGTTAGCTGATTTAATTATGTTGGAAATTGGAATAGTGTCGTTTTGTCGATTTTTGTCGTTGTAATCGTGCGTAATTGAGGTGTATCATGCAAGGTGTTATTGTACGATGTAAATGCATGTGTTTAAATGGTGTTGTGATGATTTGTGGCCGTATGGCAATTAAATGCATTGTTTTGGGTTTAAGTGCAAGTGTGATTTTGTTGATGGAAATGAATGCATGTATGTGTGCATATTAAATGTCATGAGTCATTGTATGCCAAGCATCATGATATGCATTGTTGTGACGTCCTGAGTGACAGATTGATTCCAGAGGGAATCTGCTATAACATTGTGAGCCTTAAAAATAAGAGGACCGAAAGCAATTTGATATATCGCGAGCCTTAAAAATAAGAGGACCGAAAGCGATGGTTATAGACGATCGTGTGCCCATGTGGGGTGTGAGCGATCGGATCGTGAGCCTTATACAAAGAGGACCGAAAGCGATCCATAAACGTCGTGAGCCTTATACAAAGAGGACCGAAAGCGACGGGGAACATCGTATGCCTGACGGGGAATTACACTAAGTAACGAGCGATGGTTCCAATAGTTCCTGAGGGAACTGGTGATGAGAAATATTGGGAGTCGGTACCACATGGCATGTGCATAGAGTCGTTGTGTCGGTCTCTGTGCATTTGCATAAATCATAGATATGATTGACTATGTGTGAGGATTGTGAATGGATTAATCGTGTGCGTAATTGATGAATTGATATTCTTGGTGATAATATGCATTGGTGTTAGATAAATGCAATATGTATGATGTGCGTGGTATTCGGATTCTGTTGTATGTTTGTGGTGAGAAATCTATATGTGCATTTTTGTGTTGATATATAATTATATGCAACTGTATTATGATTGTTTTTCTCACCCTTTTGCTGTTTTATAATGCTCTATGAGGCATTGCAGATTAGAGTTGCTGGAGGTATTTTTTGTGAAGCTTTGCGTCTTCATTCTTTTATCGGTCGGCTCTGATATGTGACACCGGATAGTTAGGGTGGCCGTTTGTGATATTTGTGTATTACGTATATGTATATCTTTTGGCTTGTGCATGTATAACTTGAAGTATGGCAACTTTTCATGATATATATATATATATATATATATATATATATATATATATATATATATATATATATATATATATATATATTTGATATTCAGTTTTATATTTTCCGCTTTTATTCTAAATTCTGAAATGTGGGTGTAAGGAACTAAGTTCCTCTGTTGATTGCTACCCCACTGTTGCATATCTTTATGAGCAGGTGTTGTATGATTGTTTCAATATAATGTGATTCTCCCGGTCTATGCCATGATAATTTAAATATACTCTGATGAAATTTTGAATTTTCTTTTACCTATTTAATTAGTTGGGGTATAGATTGGGGGTGTTACATTAAGTGGTATCAGAGCCAATCCGTGTCAGTTTGTGTCTGTCCTTGTCGGTTTTGGCGTTGGAGTGAGCTGTTTGTTTAACCATAGTTTCTGTTATTGGAAATGAACAGAATATGGCTGGTAGGAACGATGCTGCTTTGGCTGCTGCTATGCAAGCTATGGCTCGGGCTGTGTGGGGTGCACCTAATGCTGGAGAAAATGATGAGTTTAGAAAGAATAGACCGCCTGTCTTCAAAGGGAGACATAATCCTGATGGTGCACAGATTTGGCTGAAAGAGATTGAGAGGATTTTCAGAGTTATGGATTGTGCTGAGGACAGTAAGGTGAGACTGGGAACTCACATGTTACAGGAAGAAGCGGATGACTGGTGGGTTAGTACTCGTCCTGTGTTAGAAGCTGGTGATGAAGAGGTAACTTGGGAATTGTTTAGTCAGGAGTTTCTGAGGAAGTATTTCCCCGAGGATGTAAGAGGAAAGAAGGAAATTGAGTTCTTGGAACTGAAACAAGGTAATATGTCTGTAATTGATTATACGACTAAGTTTGTGGAACTTGTGGAGTTTTATCCTCATTATGCTGAAGCGACTGCGGAATTTTCTAAGTGTGTGAAGTTTGAAAGTGGATTGCGTCCTGAGATTAAACAGGCAATCGGTTATCAGAGGATAAGGAGGTTTGCTGATTTGGTGGAATGTTGTAGGATTTATGAAGAGGATAGTAAGGCTCGTTCTACTCATTACAAGAGTGTAAGTGACAGGAAAGGGAAGCAACAGTTCCGTGGTGGTCCGTATGTGACACCAGCTAATAAAGGTAAACAAAGGGGTACTTTTGATCGAAGGTCAGGTGGAGGAGGAATGTCTGGTCCTCTGAGATGTTTTAGATGTGGTGATGTGGGACATCGTCAGTCCGAATGTAAGAAAGATTTGAGGAAGTGTTCTAATTGTGGAGGTGTAGGACATGTTGCTGCTGATTGTGCCAGGAAGAATGTGGTTAATTGTTTCAATTGTGGTGAACCTGGTCATATTAGTACGAAGTGTCAGAAACCGAAGCAAGCTCCAGCTAGTGGAAAGGTATTTTCTTTGGCAGGAACTCATACTTCAAGTGCAGATCGTCTGATCAGAGGTACTTGTTTTATTAATAGTATGCCTTTAGTTGCTATTATTGATACTGGAGCGACTCATTCGTTTATTTCGTCTGAGTGTGCGAAGCGTTTGAATCTTGTGTTGTCTTTGATGGTTGGTGAGATGGTTATTGATACTCCAGCAATGGGGTCAGTAACTACTTCTTTGGTTTGTTTGAGTTGTCCTTTGACCATTTATGGTAAAGACTTTGAGATGGATTTAGTGTGTTTTCCGTTGGACGGTTTAGATGTGGTTCTGGGAATGAATTGGTTGCAATTCAATCGGGTTCACATTGATTGTTATCATAAGCTGGTAAGGTTTCTTTTTCTTGAGGAAGACGAAGACTCGAGAGTCTTATCTACCAAAGAGTTGAAGAGACTTTTGGCGGATGAAGCTCAATTGTTTGGGTTGTTTGCATCTTTAACTGTGGATAGTCAAGTTTCACTTGATGTGTTTCCTGTTGTTTGTGATTTTCCTGAAATGTTTCCTGAGGATATTTCGGACTTGCCGCCAGAGAGAGAGGTGGAGTTTTCTATAGATCTAGTTCCTGGTACTAGACCTGTATCTATGGCACCTTATCGTATGTCGGCATCTGAGTTGGTTGAGTTAAAGAAATAGTTGAATGAGTTGTTGGAGAAGAGGTTTGTAAGGCCCAGTGTTTCTCCTTGGGGTGCTCCAGTTTTATTGGTGAAAAAGAAAGATGGAAGTATGCGATTGTGTATTGATTATCGCTAGTTGAATAAGGTGACGATTAAGAATAAGTATCCTCTTCCAAGAATTGATGATCTGATGGATCAGTTAGTTGGTGCTTGTGTGTTCAGTAAAATTGACTTGAGGTCAGGGTATCATCAGATTAGGGTAAAGAAGGAAGATATTCAGAAGACAGCTTTTAGGACACGATACGGTCATTATGAATATTCTGTGATGCCGTTCGGGGTTTCTAATGCGCCAGGTGTGTTTATGGAGTACATGAATCGTATTTTCCACGAGCAGTTGGATTGTTTTGTGGTGGTGTTTGTTGATGATATCTTAATTTATTCTAAGTCTCGGGAAGAGCATGCGGAACATTTATGTATTGTTTTGCAGGTTTTGAAGGAAAGGAAGCTTTTTGCCAAATTGTCCAAGTGTGAGTTCTGGTTATCAGAAGTGAGTTTTCTTGGGCACGTAATTTCAGGTAATGGTATTTCTGTGGATCCATCTAAAGTAGAAGCAGTTCTACAATGGGAGGCTCTGAGATCTGTTACTGAAATTCGAAGCTTTTTGTGTTTGGCTGGTTATTATCGAAGGTTTATTGAAGGGTTTTCTAAGCTAGCACTTCCTTTGACCCAGTTGACTTGTAAAGGGAAAGCGTTCATTTGGGATATTCGGTGCGAGGAAAGTTTTAATGAGCTGAAGAGAAGATTGACGACAGCTCCGATTTTGATTTTGCCGAATCCTAATGAACCGTTTGTGGTTTATTGTGATGCTTCTTTGATTGGTCTAGGTGGTGTTCTGATGCAAGAAGGTAACGTCGTGGCTTATGCTTTAAGGCAGTTGAGAGTGCATGAGAAGAATTATCCTACTCATGATCTTGAATTAGCGGCTGTGGTCTTTGTGTTGAAGATCTGGAGGCATTATCTCTACGGTGCAAGGTTTGAAGTCTTTAGTGATCATAAAAGTTTGAAATATTTGTTTGATCAGAAAGAGCTAAATATGAGGCAACGGAGATGGTTGGAGTTCTTGAAGGACTACGACTTTGGCTTGAATTACCATCCTGGTAAAGCTAATGTAGTAGCCGATGCGTTGAGCCGGAAATCGTTACATATGTCCGCTTTAATGGTTAAGGAGTGGGAACTTTTGGAATCGTTTAGAGATTTGAGTTTGGTTTGTGAAGTGACGTCGGAAAGCGTGAGGCTTGGAATGTTGAAGGTTACTAATGATTTTCTAAGGACGGTTAGTGAGAAACAAAAGCTGGATGTGAAATTTGTGGATTTGATGTTGGTGGGAGAAAAAGATGCGAATAGTGATTTTCAAGTGGATGTTAATGGTGTTTTGAGATTCCGAGGTAGAATTTGTATTCCGGATGATGCGGAGTTGAAAAGGATGATTTTGGAGGAAGGACACCGGAGTAATTTGAGTATACATCCGGGAGCGAATAAGATGTATCAGGATTTGAAGAAGATTTTCTGGTGGTCTGGATTGAAAAGAGATGTGGCTCAGTTTGTTTATGCATGTTTGACTTGTCAGAAATCGAAGGTGGAACATCTGAGGCCTAGTGGTTTGTTGCAACCGTTGGATATTCCTGAGTGGAAGTGGGATAACATTTCCATGGATTTTGTGACAGGGTTACCGAATACTCTGCGAGGGCATAACGCTATTTGGGTGGTTGTTGATAGGCTGACTAAATCGGCTCATTTCATTCCGATTGACATCAGTTTTACTTTGGAGCGGTTAGCTGAGATTTACATCAGTGTGGTTGTGAAGTTGCATGGGGTTCCATTGAGTATTGTCTCTGATCGAGATCCTAGGTTTACTTCGAGATTTTGGGAAAGTTTACAGAAGGCTTTGGGTTCTAAATTGAGATTGAGTTCGGCTTATCATCCGCAAACGGATGGTCAGACAGAGAGGACGATTCAGTCGTTGGAAGATTTGTTGAGAGCGTGTGTTTTGGAACAAGGTGATGCGTGGGACAGTTATCTTGCATTGATTGAATTCACATATAATAACAGTTTCCATTCTAGTATTGGAATGGCACCGTTTGAAGCATTGTATGGACGAAGGTGTCGAACACCTTTGTGTTGGCACGAATCTGGTGAGAGTTCGGTGGTTGGACCAGAGTTGGTGCAACAGACGACGAAAAAAATGAAGTTTATTTGTGAGAAAATGAAGGCTTCTCAGAGTAGGGAAAAGATTTATCATGATCGGAGGCGGAAGGATCTTGAGTTTCAAGAGGGCGATCATGTATTTCTGAGAGTTACACCGGTAACGGGTGTGGGTCGTGCATTGAAATCTAAGAAGCTTACTTCTCGATTTATTGGTCCTTACCAGATATCTGCGAGAGTGGGTGTTGTGGCTTAAAGGGTGGCGTTGCCGCCGAATCTATCGAATTTGCAGGATGTGTTTCATGTTTCACAGCTTCGGAAGTATGTTCCGGATCCGTCGCATGTGATTCCGATGGATGAGGTGGAGGTAAGGGAGAACCTTACGGTTGAGGCGTTACCAGTTAGGATTTTGGATGGCGAGGTGAAGCGGTTGAGAGGCAAGGATATTACACTTGTGAAAGTGGCGTGGGGAGGCGGTGCTGAGGGCAATTTGACTTGGGAGTTGGAGAGTCGGATGCGGGAGTCGTATCCAGAGTTGTTCGTCTCAGGTATATTTTCAAGGACGAAAATTTCTAAGTGGGGGAGAGTTGTAACGCCCCAGTTTTGTGTGAGTTTTATTTAATCGAGTCGTTTGATTATTTTATTATTATATTATTTTATTTTCGACTTTTATCTGAAAATATGTTATTTTTCAATGTTGTGATATTTTATCGGGTTTTGGAAACATTTGCGAGATATTTGAGTGTGGGGGTATTTTGGTCATTTCATAATATTTTTAATTAAGTTAGTAAGAATAGAATAGAAAGAGAGAAAAATAGAGAGAAAGAAAAAGAGAAGAAGGAAAAAGGAGAGAAAAGAGAAGAAGAAGAGAAAAAGTGAGAAAGCTTGGAAAATTCAAGAAATCAACTTCTAGAATCGATTTAATCGGGTAAGGGTGCGAAACTCAATTATTGTATGATTGTGTATGATTATGTTTGTGTATTTGTGGTTGTTCTTGGATTGATTTGGAGAAATTTAGTAAAAACCCATATTTTGTAAAAGTGATTAGAAATCGATTAAATGTGTTGGAAATCATGTTTTTAGTGTTCATTATTGTTGGTACATGATAGGTACATGTTGTTATACATAGTATTGGTAATTTTCTAGGTGTAGGTGGAAAATTGGAAGATTTTGGGTTGAGAAAACGCAGAACTTTGTTCTGCAGAATTTTTATGGTTTTTCCAGGTGATACGCGTATGGGACATGTTCATACGCGTATGGACCATGGCATCACGCGTAACATGGGCGAACCATGGGCCAATACGCGTATGGATCTTCAATTTTCTCGGCCATCTGCCCATTTGCGTATGGTACGCGTAACATTTTGGGGCAATACGCGTACGGTCTTGGCACTACGCGTATTGAAATTTTAACGTGGATTTTGGGGAAAATGAGTGTCTGCCCATACGCGTATGGCCTTGGGCAATACGCGTATGGCATGGCGAGGAATTTGGGAAATACGCGTATGGCTCAGGGCAATACGCGTATGGCCAGGAGAATGGTAAAATGGGACTTTTTCAAAATATCGTTTTCATTTTCTTTCGTAACTTGGGTTCCGTTCATCCGATTTTTACATTCTTGATATCGTTGGAAAGCTATTGAGCTGTACTTTCTTATTATGATGATTTGGAAATTGTTAGCCGATTTAATTATGTCAGAATTTGGAATAGTGTCGTTTTGTCGATTTTTGTCGTTGTAATCGTGTGTAATTTAGGTGTATCATGCAAGGTGTTATTGTACGATGTAAATGCATGTGTTTAAATGGTGTTGTGATGATTTGTAGCCGTATGGCAATTAAATGCATTGTTTTGTGTTTAAGTGCAAGTGTGATTTTGTTGATGGAAATGAATGCATGTATGTGTGCATATTAAATGTCATGAGTCATTGTATGCCAAGCATCATGATATGCATTGTTGTGACGTCCTGAGTGACGGATTGATTCCAGAGGGAATCTGCTATAACATCGTGAGCCTTAAAAATAAGAGGACCGAAAGCGATTTGATATATCGTGAGCCTTAAAAATAAGAGGAGCGAAAGCGATGGTTATAGACGATCGTGTGCCCATGTGGGGTGTGAGCGATCGGATCGTGAGCCTTATACAAAGAGGACCGAAAGCGATCCATAAACGTCGCAAGCCTTATACAAAGAGGACCGAAAGCGACGGGGAATATCGTATGCCCGACGGGGAGTTACACTAAGTAACGAGCGATGGTTCCAATAGTTCCTGAGTGAACTGGTGATGAGAAATATTGGGAGTCGGTACCGCATGGCATGTGCATAGAGTCGTTGTGTCGGTCTCTGTGCATTTGCATAAATCATAGATATGATTAACTATGTGTGAGGATTGTGAATGGATTAATTGTGTGCGTAATTGATGAATTGATATTCTTGGTGATAATATGCATTGGTGTTAGATAAATGCAATATGTATGATGTGCGTGGTATTTGGATTCTGTTGTATGTTTGTGGTGAGAAATCTATATGTGCATTTTTGTGTTGATATATAATTATATGCAACTGTATTATGATTGTTTTTCTCACCCTTCTGCTGTTTTATAATGCTCTATGAGGCATTGCAGATTAGAGTTGCTGGAGGTATTTTTTGTGAAGCTTTGCGTCTTCATTCTTTTGTCGGTCGGCTCTGATATGTGACACCGGGTAGTTAGGGTGGCCGTTTGTGATATTTGTGTATTACGTATATGTATATCTTTTGGCTTGTGCATGTATAACTTGAAGTATGGCAACTTTTCATGATATATATATATATTTGATATTCAGTTTTAGATTTTATGCTTTTATTCTAAATTCTGAAATGTGAGTGTAAAGAACTAAGTTTCTCTGTTGATTGCTACCCCACTGTTGCATATCTTTATGAGCAGGTGTTGTATGATTGTTTCAATATAATGTGATCCTCCCGGTCTATGCCATGATAATTTAAATATACTCTGATGAAATTTCGAATTTTCTTTTACCTATTTAATTAGTTGGAGGTATAGATTGGGGGTGTTACACGCTTTGTAGTAGTGTTTTTTTTTAAAGTAATTTTATTTTTACTATTATTAAATAAAATTGTAAAATATAATTGACATAATGATTTCAAGGATATGTTTTTTGAGTCGTTTTTAGTTTTATGTTAAATCTTATATTTTATTAAGGAAATTTTACTATATTAATTAGGTTTTTAGTTATTTTTAAAGAAAATTTATTTATTTAATACTTTTTATTGTTGTAAAAATTAGAAAATTAAAAATATAAGTTTTTGGTATAATTGGTGTGTAATCCTTCAACTTGTAATTTTATAGAAAATATAAAATTTAGAAAAGAAATTATAAAACATGTGGCATTTTAAGGATCGAACTCGGGAACTTTTGAATAAGAGACGCGAACATGAGCCACTCGTCTAACAGATAATTTTTCACAACAACTTTTTTTTTTGCTTTATTGAATAATAATAATCTTTGTTTATATTTTACCTAAAATTATTTTTCAATTTTAAATTCAAATTTATTTTATTTAATGTATTAGTTTCATTTAATACATATTTTTATGAAAGTAAGTATTTTTGAAAAAATAAATATGTAATACATAATAGTCTTTTTTCTAGTATAAATATATAATATAGTTTTTTCTATTAAAATAAAACAATTATTTTCTAAATATAATATACATTTTTTTTAAATTTAACCAAAATGATTTTTTATTCAATTTTAGTAGTATTTTCTTTAAGATAATTTTAATAATTTTAATTAAAATAATTAATAAGTGGTCTTTTAATTTTTGTAATTTAATAAGCATTGTAAAATATGCAATATTGATTAAAAAAAACAAAACAAGAATCAAATATGTTCAAGGAAATAGAAATATTTGGTAAAACTATGAGATGGAGTCTTGGTGCGAGGATGTTGATCTGCGATGCGACTCTGTTAATGTGGATATAAAAAATTTGGACTCTAATATTCAAGTTAATAAAAAAATGATAATTAAATGGGTTAATACCTATTTTCACCCCTGTCATATGGGCGTGTTTTGAAAAATACCCCTACGAAAAAAAAATTTGTAAGATTGGCCTTAACAAATTTCAAAAATTACCATTTAGACTTTCATCAGGCCACATCATCAAAAATAATGATGTGACAGTCATTTTTTTAATTTTTTAATGAAAAGAAATTCCACATCATTAAAAGGCTTTGTGGAATGACTCTTATACCCCCACTTTATAATTTTTTTTATTTAGTTTTCCTTTTATTTAATTTTTTTAGATTTTATTTAATTTATAATTTTTTTATTTATTTAATTTTTTCTTTAGTTAATTTTCGTATTAATTTTATTTATTTAAATTATTATTTTAAATTATCAAAATATTAAACTTAGGCCTAAGCCCATTTATATTTCAAGACAAAGCATTTGACATTTCTATTTAACCCTTTTGGTTTATTTTCATTTCAAATTAGACTGTGTGTGTTTGATATATAAACACTACTAGTATGTTCAATACTTTCGATGTGGGACTTATTTGTTTCCTTACTGTGAAGAAGAGTGCATGAAGAACTAACAAATAAAGTATGTAGTGCAACATCTTCTAAAACCTGCAATAAAGTATATTGACAAACCTACAATAACGCTACAAAATCGAGCCGTCCAACATCTTCTAAAACCTGCAAAATTGTAGAACACTCTGCTATAAAAATTGCACACTCAAACACTCTCAAAACGGAAAAAACTGCACAACAATATGCAATGGAAAACCGCAGGAAAATTCTCAAAACGGCAGAAACGAAGTTCACATTACCTCTGCTATAAAACCAAAACTCTCTCTACATTCTTAACACACTCAAACACTCCTACACTAAAACCTTAAAATAAAAAACAAAACTGAAACTGAGATTCAAATCAGAGAGAGGTGAAATAGAGAGCTATAAGAAAAATGAAACGGAGAGAGAGAGAGAGAGAGAGAGAGAGAGAGGGCAAAACTTACCATAACAATCCTTAACACAAACCCGCAACAAGCCTTAACACAAACCAACTTCAAACAGCATGCCACCACCTTCAAAGCCAAATTAAATCACGCCAAAAATATTTAATAATGACTTTTGAGGAAGTGTATACCTCATAAAAAAATCCTACAAGGAACTGCTACAAGAGCAGTTTGTTATTCACAAAAGAATCAAGTCTTAGAATTCCAAAAATAATATGAATAAAATGAAAATCACATGAACTAAGGCAAACTCTCCCATGGCCATGATGAAATTTAAACTTTCATTTTGAAGTTACAGTTTCTAGCCTTGATGCTTAGAAGATTATTAGATGATAAGCTATCAACCACCAACTGACATTGCCCAAACACTTTCACCTTGATGCAAGTCGATAGTGACTTGTGTGTGGTACCAGATGTGTGAGTTGCAGCTGCGAATGGTGGGGTCGTATAAGGAATTGAGGGACTTGGTTTTGGCTAGAACAAAATCTGGTGTGTATTTGTTTAATTAGGTCAATGTTATTGCAATTTTTTTGGCAGCTTTGGTAGTACTTGGACTGATACGCAAGGGTCATGGCTCCTTGTTTATTAATTTTTCTTGCTGTCATTTATGCTGCAGATAGTACATGGCTTGGAGTTTATTGTCATTATTATTATTTTATAATGTTTATGTGATGTGAACAAGTTTGGCAATTGGCAGCTTTTTTCTTTGTATGATAATGAATCTTTTCCATTTTTGTGGAATTAGTGTAAATGGGCTTTTTATGACAATAGACTTGTAGCATGCAATCTCAGACGCTGTTGTGGTTGATGATGATGCGTGTGATTTCTTTCTGTAAATGTGTGTGTGTATGTGTTTTGTGGTTTCACTAGTGCAGGAAAGACTTTTTACATCGGGCGAAAAACACATTTTACATCGGATCTGGGTCCGATGTAAAGCCAAGCGATGTAGTAAATCAAAGACATTTTACATCGGGCAATAGTCCGATGTGAAAAATACACCTACTACATCGGTTCTGTTACATCTGATGTGAAATATGGGTTTAACTTTATTTTTTTTATAAATAAATGAACATTTTACATCGGTTGCCTTTCTGACCCGATGTAAAATGTAGTTTGTTACATCAGTTGCCTTTCTGGCCCGATGTAAAATGTAGATTGTTACATCAGTTGCATTTCTGGCCCGATGTAAAATGTAGGTTGTTACATCAGTTGCCTTTTTGCCCCGATGTAAAATATAGGTTTTTACATCGGTTGCAATGCGCGTCTGATGTAATATGTATGTTAATTTTCTTAAAAAATTAGACTATTTTTTAGCGAAATCGGGGTGGAATCCATGTAATATGTATAACAGTTCTTGGTTAAAAAATTAGTCTAATTTTTAGCAGAAAAAATTAGACTATTTTACAAGTCATGGATGCTGGTGTACATTCTCTCCACAATGTTCATTGACAACAGTGCAACCAACAACAAATCCAAATATTAACTTAAAAGCATAACATTATATATTACAACCATAAGTCATAGGTAACACACCATACATACTTTGCCAACCACAAAAAGAACAAGGCACCATACATACTTCACCTACCACAAAACAGAACAAGACACCAAACATACTTCGCCTACCACAAAAACAGAACAAGGCTATAGATGCATGAAAGCTTGTACTGAAAGCCCTCACATAGAGAAGTCAACAAGCCTATGGCTAACAAAGTTTAATTAGGTTCAAAAGTTAGGTTGGAACTGTTATATATACAACATTATGTCACCACTAGTCTCTAGAGAAACAGGCTTATATGCCTTCAACAGAAGAACATAGAGTTGCACACACTTTCCTGCAATTTTGGAAGCTGAGGGACAGGTACAGCTCCTGCAGCACTCAGTCCACCATGGCTTGAGGATGTCTCAGATTTATCCTCGAATTTCATGAACTGCCCCAATTGAGTTGCAGCCAAGTGTGCATAGCATATAGGTGCAACTGCAGAAAAAACATAATTTGTTGATAAGTTGCAACCATGAATTAGATTATACCAATACGAATAATAGATGCTATGTAAGAACTTACCAACTGAAATAGCAGTAGTGCTCCTCTGATAATTGTGATATCACAAATTATTAACATAGATTAGGCATAAGTAATTCATTAAAATATGTATAATTCCACCAATCAAATAGATCCAAAGTTCTACTTACACATATGAAAGAGAATAAACAAGCTCCTGAAGTTCATCAGGGGAGAAGCCAATCTCAGCGAGCAGCACATGGTAATGAGTAGGCCTACTTGTGCCCTGAGCAAAATATTTTAAAAGAAAAAAAAATGAAAAAAGTTTCTTACATGCCACAATCATGTTCAAAACTAGAAAAAATAACATGAAAAAAGTTTCTTACATGCCACAATCAAGTTCAAAACTACAAAAAAGAAGATACATGCACTAACGATGTTGTTTCTAGCAAAGACGATTTTGGCATCTTTAGTTTATCATCTGAAAGCATTAAGTTGTTGGCCCGTTATTCACTAATTATAGATCGTTGTCTAGGATGTCCAATTTGGGTTACACCAAGTCTGTGATGAGCTAAAAATCTCAATGATGTAAGTTTAGCTAACTGCTATTTGTTTATTTGTATACTATATCATTTGCTCAATTGAGGTGAGAAAAGTTGATCTTATTTATGACCACTGTCTTGTTTAACAGCTTGCTTACCATATACTGATGATGCATACTACACTCACTATATGGAGTCCAAGACATCTCAAGATGTGTTGCTTTACCTGTACAGTAAGACAGATGCAGGTTTTACGAAGATCATGGTTGCAGCATAGCAAGATTTAGGTGACTGCTAAAATACTTTGGTTTTTTTTAATGATAATGACTTTTCATGGTGATATGCCTTACCAAGATCATGATTGTATGTGGCTAATTAAATATTTTGGTGAATTTTGCAAGTATTAAATTTTGAAGTAGATAATGTGTTATGCTTGATGTAGATGTCACTCCAATGTTCAGAAGATAATTATCAAACAGTAAATACTAGCAGAACACTTAAGTTATATGATGTGTTTTAGACTTGAATCATTTTTATCACTTAATGTTGTTTCCCTGAACTTGTAAAAACTGATAGCCAAATGTAGAAATCAAATTAAATTGAAGACCTATCTAGAAGTTTAGTATGAGAAATGAGATTAGTATGAATAATGATTTAATTGGGAAACGTAAATTGAGTGAATACCACACAACATGGAATGGAAATCAAAGACACTTTTGTTTGTATATTAAGATTATTTGGTGTTAAGTTTGTTGTATCTAGCCTGTCAGGTATATAGTTTCTGCTTTATTCGCCATAATCTCTCTCTGGTGTATCTCAAGTAATTTATGATGGATATACTAGTAATTCACCAAGACATTAGTTTCGAAGGAATCAATTGCTAGTTTCATATGTCATATGAGAATTCAAATTAAAAGCCAATTTGCATATATATTTTAGATTTAGATTGTCTTAGTTTGGCTCAAATATATGTATATTTTTGCAATGGCAGAATACATTTCATTATAATTCTGAAAAATGAGAAAATGGTAATGCAGACAAGCTGAAGGATATCTTACTTGTTGTACGAAGGACATGACCCTTCTCTCTTACGAGATGAATTACAGACCCACGAGGTATTTTGATTTCATTACTAAACTGTGAAGTAAACCTACATCAAAGCATGCTAGTCAAGCATAACCACAATATGCAACATGAAATAATCACCCAATTAGTTTCAAATATGATTTAACAAAGCATCTAATTAGCAAGGCAAACAGGGCCTAAGGAGATAAGATAGAAAACAAATACCTCAAATTTAGGATCACATTTCAGACGCTCATCAATTTCTTCTGGCAAAACAGGAGACGAATCAGGATAACCCATTGGAAGTGAAAGGGGCTCACCATTATCAACCATGTAGACTTAGCTTTCACCCTAATCCCGTCGTTCTCGCCGGCGCGTCTTGCAGCGGCGCCGCCGCCTTCGACGACTGGCGCTACCCCGTCGTGAGGTTGACCGATTTTGAGGCCACCGACGATGGCGAAACTGGTGGGAAGTGAGATAGAGTGGAAGATGCGGGGGAAGGAGGTAAGACCATGGGAGAGGTCTCCGGCGCAAGCACGACAAGAGAAAACAAGCGAGATTGCATTAGTAGATAACATTCGTGAGAGGAAATAGCAAAGCGAATTTAATATTTAATTTTTGCATATAGATTGAGATATTTGGTGGAGAAGACAAAACAGAGTTGTTATTTGTTGATATTATCTCTGGAAAAAACGAATGCCGCAGCGGCTCCGGCATGGCAGCTGCGCCGGCAGCCAATTTGGAGAATGGACGTGGGGATTGAGTGGGTTTAGGGTTAGAGAAGATGAAAGGGAAGCGCACCGAAGGCATGTTTGTTTCGGAAGTTCCAATATGTTAGAGTTGTAAGACATATTATGGTTGCAGTAGGGTTTTATTTAGATTGGAGTTTTCACATCGGTTGCAAAGAGCACAGATGCAAAGGCCGACCTTTTTAGATTGGGTTCAAATCTAGGACTGATGTGAAATCATTTATAATAAAAATTCATATTATTTACAAAACTGTCACCTTGTTATTTTTTCATCAGTGAACTTTTTAGATCGGGTGCAAATCCAGACCCGATGTAAAATCCTTTATAACAAAATTTCATATTATTTACGAAACAGCCACCGCGTTATTTTTCACATCAGTGGAAATAAATGTCTGATGTAAAATCGTTAAATCAAATATTTTTCACTTCATATTGTTATGAAATCTGATGTAAAATCCTTTGACAAATATTTTTCACATCAAATATCTTGAAATCTGATGTAAAATCATTTAACCAAATGTCTTATTTTTAGTAGTGTTTGTTAATTGGGTTGTGATTAAAATTGTAACAGTATTGTGTGATTGAAGGTTTTGGTTTGAAGGTTAATGGTAACAGTGTTGCTAAGGTGAGAACAAGTCCCACATCGGTTGGTATGGAAGCAAAACAAGTGTATAATCAATAATATACATTAATGAATTGAAAAGAGTCTAGGAGTATGTGTGTTTGTATTGAAATAAAAATGGGCTTAGGCCCAAGTTTAATATTTTGATAATTTAAAATAACAATTTAAATAAATAAAATTAATACGAAAAATAATTAAAGAAAAAATTAAATAAATAAAAAAATTATAAATTAAATAAAATCTAAAAAAATTAAATAAAAGAAAAACTAAATTAAAAAAAATTAAAAAGTGGGGGTATAAGAGTCATTTCACAAAGTCTTTTAATGATGTGGAATTTCTTTTCATTAAAAAATTAAAAAAATGACTGCCACATCATTATTTTTGATGATGTGGCCTGATGAAGGTCTAAATGGTAACTTTTGAAATTTGTTAAGGTCAATCTTGCAACTTTTTTTTTCGTAGGGGGGTTTTTCAAAACACGCCCATATGGCAGGGGTGAAAATAGGTATTAACCCTAATTAAAAATAGTGAGATGAACGTACATCATCGACAATTGCACATTTTTCTTACTGGACTTATACCCAGAACAAAATCAAATAGCTGAATAATGTTTTTATTTAAAATAGAAAAGAGTTTAAGATTTCAATAACATTAAAAAATAAATTTATTTTTATTTTTCTTGAAAGACATTGGTTAAACTCAAATTTAGAATTATAATTATAATTGAATGAGTGATTATTGATTAATGTTTATAAAATTAATTGTAAAACATGATTTTTTTAATCCTAAAAATAGATACTTGTTTTCTGATTTTACAAATTAATTAAAATATTTTTTAAATAAGTGGTCATTTTTTACTTAAATCTATTGTGAATCTTAATAATTCACTATATTAGTAAAAATATGCTTAAATAGTATTTTCGTCCCTGTAAGTTGGTGAGTTTTTGGTTTTCGTTCCTGAATTTTTTTTTTCAGTTTTAGTCTCTATATTTTACTTTTTATTGGTGGTTAGTCCCTAAAGCCAAAATCCGCAGGAAAATCCGAAGGTTTTCTGCAGATTTTCCTTAAAACCAAAATCCGCAGGAAAATCCACAGGAAACCTTCGGATTTTCCTGCGGATTTTAGCTTTAGGGACTAAACACCAACAAAAAGTGAAATATATGGATTAAAACCGAAAAAAAAAAATTCAGGGACGAAAACCAAAAACTCGTCAACTTACATGGACGAAAACATATTTTAAGCCGTAAAAATAAAATAAAAGTCATAATCTAGTAAAGCTGAAAAAAGAATTTCATTTTCAAGATCGTTCTTGTTCCACGATATGGTTACGATTCGCGATTCAATCCAATCTCCTTCTACACCATCATTTCGTGGTTCAATCCAAGCATCATTGATTCTCGCAATGAATCCACTCTACAACTATCTCTTGGCTTCAATATATCTTCTCCCAGATTTCAACAATTCTCAAATTAAATCTGACACAACTTGTTCTCGCAAACATCTGACTAATTAAGCTTCATTTTTTGGTACTAAATCGGTAAGGCGTTGGTTGATTTTGTTTATTTTTCTCAACTCGCTTAATCCGTGATGTGTTTGTCGTTTCTTCAATTTTAGGTTTGTTTTGTAATTTGTGTTGCTGTTGTGGTGGTTGAAAAGCATGTGGAAATTGAAGAGTTTTTTCAATTCCAGGTATTCTCTATTTCTTTCTCATTTTGGGCTTGCTTTCTCTTTCATTTTATTTGTAATCCATATTTCTCTTAATGTATTATATTCACCATGATACAAATTCAAAACTGTGAAGAAAAAATGTAAAGTGCACATGAAAGTGGCGAGATCATGAGTTGGAGCTTGTCGATGTTGTTGCAGATCAGGTTGGTTTGATTTCCTTTATTGTACTAGTTTGTGTTTTATCTGTACGTTGTATATTCTTTAATATTTATTTTCGTTACTTTGTATTTCTTTACTGTTGATTGATTGCTTAAACCGTCATATTCATTGTCGTTGGTGCCTGGAAGTTCTGTTCTGACTATCATTGTGATGAATAAGAATTAGCAACTATTTCTAAAATATGAGTTAACCATTGAATGAACACAAAACAAATTGAAGAGAAGTAAAATGCTGAATTAATTCTTGCCTTCACTCAAACCCTAAAAAGGGTTTAAATACACATTACAAGGTTCTGGATCAGCAATAATGGGCCTGGCCCAAAGATAAAAAACTAATTAAAATACTAGACTGAAAATTAAATTAATTAAGAACATAAGCATCCAAGTATTTGGGCTTTTTAATATTACGTTTGGGCTTGCTAACACTACTCTCTGGCCCACTAACAACCTTGTCCTCAAGGTTGGAAGTAATAGGGAAATGGGTTGGGTTGAATGCTGAAGCCCAATTGGTCTTAGGGTGATTGTTGGGTTCCTTTGGAAGCTGAGTAGAAGGAGTAAGTGGGGTGGTGGAGGACAGCTGTTGTGCATGCGTGCCAGTTGTAAAGTGAGAGGGTTGGAAAAGATCACGCGTGGGGCTTTGGGAATCTGAAGCCGTGTGGGAAAGGGGAACATCACGTGGGTTGTACAGAAAGCCGTTGGGAAGTGTGGATGCTTCAGATTGAAAGGGCGGAGAATCCAAGGAATTGCACGGCTGAGATTGATTGGTAGGTGAAACATAGGGGTAAGTGGACTGATTGGTAGATATGTTGGAAGACTTAGAAGTTTTGCTCACTTCAGTCCGTTGTGTTTCCAAGTGCAGTTCTCTCTCTTTCTTTGCATCGTCTTGTTCTCTTGCATTGCTTTCAACTCTCTTTTTTTTCTCATCGCCTTGTTCTCTCCCTTGGTTTCCATCTCTTTCTTTGTTTACAGAACTAGTTACCTTTCCTTCGTTCGGTTTGTGTTGCAACTCAACATCATGAGTTCTAACACTTTGTTGTTCTTTAAGTTGTGAAGTTCCACCATTAAAACTAGAGTTGTGAGGTTCGCCTAGCTTCGACATAGCAGTGGTTAGATCCTCTGTTGGAGATCCTTGTGCATATGAGTTATCAAGAGATTGGGGAAGCGGTCGGTAGTGAACAGAGGGGTTTCCACCATGATACGCCTTCAACTGAGAGACATGGACGACCGGATGAATTTTCGCTGATGGAGGAAGCTCAAGGTCATAGGCAACTGGTCCAATACGACGACGGATGCGAAATGGTCCAAAGTACCGTTTGGAGAGCTTTTGAGAGCTGCGACGGTGAACGGAGACTTGCCGGTAGGGTTGAAGGCGAAGGAGCACCAGATCTCCGACCTCAAAGGTACAATCTTGATGTTTTTTGTTACTTTGAAATACCATGCGTTGCCTTGCTCGCTCTAGATTATTTTTCAGAGTACTAATAATTTCTTGTCTTTGTTGCATGTTGAACTCCAAATCTGGGATGGTGGTGAGCCCTTGACGATACTGAGGAAATGAGGGTGGTTCTCTTCCATAAAGAGCTTCGAACAGGGTCATCTTGGTGGCTGAATGATATGCTGTGTTATGCCAATATTCAGCAAGATGTAAGTATTTAAACCACTGACTGGGGTTCTCGCTGGTAAAGCATCTAAGATATGTTTCAACGCATCTGTTCATCACCTCCGTTTGTCTGTCTGTTTCAGGGTGGTAAGTCGAGCTGAACTTTAAAGTTGTGCCTTGAACCCGAAACAACCCCTTCCAGAAAGAACTCAAGAAAAGCGGATCTCTATCCGAAACGATGGAAGTTGGCATCCCATGTAAGCGACACACTTCAGTAGAGAAACGTCGTGCGAGATCTCGAGCAGTAGAGTGTGTGGGTAGAGCAAGGAGGTGGATATACTTTGTCAATCTGTCACAAATAACCCAAATCGTGGTATGCCCGAAAGATGACGGTAAGTGAGTAATGAAGTCCATTGACAGTTCATACCATACTTTATTTGGAACTTCCAGCGGTTGTAGTAACCCTTGTCTTTTTTTTGTCAAGTATTTGTTGTGTTGACAGGTGTTGCAGCTTTTGACAAATGACTCAACATCCTTGTAGATCTTCGGCCACAAGAACGAAGCAGAGAGGCGAGCTAAAGTGGGTTGGACACCTGAATGACCTGCAATAGGAGTGGAGTGGAATTCATGTATGATGGCTTGTCTAAGTTCTTTGACATCAGGTATAAAGATCTTTTCTTTGTAATACAGAATCCCGTTCTTAAACTGAAATAAACTTTGCGCATCTGACTCTGAGTTCACTTTTGTTAATAGATTCTGGCCATCCTGGGTGTTGTAGTATTCAATCAACTGTGATATGAGAAGTGGAACTGGGGAAGAGATAGAAAGCATGAGGGCGTCGTCATCTTGTTCAATACGACTCAGAGCATCAGCCACCTGATTAGTTTTGCCAGGTTTGTAAAAGATATCAAACTGAAAACCTTGTAGTTTTGCTGCCCATTTCTGTTGCTCTGGTGTCTGTATGGTCTGGACTAGGAGATTCTTTAAACTTTTCTGATCTGTATAAATGTGGAAATGCCTCCCTATCAAATACTGACGCCATTTTTTTACTGATTCAGTGATTGCATACATTTCTCGCACATACACTGATGAAGCTTGCATTCTACTGCACAACTTCTTGCTGAAGAAAGCACGGATGACCCTGTTGGGAGAGAACCGCACCAACGGCGAAAGCAGAAGCATCAGTCTCAAGAACAAAGGTTTTGGAGAAGTCAGGAAGGCACAAGATAGGAGTTTTAGTCATTTTTTGTTTTAACTTTGTAAATGCTGCTTCGGCAGATGGATTCCATGTAAATGAAGTAGAACGTAGTAAATCGGTGAGAGGAGCGGCGAGAGAGGCGTAATGGCGCACAAAGCGTCTATAAAAGCCGGTGAGGCCTAAAAAAACTCCTGAGTGTCGTGAGTGAACGTGGCCTCGGCCAGTCCGTAATTGCTTGAATTTTTGCTGGATCTGGGGTTACACCATCACAAGAAATAATGTGACCTAGATAATCAACATTAGGAACAGCAAAGACACATTTGGACATTTTTGCATAAAACTGATGAGATAAAAGCAACTCTAAAATCAAAGATAAGTGACGTGCATGTTCAGAAAGACAAGAACTATAAATTAAAATGTCATCAAAGAAAACCAAAATAAACCGTCTTAGAAAAGGTCTCAACAAGTCGTTCATTGCAGACTGAAATGAACTAGGAGCATTAGTTAGCCCAAATGGCATCACTAAAAACTCGTAGTGTCCATCAAAAGTTCAGAAAGCAGTTTTGTGTGTATCCTCAGGCGTAACTCTAATTTGGTGATAACCAGATTGAAGATCGATCTTAGAAAAAATAGTTGCCGATCCCAATTCATCAAAGATTTCATCAATGGTAGGTATAGGGAATCGATCGTGAACAGTAACAGCGTTTAAGGCTCGGTAATCCACACAAAATCGCCAACTACCATCTTTTTTTCTAACCAATAGGACCGGTGAGGAGTATGGGTTGTGGCTGGGTTTTATGATCCCCTCTTTAAGCATGTCTTGAATGATAGAAGTCATGGCGTCTTTTTGAGAATGTGGGTATCGATAGGGTTTTACGTTAACAGGTGGGGTGTTGGGGAGGATGGGTATATGGTGGTCGTGGGGACGGTTAGGTGGTAGGTCGTGTGGTTTTTGGAAAACTGCAGCAAAGGACTTAAGGATGGTGGTAATTTTTGGAGGTAGTGAGGTGGGTAAGGAGTCAATGGGATTGATGTCTTCTATAGGTGAAGTGGGCTGACACAGTAGTAAATGGAATGATGCAATAGAATCTGTGTGGATGAGATGGCAAATTTGGTTGTAGGAAGAGGCTATAGGGATGGTTTTGTTGTCACCAGTGATAGTAATGTCACTGTTGTTGTAGGTGAAAGACAGTTTAGGGATTGAGAAATCTGCCATGAGTGGTCCAAGGGTTCTTAACCATTCCATTCCGAGCACAACATCTGCGCCCTCAATAGGCAGTAGGTGAAAAGGAATTGTGAATAATGTATTTTGGAGGGATATTGGGACTTGTGGGCAAAGACCAGAGCAATTCCATTTTGAACCATTTCCAACCATGACTGAAAAATTGGGAATTGGTGTGTTTGGGAGTTTAAGGTGATTGGCAATACGAGGCTGTAGGATGTTATGTGTGCTGCCTGTATCAATTAAAACGGTGACCGTAAGACCATGAATAACACCATTGAATTTCAAAGTCTTAGGAGATGGCTGACCACAAGCAGCTTGTGGAGATAATTGAAAGTAGGTCTCCTCCGGTTCTGTTTGAATAATCGTTTCCTCCACAATATGGGTAGTGTCCTGTTGTAAAGTGTCCTCATCATCCACCAATAACAACAAAAATTTTCCAGCAGCACATTTGTGACCTGGAATGAACTTTTCAGCACAATTGAAGCACAAACCTTGAGCACGTCGCTCCTGCAGTTGAGTATTGGAAAGACGTCTAATGGGAAATTTAGGAGGTTGGGATGGTTGAGGTGGTTTAGGATGGGCCGTAAGAGGAACAGTAGTTTGTGGGGTTGGGGTGGGTTTAGTGTAAGGGCTGGAAAAGGGTTTTTGGTACTTGGGTTTAGATTCTCTGATTTTGGATTCAATCAGCTTAGCTAACCCAATGGCTTGGGAAATTGAAGTGGGTTTGTGAATAGCAATTTCATTTTGGATTTCCGGAATTAAACCTGAAATAAAACAATTTAGCACAGCCTCGTGTGAAAGACCAACAACTTGATTTCCTAATTTCTCAAATGCTGCCTGATATTCCACAACCGAACTAGTTTGTTTGAGTTTAAATAGTTCAGCTTGGTGATTAGCAAACGTTGATGGACCGAATCTTAATTCCAAGGCTCTAGTGAACGAAGGCCAATCCGTTAAAAATTGGTTGTGATGCATCCATTTAAACCATCCAAAAGCCTCTCCTTTCATATAAAAGGACATCATAGACAATCGATTTTCTGGAGGTAAGTTATAAAAACCAAAAAATTGGTCAGCTTGGAATAACCATTCCAAAGGGTTGGAACCATCGAATAGAGCAAGTTCTAACTTAGGGGTACGAAATGGTGGTAAAGGGGGAATCTGATTGTAAGGGGTCTGGTGTGAAAATGAATTTGTATAAGGGTTGGTTTGCTGAAAAATAGGTGAAGCAAAAGGGTAAGATGTGTAGGGGAGTGGAATATGGGTTAGAGGAGTGTGTGTGTAGGAGGTGACGTTTGGTGGGATAGTGATATTAGGTACTGTAGCAGATTGACGTAAAGGGGTGTGTGTGGGTGAGATAACAGCAGAAATTGGTGATGTGACCATGGGTATAGAAAATGTGTGAGCTGTACCTGAAGAACCAACCATTGTAGGAACAGTAGTAGAGATATTGGGAGGAACCTTTTGTGACAGCAGTTTGTTTAGAGAGGCCATGACCGATTCATAGCGAGAGTCTTCCACCTTTCTTTCGTTTTCCAATCTTGTGTTGATGAGACCAAGATTTTGCTGCGTTTTTTCTAGATCTGTGCGCACCACATCAAATCTCTCATTTAGATCTGAATGTATTTGGTTGATTGCATTATCAAGGTGAAGGTGTGAAGTTTGAACAGCTTGTTCAACAATTTCTTGGGGGGTGGGTTGGGTTGGTTTTGGGGGAGCCATGAATTCAAGATGAAAGCACCAATGATGAATAAGAATTAACAACTATTTCTAAAATAAGAGTTAACCATTGAATGAACACAAAACAAATTGAAGAGAAGTAAAATGCTGAATTAATTCTTGCCTTCACTCAAACCCTAAAAAGGGTTTAAATACACATTACAAGGTTCTGGATCAGCAATAATGGGCCTGGCCCAAAAGATAAAAAACTAATTAAAATACTAGACTGAAAATTAAATTAATTAAGAACATAAGCATCCAAATATTTGGGCTTTTTAATATTACGTTTGGGCTTGCTAGCACATTGTCAACATGTTTTGGAATTTGGGGCATAGAAAAATATGAAAATTAAGAAATGGCTATCAATAATTGGCCATTTAGCCTTGCCTTAAAAAATTGTAATTTGGGGTGTATATTGGTATTTCTCTTCCATTGTGGTAGAAGACAGCATATGGCATCTTGTAACTTAAGTAAAGAACCCTATGGATGCATATAGACTGAGCTTGGTGAATTCCATCAAGTGGCTTAAAAGAAAGACCAAATTACATAATTATGAAACTTATGATCTTTGTATATATTAATTATTACTTTATGTCTATAGAATTCAACCTACGTGCAAAAATTATGACGGTTATTCAGATTCAGCTGGACCAGCGAGATTCCATGCCAGTTTAACAGGAAATTGGGCATTTAGCACCACTGGTGTATTCATGAAAAACAAAATAGAAGATAGTCTATGACTTTCCGATTAACTCGCCCTGACTTAGACAAGCCTTTATGTATTATTTCAATCGGTTTTCATGAGAGAGACGCATTGTTTCCAGCGAGTTGCAACATCGATACGGTCGTTGTTTTGCATTACTACAAGTTTGAAAATGTCTAGCAAGCGGTTAATAATGTTTCGGCGTGTCCGAAAAGCGGTTACTAAAGTTATGGTGTGTCCGGTGAGCATTTAATAATGTTATGGCATATCCGGCGAGCGGTTAATAGCGCTACGGTGTTTCCGGCGAGTGGTTAACAGCTTCACGATATTTCTGGCGAGTGGCTGACACCTTTACGATGTTTCTCGCAACTGGTTAACAGTGTTATAAAGTTATGGAGTCTCCGTCAGGACGTTATGCAAAAGGCACGCGACTATGGAATCAGACCAGGATTGTCCGAGTCTATTGAGTTCAGTAAGAATTCGACTCAAAGAGGAATACAAATGGTCAAGCCAAGCCAAAGCAAGAACCTACTGTAAAATTGTATAAGAAGGGACAAACATGAAGTGTGAGTGATGTATGCACAATAACACACCTTTATCAATATACCAGTCCACACGTATACTCCCAAAACACATCTACATACGCCTGAACATTATGTGAGTATGAGCCTGTTTGTATATGACTTCATGTATGCATAAAAGTAAGCCAAGAACAATTAACTATAATAACTTCCAAGGAAATTAGAGTTGTTACTGTCTACCTTTTTCATAAGCACCTTGATAGTGGTTGTTGTAGCTCTTGGTCTTAGTTATAAACTAAATTGCAACACTACCCTCTTTAGGCATTATAGTCTTGCTTTGTTGCTTTCTATGAAGGATTAATTTCTAAGAATATAAACTTGTTTTTGAAAATGTTCTTACGTTTTGAATGAAACTTTGTAACATCAAATCATAGCAAAAATCACTTCCAAATTGAAATGCACAACTTATACAAAACTTCATTTGTCTTCCGAGTCAGAGGTTCTGTTTACTTGCCAGTGTTACTTCTCATTTGTAACAGTTGTTTGCATTATGTTCATATGTGGGTGTTGTAAATGTATCTCATATTTTATGCCATTTTTTATGTACCAATACAGAGACACAGAAGCTCCAAAATTAACTGAAAGTGGTTTCCAGTTTAATTCGTATGCATCAAATGATATATAAGCCACATTAACTCATTATAATGCATTCTCAGCTGGATGAGTTTGTCCTTGTTGTGGTAAGAATGCTTATAAAGCATTCTGATGGCGAGATGGGCGTGTTTCCTGAGACGTTTATAATGGCTTGCTCGACATTTGTGGCTCTTATGAGATCTCCAACTTGTAATGGAGCTTTAGATCTCTCAAAATCAATAATGGAAGCAGTTCAAACATGCAATTTTAGCTTGTCTTTATGTTTCTGAGAGGAATATCAACGAAATTTTGCAATGTTTGTACCTACTCATGTCACTCATAGATTCTCTATATGACGAAAGGTAGTGAACTACAAAATCCATTTGAGTCTTATTATCCTCATTAACAAATGACAGACATTTCTTTTGTCTAACAATTTTTTGATTTTCATTGCTAGACTTGCGGATGATAAGTTGGTTTTAGCTTCTCTTGAACAATATGCTCTACTTAATAGCAGTGATTTTCATGATTGAACTAATAATTTGACGGTGACTTGATCGGTTAATCTCTACCGTTTGTTGAGGGGTCTTAGCAATATGAACTACCAAATTATTTATAGTCGAGAAGCTGAGGAGATTATATGGCAGAGTTAGCATCCATTGAAGATAACTACAGAGTTAGAATTTTTGGGTGCTTATTGGCACTACTTGCGGGGAAGATGGCCTAGAACATGACATAATTTTTGTTCTGAATCTAATGACACCTATGATTCATATATGTTTAACTGCTTCTAACTAACTATCTTTGTATAAAATAGGGACAATAATCAGGACTCAGTGCTTCTCGACAACAACTTTCATGCCCGTCTTGATTTTAGTGTTTAGCACTTTGAGTTCAGTGCATCCTAAAACACTATCAACTGATCAGAGTTAGGTTGCAGTAATCATGAAGATAAGTAACTGAATTTCAATTATGCTTATGACATCCCATTTTCATATACTAAAATGTTAATTTATTATACAAAGTTGTTAGAGATTATAGAAATTTAATGACTACTGTCATTACATTCTTCCATATGCAGGACTTATTTTTCTTTTAGAGTGGCTTACTGCATCTATATTTTTTATTTGGCCAAAGTATAGTGTACTTTTGTTCTTTCCAATTTAACATCCACATTTTAGGAAAGTAAAAGATGTAGTCTATATGACTAAAGTTAATTTAATTTAATTTATTTACAATATAGGTTTCGTGTAATTTTCTCTTGGATTCTTGGTTTCAAAATGGACCTCAACTTCAACCTTTTAGAAACAGATTCTATTGCTTTTGCAATTATAACAATATGCTTCACATTATAGGAGTACCAAGTCATTCATTACCAATTATTTTATCTGTTGTTAAAGAAATAACTTATTACATAAGCACCTATATGATAATCACTTATAACGAATAAGGAAGCAATATTATGCATGTAAGATCCTCATGCTTACTGAATATACATTTGTCACAAAACACTTTTTTATAGATTCTACGCATTGTGTAAAAAATCTGGTTTATCTTGTCATTTTCTAGAGAAAGTCAATCGTAACATCAATAGTTTGGAAGATTATCATGAAGTTGCCTATGGTTAGTAGCAGTATATATATGATGATGTTTCTTGTTTTGATTATAAGCACCTCTTTCAGGAACATGTTTTAGTCATTTATTTATGTGAAACTTTGTTATTTCTTATTCGACATTTTGTTTTAATGATAACATGTGTGGACGGTGAAAATATGGTAAAGTTCAAGTTTGAAGATGTTTGCTCTTGTGTAGGTAATTATTAGTAGCTTTCTCTGCCTTTCTAAAATGGTTTTCCTTCCACAACCGATAACACTGCACCGCACCAAATAATTTAACATGAAGGGATAATAAATTAATCAAATCTAGTAGCTACATGGACATGCTTAATGAAGGGATAAGGATTGAAAGTGGTGATTTTCGTGAGTTTTTCAATGAGGGAAGTCTAATATTGTAAGAAGGAAACACACTACTAAAAATACTCTATTTTCCTGCGGATTTAGCTACGGATTATGACAAAATTTCCGCAGGAAACATGTTACCTGCGACTCTTCCTGCTATTTTCTGTTCCTAGCTAAAACCTTTGTGGGTAACTAATTTAGCAGGTAAGGTCGTAGGAAAATGTCGCAGGAAAAAGTCGCAGGAAACAGTCGCAGGTAAAACAGCTAAATTCGCAGATACTACTGCAGGTAATTGAAATTTTCCTAAGAAAAGTCGCAGCAAATTGAAAATCCGCAGGTAATTTCTCTCTCAGGTTTTTAGTTTTTATTCTTAATTGTGTTTAATTCATATTTAAATTATAATTAATGTTAGATATCATAGTAACAATAATATAAAAATAAATATCTAATTTGAATAAGCCAATGCAACACTAATTACATTCAAATTTTTAAAGCAACCAAACATTATTATAAAGTCAATAACAAATACTTCTAGAGTTACATTACAAAAAACGACACAATCAAGTTACTAATAATCACTTGTCGAACCAAATTAAAAAGAAAAAACAATGCAAATTTCAAACTAGTTAACAAGAAAAAACAATTCAAATCAAAATTCACTACTAATGTCTTCATCTAATTCATCAACATCATCTTTACTTGGATTATCAGTTTCATTATTGGCTTGAGGTGGATGAGAAGATACAGCAAATCCTAAATGATTCATTAACAATGAAAGTTTATTTTTCGTTTCAATCATCTCTTTTTCTTGTCGTTGCAATTGTTGCTTCATCTCCAACTTCTCTTGTTCTTGTCTTTGCAATGATGCATTGAGAGCATGGACTTGACTTCTCAAATCATCAATCTCTTGAGAGTTACTCGAAAGACTTGGTTGAGTTGATAATGGAACCAGAGTCTTGGCAATGGTTCCAAGACCAAATACCCTCCCTTTCTTCTTTACAAATGGCATAACCTACTTTCATAAAAAGTGAAAACCTGCTACTTCATTATATAAGAAATTGTACAATATTGTAATAAACTACTTTTTCACATGCTACAAGTACTTGGATATACTATCAGCACATGACATGTAATAAATAACCTGCTCATGAGTGATAAGCATTTCACTATCTTACTGCTTTGGTTTGAGCTTAAGGGAAGCACTGCAGAAATTCCAGAACAAACATAAACTTCTAGACAAAAGAGTACTTATAGTCTTATACAGATGAAAAAGAAACCCAATTCAACAAGTGATTCTTTACCTGTTGATACAGTAACGCTTTCCTGTGGGTGGAGGACCGTCATTGAAAATGTGTCCAAGATGAGCATCACAAAATTGTAGTGCAAGTAGGCTCAAACTATGAGATGCCATTCTCCAAATGCTCACCTATTTGATTCTTAATACAGAGGCTTCATAAAATCAAATGCGTAATCAATAATGGTTAGCGGTTTCCTGTTCGGTGCATAGAAATCTGCAGATGCCGCCGGCTCCATCTCAACCCTTCCCGAGCTACCCAATCAAACATGTCTGCCTATCAAAAGAATAAGAGATATAAAAGTTATTGATAATGTAATAGACTAACCCTGTAAGGTTCAACACTTCAGCAATATAAAGGTACGCAGTTTAACCGAAAAATCCATTTACATATCAAGAGAATTGGACTCATAATGTACTCACCAATCTCTTTACCTTATTGAGGTATACTAACATTAATTTAATAGTATATCATGTAAGTTAACAACCATTAAATTCCACTCCTGGTCCACATATTGATATCGCTTTATCTAGGCTTTCTTTAGTGACCTGTATTATAATAATATAGCGATCCCAATTTCAGTCCCTTGAGAGTCTCCACATATCTTGATCAAAGTTTTCTAGATTATTAGATACAGAGATCCCAATTTAAGGAAAGAACATGTGCCATTTACAATAGGAACAAATATTTTAAATACCATCTCCTCTAAGAAAATTTTAAATTACATTATATATAAATTACACATTAGTTCATTTAATGTGATATAAATTTTTATGGATAAATCTTTTCCATTATGATTCTTAGCTAATGTATGGTTTTCCGAGCCTGGATGCATCTCTCCAAATCAACACCGATTCCCCAAAGCTCCATGTCAGCAAGAACATTCACCTAACAACATGTGTTAAAGTAGCATCAAATACATCAAATGTATCCGGTTAAGATCCCATGCTGTCTAGGTGTGAAGGTTATGTATACCTTACAATACCCATTTGAGCTAGATTTAGAGGTTGAATTGGGGCCAATTTACTCTCAGTTGCAATTCTAGATAGTCAACTAAGATTAGGCTATGTATTCTTGGTAATGATCTTTTCAATTTTAAATCAATACCATGAACACAATATCATGTGATTTTAACTACTATTAGATTCTGTTAAAAACAGAATCTCACCTACTAAAATCTTCTATAGTGATTAACACTTAAAATAAGATGCTTAGGTAGTTCATTAAATATTTTAGAGAGATGGAAGTCAAAAAAGGAAAAATAAAAAAGACATAGTTCTTGTCGATATCCTGCTAACTAATGTCCCAAAAACACCAGAGGGATTTGAAAGTTATTTGCTGAAAAGTGTAACGTTTAACACGGCTAACTAATGCTACATTATTTCTAAGGAGTTATTTCCATTATTTGAATCCTTAACCACTGCCTGAAAGTTAGTGTTCATTTTCAATTATAGAATTTTGCTAACCAATATTGAAATATATTAATACACAATTGTAAATTATAAATAAATTATTTTTTACCTTTATGAATGTTACTAGCTCAACTTCATAGTACAAGGTTGAATTAGGTGGAACCACTGCCAATTCCTGCTGAGACTCTGATGAACCAAAAGCATATTCAGGTGCGATAATACAACATACATTCATTTTAGTTGCGAGACCGTGAATATTGTTACAGATCTATATGGCAGAAACATCACCATTCCCTTTACATACCTTGAGCTATGGTAAAACCAATAAGGATTAGCACGGTTGACTGCACCAAAATGTTAAGACAATGTCATTCTGTATGTTTAAATAAGATTACACCTGTCTTTCTTTATAACAGCATATAGAACAAATACAATAAATACTAATTGAAAAGGTTTGCTAATTCTAATCCTAGTAATAAATATAAGAATTTAATTCTTTTATTCTTACAAGTATAAATAAAAAATTATTTACCTTGCTAATTTGAGGAACAGAGGACATTTCCTTATTGGAAATTAATGACACTTGTACTCAAGGGTTAAATTTAATCCATGAGGCAAGCTGTTAGCATTTTTAAGGCAATGATTAAAAAGGAATATTGAATATATACCTCAATGAGCCAGTCAATCAGTATGGCCCGCATCCTTTCATTAATGTCAAATTGCTCAGCCATATAATTAGGCGAGACACAATCAGTACTCTGCAAGTAGTTAATGTTGTTAGTAATCAAATTTGATTGGAAACCAGGATTCAACAAGTACTATAAATGTCTCTATTGACAAACCAGGATTCAACAAGTACTATATTTTATGAAGCATGGACACATACAAAACCAGGATTCAACAAGTACTATATCCTATGAAGCACAGACACATATAAAACTCATAGTGCCTCTGACAAGTCGACACCGAAAATAATTTAAGAAAATAAATTAGCTAAATGTAATAATTTGAGAAAAAAATAGATGTGATTACATGTGATGGTGGTGGGCACTGAATACAAATTTAATTTGCAATGATTATATCCAATTGAAATTTACAAAATAAAAATTAAAAATCAAATGATGAAGTGTTCCATACTTTTGATTCAACCCAACATATGCTTATTTCTACTCTACTTACACACAAAAGTACATCACTATTACTTCACACAGGCACTGAATTGAATCAAACAGAAGCTACAGATAAGCATTCTAGGCAGTAACAGTTACCATTTTGGGATTTCGATAAGCAATCTTGTCACAAACTGTACATATGGCTCTCAATTTTTCTTCACCATCAGGTATATCATGTTTAGTTGAACCACCACACCACTGACAGAACTTGATACTTCAAACATTTCCCTACATTATTAATTACCATCAATAATTAACCACATAAATATATAGGTAAAAACTCTTATGATGTTTCGCCAAAACCATAGTAATACATAGAATTGAAGATTATTGGAGATGGGGGAGAGAGAACTTACAGAAGATTGAAGCAACAATGAAGCACGAAACGGTGTGAATCGAGTCATGGAACACTCCCCCTGAAAATGTCAAAAGTTGATTTCTTTGATTCAAGTTTCCCCTGTAGTTATAATTTAATAACTAATTAATTTGTATGTATGCATGTTTGTGTGCGAACGTCTGTGGCTTGAGAATATTCACTAGGAGTGTTCAGGGGAGAAGAAATATCCTACATGCTACATCAAACAGGCTCTAAACTAGTTATAAAAAGTTTTTAACCCTTGCAGTGAGAATATGTCCTTTAGACTGCTTAGTTTCAAGCATTTCAATCTGCTGCAACATCTTCCTTATAGCTCGAACTACTTTGGAGATTTCACTATCGAGATCATCCTTAGGCTGTAGAAAGGAATCTGACCTTTGAGCCTTCTCTAATTTCAGTGCAGATATTTTCATGGGTTTGTCATAGGTCCTTTGAACTCCTCCATATTATTTGTCATTCGACTTGAGCTTCTGAGAAAGGGAAGCCACAATTAATAAATGTGTTTCACCAACTGAAACTGCAGTAGCCTTCGTTACACCAGGCATCTGAGTTGCAACAAGCGACTTATCCTTACCTTTCTTCCCATCCTACAAGTAAACATCACATGTAAACATCACTTGTAGTTGTTGGTGCTGCAGTCCAGTACTTTCCAGCTGATATGCTCACCATATTTCTTCCACATATCGGATATAACTGTACAATTGTTCTAATCAGCATGTTTGTCCAATGAAAATTGTAGCATAAGTGAAGAAAAGAATTATAAGAAAAAAGAACCTGTTGGCATCTAAGATCAGGATCCGAGGAAACCCAATAAAATAATGCACCGTCTTCTGTAATAGCCATGTTGTGTAGCATTCCAGCGGCTATAGAAACTACGAGAAGTCGTTACTTGCGATGAAACTTTAAAGGAGTGCTTCCACTTTTCTTTAAGTTCCTAATAATCACAACACATTTTGGAGTAACAAGTTGGTGACCCCCGGTAAATACCTACAAACAAGGAACTCAAGATATAAAGATAAAGAGTAAAAACTATTAAAAAACCTACTGACAGGAGACAACAACTACATATATTTAATATAGCATAAAATCATTTTAAAATGTTTGCTTCATATCCATTTACCTGGAAAAAATTAAGTAGTTGAACTTGAACATAATTTTGGGAAAGAACAATATCAGTGCCCAAAAAGTTAGGCCTTATTCCTCTGTAAGATGTTTGCCTTCCAAATTTGTGGTGCAGTTGTAATAGAAAAGTTAATAAAAAGTAACTATAGTTCTAAAAATTAGAAGAATCATGTGATATTTTGCAACAGAAACTCCAATTAAGATCTTTCCCTTCAAGGATTCAAATACTTGCGGGGTATAGTTAGAGGCCGAATTTGAGGTGCCATAACCAAGCTCACCCTCTCTATTGCCACCCCATGCAAAACCTTAACCTAAATCAAAAACTATAGATGTGTGCTTGTATGCTGCAGCAACGACAACAATTTTGGACTATAACGAAGATACTCTACGAGCTGTCGGTTGTGTATCAATAGAAGTGTACCAAGTTGTCCCTCTGCATAACAAACAAGAAGAAAAGTTTGTTGTCAATGCTGTCTCATTCTCATATTTCATACAACAAAACATAAACAAATACAACCCGATTAAAATAAAAGGTAAGGCAGGGATGTAGGAAAAAAGATTACTAGGTTGCATCCTGATTTCGATAAAAGCTACAAAACAACCACTTCATTACAATCGTATGATAAAAGACACTGCTTCTTGATAAAATCATTTAGGTTCCCAATAAAACTAAAAAATAAGCCATATACCCGTGTATATCAAAACCAGGATGCCCCAAACGGCCCCCTCTTCCAAATCCCCAAGTATACACTTCTCCGAATTGTTTGGATCTTTTGACATTTCAACAAACACCTTGTTTGCAAAACTCAAACCAAAATCAAAAGTGACATTCTCATTAACGGTATCAAAAGAAACAAGCCAAAAATAAAAATTAGAATGCAGGGAGGAAATACATGTTAACGAAGATTCTATAAACATTGATTATCAACGGAACAAAGGAAGAACATGAAATCGAAATATATTATCAAAAATTGAAAAAATAGAACTGAAGAAAAATACCGATTTCGAAGATTATGAGTGATGAACCTGGAACAACGATCTGGAGCTTCAAAGAATGAAGTTTGAATTCATAGTAATCCGATGCGATTAGCGGCATGAAAAATCATTCGATGGCAAGAAGCGGGAAACAAAGTTTCTGGAAAGTGGCAATGGCAAAGTTTTTGTTGCAGAGTTTGGGAAATTTGAAATTGAGGTTTGCTTCTTTATAAAAATGAGAAATTTTGAAATTTTTAGAGGCGCAGTGTAAGAAAAGGTTTAAGATTTTTCACATTTTGTGAGCCAAACAAGTGTTGAATAATTTGGTTGCGAAAAATCTACCACTATTTTATTTCATTTTAATGATTTTTTTTTTTTGGAATAAGGATAATATTATTACCAAAAATCCAAGAATACAAGTCGATCAAAACGATCCAGGCACCAAGAGGACAACAAAAGCACAAAGCAACCTAGAGCCTATTACAAAAACTTTAAGCTTCCTACTAGCACTAGCTCTACCAAAAACCATCTCAATTACACTATCACTATTCAGCATATTAATATCCCCATTTTGAAAAACAATTTTGTTCCTAATAGCCCAAATATGGTAAATAACCTCAGCAAGAGCAGCTTTTAGAACTCTAGCTTTACTCCCTTTGCCTTTAGAATGCTGGAGAATCCAAGGCAACTCAGTATTCCACGCGGTTCGCATATGAGACCAACCAAACCTTTGCAACACCTCAGCCCAAATCCTCTTTGTAACAACACAATCAAAGAATAAGTGAGAGTTGCTTTCAATTTCTTTGCAGAACACACAATCATCAGCAATTTGCATACTATGCGCTTTCAACCTATCTCTAGTAGGCAACCTATTAAGACAAACCAGCCATAAACAGAACATAGCCCTAGGATGAGCAACATTACCATACATTATTTTCCTCCAAGCAACGTTCGGTTTCCCTTCTCTAAGCATCCTATACATCTTGCCAGTTATGTACTTCCCACACATAAGAAACTCTTGCCAAGCTCGTGTATTCATAATAGCATCTTTATGTTTGAACAGAGATTTAATAAACCAAGAGCTGTGTATAGGCGGTTGATACAAGGTGATGTTACTTGATTTCATATATTAAGCATGAATCCAATGGATCCACAACCTATCCTTCTTCTCAAACAGGTTCCAACGTAGCTTACCAATAGAGGCAATATTCCACTCCCTAAACGCAATCACATTCCAACCACCAGCTGCCACTGTATCACAAATGTGATCCCAAGCCACTAAAGCTTTGCGACTGCCAACATAATTCCCAGTCCAGATAAACTTCCTGCATAAGCTATCAATGTGCCTAAGCACTTTTTTAGGCAACAGAAACACCTGCATCCAATAGTTAGTGATAACAAATATGACACTTCTAACAAGTTGGATTCTCCCTGCATAAGATAACATCTTACTACACTAGTGTCTCAGCCTTAAAGTCATTCTTTCTATTAGGGGTTGACAGCTAGAGACAGACAGTTTCCTACTGTCAAGGGGAACACCTAAGTATTTGAAGGGAAGAGCACCAATTTTAAAGCCAGTAACCTGCTGCAGATGCATTCTGGTATTAAGATCACCTCCACCTAAATAGATTGAGCTCTTGGGAATGCTCATATGCAAACCTGTAGCTTCTGCAAATTCCTCTACTTTCCTCATAACCAGTTGGATAGAACCAATATCACCTCTTACAAAAATCAAAATGTCATCAACAAAACAAAGGTTAATTATCTTGAGCTTCTCACACTTTGGATGAAAGTTGAAATTAGGATTCAAACTCAGCTTTTGGAGAAGACGATGCAGGTATTCCATTGTTATCACAAACAGGAGGGGGGAGAGGGGATCTCCCTGCCTCAATCCTCTCTTTGCTATCAATAACGTGGAGGTGGATCCATTGATTGCAAACCTGTAAGAAACCGAGGACACACAAGTTATAATCCAGTTAGAAAAAATTTGAGGAAACCCCATTTCTGTCATAATTTGAGCCAACGCATTCCAATCCACCGTATCGTACGCTTTATGGATATCCATTTGAATTAAGCACCTAGGGGAAATATTCTTCCTATTGTAACCTCTCACAAGCTCTTGTGCAAGAATAATGTTATCCTGGATGTTCCTACCATGCACAAAAGCAGACTGAGTATCATCAATAATTTTCCCTAAAACCATTCCAAGCCTGTATGTAAGAATCTTAGAAATAATCTTATAGAAAGTACTGCAACATGATATAGGTCTGAGATCTTTAACAGTCTTAGCAGTAGGGGACTTAGGGATAAGAGAGATAAGGGAGCAATTAAAAACCTTGTACAACAGGTTCTCTTGAAAGAATTCCATAACAGCTTCTATAACATCATTCTTCACAATAGGCTAAGAATTCCATAACAGCTTCTAACAGTAGGGATATCTATACACTTCAACACACTAGTATTTGTTCCCACCAGAGATTTATAAAAATCAATAATCTCATTCTCAATCTCCTCAGGGCATCTAAGAGTCTCACCACTCAAGGACTCCAAATTAGTCAGGGCCTTCTGTTTGTTCCTATCCCTAACATAAGCATGAAAATAGATTGTGTTATTATCACCCAACTGTAACCACTCAATTTTAGCTTTCTGCCTCAAGATAGCTTCTTCAGTCTGACTCACATTTAACAGCTTATCAGTACAAGTCTTCACATGCTCCAAAGAATGCATATCAAACATGTCATGCCGAAGCTTATCATGGGTCTGGCTCAACTCATGTCTAGCTTACATTACTTGTATGTGGATATCAAAGAATTTCCTACTCACCTGCTTAAGAACAGGCTGAAGTCTCTTCAGCTTTATCCAAAGCCTATACATAGGTATCTCCTGCACCTCCTGGTTCCAACTTGTGGCAACATTCTGTAAAAAATCAGGATCTTTAGTAGAACAGTTAATAAACTTAAACATAGACCTTTTCCTGCTAACTTGACTCAGCTTACAAATCTTGACAGGGGAATGATCAGAGATGTTAGGCTCAAGGTTCTCTACAAAGTGCTCATGAAACAGCTGAAACCAATCAGTATTAGCCAACACTCTGTCAATTCTAGAGTGTATAACACCAGTAATATGTTTATTATTCCAAGTATAGTAGCTACCTCTAGAAACTGCTTCAGTTAGCCCAACCATATTCATCATATCCTCAAGGTCTCTGAACTCAGCCTCAGTAATAGGATTTCCTCCTATTCTATCTTGGGAAGTCAACACATTATTCATATCCCCCATAACAATCCAAGGCTTGCTCATATTATACCTCAGTTTCTCAATCTCTTTCCACAGGGTCTTTCTCTTCTCCAGCTGATTGAAAGCATAGACCACTGTCATCACATATTGAAGCATGTTATCTACCCCATAAACCTCCATGTGCATAAATTGCTCATTGGTTTGTAAGGTTTTGAGAACTACCTCATTCTAATTCCAAAGAACCCAAATTCTACCATTAGCATGATTCATATAATTGTCAGCAAATTGCCACTTATTTCCAAATATTTTCCTAATATTCACAACATTATTCATTTTGACCCTAGTCTCAAGTAAAGCAACTACAGGGACATTGAAGGAAGCCACATAATCACAAACCTCCTTATTCCTAGCCCTTTTATTGATGCCTCTAACATCTAAGTAACAATCATTGCTCCACATTCTGGTTCCCCATAGGACAACCTCCAATCCTAAGGGGTGTGAAGGAATTTTGATAAGCAACAAAGGAACTATTAGGTGTATATATTACTGACCTTTTACCCTTGTCTCTAGTCACTTCTATCTAGTTTTCAGCCTTTGGTTCCTCATTGTTTCCATGTTCTGCTTCCTCTTCAACAATCAGATCATTTTCCTTCTCAACACTGTTAAGCCTTGGTTCTTCTACAATCTGCTCATTGGAGACTTCAACTTTCGATTTACTTTTGATAGGTTGCCACACTTTTTGCTTAGCAAGTTGTTTAGCTTGCAGTTATGCCCTATCTTCAAGCATTGCTGACAATATAACGGCATCCACTCATACTCTACCCTTTGTTCAAGAAGTTTTCCTTTAGGATCTCTTATACACACCACCTCTCTAGGTTTTTGCATAATGTCCACCTCAACCAAAATACGAGCATACGATATTCTAAGCTTCTTCGCAGTACATTCATCAGTGGTAATTGGCTTCCCTATAGCACTGACAATTTTGGACAAATTTTTCTCCCCCCACAAATGTAAAGGAGATTTGGCATCGTGATCCAAAACGGTAGCACCCTGAGTAGATACTCTTTCATCTCAAAGTCTGGGCTCCATTGCCTGGGAAACACCGGTTTTCCATATATGAAGTAGGGGCCTTGGGACATAACATTTTCCCTATCCTCATTACTCTTAAAACGCACTATGAAATAGCCTTCATCGTTGTAAAACAGGTTCGGGAGGGAGACGAAGTTCCACGCTTTCTCCATGAACTTAATTACTGCATTCATCGACAATGATTCCCCAAGGGAAAATAGAATCATAGCGTGTTCCTAGTATTCTAGTTCATCTTCTATATCAGTCTCATCAAACATGACTTCAACATCACCATTAACAATATTAGGAGCAATATACTCAACACTCATACCTCTATTCAGACTTTGATTCCCTTGAATAATTTCCACCCAAGGTTTAGTCTGTTCCACATGGTGCTCCTCTGGTTTCAATTTCGCTTCATCTTCAATCCCTTGAACATCCAATGGTGAATCCTTCGATGGACTATGAATCACCACCGGCGGACTCTCATCTTCCACCACCTGGTTAACAATCTCAGGAGACACAACTTCAACATCCGATTGTGTTATTATGGTCCTTTCCACCCCTTTTCGGCCTGGCGCCACCACAAGTTTTGGCCGACCGACACCCCTTTTGCCCATGGATCTCAAACCCTAGCAGAGCATAGGACCCCTACTTCAATTACAATTACAACTAATGATATTTATTTATTTTATAAATAAAACAATAACATACTTTTATTCTCAAAACAAACTAAAGAATAGTTTTCATATCAACTTTATTTTTATAAATTACTAATATATTAATAGAAAATAAAAAACTAATAGAAAAGGGGACATTAACCAAAATTTTCAAGGATAATAAAATCTATATTATAATTTTTTATCTATTTTGAGAAAAAGTAGTTCTGCAATTGTTAGGCAAACAATATTGAGGTGGCAATTTGATCCATTAAGATAAAATTTATCCAATTCATTCACTAAAAAATTCATCCAATTTATCCACCACATAAAAAAAAAGTTAATGGATTAGAGTACATCCATCCATTTTATATGTATTGATGGATTCAATTCATCCACATATTTTAATAATTCAAATTTTTTTCAAAAGCAAAAAAATCAAATTTTTTGTGAAATAAAAAAAATAACTTTATTTCGGAAATAAAATAATTGCTTTTTTTTCCAAAAATTTAAAAATTGATTTTTTGATAAATTCAAAAACTCAATTTTTTTTTGAAAAAAAAATATATTTTTCAAAAATACAAAAAAAAACCGATTATTTCCCAAAAGAAATTTCAATTTTTCCTCGAAAATACAAAAAATCGGTTTTTTTTTCAAAAATAAAAAAATGAATTTTTTTCGAAAATAATAAACTGATTTTTTTGAAAATAAAAAAATTGATGTTTTCTAGAAATAACAAAAATTATTTTTTTTCGAACAAGCTTCTCAAATAAAGAGACTGCCACTTGTTGAAAAAAATCTCAGAGATTATCTACACTTTGATGTGGCTGGATACGTGATGGTGATTGGTTGACAATTTAAAATTATTTTATACTGTCAATGCAAATTCTATTTTCTCATTAAATAAATAAATAAATTTTCTTTAAGAAATAACTAAAAAAACTAAAATTTCCTTTAAAAAAATAAGATTTAATATAAAAGTGAAAAATATCTCAAAAACATATCTTCTCAATTATTCCCTCCGTCCTAAATTATTCCCCAAGGGTACTCATCAAATGTGAAGAATTTTGTGTCAAAGAATTATCATAAACAATGTGTGATCACACGATCACCTATTACCACATTCGAAATAACAAGTGTTTAAGAAAATGAAACTCTTATTACAACTATTCGTGGCAAAGATTTAATCTCTTTGAACTGAGTGAATTACTAAGTCTTATTCATTCAGGCATGGTTTTACGAAGCAACCTACCCTCATAGTCTTAGAAATGTACACCTTGCGGACTTACATACCTAATCATACTCCATCATTTAAAAAAATTAATTTTTCTAATTTTCACAACAATAAAAAAAATATTAAATAAATAAATTTTCTTTCAAAAATAACTAAAAAATCCAATTAATATAGTAATTTTTTAAAAAAAATATAAGATTTAATATAAAATTTAAAAATGTCTCAAAAACATATCTTTGGAATCAATATGTCAATTATGTTCTATGATTTTATTTATTAAGAGTAAAAATATAACTAATTTAAAAAAAAAAATCTGCAGCAAATATCGCAGCGAAGTTCCCAGCAAATTCCGCAGTAAACTTCGCAGCAATTCCTGTGAAAGAAATCGCAGTTAAATCCGCAGGAAAATTGTTATATTATTTTAAAATCATAAAGCGCAGGTAAAGTCTCAGGAATTCTTGCGAAATTTGCTGCAACTAAACTTTTTGTAGGGTATAATGTTTCACAATTTAAATTCGCAGGTAAAATCGTAGGAATACCTGCGGATTCTTTTCCGTCGAAAATCCGCAGTTAATTCCTGTATTTCTAGTAGTGACAATTACACCAAACATGAATTTATAATCAAATTATATCATATAAAGATCTTGTATGGATTAAGTCCCGCTCAAGTGATTCCCTGCTCCCAAATTCTCACTCTTCATTCTCCCACTCATCAACATCAGTTATCCTATAAAACTTCATTATCCTCATACATATTCGAAATGGATTTCAATACCCCTCCACCTCCCTTCACCCCAAACTCCTCCTCCGCATCTTCACCTCCAAACTCTATTCTCGATTACAACGACAAAAACTACTCCAACCCACTCCTTCCAGCCAATAACGACAACCATATGCCATGAATTATTACAGTTGTGGTGGTTGTCATTCTTGTTTTGTTCTATACACTACTAAAAAACATGCATTCAACAACGCCATGGTCACCGCGATTTTTCCCTACACCGTGGTGACATATCTTAACTAAGGCGCTACCATATTTATTTTGTCTTTTGATTAAAAATTATTTGTATATAACAGCGGTTACAGAACCAATCGTTGTGATACAATCAAACTTTCGTCGGTTCGAACCTCAGTGCCATAAAATATTTTATTCTTTTAACGTTAAGGCGCACCTTTTCTTTTTTATTTATTTTAAAATTCACAAATAAAAGGGTTATCACTACGGTTCTTTTGGTTAACCGTAGTGTTATATTTATAATAAATAAAGACTTATCTATACGGTTGGTAATGTTAACCGTTGTGAAATAGTTTACCCATATATAAGGGAATTAACTTTCACTTATTGACAGTAGCGTCGTTGCCTTCACAGTGAAACCCTAGAACCCATTTTTTCTCTTCGGATTCACCGTTAGCCGTGAATATTGTGCTCATACATTAAGGTATTCTTCTTCTTCCATCTATTGTTAGATATTTCCCATTATCTCGTTTGTTGCATGTTGTTTTTGTTGATTTTTCTCATTTTTTCAAATTCGTCTTCACTACCTTAACAAAGACCATACTTTGACTATGGTACATAATGTTTGTGTAGCTATGGAAAAAAATACAAGAAGCATGAAGCTATGATGTAAACTTCATCCACTTTGTACTTCTTTTTCATAGCTTGACAAACAAGATGTTAGTAAATGAAGAAACAACAGTGTCACAAACTTCATCTAGTTTTAGAAACAATAAAAGGAAATATAAGAAGTATGAAGCTTTTATGTAAGCATCTTCCTCCTTGTATTTCTTTTTCATTGTTTTCCAAACTAGATGAACATCATAATTGATTCCTGTTCCGCTATTAGTTTCATTAAAAGCTACGTCCTGGAAATCTATTATATATCTCTTTACTCTTATGGTTTTAGGGTTTGGTTTCAACCGAGGATGCTGATTTTTGAAGTTTGCTGTGTTTTCTTACAGGTTAAGTGGATGATACATGGTGATGATGCTGGTGGTAGCAAGCGTATTGTATGAGTTTATAATATTTGGTTCTGGTATAGGATTTTATTTGAGTTTATTATATTCTATGTAGATTGTTTGTTTCACTAACCCTCACTTAAAATACATTCATTTAATTTGACATAGATACTTATAATCTGCAAATTAAGTTGTATTTGAAAACCAACTTATATGAATCAATGTTTTCGAATTGCATCCCTCTCATCGTTCATCTCACGTTCTTTGATATATAGATTATGGTATAATGATCTGGCTCCTTAGATGCAACGTTATCTTCCATTATAGTTAAATTTCATTAACAACAAATTATTAGTTAATTTGCCTCTCCATCAACACTTATAATCGTAAAATTTTCGATTATAAAAATTATGATGATAAGTGATGATGATGATGAGGCAGATTATCCAATGTCTTGTTCTTATGGAAATTTAAATATAATCGAAGATAGCGATATATCGAAGGAGTCAGACCAATAAACCACAACATATATGTAAAAGAGCGTGAAATGCACGATGAGACGAATGCAATCAGAAAACATTAGTTTGTTTAAGTTGGTTTTTAAGAATAGTTTAATTTGCAGATTATAGACTTCTTTATCAAATTGAATCCTTGTATATTTCTTTAGTGAGGTGTTTGGAAAACAAGCAATCTATATTTAATATAATGAACTCAGGGTACTTACAACAACGGTTAGTTATTGTAACTGAGATCAAAGATAATATAATAAACTCTGAGAACTTTCAACAATGGTTATCTATTGTAACCGAGATCAAAGATAATTTATATTTTACATAATTTGTTGCTGATGGGTTTCGAACCCAGTACCTTAGTGTAGGTATCACAACGGTTTATTATCATAACCGTTGTGATATGTGGCGCGTGTCCTGCCTTTCAATAATGGTTTCCAGACCGTTGTAGAAACAACGAACTTACAACGAAACTATACTTAAGAACGGTATGTCAGGTGTGATGGTACCCCTTTTCAAACCGTTGTGAAAGGGGTTTTCCGTAGTAGTGATAACAATATCTTAATCCTCTAATAAACATATTAAGTGACGCAATTAGAACCACGGAGGGAGACTTTTGTCCTCAAATTGTGGTTTGTGTTTTTACAATATCTTTGGTGTTAAAGTTAGTACTTATTGAATTAACTCCTAGCCGGTTCAAATTTTGAACCACGTATGAGTACTAGTGTTGTTGTTTTTCATGATTCTTTTTCATGTTATGTTGTTGTATTTACCTTTTCCGTATGCAAGTTAAGTTGTTTGAGAACAAGCAACAGTTCAAGTGTGGTGAAGTTTGATAACACGCAATTTTATTGTTTATTTTCCTCGACTTTCACATGTTTTTACTGTCATTTGTATCGCTTTCGCTTTGTTATGCTGATATTATTCGTTGTTTTTCAGTTACTCGTTACTCAGAAACACCTATGCGGAATAATGGAGAAAAACAGCGAATACGAAAAAAAAATTAGTACTAAAAATTCGCAGGAAATATCGCAGTAAAGTTCCCAGCAAATTGCGCAACAATTCCTGCGATATTTCCTGAGAATTTTGAGGTTTCTATGGTTAGATAATTGCTGCGAAAGAAACCGCAGTTAAATCCGCAAGAAATTTGATATATTATTTTAAAATCATAAATCGCAGCTAAATTCTCAGGAATTCCTGCGAAATTTGCTGCAACTTCAATATTCGCAGGAAATAATTTTTCACAATATGAATTCGCAGGTATTTCTGCGGATAATTTTCGCAGGAAAATCCGCAGGTAATTCGTTAATTTCTAGTATTGTCTATTAAAATTTTCTACAATGTTTCAAATAGACAAGAGTGGTTTTTACTTTCTAGTAGCTTTCATTATATGTTTACTCTATAACTGTAGTCGCTGTATGACAATTACATTCTATTAATCTATATAATGGAATAAAAACTTTTATTTTAAGAATGTAGACATTAAAAGAATGAAACTGATCCAAGTATACATTGATTTGTGACGAATTTTCGTATTTTGTTACTCAACTCTCCAACTGATCCAAGTATTTACTAAGTACTAAATTTGAAAACTATTATTGTGCAAAATCAAAATGCATAAATCTCTCATAATATCTCCTACCTAGAATTAAAGATCAATTAAGAACGAAACAAGTGTAGTCTGATTTATTTGTGGCTTTCATTTTGGGAATTCTAGTTTCATTAAATTAAACACACATGAACCAAACAACTAAGCTGTCATGAGAAGTTTGTCTTTTTATTTACATATGGCATTTGTGGTTTGTTCTTTTTGGTATGTTTTCTAAACTTGTTGATTTATATATAATTGTACACGTTAAATGGAAGGTGTTTTTGCGTTTTTCTTGACAAAAAGCAACACAACTTTATCATACGTGATGATGATATTTAATAATTTCTGTTATAATCATGAAAAAGTAAGATCAAAGGTCTATTAATTGCAAAGTTTTGTTTTTATATCCATATCAGATGTGGACATTGTACTGTAACATTTATGTTGAACTTGTTTCTTAGTTAGTTGAGTGTGAATGAAATGTGTTTTCCCAAACAAAACTACTAGAAACTTTGTTTTCCTATGGATTTTAGCTCAATTTCCACAGGATTCCAGCGGTTTTTGTTCCCAGCTAAAACTTTCATGGTAATATTTTTAGCAGGAAGATTCGCAGATAAATCCACAGGAAAAAACCGCAGGTAAATTCGCAGGAAATGTCTGCAGGTAAATTCGCATCTATCATGAGTTTTAAAAATAAAATAAAAATTATTTAATCTAGTTTTTATTTTAAATTGAAACAATCTCTAGATATGCATTGGTTCTACTAATACTAAACAAGATAAACATATATACACCAAAGTCTTTCAAAGAAATCCAACATTTGTTCAACTAAGTTATAAAGATAAAACAATTCAAATTACAACCAAGTCAACAAGAAAAAAGTACAAATCAAAGCCTCCTTCGGAGGCTGCATAGCCTCCTTGAACTTAGAACATGTTTGTGTAGCCAGCATTGTACAATTGTTCACATGCAGTCGCATCGTATAAACTTCTCAATGCTTCCGGAGGCCCCCGACAGGAGTGTTTCCAGGGAGAATGATGTTATCGATGTCGAACGCAATACTGAATAAAGGCTGACATGATATTTAACACTACGAGATCAACAAAAATAATAGACATTTTCAAAAAAGATTTTCAATTCACACACGCATTAATTTTCAAACTCACACGTGCATATCAATTAGAAATAGAGAAAACATCTGAATATCAGACTCAAAGGACTTAACAACGTCGCATTATCGCTCGAAGCTTCATTATAGTGATATACACATAAAATTTCCAGAACATTGAAATCGAAAAAAAAAATCTAAAAATCTAAAAAAAAATGATAAATAGTTTCGGCCGATTTGAGATGAAGATAGTAAAGAACGAGAAAAAACTTCAAAACGAGTTGCAGTGGGAGGCTTCAGGCGTAAATAGTGGTTGTTTCGTTATTTGCGGTTTGAGAAATTTGTTGGAAGCGGCACGAGATTGTTGAGATGAGGAAGAATGTTTCGATTTGGGAAAATTATGCCCTAATTAGGGTAGAAAGAGTGAGGGAAGATGTTTGTGGTTATTTGTGGGTGGGGTTTTGAAATAAATATTGTTTTACATTTTCTGTTATTTTTTTTTCAACGTGTTACAAATAATATAAAAATAAATACATTATTATTTGTATTAAAAGTTATTTAATCTTTAACTAATTTAATATATGTGTTTTAAATAAGGGAATAATTTAATTTATTAGAAAAAGAGAAAAATCTATAAATCTGTTTATTCAAAATTTTATATTTTTCATATTATATTTGATAATTACGAATTACAGATCATCAATTATAATGTGTTAATACGCTTATATCTATAATCTCTACTTTACACAATTAAAAAGAAAAGAGAATAAAAATTTAATTGTTAGTTTTTGATTATTTATTATTAATATATTATTTCTTTGTTTTTTCAAAGAGATCTCTCAATTTTTATAAATAAAAAATTTATTCGACAATATCAATTTATAAATATTTTTATTTTATAAATTGATATCGTCGAATCATGAAAAATATTTTTTTTATTTTTTTACATTATCTATAAATTGACATCATCGAGTCACAAATTTTTTCAATAATAAATAAATTGATTTATGATTAATTATTTCAAATATCTTTCATAAATTTCCAGTTTTTGAAGTATTAATTGAATATAGGGTTAAATATGTTTTTGGTCCTCTTAAATATCTCAAATTTCGTTTTTAGTCCCTCAAAATATTTCCTTCAAAGAATGGTCCACCTAAAATTTTTCATCCACACTTTTGGCCCCAAATACTAAAATCGTCGCTAAAATTGTTGCTAATTCAGTCACTAAGTAATATACCGTCGCTAATTATGTCGCTAAGTTTAGATGGAAAATTTTAGGAGGAGCGTTCTTTGAAGAAAATATTTTGAGGGACTAAAAACAAAATTTGAAATATTTACGAGGATCACAAACATATTTTACCCTTGAATATATATGCACTAAAATAATTCATTATATAAATTAGATAATGAGAACTCACACAAAAGCACTTGGATAAGATGGTGGGGTCTCTTTCAGTATAACCAGAGATCCTAGGTTCGAGTCCATCCTTAGCCACACAGTAGTGTCAAATCTGTTGGAATTAACCCAAAACCTTTTGAGAATTCCTATTCAATCTTGATCTCAATATTGTTAACAATCACACGTAATGGCAACGAAAAGAAAAATTGAGAAAGAAAGAAAGAAAGAGAAACGAGAAATAAGAGCGTTGGAGAAGAAGATGAAAAACTGCAGAGTTCTTTCTGCCCACAATCTGTGGGAACTTTCAATATTCACTTGCAATTGCAAACTGTGAATTATCAAATTTGATTATTACAATGATAAGGGTTCCCCCTATTTATAGATTTAGGTTAACTTGCATCTCAAGTTAAAGCCCAAACTATAAAAGCCCAAAAATATCTAATATAATATTTCTAAATCAAATATAATCTTTCTAAAACAATGAATTACATATTTAACACACCACCTAATTTATTGTGTCTAAACTGTCTACATTTATCATAGACCTTAGCTTCTTGAAAACTTCGACCTGCACTCCCTTCGTCATGATATCTGCAAACTGACTCTCAGTTCTGCAGTGTTACAAGTTCATCTTCCCTTTTGCTACCTGCTCTCGAAGATAATGGAACCTCATTTCGATTTTGTTGCTTCGACCATGTACTATTGGATTCTTTGCCAAGTTGATAGCTGACATGCTATCGATCTACTTGGTAATTGGTCCATGACTCTTCCCTGTGATCTCTTCGACCAAGTTCACCATCCAGGTTGCTTGAAATGCACAAAGAGAAGCAATTATGTATTCTGCTTCGCATGAGGACAATGCCACTACTGGTTCTTTTCTCGAACTCCAAGCAACTAGTGCACCACCTAACATAAACACATAGCTAGCTGTGGATTTTCTATCCTCAGCATCACTACACCAACTAGAGTCGGTGTATTCCACTAGCTTGCATTCTTTTCCTTCATCAGCTGCAAGAAACAAAATGTCATAGTCAAGAGTTCCTTTCAGATACCTCAGTATCCTCTTCGTTGCTGCTAGTTGTGATACCTTTGGCTTCTGCATGAATCTACTTACCATACCCACAATGTATGCTAATTCAGGCCTTGTGTGACAAAGGTATCGAAGTGACCCAATAAGTCTTATGTATTGGGTTGGGTCAACATCATCTTTATCTGAATCTTTCGACAGTTGCAGTCTGGTCTCAGCTGGAGTCGAAGTTGAATTGCAATCTTGCATCTCAAATCTCTTGAGTATATCACCTGCATATCTTCTTTGATGCATCATCAAACCTCTACTAGTCTTGTAGAATTCGATGCCAAGGAAATATGAGAGATTTCCCAAGTCTGACATTTCAAACTCCTCACTAAGGTCATGTTTGAAATCTTCGATCTCCTTCTTGCAACTTCCTGTTATCAACAGGTCATCGACATAGAGACATAGTATAAGCAATTCACTATTGCTTCTTCTTATATATACTCCATGTTCAGTCTTACACTTCACAAATTCCTTCTCCCTTAAGAAGCTGTCAATTTTCTTATTCCAAGCTCTTAGAGCTTGCTTAAGTCCATACAGGGCCTTATGTAGCATGTACACCTTTCCTTCTTCGCCTCGTTTCACAAACCTAGCTGGTTGTGCGACATAAACTTCTTCGTCTAAGGGGTCATTAAGGAATGCACACTTCACGTCCATCTGACATGTGTGCCAATTATTCATATTTGCTAGACCAACAACTAACCTGATTGTTTCAATCCTAGTAACAGGTGCAAACACTTCGTCGAAGTTGATTCCTTCATTCTGAAGAAATCCTTTAACCACAAGTCTCGCCTTGTGTCGAGTTACTTCTCCTTTAGGATTCACCTTCACCTTGTAAACCCACTTCACATCAATTGCCTTCTTGCCTTGAGGCAATTCGACAAGTGACCAGGTGTTGTTGACTTCGATGGACTCTAACTCCTCATTCATTGCTTTCACCCACTTCGAATCTTTCAATGCCTCAACTGCATTGACTGGTTCGACATATGCGTAGAAAGTATAGTGTATCAGCTCACCCTCTTCATCAACCACATCATCTGATGTAATTACACATTCTTGCATCCTTGCAGGCATGTGTCTTGTTTGTCGACGTCTGCTTGGACCTGCTTCATCTATGACTTGTTCCTGTGGAACTTCTCTTTCGACTTTAGTGGCTGGTTCTTCACAAGAGATTCTCACTGAATCCTTCTGTACATTCTCAGTCCAATCCCATTCTTTAAGCTCGTCTATGATCACGTCCCTGCTGATTACTACCTTTTTATTCATTGGGTCGAACTGCTTGTATCCTCCAGTCGAATGATATCCTATCAAGATCTTCGGATTCGACTTATCATCAAGCTTTCTTCTCAACTGATCTAGCACATGTCTATGTGCTATAGATCCAAACACCTTCAAGTGACTAAGGCTAGGCTTGACACCAAACCAACATTCTTTTGGTGTGATTCCTTCAAGCTTCTTCGTCGGACATCTGTTCAAAATATATGTTGCTGTTGAAACCGCTTCTCCCCATAATTATTTGGGTAGATGCTTTATGTTCAACATACTTCTCACCATGTTCATGATGGTTCTGTTCTTTCTTTCTGCAATTCCATTTTGCTGTGGAGTGTAGGGTGGCACCACCTCATTCACAATCCCTTCTTTCTCACATAATGCATCAAACTCTTTCGACGCATACTCTCCACCACCATTAATCCTTATAATTTTCAGCTTTCTACCACTCTGTCTTTCGACCATAGATTTGAATCTGGCAAATACCTCGATTACATCACTTTTCTTCTTGATGAGGTAAGTCCACAGCTTTCGACTGTAATCATCTATGAACGTGACAAAGTATCTGTTGCCACCAATCGAATCCACCTGGAGTGGACCATATACATCAGAGTATATGACTTCTAGAATTTCCTTCGACTTCCTTCTTGCATCCTTGCTGAATCTATTCTTATGTTGTTTCGACTGAACACACTCTTCACATACTTCACTTGGAATGTCGATTTCAGGTAATCCTGAAGCCATATTTCTTCTCTTTAGCTCTCTGACGTTATTGAAGTTGAGATGGCCTAGTCGAAAATGCCATAACCACTCATCTCTGCTAGCTGCAGTTGCTAGGCACTTGTGCTCCATCACATTGAGTTCAATCTTGAAGGTCCTATTCTGAGACATTGGAGCCTTCAAGATCAACCTACCACATGCGTCGAGAACTCTCATCATCTTGTCTTCGTTCGAAACCTTGTAGTTATTTTCGACCAACTTCCCTATACTAAGTAAATTACTCTTCATGCCTGGTATGTACAACACATTGGAAATTATTGACCTCTTGCCATCTTTCCTCATAATCAAAACATCACCAACACCTTCAACTGCTAGAGTGTTGAACTTTGCAAACATCACAGCGTTCTTCGACGAGGGCTTCATGTTGACAAACCAATCTTTCCTTCCAGTCATGTGTGATGAGCATCCTGAGTCCAAGTACCACTGGTCCTGGAATCTCCCTTCGTCTCTTGTTGTGACCATCATCAACATTTCTCTTCTTCATGTTTCGCCAACTTTGCATCAGTTTCTTGATTCTTCTTCTTTTCTGCATAATCACTAAAATAGTGACCATACCTCTGACAATTGAAACATTGAATGTGACTCTTGTCAGGCTTTCGACCACCACCTCTTCCTCTACCTGTAGCACCACCTCTTTGGTTGCCTTGGTTCAATGGTTTTCTCTGATACGACCAGTTTCCTCCATGCTGATTTCGACCAGTTTAATTGTTGTAGCCTCCTCTACCTTTGTTGTCATTCCAGATTCCTTTTCCTTTCCTTTTCTGACTGCGCCTGCAAATCCATATCACTCTTCGAATTTCCTGTAGCTCTTTCAACCATCCTTTGTTCATGAGACTCAAGTGTCCCTTGAAGCTCTTCCTTCGTCAATACTGACTAGTCTTTCGACTCTTCTATGGCTACTACCACGTGGTCGAACTTTGGAGCCAATGACCTCAAGATCTTTGCAACAACTGATCTTGATGTCAACACCTCTTCACATACCTTGATTTGATTCACCAGCTTTGTAACTCTGGCGAAGAAATCAATTATACTTTAATTTTCTTCCATCTGAAGCAACTCATAGGTTCTCTTGTGAGTTTGTAACCTCACCTCTTTCACCTTCTCTGCGCCTCCAAACGACTTTTCAAGAATCTCCCATGCTTCCTTCGCTGACTCTACATCACTAACATTTTCAAAGTTATCTGGATCGACACACTGATGGATTATAAAGAGAGCTTTATAATCTTTCTTCTTCAACTCTTTGTGTGCAGCCTTTTCTTGATCCATCGCTTTCTCTGCAAGCGGTGCTACTCCTTCCTTCACAAGATCCCAAAGATCTTGATAACAAAAAACCACCTTAATCTGCTTGCACCAAACCTCATAATTATCTTTCTTTAGAATCAGAAGGCTCACCGAAAAGTGCCCGTTCGGATGATTCTTCCCCGTCACGATTTTCCTTCCTTGAATAACAATCGGAGCTCTAGATACCAGACGTTGGAATTAACCCAAAACCTTTTGAGAATTCCTATTCAATCTTGATATCAAGATTGTTAACAATCACACGCAATGGAAACGAAAAGAAAAATTGAGAAAGAAAGAAAGAGAAAAGAGAAATAGTAGCGTTGGAGAAGAAAATGAAAAACTGCAGAACTCTTTCTGCCCACAAACTGTGGAAACTTTCAATATTCACTTGCAACTGCAAACTGTGAATTATCAAACTTGATTATTACAATGATAAGGGTTCCTCCCTATTTATAGATTTAGGTTAACTTGCATCTCAAGTTAAAGCCCAAACTATAAAAGCCCAAAAATATCTAATCTAATCTTTCTAAATCAAATCTAATTTTTCTAAAACAATGAAGTACATATTTAACCAAATCTTTTATAGAGAATTTGTTGTCTATTATGGTCCAACATGACTCGAGGAATTATAATATTTTATCTAGGGTATAATTCTCTTCGTACATCTTACTTCTACACTTAAAATCAAAATAAATTAATATTTACAAAAATTATATGCAAGAAAAATACAAAAATGTAGTATAAAACAAAATCCGCAGCAAATTCTGCATGTGTTTCCTGCGGATATTCTAATGCAGTATGTTTTGTTCATTTCGCATCAAAATCCGCAAGTAATTATGGGGAATTTCCTGGCAAATATTTTTCCACATGAATTTATAATCATTTGTGTAATTACAAGAAAAACAGCAGGTTTTCCTACAAAATTTCCTGCTAAATTGTCTTCCACAGGAAGCTAAATTTTATTTTATAAATTGCATGTAAACTTGCGTGTAGGAAATTCCGCAGGTTAACAGTGTATTTCTAGTAGTGAGATCCTATTCTTTGTTGGGTGGTGTTATTTAGCAGCTCAATGAAATTGAGTTTTTGTTACTTTTATTTGTTTTCAGTGAGTTTGTTTCTATCTTTCTGCTAGAACATGTTTTTATTTCTTTTCGTTTGTTTAGTGTTGTTTGCATTTTATAAGAAAGGTGGTTGGAACGTCGATGCTTTTTGTTTTCTGTTATACTTCTTGAACCATGTTTTTATTTCAACGAGACTTCCTTTACCTTTTAAAATAAATAAAAATTGGAAACAAATACATATAATAAGTAAACATATATATTATATCACTATCAGAAATACAAAGATTGCTAGCGGATTTTCTTGTTAAAAATTACCCGCAGATATACTTGCGATTTTAGCTGCAAATTTATGTTGTGAAGCATTGTTTCTTGCGAAATATGAGCTTGCAGCAAATTCCGCAGGAACTCCTGAGACTTTACCTGCAACTTTTTATTTTAAAATAATATATTAATTTTCCTGCGGATTTAATAGAGATTTATTTTGCAGGAAACAATTATCCATTGAAACCTTAAAATTCTCAGGAAATTTCGTAGGAATTACTGCGAATTTTGCTGCGGAATTTGGTTTGAACTTTACTATGGTTTTCACTCTAGATTTTTTAGTACTAATCCCTCCTACGGAAAACCCATTTAACAACGGTTGGAAAAGATATATAATCACACAGGTACAAGTGTTGTTATGTAGAGTGTGGTTGTATATATGATACTTACAATCACAGCCCAGTAACCGTTGTAATATACTGGAAAGCGTGCACCCTATCACAACGACTTTACAGACGACCGTTGTGATAAACATAGCGCCCGGGATATTATAACGGTTATGCTATACACTACTACGTAAATACCAATTAACAACGGTTGGGAAAGATATATAATGGCGTAAGCGCAGACATTGTTATGTAGAGTGTCATTGTAAATGGATACTTATAATCACGAGCCATTAACCGTTGTAATTACCTGGAAACAGCGTGCCCTATCACAATAGTTATTAAAACGAACCGTTGTGATAAATATAATGCTTCTAGGTTCGACTCCCAGCTGCGCCGTTTTTATATTTATTTTTTTCTGTGCAGCGCGTGAGATATTATTACGGTTATATTTTATACTCGTCATTGTATATTATGCAGACACAAATATACAACCGCGACTTGGTTTTATAACCGCAGTCAAAACTTCCTATGTTTTAAATATCCATTTCTCAGCCATTCAAATTCATCCCATTATTGAACCTGTAACCATTTTAACCATAACACATAAGGTATACATGCATATAAAGAGAATGAAATGCTTCCTATGTTTTAAATATGCATTTCTCAGCAATTCAAATTCATCCCATTTTTTAACCTGTAACCATTTTAACCATAACAGATAAGCTAACATTGTTCATTTGTAAGTATTGTAATTATTATAACCATAAAATACAGCTAACAGATAAGGTATACATTCTGTAAGTATTGTAACTATTATAACCATATTTACACCAAACACTATATTCATGTCATCAATACAGAAAAGTGTTATTCACATCATCTCTACAGAAAAAAGTCATTGATATCATCAATCAGCAGGACCCTTAAGAACATTGTGGATATATGTCCAACGTTTACGAAGATCTACGAAGTCCTCAACGGGGAATGGGGTTTCGTCGTTAAACATCTACATAAGAAACATCTACATAAGAGAGACGATAACATGTATGATAATAATTCAATAGTCAACTTATCTGTTAATATATGTAAATATTTTATGACATGTATACCTTATCCCATGAATCAATAATGCCAACAAGGACAATGTTCAGCATGTGTTTCATGACATAATAACCACACTCGTAATTCCCGGGTTGTTTCCTTGTCTACAATTTTAAGCAAAAATCACATGAATACAGCCACAATGAATGTAAATGAAAGAAACATAATCGTGCCACTTACTTTAGGTCGGATCCATCCGGGATTTCCTCTAACATTGTTCATCATATTCACTTGCTCCACAACACTATACATTGAATTTGAATTAAACATATTATATGATAAACTAATTACAATGTCAAAGAAAATGAATTAAACATACACTTACGAATTAATCATATATTTCATTTTGTTTTGCAGTGGATCATGCAAGGAACACAGAAAAGTTATCGTATTCGTCCTAAATGATATGATGATCAATTGCCAATGACCACTGAATAAACAAGAGCATATATAGGTTAATGGTATTTGCTAAAACAAAATTAAATATAGAATAAACATCAATTACAAAAATACTTGCGTGCAGAGGAATGATGCTAAGTAACATTCTTTTCCTCCCTCATTTAACCGTATTATCAAGTACTCTCGGATATCTTTTGGTTCTTTAAAAGTCCAACGAATAAAAAATGGATCCAAGATTCCGTAAGTACTCGATTTATTCAACTCTATACAAAGATGGTGAATGTACCTAAATGGTAAAATAAAATGAATAAATTAGGGGTGATGTTCTATAAATGATAATATTCTATAATGACATGTATATTCAACTATATATACTTACGTGCACCAAACTTGCAATATCCCGATGTCCAACCACTTATACCCACCAAGAAAATCCCTTACATCATCAAGATCATAATAGAATAAACTCAAACGTGGACAATGTTCTAGCGGGAGAGGTTGCGCTTCATTTATCATCGCAACTTTCAAGTATAAGATTCTGATTTCATTTGTATTAGGGTCCATTATATCATTGCGGTTACCCGCAGGGGGGATGGGCTGAACAATCACTTCCTTTTGTAGAAGCATGACGTACAACACTTCTACTAGGGGTTCGATCATCATCATCACCATCAACATTACTGTGATCTTCATTTGTCAGTTGTTCCAAGTTTTCACTTAATCTCTACATCATAATATTCCATTAAAACATAAAACAAAAACAAGCACAATATTATATATCATACATTTCCGATAAAACACTAACATATCAAGTAAAGTACATACCGAATACAACTCTTGGAACCTTTCCATATCTTTCTCCCTTTTTTCCTTCTCCTCTTCTAACATTCTCTGTTGTTCTTCTAATTGCTTCTCAAAAATTTCAATCTTTTGTCTATGTGCAATAATTTCTGGGCTTTCGGTATTTTTTCTTTGAGACCCAAAGAATGACCTCAAGCCGACACCTTCTCCAACAGCACGGGCACGCCCACCATGTTCATCTGTTCCGATAGCTTCTACTAATATGTCATGTCGTGCTTGCGGAACAAATGTGCCTTCACGGGCTGCCTCAACCAACTTATCCTACACAACATGAGAAACTTACATATATTGTTACCAACGCATTTAAATAAAAAATAACATAAGCACCACAAATTATACTTACAATTTTTTTGGCAACTACTCTTGAAGCCTCAGAGGTGTACTCTCCATCTGGTCTTAATCGAGCCCTCTTCCATTTCTCATGTCTTGAAGGTGGAGATGGGATGCGATCATCTCCAGTTTCTGATTGTCTTTCAAGCATGATTTTTTTCTCAAGATTCCTATAACCCCCACGAGACAATCTATGGGGGTACATGTCCTTGTCCTTATTGAGTATTCCGACTTCGCTTTTAACCTGTTATGAACATAGAGAAAAAAAAATATGATTAGTATCTATAACTCATTAGCATAACATTATCGGTTACATGAGAATAGTACTAACCTTAAATTCCTCAGAACGACGTATCTTTGCAAAACTTTTCCATTACTTCTTCGATATAAAACTATAACGAATCCATGGATGAGCAAGACCGCTCTTAGGCCTCCTAATGTAGTCAGCCGTGAGTTGTGCCTTAAATCCCCTCCAACGAGTACCATCATATGATATCCACTTTTTTTTTCAAATTTGAGTCATCGTCGGTAAACTCAAAATTCAACTACATTTAAATCAATATATAAGTATGTATTAGAAATTATAGATATTGATATCAGCGATATATGAAAATTATAGTATGTAATACCTTAACATCAACCCATATGCTTTCTTTGACCTTATTATCAACTTGTTTCCAATCATTAATCAATATACTGAACTTGCTACGTGCAAGGAACGAAACATAACTCTTAAAAGTAGAATAGTGTTGACAATCCACTACTCTGTACAACAAATCAAACTGGATAGGAATTTTTTCACCTGATGAGTTCCAGACAGATATGAATTGGGGCATCATTATGACGCCTCTTTGTGATCTTTTCTTTGACTTTCAGTTGTTTGAATATCATTGTCTAACATCTCATTTGTTTGAGTGTCTTCACTGGTTTTGGATGAAGAACTCAACAAGGTCGACATCTAAGTTCAAAAACAACAACAACATAAACAATAAGAACATAAACATCAACCACAAAATAAAACAACAACAACCACAACAATGGCAAATGATGTTTACTATAGATGCATGGGGAAAATATTTTACGTACCCTAAACGTGATGACTAAGTAAATGATGTTGGTGTTAGTGATGGTGTTGTCTTCCTTCCTTGTGGTGACGATGGTGTTATTGTTGTTTTCCTTTTAGATGATAACAACTTGGTTGATCGTGACGGTCTTGTCAACTTGGTTGATGATGATGACGACAATGGCTAATACATAGTGAAGTAGGAACGATGGTGTTTTGGATGAAATCGTGTAATGTTTCACAGTAATGAACGTTGGGGTTTGGGTTGAAATCGTGTATTGTTTTGTCTAGTTTCTATTTGCAATGGAAAAAAGGATACTGAAGAGACAAGCTAACTAGGAGTGTATAATATTATCACACTACCACAACGGCCAATATTTGCAACCGTAGTGATATTTTACTTTCATGGTGAAATTTCATAAAAAAAAAAAGCTCCTGAGTATTAACAATTAAAATTTTTAAATAAAAAACAAAATATATCATACGGTTGTAAACATCAAGCGTAGTCATAAACTTTAAAGTTTTTTATTTAAAAATAAATAAAAATGAAAAGGCGCAACTTAACAACGGTGGAACTCTTGAACCATCGTAATAAACTTTTAAGTTTTTTATTTAAAAATAATTAAAAAAGAAAAGGCGCCACTTAACATTAAAGGAATAACATATATGAGGGCCCCTGAGGTTCGAACCCATGAAAGCTTGAGGGTATCACAACAATTGGCTGCTTAACCGTTGTTATATACAAATAATTTTTAATAAAAAAATAATATTATGATAGCGCCTTAGTTTAGAGACGTCACAATGGTGTAGGGAATAAGCGTGGTGACCATGGTGTTGTTGTTTACGCGTTTTGTAGAAGTGTATATAACCAACCGTTGTTACATTTTCTGGAGAATATAGTTCTTTTATAATTAATCTCATATTTTAACTTGTATTATTGTGCACCATATCACGGCAGAAAATACAACTCACATTTGTGATAAAGTTATCATAATAATATTAATTGTATCATATTCAATACATAATCAGTCAACATACAAACCTACCTAATCGACTATAACCTATTTCGTCATTGTTGTTACAACAAATGCAATGAACACTACAAATAAAAAAATTCAGGTAATCTTCAACTGTTTCTTCAGGATCTTCACCTTCAACTTCAATTCGTTCTCCTTGACTTTGAAGGTGTTAACCATCTCCTGCTCCTCATTCAAGGTATTTACCAGTGAAGAAATTATTTGTTTTGCCCTAAGATTCATCTCCTCATCCAACCAAGCAATGTGAGAGCATTTTTTATATCCTTGAATCTTATACCTCCCATAGCCATAGAAACGGCGGTCTAGGTTTGAATCGGTCCATGCAGTCATCAACGGAGCATCGAGACCACACTTGCATACGTACCTTGAACAACTTGAGGACCTGCTTACATGGCTACAACCGGAGTGCTGAGACATTTTAATGGAAGGATTTGATAGAAACTTGAAGAAACTGGGTGAGAAGAAGACGAACAGTGACTGGTGGGAAAAGAAGACGCGAAAAACAAATCAAAAGGATTTGATGGAAATTATGACTTTCATCTAGTTTATGAAGCTATGAAGAAAAAGTACAAGGTGAATAAATTTTACACAATAACTTCATACTTCTTGTATTTTTCTTTATAGCTACACAAACCATATGTATCATAGCCAAAGTATGCGCTTTGTTAAGGTGGTGAAGACGAATCTGAAAAAAAGAGTACATTCACCAAATGAAAAAATGAGAACCCATTTTTAACAAGAAATGTAAACGAAATCGAAGTATAAGTTAAATGAACGAACCTCAAGTTAGCGATTGGTGAAGAAGAATTTGAGGACGTATCTAAAGGTTGAAGGATGTTAGGGTTATGTTATGATAGAGAAGAGTGAAATATGTTAGGGTTTTCTTTTGAGAGAAACGGCTGTTATGTACTGAACGATAGATACTTTCATTTATATACTAAAAAATATCATTTTTCATCACGGTTAGTGTCATACCCCAAATTTTGACCACTAAGATTTCCCATCATTGTGAAAATCATCATCACAATATGGATGAACCATCATAACTCATTAGTCTCCCCAAAGATGGGTGAACTTTCATTACAATCAAAAGATTAGGGTTTCAAGCCCTCTCAGAGTTCTTAGACAAAAGGTCAATCAAGGAATGACATGATCTTCAACTTGTCTAACCTCTCAAACACCCACAAAGGATCAAGAGGACTCCCACATCAATAATCAAGCACCAGGTTGCAACATTCCAAGTGGATTAAGCCTCAAGATTGCCAGTGTCACCAAATTAGGGTTTTGGTCGACCAGGGCCTCCAGGTGGAAATTTTCCTCTGGACATGAGCCAATGCTTCAAAGCATAACCCAAGATACTCAAAGGGACCTCATGGACCCAATCATCAAGTCAATTTAGGGTTTCTTGACTTAATTCACCCCTAAGTTGACTTTTGGGACAAAACATGAGCCAAGACCTCAAGACATGATTTGAGGGTCTCCAATAAACCACATTGATCCATTTGCAACAATGGATTGATTCAACAAGCTTGATCAACAAGTTTCATTTTCATCTGGACCACAATTAGGGTTTTGAGGAAAAAGTCAACCGTACCTTTGACTTTTGACCCAGGCATGCTCCCAGACCTTGGGACATGATTCAATACACCATATAACACCCATGGAACATGTCCACCAAGTTTGATTTAGGTCAAGGACTTGATTTCATAGAGGATCGCACAGTTTGGAATTCATCTGATAAAAAGTCAACTGTGCACAAAAGTCAACTTTGACTTTTTGATATTTTTCACAAAAATGGTTTTTTAACCCTAAAATGATGTTAATGTATGATTTGAATCATCATTCATCAAGAAAAATCAAGAAAAGTGGGATAACTTGTAAAATGGGTAACCATAAAAACTTAGAAATTTTCTAAGTTATGGAACAAAGTGGCAAGGGTACCAACTTTGGAGGATCATAACTCCTAAACGACAAGGCCATTTTTCCCCATCCAAAGCTTGATTTGTAGATCTCATTACCCTCTACAAAAGCTTAGAACTGACCTCCCTCCAAATTCATCATGGATTTTGAGTTATGGTTGGATCAAAATGGCTGAAAACCTAAAATTGACATTTTTCAACACTTAGCCAAAATCTTCCTTGTAATTTCAGCAAGAATGTCCCAACTTCAAGGATGTTTTTCTCCATGATCCTAGTTGAACCAGTTTTAGGGTCAAACATCAAAGTTGAAGTACGTCATCTCAGCTTTCCAGAAAGTCCTAGAACGTCCATTTATCATACTCGAGCAATGAGTTATGGATTTTACAATAAGGCTTGTTGCAGCTGAATTTTTCAGGACAGATTTGCACATTTCTTGTGCCACACGAATTTTCAAGCCTTGTCATCATTTTGGACACATCTAAGGATCAAATCCAAGGGGGATGATCTGATCCATGAGCCTCCCAAGTCCAAGATTCCACAAATAGCATGCCAAACCTAGAAAACCCTAAAAGAGGGACAAGACTCTAATTTTGGTTTGGAGCATTTAATGAATGCCCAGAGGTGGCATGAACTGAGCTTCCTCCAACTGAATTCAGTCAAGATTCATCCAACAACTAGGGAACCAAAGGCCTGTGCTCTAACCTCTAGTCAATGGCTAGAGGAGACTTGGATTTTCATTGATCAACATTTGCCAAACCTCTGCTGCAGCCACCATTCACTATTGCTTCCAAAACAAACTTGCTCTACTATAAATAGAGCTCATTTGTGCTCAGTTTAAGTACACCAAAGCCATCAAACAGATGTTTTCCTCAAATTCTCTCTTTCACTCCAAAATGCCTTCTTTAGCAAGGTAATTATGAGTTTTTGAGTTAGAGAGCATTTCCATCATAGCTCATGATCCAAACACATCCAATATGTCATATCTAAGCTGTCCAAACCCTCACAAGTGACCTATAACACAAAAATCACAAAGTCACCTCTCAAAACCTCAAAATTGGACTTTTTTGCATTTTTCAAGCCATGTCTTGATTCAGTCACTTTCCAAACCAGATAAGACATCAAACACACTCCAAATATCATCCTTGAAATGTCCCAAATGGTCCCCCCATCTGGAACACCATTTGAGAGAGTTGGCATTTTGGCCACTTTTGCCCATTTTGCAAGAAAGTTCTCAAACTTGCTCCAGAGGTTTCCAGTTGATTCCAACCATCCTAAAAGCTTCTAAGAGGTCATTTGAGGGTGTCCAAAGCATCAAATCATTTATGGAACAAAGCACTTGGTAGGTTGCACAAAATCTCCAAAAAAGAGGTAAGCACCACAACTTGATTTCTTTGAATCATGCTTTCCTTTGATGTCCACATACATGCATCATATGGAACAATTCTTGAAGCAAAAATGTAGTTCTTAATGTGTATGTTGTGATCCTCCTACTGTTTGCACTTTAACATGTTTATATGTGGAGTTTATGTTGTTTTAAATTACAATCCAATTCTGGTTTTTCGATTCGTGTGCTTTGTATGTTGAGTTTCAGTGTGCATGAGTAATACCATTGGATTCCTTGCGAAAAATCGGTCAAGATAGGTTCTTACGGGTTTTAATTTCGTTAAAAATTAAGAGATTTATGCGTGTTGGAAATTTGACGAGAAACGACGTCGAAAACTCAATAGCAGTTCTGGTTTTTTGCATCGTGTGTTTTGTACGTTGAGTTTCAGTGTGTATGTGTAGTACCATTGGATTCCTTGCGAAAAATCAGTCAAGATAGGTTCTTACGGATTTTAATTCCGTTAAAAATCGAGAGAGTTATGCGTGTTGGAAATTTGACGAGAAACGACGTCGAAAACTCAATAGCAGTTCTGGTTTTTTGCATCGTGTGTTTTGTACGTTGAGTTTCAGTGTGTATGTATGGTACCATTAGATTCCTTGCGAAAAATTGGTCAAGATAGGTTCTTACGGATTATAATTCCGTTAAAAATCGAGAGAGTTATGCGTGTTGGAAATTTGACGAGAAACGACGTCGAAAACTCAATAGCAGTTCTGCTTTTTTGCATCGTGTGTTTTGTACGTTGAGTTTCAGTGTGTATGTGTGGTACCATTAGATTCCTTGCGAAAAATCGGTCAAGATAGGTTCTTACGGATTTTAATTCCGTTAAAAATTGAGAGAGTTACGCGTGTTGGAAATTTGACGAGAAACGATGTCGACAATTAACATGCAGTTCTGGTTTTTTGCATCGTGTGTTTTGTACGTTGAGTTTCAGTGTGTATGTGGGGTACCATTGGATTCCTTACGAAAAATCGGTCAAGATAGGTTCTTACGGATTTTAATTCCGTTAAAAATCGAGAGAGTTACGCGTGTTGGAAATTTGACGAGAAACGGCGTCGAAAACAACAGTGCAGTTCTAGTTTTTCAATTCGTGTGTTTTGTACGTTGAGTTTCAGTGTGTATGTGTGGTACCATCGGACTCCTTGCGAAAAATCGGTCAAGATAGGTTCTTCCGGATTTTAATTCCGTTAAAAATTGAGAGAGTTATGAGTGTTTGAAGTTTGATAAAAAAGGTGTTGAAAACTAAAGTTTCAGTACTGGTTTTTGCCCCATAAGAGATGTCGAAGATGATGTTGTGACATCTTTCCTCTTTTTCTTATTTTATTTTCAAAACTCAACCAATTCTTTTACATAGTAAAAATCATCATCTTCCAATTTTGGTTTACACACTTCTTATTCATACTCCATAATATTTTAATCCACAAAAAATCACAAAAAAATATTATTTTTAGATTATTTTTAATATATTTAAAAATATTGTTTTAAATTGTTTTAAATGCTTTTAAAATGATTTCTTTTTCGTGATTTTTAAAAGCAAAATGATTTTAAATATTCATGTGGATAAAATACTTTTTCATAAACCTTAATCATTGTTTATAACATGATTAATGATTTTATTTGATATTTTTATCATTTTTTACTTGATTTTTCTTTGAAAAATGCCTTTAAAAAATGAAATTGGGGTTTCTTTGATTTTCACCCTAACAAATCTTTTTCAAACACTTTTGGGCCTCTAATAGAGTGTAAGTCCCACCCCTTTTGTAAATAAAATATTTTGGGCCTCAGTTATTGTATAAGTCCCGATACGTTAAAAATCTCGGCGCGATCGCCAATTTTCAAACAAAAAAAACCATTGGGCTTCTCCTTGAGCTGTAAGCCCCATCTTGTTGTACAAAAATACTTTTGGGCCTCTAATAGAGTGTAAGACCCAACCCCTTATTTTTAAAAAAAAAAACAAATCATTTTTGGGCCTCATATATTGTATAAGTCCCGATACGAAAAATCTCGGCGCGATCGCCATTTTCAAACTGAAAATCATCTGGGCCTCTACTTGAGCTGTAAGCCCCAACTATTTTTCTTTCAAAGCACTTTCTCCTTTGATTTTGAATATACTATTGTTTTCAATTTTTCTTTGTTGAACAACTAACCAAACAGCATGGAAGCTCTACAACCGAGTAAGTATTTATATGCTTTCTTTACCCGCTTTCATATACATATAACTGTATTGTGGGGCTGTTCCACTGTAAGTCTTCTTTCATAAACTCATATCAACTGTGTAATAATAGTATAGATATTTAGAGTTTCCCCGGCAACTACGTCTAGAACTAGACAGAACCTCGGATGTTTCAACATAACCTAAACAGTAAAGAACTTTTTAGATAACTAGATCTATGAAATCTTCCCCTTTGAACAGTTCATATACAAAGGGCCATTGTTCCATGTGAAACCCCTTCTGGAACTGTTCATCAGCCTCCTCTTGGGCTTAGTACAAGGACCCGCAGGCTTCCTAAAAGCATCCCCGCCTCCTCTTGGGCGTTGTACAAGGACCCTAAGGCTTTTTAGAAGTTTTCACAGCCTCCTCTTAGGCTTCGTATAATGATTCTTCATCCGGGAATGATAGCCTCCTCTTGGGCTTCGTAAAAATTATCCCTCGGCTTCTTAAAAGTTTCCAGCCTCTTCTTTGGTTTCGTACAAATTGTCCCGACGACCTCCTAGAGGTATAGGAACATAAATTAGTCATATTAATAGAACAGTCTTTCAAAGAGTCTAGATCTTTCTACCTTGAACGTACTACTACTATTTCTTTAAGCATAGTACAAAAAATAAAACTCTAGACTTGGACAGTCTAATTTCCTTGAGTCTCGGAGACATTCTCAAGTAAGGAAACACCCGTAGACTTGGACAGTCTCAAATACCCTTTGGATTTCCCATTTCCTTAAGAGCAGGAAATAACCCTGATCCTCTGATCAATCCCAAAGCACAACCTTACCTTTAATCAGTCTCTTTATAAAAACTGATTTTCTCTTAACCAACATACTGGACCTGTCACTCAACTGAAACAGAACTTTTAGCCTCCATCTCGGGCTTCGTACGAGATACAAAGACTCTCTTGTTGAGTTAAACCTTTTAGCCTCCATCTCGGGCTTCGTACGAGATACCAAAATACTCTCTTGTTGAGTATAAAAGGCTCTCCTGTTGAGTCAAATCCCTTTTAGCCTCCATCTCGGGCTTCGTACGAGATAAAAACCACTCTCTTGTTGAGTATAAAAGACTCTCTTGTTGAGTCAATAACCTTTTAGCCTCCATCTCGGGCTTCGTACGAGATACAAAAACACTCTCTTGTTGAGTATAAAAGACTCTCTTGTTGAGTCAAACCCTTTTAGCCTCCATCTCGGGCTTCGTACGAGATACAAAATCACTCTCTTGTTGAGTATAAAGCACTCTCTTGTTGAATCAAACCTTTAGCCTCCATCTCGGGCTTCGTACGGGATACAAAAACACGCTCTTGTTGAGTATAAAAGATTCTCCTGTTGAGTCAACCCTTTTAGCCTCTCTCTTGGGCTTCGTACGAGACACATAAAAACTCCCTCTTGTTGGGCCAATAGCCTCCTCTTAGGCTTTGTATAAGAAAACCCCGGTTGAGCCAATCAACCTTTTAGCATCAAAGTTGTGCCTCGTTCACAGTATACAAACATCAACAACTCCTTTTCTCCTTCATCTAATTGCCGTAAGCGGCAAGCCTCTGGATTATTTACATCCACGCCACTGTCCCTCTTTTAGCATGAGAAATTCCTAAGGAAAGATAGCATTGCTCTATACTGAGTTAAATTCTTCTCCTTCAGGTTAAAAATCCCCTATAAGGGAAATTATGGCATTGCTGGATTCACATATCCCAGTTAAAGTAATTCTCCTTTATAATCAGTCACCCAACAGTTGTGACAAACAGACCCTTTTTAGAGATGACAAATTCTCTCTAAAGACAAAACCTTTTAGCTTCACATCTTGGGCTTCGAACAAGATACAAATAGACCCTTCAGTTTCACATCTTGGGCTTTGAACAAGATACAAACCACCTTTCGCTTCACGTCTTGGGCTTTAAACAAGAAACCAAAACACCATTTCCTCCCATAGAATAGGAGGAACTACGATCGCTTTGATTTCTCTGTTTCGGTAAACGGGAATACGTAGGCATAAGATTGAAAGAAAAATCTTAGCGAGCACACTAATCCAAAACCCCAAATCCTGTACCTTCATACATCAATCAAAAAGTATCAGTCCTAACAAAATTCCCCATGAACAGTCCCGGTATTTCATTCTAAAAAGAAAGAAGAGAGAGACCTCATTACCATATAGCATCTGTAACCTAACAGACCGCTGTTTAAACTCAGTATGCAAGCAGGGTTAATTGGAGACATCTATTTCCCTTCCTTAGTCAACTCAATAGGATAAAAAATGAATCGACCTGTAGTAACCCCAGAGCGACAGTGCTTAAGAACCACGTCCCAAAATCGCTCGCTACAGTTAGAAAGTAAAACCGTGATGCAATTTACATATTTTACAACGGTTGGTTGACTTAACCGTTGAAAAATAATTTACAATCTATTTTTTAAATAATGGACTTAAGTGACACACGCTCAATGTACTCTAAAAAATGGAAAAAATGTAGTTGCTGGGAATCGAAACTTGCTACACATCATTTATTACTACGGTGTTTTGAGGCAACCGTCATTAAATTTCTGTTTATAAATCCAGCTACTCACTGCACACGAAGATTTTAACCTATTACAACGCTTTATATGAATTCGTTGTACACGTGACGTTGTTGTTTGTGCGCTTTGTAGTAGTGATTTTTTTTTAAAATTAATTTTATTTTTACTATTATTAAATAAAATTGTAAAATATAATTGACATAATGATTTCAAGGATATGTTTTTTGAGACATTTTTAGTTTTATGTTAAATCTTATATTTAATTAAGGAAATTTTACTATATTAATTAGGTTTTTAGTTATTTTTAAAGAAAATTTATTTATTTAATACTTTTTATTGTTGTAAAAATTAGAAAATTAAAAATATAAGTTTTTGGTATAATTGGTGTGTAATCCTTCAACTTGTAATTTTATAAAAAGTATAAAATTTAGAAAAGAAATTATAAAACATGTGGCATTTTAAGGATCGAACTCGGGAACTTTTGAATAAGAGATGCGAACATGAGCCACTCGTCTAACAGATAATTTTTCACAACAACTTTTTTTTTTGCTTTATTGAATAATAATAATCTTTGTTTAAATTTTACCAAAAATTATTTTTCAATTTTAAATTCAAATTTATTTTATTTAATGTATTAGTTTCATTTAATACATATTTTTATGATAGTAAGTATTTTTGAAAAAATAAATATGTAATACATAATAGTCTTTTTTCTAGTATAAATATATAATATAGTTTTTTCTATTAAAATAAAACAATTATTTTCTAAATATAATATACATTTTGTTTAAATTTAACCAAAATGATTTTTTATTCAATTTTAGACTTATTTTTTAAGATAATTTTAATAATTTTAATTAAAATAATTAGTAAGTGGTCTTTTAATTTTTGTAATTTAATAAGCATTGTAAAATATGCAATATTGATTAAAAAAACAAAACAAGAATCAAATATGTTCAAGGAAATAGAAATATTTGGTAAAACTATGAGATGGAGTCTTGGTGCGAGGATGTTGATCTGCGATGCGACTCTGTTAATGTGGATCTAAAAAATTTGGACTCTAATATTCAAGTTAATAAAAAAATGATAATTAAAAATAGTGAGATGAACGTACATCATCGACAATTGCACATTTTTCTAACTGGACTTATACCCAGAACAAAATCAAATAGCCGAATAATGTTTTTATTTAAAATAGAAAAGAGTTTAAGATTTCAATAACATTAAAAATTAAATTTATTTTTATTTCTCTTGAAAGACATTGGTTAAACTCAAATTTAGAATTATAATTATAATTGAATGAGTGATTATTGATTAATGTTTATAAAAATAATTATAAAACATGATTTTTTTTAATCCTAAAAATAGATACTTGTTTTCTGATTTTACAAATTAATTAAAATATTTTTTAAATAAGTGGTCATTTTTTACTTAAATCTATTGTGAATCTTAAATAATTCACTATATTAGTAAAAATAGGCTTAAATAGTATTTTCGTCTCAGTAAGTTGACGAATTTTTGTTTTTCGTCCCTGAATTTTTTTTTTTCGATTTTGGTTTCTATATTTTACTTTTTGTTGGTGTTTAGTCCCTAAAGCCAAAATCCGCAGGAAAATCCGAAGGTTTTTTGCAGATTTTCCTTAAAACCAAAATCCGCAGGAAAATCCGCAAGAAACCTTCGGATTTTCCTGCGGATTTTAGCTTAAGGGACTAAACATCAACAAAAAGTGAAATATATGGATTAAAACCGAAAAAAAAAATTCAGGGACGAAAGCATTATTTAAGCCGTAAAAATAAAATAAAAGTCATAATCTAGTAAAGCTGAAAAAAGAATTTCATTCTCAAGATCGTTCTAGTTCCACGACATGGTTCCGATTCGCGATTCAATCCAATCTCCTTCTACGCCATCATTTCGTGGTTCAATCCAAGCATCAATGATTCTCGCAATGAATCCACTCTACAACTATCTCTTGGCTTCAGTATCTCTTCACCCAGATTTCAACTATTCTCAAATTAAATCTGACACAACTTGTTCTCGCAAACATCTGACTAATTAAGCTTCATTTTTTGGTACTAAATCGGTAAGGCGTTGGTTGATTTTGTTTATTTTTCTCAACTCGCTTAATCCGTGATGTGTTTGTCGTTTCTTCAATTTTAGGTTTGTTTTGTAATTTGTGTTGCTGTTGTGGTGGTTGAAAAGCATGTGGAAATTGAAGAGTTTTTTCAATTCCAGGTATTCTCTATTTCTTTCTCATTTTGGGCTTGCTTTCTCTTTCATTTTAATTGTAATCCATATTTCTCTTAATGTATTATATTCACCATGATACAAATTCAAAACTGTGAAGAAAAAATGTAAAGTGCACATGAAAGTGGCGAGATCATGAGTTGGAGCTTGTCGATGTTGTTGCAGATCAGGTTGGTTAGATTTCCTTTATTGTACTAGTTTGTGTTTTATCTGTACATTGTATATTCTTTAATATTTATTTTCGTTACTTTGTATTTCTTTACTGTTGATTGATTGCTTAAACCGTCATATTCATTGTCGTTGGTGCCTGGAAGTTCTGTTCTGACTATCATTGTGAACATGTTTTGAAATTTGGGGCATAGAATAATATGAAAATTAAGAAATGGCTATCAATAATTGGCCATTTAGCCTTGCCTTAAAAAATTGCAATTTGGGGTGTATATTGGTATTTCTCTTCCATTGTGGTAGAAGACAGCATATGGCATCTTGTAACTTAAGTAAAGAACCCTATGGATGCATATAGACTGAGCTTGGTGAATTCCATCAAGTGGCTTAAAAGAAAGACCAAATTACATAATTATGAAACTTATGATCTTTGTATATATTAATTATTACTTTATGTCTATAGAATTCAACCTACGTGCAAAAATTATGACGGTTATTCAAATTCAGCTGGACCAGCGAGATTCCATGCCAGTTTAACAGGAAATTGGGCATTTAGCACCACTGGTGTATTCATGAAAAACAAAATAGAAGATAGTCTATGACTTTCCGATTAACTCGCCCTGACTTAGACAAGCCTTTATGTATTATTTCAATCGGTTTTCATGAGAGAGACGCATTGTTTCCAGCGAATTGCAACATCGATACAGTCGTTGTTTTGCATTACTACAAGTTTGAAAATGTCTAGCAAGCGGTTAATAATGTTTCGGCGTGTCCGAAAAGCGGTTACTAAAGTTACGGTGTGTCCGGTGAGCATTTAATAATGTTATGGCATATCCGGCGAGCGGTTAATAGCGCTACGGTGTTTCCGGCGAGTGGTTAACAGCTTCACGATATTTCTGGCGAGTGGCTGACACCTTTACGATGTTTCTCGCAACTAGTTAACAGTGTTATAAAGTTATGGAGTCTCCGTCAGGAGGTTATGCAAAAGGCACGCGACTATGGAATCAGACCAGGATTGTCCGAGTCTATTGAGTTCAGTAAGAATTCGACTCAAAGAGGAATACAAATGGTCAAGCCAAGCCAAAGCAAGAACCTACTGTAAAATTGTATAAGAAGGGACAAACATGAAGTGTGAGTGATGTATGCACAATAACACACCTTTATCAATATACCAGTCCACACGTGTACTCCCAAAACACATCTACATACGCCTGAACATTATGTGAGTATGAGCCTGTTTGTATATGACTTCATGTATGCATAAAAGTAAGCCAAGAACAATTAACTATAATAACTTCCAAGGAAATTAGAGTTGTTACTGTCTACCTTTTTCATAAGCACCTTGATAGTGGTTGTTGTAGCTCTTGGTCTTAGTTATAAACTAAATTGCAACACTACCCTCTTTAGGCATTATAGTCTTGCTTTGTTGCTTTCTGTAACACCCCAATTCCCATCGCGAATAAATAATACATAAATAAAATCAGAGTAACTAAAAATTTATTTTTCCGACAGAAACAAGGATGTCACATTTAAATAAACAAAACATCATCCCTGCTCATAAATTTGATACATAGCATAAAATAGAATACCCTCAAAGGGGAAACTTTTTCCAATAAATGACCGACTTGTTTTACAAAATAAATCTTTTTAGAACATCCACTAAATATACAAAAGTACTTCAAAATACATTCCACAAATATATACGTATATATAATCGTTCCCCGACTCCCGTGCTACGTATCAGAGCAGACACCAAGACCAACAACAGAACGGAGGACTAATCTTCACAAAAGACCTCCAGCAACTCTAATCTGCAATGCCTCATAGAGCATTATAAAACAGCAGAAGGGTGAGAAATAACAACTAAATCAAGATTGCATAATAATATGCAAACACACATTCAAACACGTGAATAACTCATCTCACCCCTACCATCACATACTAACACATATAGCATGCCACAAATACAAAACATATCACCCATAATAAATCAAATCATGATTTTCCACACATAACGCATCCATTCACAATTCTTACCACAATTCATCACAACTCACTCATATACATCACAATGTATATATATATATATATATATATATATATATATATATATATATATATATATATATATATATATATATAAAACCAAGCATATACATCATGCATACTTTCACAATTCTTATCATTCCACATAAACATACATATTCATGTTTATTCATCAATGCACAATTATAACGATGATAAATGCAAATCATAGAGACCGACTTACGACTCTATGCAAATGCAATGCGGGGTACCGACTCAATCATCTCAAGTTCACTCAGGAACTCTGCTGGAACCATCGCTCGTTACATCACTGTAACTCCCCGTCGGGCATACGATGTTCCCCATCGCTCACACCTCTTATTTTTAAGGCACACGATCCGATCTGATCGCTCACACCTCTTATTTTTAAGGCACACGACGTTTATGGATCGCACACACCTCTTTGTATAAGGCACACGACCCGATCGCTCACACCTCTTTGTATAAGGCACACGATCGTCTATACTCACCGCTCACACCTCTCATTATCGACCTAAAATGGAAAACTATGAAAACCCCCAACCAATCCAATACACACATACACAATCATACATAATAATATACATTGATAAGATAATGAGATTTCACACCCTTACCCGGATTCCAAACTCGCTAATTGATCGATCTTGATGATTTTCCTAGTTTTCCCAACTTTCTCCTCTTCTTTTCTCTTCTCCCTTTTTCTTTCTCTTCTTTTTCTTTCTATCTTTCTCTATTTCTCTCTATTTCTCTTTTCTATCTATTTCTTTTCTCTCATTTTCCACTGAATCAATTAATTCATTTTTCTCACAAAATTCTAATTCCACAAAATTTCTAACTTATGATTAATTGAGAAAAGTCTAAAATACCCTCCATTCTAATTTCCCCGAAAACTCTCAAAAACGGTAAAATAACATTTAACACACCAATTTAACAAATAAAATAATTTATCACCCAATTAAAATAAAAGACTCAAGAATAATGGAATGATCAAAATCGGGGCGTTACAACTCTCCCCCACTTTAGAAATTTTCGTCCTCGAAAAATAATACCTGATTCAAACAACTCCGGATACGACTCTCGCATCCCACTCTCTAGTTCCCAAGTCATATTGCCTTCCGCAGTGCCTCCCCACGCTACCTTCACAAGCGCAATATCCTTGCCTCTTAGCTTCTTAACTTCACGGTCCAAAATCCTAACCGGTAAAGCTTCCACCGTAAGGTTATCTCTCACTTCAACCTCGTCCATAGGAATAACATGTGACGGATCCGGAACATACTTCCGAAGTTGCGAAACATGGAATACGTCATGCAAATTTGAAAGGTTCGGAGGCAACGCCACACGATAAGCCACAACACCAACTCGGGAAGTAATCTGATACGGACCAATAAAACGAGAAGTCAACTTCTTCGACTTCAAAGCACGACCCACACCCGTAACCGGTGTAACTCTCAAAAATACATGGTCGCCTTCTTGAAATTCAAGATCTTTCCTTCTCTTGTCATGATAGCTCTTTTGCCTACTTTGAGAAGCTCTCATCTTCTCCCGAATAAACTTCACTTTCTCCGTCGTTTGTTGTACCATCTCCGGTCCAACTATTGTTCTCTCACCCGTTTCATGCCAACACAAAGGTGTTCGACATCTACGACCATACAAAGCCTCAAATGGTGCCATACTTATACTCGAATGAAAACTGTTGTTGTAAGTGAATTCAATCAACGCCAAATAACCATCCCAAGCACCACCTTGCTCGAGCACACAAGCACGCAATAAATCCTCCAACGATTGAATCGTCCTCTCGGTTTGACCGTCCGTTTGCGGATGATAAGCCGAACTCAATCTTAGCTTAGACCCCAAAGCCTTTTGTAAACTCTCCCAAAACCTCTATGTAAATCTAGGATCTCTATCCGATACAATACTCTTAGGAACTCCATGTAACTTCACCACCACAAGAATGTAAATCTCGGCTAACCTCTCCAAAGGATAACTAATATCAATCGGAATAAAGTGAGCAGATTTAGTAAGCCTATCAATAATTACCCAAATAGCATTATGACCTCTTTGCGTATTCGGCAATCCTGTAACAAAATCCATCGATATACTATTCCATTTCCATTCCGGAATATCCAACGGTTGCAAAAATCCACTAGGTTTTTGATGTTCCACCTTAGACTTTTGACAAGTTAAGCATGCATACACAAATTGAGCAACATCTCTCTTTAATCCGGACCACCAAAAGATTTTCTTCAAATCTTGATACATTTTGTTCGCTCCCGGATGAATACTTAAGTTACTTCGGTGCCCTTCTTCCAATATCATCTTTTTCAACTCTACATCATCGGGAATACAAATACGACCACGGAATCTCAAAACTCCAAAATTATCAACCTTGAAATCCTCATTCTCATTCAACATCAAATCAACGAATTTCAAGTCCAACTTTTGCTTTTCACCTACCGTTGCAAGAAAATCATTCGTAACATGTAGCATACCAAGTTTCACACTTCCCGGCGTCATTTCACAAACTAAACTCAAGTCTCTAAAATCCTCCAAAAGTTCCCATTCTCTCACCATCAATGCGGACATATGTAACGACTTCCGACTTAAGGCATCGGCCACCACGTTTTCCTTACCCGGATGGTAATTCAAACCAAAATCATAATCCTTTAGAAGCTCTAACCACCTTCTTTGTCTCATGTTCAACTCTTTTTGATCAAATAAATATTTCAAGCTTTTGTGATCACTAAAAACTTCAAATCTCGCACCATAAAGATAATGCCTCCATATTTTCAAAACAAACACCACGACCGCTAACTCCAAGTCATGTGTAGGATAATTCTTTTCATGCACTCTCAATTTTCTAGAAGCATACGCCACCATTTTTCCATCTTGCATCAAGACACCACCTAAACCTGTCAATGAAGCATCACAATACACAACAAATGGTTCATGAGGATTAGGCAAAATCAAGATCGGAGCCGTTGTCAACCTTCGTTTAAGCTCCTTGAAACTCTCTTCACAATAAATATCCCAAATGAAAGCCTTTCCTTTACAAGTCAATTGCGTTAAAGGAAGTGCCAACTTCGAAAATCCCTCAATAAACCTCCGATAATAACCCGCCAAGCCTAAAAAGCTTTGAATCTCCGTAACCGACCTAGGAGCCTCCCATTGCATCACCGCATCAATCTTGGATGGATCAACACTAATACCACTACCGGAAATAACATGTCCAAGGAAGCTTACTTCCGACAACCAAAATTCACATTTCGACAACTTAGCATACAATTGTTTCTCTTTCAAAATTTGCAACACAATTCTCAAATGCTCTTCATGCTCCTCTTGAGACTTAGAGTAAGTCAAAATATCATCGATGAACACAACCACAAAACGATCCAACTGTTCATGAAAAATACGATTCATGTATTCCATAAACACACCCGGCGCGTTAGAAACCCCGAATGGCATCACGGAATATTCGTAATGACCATACCGTGTCCTAAAGGCCGTCTTTTGAATATCCTCTCCTTTCACACGAATCTGGTGATATCCCGATCTCAAATCAATCTTGCTAAAAACATTCGCACCAACCAATTGGTCCATCAAATCATCGATCCTTGGAAGCGGATACTTATTCTTAATTGTTACTTTGTTCAATTGTCGATAATCAATGCATAACCGCATACTCCCGTCCTTCTTCTTTACCAACAATACTGGAGCACCCCAAGGAGAAACACTTGGTCTTACAAATTTCTTGTCCAACAAGTCATTCAATTGCTTTTTCAATTCTACCAACTCCAATGCCGACATACGATACGGTGCCATCGAAATCGGTCTAGTACCTGGAACTAGATCAATAGAAAATTCAACTTCTCTTTCCGGCGGCACATCCGTAATATCCTCCGGAAACACTTCTGGAAATTCACACACCACTGGGAACACATCAAGCTCAACTTTACTCTCCACCGACAATGATGCGAATAAACCAAACACTTGAGCTTCGTCCGCTAAAAGTTTCTTCAACTCTTTAGTGGATAGGAAACTCTCAAAATCATCATCTTCCAAAGAAGGAAACCTTACTAACTTGTGATAGCAATCTATATGAACTCGATTATATTGCAACCAGTTCATACCCAAGATCACGTCCAATCCTTCCAACGGCAAACACACTAGATCCATCTCGAAGTCTTTACCATAAATGGTCAAAGGACAACTTAAACAAACCAACGAAGTAGTTACTGGCCCCATTGCTGGAGTATCAATAACCATCTTACCATTCATCAGAGACAACACAAGATTTAAACGGTTCGCGCACTCAGACGAAACAAACGAATGAGTCGCTCCCGTATCAATAATAGCAACTAAAGGCGTACTATTAATAAAGCATGTACCTTTAATCAAACGGTCTGCACTAGTAGTTTGAGTCCCCGCCAATGCAAACACCTTTCCGCCCGCTTGAGTTTGTTTCGGCTTAGTACACTTAGTACTAATGTGACCAACTTCTCCACAATTATAGCACTTCACCATATACCTTCTACAATAAGTAGTAGCATGCCCAGTACCTCCATAATTAGAACATTTCACCACTGGCTTCCCACAACCAAATGATTTATGACCCAGTTCACCACATTTGTAACACCTAACAACACCGGAACCTCCTCCTCCAGACCTCCTATCAAAGTTTCCCCTATGCTTGCCCTTATCAGCGGGTGTCACATAAGGTCTACTTCTAGCTTGTTGCTTTCCCTTCCTCTCATTCACACTTTTGTAATGTGTAGAACGAGCCTTACTATCTTCCTCGAAGATTCTACAACATTCCGTCAAATCAGAAAACCTTCTTATCCTTTGATATCCCACAACTTGCTTAATCTCAGGACGTAAACCATTCTCATATTTAATACACTTCGAGAACTCAATAGTAATCGCAGCATAATGAGGATGGAATTGAACCAACTCCACAAATTTAGCAGTATAGTCCACCACAGACATACTACCTTGCTTCAGTTCAAGAAATTCCATCTCCTTCTTTCCCTTCACACTCTCAGGGTAATACTTTCTCAAGAATTCAGTACGGAATAAATCCTAAGTTACTTCTTCATCATCCACCTCAAGAACTTCCCGAATACCGACCCACCAATCGTCGGCTTCTTCCTTCAGCATGTGAGATCCAAGCCTCACCTTATTCTCCTCCGCACAGTCCATAACTCTGAAGATTCTTTCAATCTCTTTCAACCAAAGTTGAGCACCATCGGGATCAAATCTTCCTTTGAAGACCGGTGGTTGATTCTTCCTGAACTCGTCATTAGCATTCACGTTCGGCGCACCTTGTACCGCCCTAGCCATTGCTTCCAAAGCAGCAGCCATCACATTGTCGTTTCTACCAGCCATATTCTGATCATTCCCAAAAATAACAAGGTTAAACAACAGTTCAACCAACACAATCAACAAGACAGACACGACTGACTCAACTCTGGCTCTGATACCACTTAATGTAACACCCCCTTTCTATAGCCCCAAATAATAACATAACTCATTTATGCACATATTAAAAAAAATTCGCCAGAGTATGATTAAAACATAGTATAAAAGAGGCATGTCACATCATACACGCATTTAATACATACAACACCTGCTCAAAATATTGATATGCAACAGTGGGGTAACTTGCCACAGAGGAACTTTGTCCTTACACCCACATCTCAATATTTAGAATAAAAGCGGAAAATCCAAACATTGAAATACATCCAAGTATATATATACGTAGATATATACATCACCAAGTATCATCCATCATTATAAGTCATGTTTGCATAAACATTCATCAACAAGATACATGTACAAATGTATCACAAAATAATACTATACATCCTATCTACCCGGTGCTACATATCAGAGCCCACCGACCAAAAGAATGAAGACACGCTTCACAAAAAGACCTCCAACATACCTACTCTGCAATGCCTCATAGAGCATTATAAAACAGCAGAAGGGTGAGAAATATTATCATAATAACAATGCATATAATTATATATATATAAGCATAAAAATGCACATATTACACATTCTCACCACAATTCATCACATTTTCATTCATATACATCACAATGTATATATATATATATATATATCCACCAAGCATATTCATCATGCACACTTTCACAATTCTCAATCATTCCGTATAAACATACACAATTATGTTCATTCAACAACCCATCATTATAAAGATGATAAATGCAAATCATAGAGACCGACTCACGACTCTATGCAAATGCAATGCGGTACCGACTCAATCATCACTAGTTCACTCAGGAACTCTGCTGGAACCATCGCTCGTTATCGAAGTAACTCCCCTTCGGGCCTACGATGTTCAACCATTGCTCATACCCCACATGGGTACACAATGTTTATGGATCGCTCACACCCCACATGGGCACACGACCCGATTGCTCACACCCCACATGGGCACACAATCAGTTGTAATCATCGCTCACACCTCACATAGGCACACGACGTTACAACGGATTCTCATTAGAATCGCACAACACAAGAATGTATTTCATGATGCTTCACATGCAAAATGACACAAGACATTCTTGAAATGCATACATATTCACAATATATTCATGCATTCATCTCATACAATCACATACAATCTATATACATTCACATCAATGCATTATTGTATGATTCACATTCAAAACACACATTCGAACTGGAAAAAGTCACAACAAGATACTATTCCCGACTTTCCAACATAATTAAATCTACTAACAATTTCCAAGTCATCATAATAAGAAAGAACATTCCATTAGCTTTCTAATGCATCAAACCACGCCTCAAACCGAACCACAGATCAAAAGTTATGCAGAAAACAAAATTACACGAACAGCACTGTTAGCTGGGCGAACCTCCCTCGCGAGCATTCGCTAGCTCCTTCGCTAGGCGAACATCCCTCGCGAGCATTCGCTAGCTCCTTCGCTAGGCGAATGTTCCAGCGAACCAACTGTTAGCTAAAAACAGACACAAAGTTCGCTAGGCGAGCACTTGGCGAACCAAGTCAGAACCAAACAGATCCAAAAACACCCAAAGTTCGCTAGGCGAACACTCTAGCGAACCTTCGCTCATGCCTTCGCTAGGCGAATACCCGTAGCGAACCTTCGCTACCCTTCGCTGATTGGTTCGCTAGGCGAACCTGCGAAAACTCAGAATCCTTCAGCGCTGTTGAAAACCCAAAAACCCTATTTTTCAACCCAAAACATTTTCAAAACAACATACATCCATCAGAACTCAATCTAATCATGGCAACAAGCATTCTACCACATTTTCGTCGATTTCCAACCGCGAAAACATCGATTTCTCATTATCGACCTAAAATGGAAAACTATGAAAACCCCCAACCAATCCAATACACACATACACAATCATACATAATAATATACATTGATAAGATAATGAGATTTCACACCCTTACCCGGATTCCAAACTCGCTAATTGATCGATCTTGATGATTTTCCTAGTTTTCGCAACTTTCTCCTCTTCTTTTCTCTTCTCCCTTTTTCTTTCTCTTCTTTTTCTTTCTATCTTTCTCTATTTCTCTCTATTTCTCTTTTCTATCTATTTCTTTTCTCTCATTTTCCACTAAATCAATTAATTCATTTTTCTCACAAAATTCTAATTCCACAAAATTTCTAACTTATGATTAATTGAGAAAAGTCTAAAATACCCTCCATTCTAATTTCCCCGAAAACTCTCAAAAACGGTAAAATAACATTTAACACACCAATTTAACAAATAAAATAATTTATCACCCAATTAAAATAAAAGACTCAAGAATAATGGAATGATCAAAATCGGGGCGTTACAATAAGCCACGGCTTTACCCTCTTACATTAACACACTGACTAAACTCATCAAGGACACCTCCCAAAACCTCACAAACGGTTGAACAGGATCACACAGAATCAAAACTAGAGCTGTAGACAACTTCTACAACAGCCCTCTGAAACTTTCCTTTCAACGAACATCCAAAACAAACGACTCACCCTTTGCAAGTCATCTGAGATAACAGAAGTACGAACTTAGCAAAGTCTTCCATAGCCTGCAGTAACAACCAACTGATCCCAAAAGTTTCTAATCTCCTTAACCAACTTCGAAGTCTCTCAATGTAGAACGACATCTACTTCCGAGGGATCCATAATCATACTCTCATCCGAAATAACGTATCCAAGAAAGCTAACCTTTTCAACCAAGATTCTCACTTGAATGACTTAGCATAAAACTTCGTCTCTTTTCAACACTTGTAATTCAAATCTCAAACACTTTATCTGTTCTCCCTCTGAGTTTATAACAGATCTGAATATCCTCAATCAAAGCCATTACGAACTTATCCAAATAAATATGGAAGATACGATTCATATACTCTACAACCATTACGGACGCATTACTAACACCTAATAACATCACTGTACTTTGTAATGCCCAACATGTAGCAACAACCAACCAAAAAGAACTCTAAGTTCTACTTTCCATAGTCTCAATACCCTTAAACACATCATGCTTGTTATTCCATTCACTCATCAGTCCCTTGTGTTACTATCAATACTGGAACTCTCGAAGACGATACACTTGGTCTCACAAATCCCTTTTCCAATAAATCTTCCAACCGCTCTTTCTATCTGAGTTTCACTTCCTAAAAGTTCTTCTACTTACTTAGCAGATCCAAACCTCAAATCCTTATCTTCGTCCAATTTGAGTTTACTCTCTTCTCTCTGAGAACATCCATTAGTAATACCCAATCATTCTCCCTCAGAGACATTCCAACTTGACCAATATACAAAACCTCCAATCCGCCTCATCTTCCGAGATAAGAATCTTCATCGACTCATCAAAACAATCCGTAATCATTCTCTTAAATTCAAACAATTCATTGCACACACTATCAAAGCCGGAAAGACACGCCTATTCCATCCAACATAATTTTCCGTCTGCTATCAACAAGAGATTAAGGGTGATCAGTTCCTCAATTTGTCGATAGACAGCCGACAATCATGATGGGGTATAAACCATCTTCACCAAACTATAATAGCGTTTCTTACCCTTGTGCACAAAACTACCCAAGGCACAAATCCTAAGTTGACATAAACCTTACCTCCGCATTCCCTCCGGAATCGGGAGCAACAATGTCCAAACAACACTTACAATCTTGCAACCAACGGCACATTGAGCCAATGCTCCACACCTGAAGCAACTTGGAGAAGTTCCAGCTTCTCCCCCACTTATCTCAATCCAAATCCTCCAGACAAAGGACTAGAAAAACCAGAAAGTACTGACAGTGCTTCCACACATTTCACGTACTAAGGGACAAACAACAACGACAGTATTCAACTGTCACACCAACTGACTCAACAACTTGGCCGGACGGACCGACCTGCTCTGATACCACTAATGTAACACCCCAATTCCCATCGCGAATAAATAATACATAAATAAAATCAGAGTAACTAAAAATTTATTTTTCCGACAGAAACAAGGATGTCACATTTAAATAAACAAAACATCATCCCTGCTCATAAATTTGATACATAGCATAAAATAGAATACCCTCAAAGGGGAAACTTTTTCCAATAAATGACCGACTTGTTTTACAAAATAAATCTTTTTAGAACATCCACTAAATACACAAAAGTACTACAAAATACATTCCACAAATATATACGTATATATAATCGTTCCCCGACTCCCGTGCTACGTATCAGAGCAGACACCAAGACCAACAACAGAACGGAGGACTAATCTTCACAAAAGACCTCCAGCAACTCTAATCTGCAATGCCTCATAGAGCATTATAAAATAGCAGAAGGGTGAGAAATAACAACTAAATCAAGATTGCATAATAATATGCAAACACACATTCAAACACGTGAATAACTCATCTCACCCCTACCATCACATACTAACACATATAGCATGCCACAAATACAAAACATATCACCCATAATAAATCAAATCATGATTTTCCACACATAACACATCCATTCACAATTCTTACCACAATTCATCACAACTCACTCATATACATCACAATGTATATATATATATATATATATATATATATATATATATATATATATATATATATATATATATATATATAAAACCAAGCATATACATCATGCATACTTTCACAATTCTTATCATTCCACATAAACATACATATTCATGTTTATTCATCAATGCACAATTATAACGATGATAAATGCAAATCATAGAGACCGACTTACGACTCTATGCAAATGCAATGCGGTACCGACTCAATCATCTCAAGTTCACTCAGGAACTCTGCTGGAACCATCGCTCGTTACATCACTGTAACTCCCCGTCGGGCATACGATGTTCCCCATCGCTCACACCTCTTATTTTTAAGGCACACGATCCGATCTGATCGCTCACACCTCTTATTTTTAAGGCACACGACGTTTATGGATCGCTCACACCTCTTTGTATAAGGCACACGACCCGATCGCTCATACCTCTTTGTATAAGGCACACGATCGTCTATACTCACCGCTCACACCTCTTATTTTTAAGGCACATGATCCATCCGATCGTTCACACCTCTTATTTTTAAGGAACACGATGTTATAGCTGATTCCCCACCGGAACCGCCGTCACACAGGACGCAATGATTCCCCACTGGAACCGCCGTCACACAGGACGCAATGATTCCCCACCGGAACTGCCGTCACACAGGACGCATTGATTCCCCACCGGAACCGCCGTCCCACAGGACGCAACAACAATGCATATCATGATGCCTGACATACAAGAACTCATGACAACCAATGCATTTTCACACATATATGCAGCCATAAACACGCATATATAATCAAATACAACACATTGCATTTATTCTTGCCCTTAGGCCACAATTCAACAACTTGTCACATGCTTCGACATCATCACATTCATGCATTGCAAAACAATTCAAACAATGCATTTTACCACACAACAACATCACTAATCACGCACCGAAGTCTAATCCAAAACAATGCACATACTTGCCATAAGGCCACAAACCATCATCACAACATTTCATCATGTATATTCACACTATATAACAGCACACAAGCTACACGTTACATATCAAAAGCATATAGCATGATAACACATCAATCGCACACATTGTACGCGATAAAAACCCGATAGCCCGAATATTTTCCAAAAACACGAATTAATTAATTCATCTTTTACTCTCCAAACCATTTTTAATAGAAATAGCTTTTCGTTATCTTTCCCACGCTTCAAACGGGGGTCAAAACGGACTTACGGTTCAAAAGTTATGAAGAAAACAAAATCGGACATTTTGGAAAATTCTGCAGTCAGAGGTCGACGCATAGAATCATGGGTCGACGCCTAAACCTGCAGTTTTCTCCCGGGTCAGCGTATAGAAGTCACAGGTCGACGCACAAATGCAGGGGTTAGCGCACGAGGTGCAGTTTTTGCTAAAAAATCAGTTTTCGATCGTTAAATGACTTCCGGAACTCCGATTTCGATTCCGTAAAAAGCTACGATCTCAGAATTTGAAATACTACAATATTTTCACCATTAACAAGCCATCCAACACATTTTCCATTTTTGAAATATTTTAAAACATGATTTTATCAACACATTCACACTCCAAAACTCAATCAACACCTATGGAAACATACCAACAAGTTTACCCGAGTAAATCATATCATCACCCGACTATACTATGCAATTTATTCCCCATTCCAACCGTGAAAACACAGATTTCTCACCAGTTCATCATTATTGCCCTAACTCCCACAAACTTGGTAACTCACTCCAAAACTCTCTAAATCATACCAACGAGTATTCCCGATTAAACCCAAACATTACTCGGCTATTCTAAACAGTCTATTCCAAATTCTAACCGTTAAAACATCGATTCTACACATTTGTTCTTCAATCCAACCAATAAGAAAAATATATATTTCAACCAAACAAACACAAACAGCACATACATATACATATGCAATCGAAATATAATCGAAACTTCTCACCCTTACCCGATTAATCGAAGTTCATGTTCTGATTTGGATGATTTCCTCTTCTTCCCCTTCTTCTCTCTTTTCCCACGTTTCTTCTCTTCTTTCTCTCAGTTTTCTTCTTCTTCTTTTCTAACTTTTTTCTTTCTCTCTCTTCTCACAAATATATATATATAATACTTATTATATAATATAAATCCAATAGGGTTAAACATCTCCAATTGATATTTTGTCTTCTAATACCAATTGATCAATTATTAGAGTTATCTTAAAATACTCTCTTTCTCTCAAACCTCTATTTATAAAAATATCTATCCCCTCAAAATGACCATTTTACCCCTCAGCTCAAATATCTCTCAAACGCTCTCAAAATGCGATAAAACATAACCATACCGATGAAATATATTGCGGGAAATAAAAGTTGAAAAGAAATTATAATTTATTGTAAATATTTTACCTATTAGAGAAATTAACTAATTAACTCAATTAGCAGGTAAATTACAATAAATTCACACATTTCACAAAATTCACATAAATGAAATAAATAAATGCAATTAAACAAATTGGGGCGTTACACTTTCTATGAAGGATTAATTTCTAAGAATATAAACTTGTTTTTGAAAATGTTCTTACGTTTTGAATGAAACTTTGTAACATCAAATCATAGCAAAAATCACTTCTAAATTGAAATGCACAACTTATACAAAACTTCATTTGTCTTCCGAGTCAGAGGTTCTGTTTACTTGCCAGTGTTACTTCTCATTTGTAACAGTTGTTTGCATTATGTTCATATGTGGGTGTTGTAAATGTATCTCATATTTTATGCCATTTTTTATGTACCAATGCAGAGACACAGAAGCTCCAAAATTAACTGAAAGTGGTTTCCAGTTTAATTCGTATGCATCAAATGATATATAAGCCACATTAACTCATTATAATGCATTCTCAGCTGGATGAGTTTGTCCTTGTTGTGGTAAGAATGCTTATAAAGCATTCTGATGGCGAGATGGGCGTGTTTCCTGAGACGTTTATAATGGCTTGCTCGACATTTGTGGCTCTTATGAGATCTCCAACTTGTAATGGAGCTTTAGATCTCTCAAAATCAATAATGGAAGCAGTTCAAACATGCAATTTTAGCTTGTCTTTATGTTTCTGAGAGGAATATCAACGAAATTTTGCAATGTTTGTACCTACTCATGTCACTCATAGATTCTCTATATGACGAAAGGTAGTGAACTACAAAATCCATTTGAGTCTTATTATCCTCATTAACAATTGACAGACATTTCTTTTGTCTAACAATTTTTTGATTTTCATTGCTAGACTTGCGGATGATAAGTTGGTTTTAGCTTCTCTTGAACAATATGCTCTACTTAATAGCAGTGATTTTCATGATTGAACTAATAATTTCACGGTGACTTGATCGGTTAATCTCTACCATTTGTTGAGGGGTCTTAGCAATATGAACTACCAAATTCTTTATAGTAGAGAAGCTGAGGAGATTATATGGCAGAGTTAGCATCCATTGAAGATAACTACAGAGTTAGAATTTTTGTGTGCTTATTGGCACTACTTGCGGGGAAGATGGCCTAGAACATGACATAATATTTGTTCTGAATCTAATGACACCTATGATTCATATATGTTTAACTGCTTCTAACTAACTATCTTTGTATAAAATAGGGACAATAATCAGGACTCAGTGCTTCTCGACAACAACTTTCATGCCCGTCTTGATTTTAGTGTTTAGCACTTTGAGTTCAGTGCATCCTAAAACACTATCAACTGATCAGAGTTAGGTTGCAGTAATCATGAAGATAAGTAACTGAATTTCAATTATGCTTATGACATCCCATTTTCATATACTAAAATGTTATTTTATTATACAAAGTTGTTAGAGATTATAGAAATTTAATGACTACTGTCATTACATTCATCCATATGCAGGACTTATTTTTCTTTTAGAGTGGCTTACTGCATCTATATTTTTTATTTGGCCAAAGTATAGTGTACTTTTGTTCTTTCCAATTTAACATCCACATTTTAGGAAAGTAAAAGATGTAGTCTATATGACTAAAGTTAATTTAATTTAATTTATTTACAATATAGGTTTCGTGTAGTTTTCTCTTGGATTCTTGGTTTCAAAATGGACCTCAACTTCAACCTTTTAGAAACAGATTCTATTGCTTTTGCAATTATAACAATATGCTTCACATTATAGGAGTACCAAGTCATTCATTACCAATTATTTTATCTGTTGTTAAAGAAATAACTTATTACATAAGCACCTATATGATAATCACTTATAACGAATAAGGAAGCAATATTATGCATGTAAGATCCTCATGCTTACTGAATATACATTTGTCACAAAACACTCTTTTTTATAGATTCTACGCATTGTGTAAAAAATCTGGTTTATCTTGTCATTTTCTAGAGAAAGTCAATCGTAACATCAATAGTTTGGAAGATTATCATGAAGTTGCCTATGGTTAGTAGCAGTATATATATGATGATGTTTCTTGTTTTGATTATAAGCACCTCTTTCAGGAACATGTTTTAGTCATTTATTTATGTGAAACTTTGTTATTTCTTATTCGAAATTTTGTTTTAATGATAACATGTGTGGATGGTGAAAATATGGTAAAGTTCAAGTTGGAAGATGTTTGCTCTTGTGTAGGTAATTATTAGTAGCTTTCTCTGCCTTTCTAAAATGGTTTTCCTTCCACAACCGATAACACTGCACCGCACCAAATAATTTAACATGAAGGGATAATAAATGAATCAAATCTAGTAGCTACATGGACATGCTTAATGAAGGGATAAGGATTGAAAGTGGTGATTTTCGTGAATTTTTCAATGATGGAAGTCTAATATTGTAAGAAGGAAACACACTACTAGAAATACTCTATTTTCCTGCGGATTTTGACAAAATTTCCGCAGGAAACATGTTACCTGCGATTCTTCCTGCTATTTTCTTTTCCCAGCTAAAACCTTCGTGGGTAACTAATTTAGCAGGTAAGGTCGCAGGAAAATGTCGCAGGAAAAAGTCGCAAGTAAAACAGGTAAATTCGCAGATACTACTGCAGGTAATTTAAATTTTCCTAAGAAAAGTCGCAGCAAATTGAAAATCCGCAGGTAAATGCGCAGGTAATTTCTCTATCAGGTTTTTAGTTTTTATTCTTAATTGTGTTTAGTTCATATTTAAATTATAATTAATGTTAGATATCAAAGTAACAATAATATAAAAATAAATATCTAATTTGAATAAGCCAATGCAACACTAATTACATTCAAATTTTTAAAGCAACCAAACATTATTATAAAGTCAATAACAAATACTTCTAGAGTTACATTACTAAAAACGACACAATCAAGTTACTAATAATCACTTGTCGATGCAAATTAATAAGAAAAAACAATGCAAATTTCAAACTAGTTAACAAGAAAAAACAATTCAAATCAAAATTCACTACTAATGTCTTCATCTAATTAATCAACATCATCTTTACTTGGATTATCAGTTTCATTATTGGCTTGAGGTGGATGAGAAGATACAGCAAATCCTAAATGATTCATTAACAATGAAAGTTTATTTTTCATTTCAATCATCTCTTTTTCTTGTCGTTGCAATTGTTGCTTCATCTCCAACTTCTCTTGTTCTTGTCTTTGCAATGATACATTGAGAGCATGGACTTGACTTCTCAAATCATCAACCTCTTGAGAGTTACTCGAAAGACTTGGTTGAGTTGATAATGGAACCAGAGTCTTGGCAATGGTTCCAAAACCAAATACCCTCCCTTTCTTCTTTACAAATGGCATAACCTACTTTCATAAAAAGTGAAAACTTGCTACTTCATTATATAAGAAATTGTACAATATTGTAATAAACTACTTTTTCACGTGTTACAAGTACTTGGATATACTGTCAGCACATGACATGTAATAAATAACCTGCTCATGAGTGATAAACATTTCACTATCTTACTACTTTGGTTTGAGCTTAAGGGAAGCACTGCAGAAATTCCAGAACAAACATAAACTTCTAGACAAAAGAGTACTTATAGTCTTATACAGATGAAAAAGAAACCCAATTCAACAAGTGATTCTTTACCTGTTGATACAGTAACGCTTTCCTGTGGGTGGAGGACCGTCATTGAAAATGTGTCCAAGATGAGCATCAAAAAATTGTAGTGCAAGTAGGCTCAAACTATGAGATGCCATTCTCCAAATGCTCACCTATTTGATTCTTAATACAGAGGCTTCATAAAATCAAATGCGTAATCAATAATGGTTAGCGGTTTCCTGTTCGGTGCATAGGAATCTGCCGATGCCGCTGGCTCCATCTCAACCCTTCCCGAGCTACCCAATCAAACATGTCTGCCTATCAAAAGAATAAGAAGAGATATAAAAGTTATTGATAATGTAATAGACTAACTCTGTAAGGTTTAACACTTCAGGAATATAAAGGAACGCAGTTTAACCGAAAAATCCATTTACATTTAAGAGAATTGGACTCATAATGTACTCACCAATCTCTTTACCTTATTGAGGTATACTAACAATGATTTAATAGTATATCATGTAAGTTAACAACCATTAAATTCCACTCCTGGTCCACATATTGATATCGCTTTATCTAGGCTTTCTTTATTGACCTGTATTATAATAATATAGCGATCCCAATTTCAGTCCCTTGAGAGTCTCCACATATCTTGATCAAAGTTTTCTACATTATTAGATACAGAGATCCCAATTTAAAGAAAGAATATGTGCCATTTACAATAGGAACAAATATTTTAAATACCATCTCCTCTAAGAAAATTTTAAATTACATTATAGATAAATTACACATTAGTTCATTTAATGTGATATAAATTTTTATGGATAGATCTTTTCCATTATGATTCTTAGCTAATGTATGGTTTTCCGAGCCTGGATGCATCTCTCCAAATCAACACCGATTCCCCAAAGCTCCATGTCAGCAAGAACATTCACCTAACAACATGTGTTAAAGTAGCATCAAATACTTCAAATGTATCCGGTTAAGATCCCATGTTGTCTAGGTGTGAAGGTTATGTATACCTTACAATACCCATTTGAGCTAGATTTAGAGGTTGAATTGGGGCCAATTTACTCTCAGTTGCAATTCTAGATAGTCAACTAAGATTAGGCTATGTATTCTTGGTAATGATCTTTTCAATTTTAAATCAATACCATGAACACAATATCATGTGATTTTAACTACTATTAGATTCTGTTAAAAACAGAATCTCACCTACTAAAATCTTCTATAGTGATTAACACTTAAAATAAGATGCTTAGGTAGTTCATTAAATATTTTAGAGAGATGGAAGTCAAAAAAGGAAAAATAAAAAAGACATAGTTCTTGTCGATATCCTGCTAACTAATGTCCCAAAAACACCAGAGGGACTTGAAAGTTATTTGCTGAAAAGTGTAACGTTTAACACGGCTAACCAATGCTACATTATTTCTAAGGAGTTATTTCCATTATTTGAATCCTTAACCACTGCCTGAAAGTTAGTGTTCATTTTCAATTATAGAATTTTGCTAACCAATATTGAAATATATTAATACACAATTGTAAATTATAAATAAATTATTTTTTACCTTTATGAATGTTACTAGCTCAACTTCATAGTACAAGGTTGAATTAGGTGGAACCACCGCCAATTCCTGAGACTCTGATGAACCATAAGCATATTCAGGTGCGATAATACAACATACATTCATTTTAGTTGCGAGACCGTGAATATTGTTACGGATCTATATGGCAGAAACATCACCATTCCCTTTACATACCTTGAGCTATGGTAAAACCAATAAGGATTAGCACGGTTGACTGCACCAAAACGTTAAGACAATGTCATTCTGTATGTTTAAATAAGATTACACCTGTCTTTCTTTATAACAGCATATAGAAGAAATACAATAAATACTAATTGAAAAGGTGTGCTAATTCTAATCCTAGTAATAAATATAAGAATTTAATTCTTTTATTCTTACAAGTATAAATAAAAAATTATTTGCCTTGCTTATTTGAGGAACAGAGGACATTTGCTTCTTCGAAATTAATGACACTTGTACTCAAGGGTTAAATTTAATCCACGAGGCAAGCTGTTAGCATTTTTAAGGCAGTGATTAAAAAGGAATATTGAATATATACCTCAATGAGCCAGTCAATCAGTATGGCTCGCATCCTTTTATTAATGTCAAATTGCTCAGCCATATAATTAGGCGAGACACAATGAGTACTCTGCAAGTAGTTAATGTTGTTAGTAATCAAATTTAATTGGAAACCAGGATTCAACAAGTACTATAAATGTCTCTATTGACAAACCAGGATTCAACAAGTACTATATTTTATGAAGCATGGACACATACAAAACCAGGATTCAACAAGTACTATATCCTATGAAGCACAAACACATATAAAACTCATAGTGCCTCTGACAAGTCGACACCGAAAATAATTTAAGAAAATAAATTAGCTAAATGTAATAATTTGAGAATAAAATAGATATGATTACATGTGTTGGTGGTGGGCACTGAATACAAATTTAATTTGCAATGATTATATCCAATTGAAATTTACAAAATAAAAATTAAAAACCGAATGATGAAGTGTTCCATACTTTTGATTCAACCCAACATATGCTTATTTCTACTCTACTTACACACAAAAGTACATCACTATTACTTCACAGAGGCGCTGAATTGAATCAAACAGAAGCTACAAATAAGCATTCTAGGCAGTAACAGTTACCATTTTGGGATTTAGATAAGCAATCTTGTCACAAACTGTACATACACTACAAAAAAGCGCGTAAATTGTGGCGGTTAATTTAAGTAAATTACGGCGGTTTGAACCGTCATAATATACATTTACGACGTCTTTGAAAACGCCGTAATTTTGGCTGCCGCAAGGAAAATAACGGCGGTCGAAAATTAAACGCCGTGCAAACCGCCGTATTTTACATTGTTTAAAGTGGCGGTGGTTTTTTGAAATTAATGGCGGTGACAACCGCCGTATTATTCACAAAATAAACAAATATCTTCTCATTTTATGTCGGTTTAAACCGTCGTAATATACTAAATATTACGTCATTTTAAACCGCCCTAATATATGTATTATATGAGCTTAAACATCACTATATAAACCGCCACAAATTTCTAATTAATTTGAAAAAATACACTTCATTATATGCTAAAATTAATTTAAAATTTTTATCACAATTTAAGAATACCATTAAAAATAAAGTAAAATTTCAATAATAAATTTACGTTTATGCAAAAAAAATAAAAAAACATATTAAAAGGCCCAATATATATATATAAACATAAAGAAAATGATTGTATTTTATCTCCCTTTTACTTTCATTTTCAACACTATTATAGAGATAAAAAAAATAGTATTACAGCTAATTAGTTTATCCTAATATTCAGAATCAAGAGAGACATGTCACTATATATTAATGGCGTGAAAGTAGAATCAAGAGATTATTGTTTTTTTTTGTATAAATTCAATAGTCATAGACAAAACTGGGAGAACCAAAGACTATTGATTTTTATATGAGGCTGCTAAACAAATGTAGATTGTAAAATAAATCTTAATCATCTCATCCCTAAATTGTAAACAGGAATTGTTTAAAATTTTCAAAATTAGATAGAAACTTTAAAAGTTTGATATATGTATCACAATCTATTCTTGAAATATTATAACATAAAATGGGAAAAGTATCATATGTCTAGTATACTTAAGCTATTCTCAAAAAAACAAGTTATAGAACATAAAATTGCCATAAAAATCATATGTTCTTTGAAGGACTCTGATGATTTTCTTCCTGTGTATTGCTTCCATCTGATGATCTTCTTATGTCACAAGGTGATAAAGGTTCATTCCCTGCTTCAGAAGCCTACAAAAAAACATAACAATTATTATATTAAAACTAATCACTATAGAAATATAGAATTATTAAATGGGATATATCATCAAATGGGAAAAATATCGAAAAGTATCAAAAATATAGAAAAAAGAGAACAAATGTGAGATAAGCAACAAAACCATCAACAGTAGATCGAATCGGAACCGTAACAAACAGATAAGCAACCAAAATTATTCTCAGCAGCAGTAATGACTTTATGCAATTATTTACATAGCTTATGATGCTATAACTACCATTATTTTTCTAGCATTTATATATCAAAATGTACCTCATTATTTGTTATATAAAACTAACTATATATAATTCATCTTTTTTACTCCAACAGCAGGCCATTCATCCTAAATGAGCTCAGATTTTGACGTTTAATCACAACATTCACCCACGTAATTAACGGCAATAGTACATTAACATAGCAGCAGCAACAAAACAGAAGCGAAACGAAATGTAACAAAAATACATGAACGATCCTGAACCGAATAGCGATAGATTTAGTCATGCTGTAACAATCAAGTTTCACAAATAAACTATTCCACAAATAAAGTTCTATGGCTGGAAGTCAAATGTAGATTTCAAAACAAGAGAACTTCAATAGCAGCATATTATATTACAACATCATATCCAGCAAAATATGCAATGAAAATCATCACGATATCGAAACGAATTTACACCAAATCATATTTGGAGTTTGCAAGATTTGTAAACCATGCACAAATTAATACTAATAAACAAAACTTAATAATATTCTAGAGAATTATCAGGAAGCTAAGCTGATAAGGATATAACCATAATGCACAAATTCTGCACATAACACAATTTGTTCACTCTCAATGCTTGGATTATTTCAATAAATTTATTCATCACAGTTAAGTATAACAAACGGAATAACAGCAAAAGTACACGTGAAAACTTGCGGCTCAAAAATCGTTTGGATATTTACGACAGTTAGTAAAAATGTGCAGCTTTCTTAGTAAGTTAGAACATGAACGTCTAAACATGAACTGCTATATTATATCCAATAATTGCTATCCTATTAGGAGACTTACGGGTCTTTATCCTTTTTCTAATTCTAGTAAAAGATCCCATATATGGATCTTATTAATGACATGTACACTAAAACAAACAGCAGCCAGCACAACCGAGCAGCAGCTGCACAGCTGCGGGATTTACTTTTATTGAAATATTTCATTTATGGGTAAAGTAGTGGCACATAGAGAAATTACTTTCCCTCATTAAAATCCTTTATCCAAACACACTCTAGGTATTGTTACATGAAATTTAAAATTTGTTATTCAACATTATAATATTTTAACTTATATATAAAGTTGATTGCACGAAGAAACTTGTGTCAAACACAAGTTAGCATTTGTCTTTTTTATATCTTGTTTTATATTTACGGATACACTGTTCTATTGCTATTTTTTGTATATTGTTCAAAACGTTAGGATCATTTTCATTTCTTAAAAAGGTAGAAATATTTATTTTGAGAGAAGACACAATGTTTAATAGACCTTTCTATCAAGTGGGTTACGTCAACATTAATTCTTAAAATTCTGTCCTAATGGAATATCTCTAGCTAAACTGTTGTTTGCATTATAAGATAATTTTGAAAAAGATTTTTTCCACCAAAGAGGTTACTGGATTAAATCGCATGCTAGTTGGTTGTTCTTAAAATGTTTTTGTAACAGTGTCTAAGTTTGTGCAAGCTGTCTATCTAGAAATGAAATCCCCAAAATAAAACACCTCATTTACATTGTATAGTATCCTATTGCCTTGTTAATAAGTATGAAAATCTCTAATTTATGCATAATGAGGGTTGTCTTGTAAATGTGAATTGATTATATTTTATAACCTTTTGAATGTAATATATTTAATGAAGGGTTAACCGTGCATATCTACTCCATACCATTGTAAAGGCGATCAACAACAGCATTCAAGATCATTATTTACTCAACTGGAGATCAACAGCAACATTCAAGATCATTATTTATTCAACTGAATCTGTTTTGGTCCATAAAACATTCAAGATCATTATTTATTCAACTGAATCTGTTTTGGTCCATAAAACAGAACATATTCTGTTGTCTGATTTTTATGTTGTATAAATAAAACTTTATATCATTGTATAATAGAATACTTGTCAATACCATAATATGATGATTATGATCACTCTATAAACTTTTCCTTCTATTGCTATAGTTTACAACAAAAAATTATATTATGAATGTTATTGGCATGTGATATACTGTTAGAGTTAGTTAGATCCCTTTGCAGATCGTTAGATAGTCAATTATGATTGTGTAAGAACATAGCAAACAGAGATTGATATCCAATTTCTCCCCTAATGTTTTTCAACACTCACCCTCATACTAAACAGAGCACACTAAGGTGTTGTACCATTGCAACAAAGGCTGACAATCTAGCAGAGTAATAGACTGCATTGCTAGGTAGCACTGAAGAGAAACTCTGTCTCAGATAGGACAAAATGTCAAATCTTGGAATCTGTTCTATATATGCAGTTGTCATTTCTATTTTATAATTTTATTTTCAGGGTTTCCTAGTCTCTGTTCTATCATGTACCATGTGTTTGTTGCTAAACTTGTTTGATCTTTTAGACTATTTGCCTTGTGTATAAAACATTTTTAGTTTGCAAGTTGTGATTTATGCCTTTGTAAATGAAAATTGATATTTAATATTTTTCCCTTGAAAATATAGAAATTGAAATTTCAGACTAAATATCCTTATAATAGCATATATGTGTTCCCTATCCCTATAATATCATATACATATTACTATCCTATAATAACTAAAGAACTTCTAATGAGCTAAAAGAAAACTAGACGAAATCACATAAATAACAACAGATAAAGACAAACAAAACTATAAAATTAACTACATTGATTTTAAACTAGAAATCTAAAACTTAAGATTTAATAAAAATAATTAAATAATTGATATACCTGTTATGTTTGATTTGCAAGTACGGCAGCTAACTCTGCAGGGAGTGTATCACCTTCTTTCACACTAATGTAGCCAACAACTGCTTCCAATAGAGCAGTCACAGATGCAAGTCTTTGTTCCACCAATGAAGAGCTACCACTTTAAGTACTACCACTTGAAGAACCAAAATCCATACCATTAATTCTTGTAGTGGTATATTTAAAGGCAGTGGTAGGAACCACTCCCATGCCCATTGCGCCCCTACAGTTTGACTTTTCAAAACAAATTAGCCATGTCCAAAGATCTTAAGACATATGACTCAATACTAGTAATAATAATAAAAACTCAAATGCATAAGAAATAAGTGCTTCCTGGAACGGATCATCAATAAACCTCAAATATGATTTCAAACTATATCATTTCTCTCTTATGTCTAATTCTTTCCAAGCTTGAAAAAAAACAAATTCCATTTATTCATGTCAAAACAAAGATGCAATATTATCATTTTAACTCAAACAAGAAACTTCAATATACCAAAATTTTGTCAAAAACCCACACAAAGGAGCCTAATCACACCTTACACTAACATGATAAATGAACAAGATAAATAAAAAACTTTATGCAAATTATCCAAATCATCACCAATGCCAAAACTAGTAACAAGAAGTTAATCCGATATATTGACAGTAGAATACGACCATGGTGTATCATCTTTCCATGAAAAAAAAGAAACGTACACAAATTGTATCAAACAAAGCAAAGCAATTCTCCCTTCAAATACATATGTTACTCATCCTTTAAAATTCCGGCAGGCAGAATTCAACGGAACTCATACAGATTTTTCACACAACACAAACTAAAATAGCAGGAATTAGCATAACAAAACCACAACAACCTATCCACAAACAAAATTGCAAAGTCGTGACTGGAATAAGCATGTAAACGAGTACACAATCGAATCGGTACAAACAATCAAACATATAAACAAATTGATAGCGACAACACAACAGCCTTTATCAAAATGCAGTATGATATTGAATGCTAAACATAATAGCCAAAACGAAGTGATACTGAGAAATCGATTCGAAAATTACCAACGGCGATAACGTACGAAATGCAACGGAACAAGCCCGAAATGCAAAAATACAAGATAATACACAAGCAGTAGCAAACACGGATCAACGTTATTGGAAACAATATATAAAGTGAAAGCAACACCGTCAATGCGAAACATCCATCAAGACAAAACAGATCATGGCAAACATGAGCATTGAGTCATAGCTGTAGCAATTGTATTGAAGAGTGAATAGCAGGAAACTCAAACAAGCGCACAAACCAACCGAAATTAAGACAATATAAAGATAAATAAGCAGCAGCAGCGGTGCACAGTTTATAAAATTACGATCAAAAATTTCGCATAACCGAAACAACAGATATAACGTGAGATTCCAACAGCACGTAACATTGTTTTTCAACAAGCATTCGCAAGACCAGCCATGACCAATCTCAAAGTTTCTCCATTTTGAGTACCTTGTGGTGCCCTTTGGACTCACAAAATTGTAGATTCAGGTTACATTTGTACAACAACTATCAAATTTTTTTTGAAAGGTGATTAGGTAATGATAGTGTTGATTTTTCTATCACTTGTCGTAATACATTTTTCAACACTTCTCATTATATCTCATGTATTATTATAAATGAAATGCTGAGTATGTTTGAGTTTAAAAAAATGGTTTCATAAACTAACGCATAAGTTTATTGAAATGAACTAAAAAAGCTCATGTACATAAGCAACCAAGCACCAAAATCTGCACCAGTGCAAATCTATTTACTAAGTAGCCAAGTTCAATAAGTCCCTGCAAGATCTCAATGCATATAAGTAGCTAAAAAATTCTTATGCTAGTTGAAACCAGAACCTTGAAATCTTACAAATTTTGACAGCTGCAACTTTGTTGGACTTTATATTTTTCATCAAGATTGTAATAAAGTTCAAAATCTAAAGATTGTAACAAGATGTTGATGAACATATAACCCAAAATAAAAACTTTTGAAAGAAGCATTGAACTTTGATCATAAAAAACCAAAAAGTTTTTTAATGTCTTACACTGTTTGGTTCTGTTCTTTGGTGTTTGTCTTCCATTCTATTTAACATGTTTTGTTTCACACTTTTATCTACTCTTTTTCTTGGTTTCAGTGCACACAAAAAGTAATGCTTACGTTTGATTTTAAGGTTGTAACAATTAATGATGATTAATAGATGCTAATTCCATCAATGATTTTAATCAAAATGAATCAAGAAAAACATATATACCCCCCTGTCTTGATTGAATAATTATGCTGGTATGAATTTATGTAATTGTAATTTTGTTATCACTATTCCTGAATTAGAAGGTTTCAGTAAAGTGATTCGACTATTCAATTACAACTTTGTATAAATTAAGGTTTACAATGTGAATACTAATCTATCAAACATTCTCACAAACACACACACGACAACTGATAATAATTTCAGAAAATGTATATATTTATTGTGTTGGCTTAGGCATCGACACTAACACTTGTTGACAAACCTTCAATCTGAAGTATCGGTAATTGACTCGCTTAGTTCTTCGAGAATGAACACGAATTCTTAAGGCACTCAATTTCCATATAGAGATAGATTATTATGATCCGGAACACTTTTCACCTCTATACTTAGTTTCTTTCTATAATATACATATATCAGGTAACTATATAGCAAGAAATTAACAACCCAATATGAACATGGTGAGAGAGCTTACTTCAAAACAGAAGTATTCGTTACATACCTAGTGGTTCAAGCTAGTGAAGTCGGTGAGATACTTGTGATTCAACCAAGATTTTCCTAAAATAAGAGAATAGAAGTCAAACGCAGTCTAATATAGCATTTCATCAAACAGCTGATGTGCATCGCAAATTGAGGTTCTGTACTTATGCATCAAATAACTATAAAGATAAGGAAAGACTCACAGCTAGCAAAGAGAGTTATGAATCTAACATGTTAATTGGAGAAACCCCTGTGAATCTGTCCATAAACAACCACAACAACAACAAATGTTAGTATAAAATTCTTACAAGTAAGTTTAAATGAAATAACATGGTGAGATACAACAAGCAAAGGCATATCAGAAATCATATTGTGAAAAATCAAAGCACAAAATTACCTTGAAAATGGTGGATTGTAGAATTGTGGATTGTCGAATAGTAGAATCGAACACGACTGTTGAACTGTAGATTGCGGAGCAGCAGAACAGTGTAGCAGAAAACCTGATTGAGGAATTGAGGATTTGCGATTGAACAAAGCGAAAATGACGGTTCAAATGATTGATAGGGTTGATTATTAGGGTTTCAAATCATTGTTAGGCTTGGAATTTGAATGAAATGAAGGAATTGAAATCAAAAGAATTATGGAGACTGAACGGAAGATTGAAATCGATTTGGTTCGATTTCGTTGAACCGAGGTTGAATACACGAAGGAGAAGACGCGAAGGAATTTCTTTTCTTTTCGTTCAGTATACGCACGCGAAGGAGAAGACTAAAGGAATTTGTTTTTCTTTTCTTTCAGTTATTATTATTATTATTATTATTATTATTATTATTTAATTCAAACACATAAAGTAAGATTATATGTTTTTCTTAAGTCATATTATTATTATATTTTATATATATATATATATATATATATATATATTAGGGTTCATATCCTATGAGAATGGATTTTTTATATAAGAACATGAGAATGAATCTGAATCATTAGATTTTAAAATAAATGGTGGAGATTATGTGTGGTTTTTGTTTTTCTCTCTCCTCCATTATTAAAATAAATGATGGAGGAGAGAGAAAAAAAACTGACATATAATCTCCACCATTTATTTTAAAATCTAATGGTTCAAATACATTCTCACGTTCTCACATAAAAATGACATTCTCATATGATACGTTCCCTATATATATTATATATATATATATAATATATATATATAAATATATATATATATATATATAAATATATATATATATATATAAATATATATATATAAATATATATATATATAATATATAATATTATATAAATATATTTATATAATATATAATATTATATATATAAATATATTTATATAATATATTATATATATATATAATATTATATAGTATATAAATATATTTATATAATATTATATATTATATAGGGGAAGAGTGAGACTAAAGCGTGCCTGGCAGAATTTTCAGTAAATAATGGCGGTTGAAACCGTCGTTGCTTTACTATTATTACGACGTTTATGAAAACCGCTGTAATCAACGGTAAATTGTGACGTTTTACATTAAACGCCATAATTTAACCGCCGTAAGTTACGCGAATTTTTGTAGTGATATGGCTCTCAATTTTTCTTCACCATCAGGTATATCATGTTTAGTTGAACCACCACACCACTGACAGAACTTGATACTTCAAACATTTCCCTACATTATTAATTACCATCAATAATTAACCACATAAATATATAGGTAAAAACTCTTATGATGTTTCGCCAAAACCATAGTAATACACAGAATTGAAGATTATTGGAGATGGGGGAGAGAGAACTTACAGAAGATTGAAGCAACAATGAAGCGCGAAACGGTGCGAATCGAGTCATGGAACACTCCCCCTGAAAATGTCAAAAGTTGATTTCTTTGCTTCAAGTTTCCCCTGTAGTTATAATTTAATAACTAATTAATTTATATGTATGCATGTTTGTGTTCGAACGTCTGTGGCTTGAGAATATTCACTAGGAGTGTTCAGGGGAGAAGAAATATCCTACATGCTACATCAAACAGGCTCTAAACTAGTTATAAAATGTTTTTAACCCTTGCAGTGAGAATATGTCCTTTAGACTGCTTAGTTTCAAGCATTTCAATATGCTGCAACATCTTCCTTATAGCTCAAACTACTTTGGATATTTCACTATCGGGATCATCCTTGGGCTGTAGAAAGGAATCTGACCTTTGAGCTTTCTCTAATTTCAGTGCAGATATTTTCATGGGTTTGTCATAGGTCCTTTGAACTCCTCCATATTATTTGTCATTCGACTTGAGCTTCTGAGAATCATCAATCACGTCAATAGGGTAGACAGGATGATAAAGGGAAGCCGCAATTAGTAAATGTGTTTCACCAACTGAAACTGCAGTAGCCTTCGTTACACTAGGCATCCGAGTTACAACAAGCGACTTATCCTTACCTTTCTTCCCATCCTACATGTAAACATCACCTGTAGTTGTTGGTGCTGCAGCCCAGTACTTTCCAGCTGATATGCTCACCATATTTCTTCCACACATAGGATATAACTGTACAATTGTTCTAATAAGCATGTTTGTCCAATGAAAATTGTAGCAGAAGTGAAGAAAAGAATTATAAGAAAAAAGAACCTGCTGGCATCTAAGATCAGGATCCGAGGAAACCCAATAAAATAATGCACCGTCTTCTGTAATAGCCATGCTGTGTAGCATTCCAGCGGCTATAGAAACTACGAGAAGTCGTTACTTGCGATGAAATTTTAAAGGAGTGCTTCCACTTTTCTTTAAGTTCCTAATAATCACAACACATTTTGGAGTAACAAGTTGGTGACCCCCGGTAAATACCTACAAACAAGGAACTCAAGATATAAAGATAAAGAGTAAAAACTATTAAAAAACCTACTAACAGGAGACAACAACTACATATATTTAATATAGCATAATCATTTTAAAATGTTTGCTTCATATCCATTTACCTGAAAAAATTAAGTAGTTGAACTTGAACATAATTTTGGGAAAGAACAATATCAGTGCCCAAAAAGTTAGGCCTTATTCCTCTGTAAGATGTTTGCCTTCCAAATTTGTGGTGCAGTTGTAATAGAAAAGTTAATAAAAAGTAACTATAGTTCTAAAAATTAGAAGAATCATGTGATATTTTGCAACAGAAACTCCAATTAAGATCTTTCCCTTCAAGGATTCAAATACTTGCGGGGTATAGTTAGAGGCCGAATTTGAGGTACCATAACCAAGCTCACCCTCTCTATTGCCACCCCATGCAAAAACTTAACCTAAATCAAAAACTATAGATGTGTGTTTGTATGCTGCAGCAATGACAACAATTTTGGACTTCAACGAAGATACTCTACGAGCTGTTGGTTGTGTATCAACAGAAGTGTACCAAGTTGTTCCTCTGTATAACAAACAAGAAGAAAAGTTTGTTGTCAATGCTGTCTCATTCTCAGTTTTCATACAATAAAGCATAAACAAATACAACCCGATTAAAATAAAAGGTAAGGCAGGGATGTAAGAAAAAAGATTACTAGGTTGCATCTTGATTTCGATAAAAGCTACAAAACAACCACTTCATTACAATCGTATGATAAAAGACACTTCTTCTTGATAAAATCATTTAGGTTCCCAATAAAACTAAACAATAAGCCATATACCCGTGTATATCAAAACCAGGATGCCCCAAACGGCCCCCTCTTCCAAATCCCCAAGTATACACTTCTCCAAATTGTTTGGATCTTGTGACATTTCAACAAACACCTTGTTTGCAAAACTCAAACCAAAATCAAAAGTGTCATTCTCATTAACGGTATCAAAAGAAACAAGCCAAAAATAACAATTAGAATGCAGGGAGGGAATACATGTTAACGAAGATTCTATAAACATTGATTATCAACGGAACAAAGGAAGAACATGAAATCGAAATATATTATCAAAAATTGAAAAAATAGAACTGAAGAAAAATACCGATTTCAAAGATTATGAGTGATGAACCTGGAACAACGATCTGGAGCTACAAAGAATGAAGTTTGAATTCATAGTAATGCGATGCGATTAGCGGCAAGAAGAATCATTAGATGGCAAGAAGCGGGAAACAAAGTTTCTGGAAAGTGGCAATGGCAAAGTTTTTGTTGCAGAGTTTGGGAAACTTGAAATTGAGGTTTGCTTCTTTATAAAAATGAGAAATTATGAAATTTTTAGAGGCGCAGTGTAAGAAAAGGTTTAAGATTGTTCACATTTTGTGAGCCAAACAAGTGTTGAATAATTTGGTTGCGAAAAATCTACCATTATTTTATTTCATTTTAATGATATATATTTTTTTTGGAATAAGGATAATATTATTACAAAAAAGCCCAGAATACAAGTCGATCAAAATGATCCAAGCACCAAGAGGACAACAAAAGCACAAAGCAACCTAGAGCCTATTACAAAAACTTTAAGCTTCCTACTAGCACTAGCTCTACCAAAAACCATCTCAATTTCACTATCACTATTCAGCATATTAATATCCCCATTTTGAAAAACAATTTTGTTCCTAATAGCCCAAATATGGTAAATAACCTCAGTAAGAGCAGCTTTTAGAACTCTAGCTTTACTCCCTTTGCCTTTAGAATGCTGGAGAATCCAAGGCAGCTCAGTATTCCACGCGGTTGGCATATGAGACCAACCAAAACTTTGCAACACCTCAGCCCAAATCCTCTTTGTAACAACACAATCAAAGAACAAGTGAGAGCTGCTTTCAATTTCTTTTCAGAACACACAATCATCAGCAATTTGCATACCATGCGCTTTCAACCTATCTCTAGTAGGCAACCTATTAAGACAAACCAGCCATAAACAGAACATAGCCCTAGGACGAGCAACATTACCATACATTATTTTCCTCCAAGCAACGTTCGTTTTCCCTTCTCTAAGCATCATATACATCTTGCCAGTTATGTACTTCCCACACATAAGAAACTCTTGCCAAACTCTTGTATTCATAATAGCATCTTTATGTTTGAACAGAGATTAAACAAACCAAGAGATGTGTATAGGCGGTTGATATAAGGCAATGTTACCTGATTTCATATAATAAGCATGAATCCAATGGATCCACAACCTATCCTTCTTCTCAAACAGGTTCCAAAGTAGCTTACCAATAGAGGCAATATTCCACTCCCTAAATGCAATCACATTCCAACCACCAGCTGCCACTATATCACAAATGTGATCCCAAGCCACTGAATCTTTACGACTGCCAACATAATTCCCAGTCCAGATAAACTTCCTGCATAAGCTATCAATGTGCCTAAGCACTTTTTTAGGCAATAGAAACACCTGCATCCAATAGTTAGTGATAACAAATATGACACTTCTAACAAGTTGGATTCTCCCTGCATAAGATAACATCTTACTACACCAGTGTCTCAGCCTTAAAGTCATTCTTTCTATCAGGGGTTGACAGCTAGAGACAGACAGCTTCCTACTGTCAAGGGGAACACCTGAGTATTTGAAGGGAAGAGCACCAATTTTAAAGCCAGTAACCTGCTGCAGATGCATTCTGGTATTAAGATCACCTCCACCTAAATAGATTGAGCTCTTAGGAATGCTCATATGCAAACCTGTAGCTTCTACAAATTCCACTACTTTCCTCATAACCAGTTGGATAGAACCAATATCACCTCTTACAAAAATCAAAATGTCATCAACAAAACAAAGGTCAATTATCTTGAGCTTCTCACACTTTGGATGAAAGTTGAAATTAGGATTCAAACTCAGCTTTTGGAGAAGACGATGTAGGTATTCCATTATTATCACAAACAGGAGGGGGGGAGAGGATCTCCCTGCCTCAATCCTTTCTTTGCTATCAATAACTTGGAGGTGGATCCATTGATTGCAAACCTGTAAGAAACCGAGGACACACAAGTCATAATCCAGTTAGAAAAAATTTGAGGAAACCCCATTTCTGTCATAATTTGAGCCAACGCATTCCAATCCACCGTATCATACGCTTTCTGGATATCCATTTGAATTAAGCACCTAGGGGAAATATTATTCCTATTGTAACCTCTCACAAGCTCTTGTGCAAGAATAATGTTATCCTGGATGTTCCTACCATGCACAAAAGCAGACTGAGTATCATCAATAATTTTCCCTAAAACCATTCCAAGCCTGTATGTAAGAATCTTAGAAATAATCTTATAGAAAGTACTGCAACATGATATAGGTCTGAGATCTTTAACAGTCTTGGCAGCAGGGGACTTAGGGATAAGAGAGATAAGGGCGCAATTAAAAGCCTTGTACAACTGGTTCTCTTGAAAGAATTCCATAACAGCTTCTATAACATCATTCTTCACAATAGGCTAAGAATTCCATAACAGCTTCTAATAGTAGGGATATCTATACACTTCAACACACTAGTATTTGTTCCCACCAGAGATTTATAAAAATCAATAATCTCATTCTCAATCTCCTCAGGGCAACTAAGAGTCTCACCACTCAAGGACTCCAAAGTAGTCAGGGCCTTCTGTTTGTTCATATCCCTAACATAAGCATGAAAATAGGTTATGTTATTATCACCCAACTGTAACCACTCAATTTTAGCTTTCTGCCTCAAGATAGCTTCTTCAGTCTAACTCACATTTAACAGCTTATTAGTACAAGTCTTCACATGCTCCAAAGAATGCATATCAAACATGTCCTGCTGAAGCTTATCATGGGCCTGGCTCAACTCATGTCTAGCTTGCATTACTTGTATGTGGATATCAGAGAATTTCCTACTCACCTGCTGGTTCCAACTTGTGGCAACATTCTGTAGAAAATCAGGATCTTTAGCAGAACAGTTAATAAACTTAAACATAGACCTTTTCCTGCTAACTTGACTCAGCTTACAAATCTTGACAGGGGAATGATCAGAGATGTTAGGCTCAAGGTTCTCTACAAAGTGCTCATGAAACAGCTGAAACCAATCAGTATTATCCAAAACTTTGTCAATTCAAGAGTGTATAACACCAGTAATATGTTTATTATTTCAAGTATAGTAGCTACCTCTAGAAACTGCTTCAGTTAGCCCAACCATATTCATCATATCCTCAAGGTCTCTGAACTCAGCCTCAGTAACAGGATTTCCTCCTATTCTATCTTGAGAAGTCAACACATTATTCATATCCCCCATAACAATCCAAGGCTTGCTCATATTATACCTCAGTTTCTCAATCTCTTTCCACAGCGTCTTTCTCTTCTCTAGCTGATTGAAAGCATAGACTACTGTCACCACATATTGAAGCATGTTATCCACCCCATAAACCTCAATGTGCATAAATTGCTCATTGGTTTGTATGGTTTTGAGAACTACCTCATTCTGATTCCAAAGAACCCAAATTCTACCATTAGCATGATTCATATAATTGTCAGCAAATTGCCACTTATTTCCAAATATTTTCCTAATATTCACAGCATTGTTCATTTTGACCTTAGTCTCAAGTAAAGCAACTATAGGGACATTGATGGAAGCCACATAATCACAAACCTCCCTATTTCTAGCCCTTTTATTGATACCTCTAACATTCCAAGTAACAATCATTGCTCCACATTCTGGTTCCCCATAGGACAACCTCCAATCCTAAAGGGTGTGAAGGAATTTTGATAAGCAACAAAGGAACTATTAAGTGTATGTATTACTGACCTTTTACCCTTGTCTCTAGTCACTTCTATCCAGTTTTTAGCCTTTGGTTCCTCATTGTTTCCATGTTCTGCTTCCTCTTCAACTATCAGATCAGTTTCCTTCTCAGCACTGTTAAACCTTGGTTCTTCTACAATCTGCTCATTGGAGACTTCAACTTTCGATTTACTTTTGATAGGTTGCCACACTTTTTGCTTAGCAGGTTGTTTCTTTAGCTTGCAGTTATGCTCTATCTTCAAGCATTGCTGACAATATAACAGCATCCACTCATACTCTACCCTTTGTTCAAGAAGCTTTCCTTTAGGATCTCTTATACACACCACCTCTCTAGGTTTTTGCGTAATGTCCACCTCAACCAAAACACGAGCATACGGTATTCTAAGCTTCTTCGCAGTACATTCATCAGTGGTAATTGGCTTCCCTATAGCACTGGCAATTTTGGACAAACTTTTCTCCCCCCACAAATGTAAAGGAAGATTTGGCATCGTGATCCACAACGGTAGCACCCTGAGTAGATCCTCTTTCATCTCAAAGTCTGGGCTCCATTGCCTGAGAAACACCGGTTTTCCATATATGAAGTAGGGGCCTTGGGACATAACATTTTTCCTATCCTCATTACTCTTAAAACGCACTATGAAATAACCTTCATCATTGTAAAACAGGTCCGGGAGGGAGACGAAGTTCCTCCCTTTCTCCATGAACTTAATTACCGCATTCATCGACAATGACTCCCCAATGGGAAATAGAATCATAGCGTGTTCCTAGTATTCTAGTTCATCTTCTATATCAGTCTCATCAATCATGACTTCAGCATCACCATTAACAACATTAGGAGCAATATACTCAACACTCATACCTCTATTCAGACTGCGATTCCCTTGAATAATTTCCACCCAAGGTTTAGTCCGTTCCACATGGTGCTCCTCTGGTTTCAATTCCGCTTCATCTTCAATCCCTTGAACATCCAATGGTGAATCCTTCGATGGACTATGAATCACCACCGACGGACTCTCATCTTCCACCACCTGGTTAACAATCTCAGGAGACACAACTTCAACATCCGCTTGCATTATTATGGTTCTTTCCACCCCTTTTCGGCGTGCCGCCACCACAAGTTTTGGCCGGCCGACACCCCTTTTGCCCATGGATCTCAAACCCTAGCAGAGCATAGGACCCCTACTTCAATTACAATTACAACTAATGATATTTATTTATTTTATAAGTAAAACAATAACATACTTTTATTCTCAAAACAAACTAAAGAATAGTTTTCATATCAACTTTATTTTTATAAATTACTAATATATTAATAGAAAATAAAATACTAATAGAAAAGGGAACATTAACCAAAATTTTCAAGGATAATAAAATCTATATTATAATTTTTTATCTATTTTGAGAAAAAGTTGTTCTGCAATTGTTAGGCAAACAATATTGAGGTGGCAATTTGATCCATTAAGATAAAATTTATCCAATTCATTCACTAAAAAATTCATCCAATTTATCCACCACATAAAAATATAAGTTAATGGATTAGAGTACATCCATCCATTTTATATGTATTGATTGATTCAATTCATCCACATATCTTAATAATTCAATAGATTATTTATTTTTAAAAAAATAATAAAAAATTGATTTTTTTCAAAAGCAAAAAAATTGATTTTTTTTTTAAATAAAAAAAATAACTTTATTTCGGAAATAAAATAACTGATTTTTTTTCCAAAAATTTAAAAATTGATTTTTTGATAAATTCAAAAACTCAATTTTTTTTTAAAAAAACAAATATATTTTTCAAAAATACAAAAAAAAAACCGATTATTTCCCAAAAGAAATTTCAATTTTTCCTCGAAAATCAATTTTTGAATTTTTTTCGAAAATAAAAAAACTGATTTTTTTGAAACTAAAAAAATTGATGTTTTCTAAAAATAAAAAAATTTATTTTTTTTTCGAACAAGCTTCTCAAATAAAGAGACTGCCACTTGTTGTTGAACAAAATCTCAGAGATTATCTACACTTTGATGTGGCAGGATACATGATGGTGATTGGTTGACAGTGTAAAATTATTTTATACTGTCAATGCAAATTCTATTTTCTCATTAAAATAAATATATTTTCTTTAAGAAATAACTAAACAAACTAAAATTTCCTTTAAAAAAATAAGATTTAATATAAAAGTGAAAAATATCTCAAAAACATATCTGAAAAACATATCTTCTCAATTATTCCCTCAGTCCCAAATTATTCACCAAGGGTACTCATCAAATGTGAAGAATTTTGTGTCAAAGAATTATCATAAACAATGCGTGATCACACGATCACCTATTACCACATTCGAAATAACAAGTGTTTAAGAAAATGAAACTCTTATTACAATTATTCGTGGCAAAGGTTTAATCTCTTTGAACTGAGTGAATTACTAAGCCTTATTCATTCAGGCATGGTTTTACGAAGCAACCTACCCTCATAGTCTTAGAAATGTACACATTGCGGACTTACATACCTAATCATACTCCATCATTTAAAAAAATTAATTTTTCTAATTTTCACAACAATAAAAAAAAAATTAATTAAATAAATTTTCTTTGAAAAATAACTAAAAAATCCAATTAATATAGTAATTTAAAAAAAAAACATTTAATATAAAATTTAAAAATGTCTCAAAAACATATCTTTGGAATCAATATGTCAATTATGTTCTATGATTTTATTTATTAAGAGTAAAAATATAACTAATTAAAAAAAAAAATCTGCAGCAAATATCGCAGCGAAGTTCCCAGCAAATTCCGCAGTAAACTTCGCAGCAATTCCTGCGAAATTACCAGAATTTTGACGTTTCCATGGACAATCAATCCCTGTGAAAGAAATCGCAGTTAAATCCGCAGGAAAATTGTTATATTATTTTAAAATCATAAAGCGCAGGTAAAGTCTCAAGAATTCATGCGAAATTTGCTGCAACTAATTTTTTTGTAGGATATAATGTTTCACAATTTAAATTCGCAAGTAAAATCGCAGGAATACCTGCAGATTCTTTTCCGTCGGAAAATCCGCAGTTAATTCCTGTATTTCTAGTAGTGACAATTACACCAAACATGAATTTATAATCAAATTATATCATATAAAGATCTTGTATGGATTAAGTCCCGCTCAAGTGATTCCCTGCTCCCAAATTCTCACTCTTCAATCTCTCACTCATCAACATCAGTTATCCTATAAAACTTCATTGTAATACCCCGTATTTTATTACCCCGGATAATATTATATTGTGATCGGCTGAGTCCAGTGTACTCTGAGAAATTATTTGATAAAATAATTTGAGTAACTGTGGAACTTAGAATAAATCCAATTAATATTATCTGACTCTGAGGTATTTTATTAATTTGGACTTTAGAGACTTTTTGGACATTTGTATTATTTACTAATACTATTTTTACTACTTAATCCATTTTCCTCCCACTTTCCAAACAAAAAGAAAAAGATAGTAAGAAAGAGAGAGAACGAAGGAAGAAAGAAAAGGAAAGGAAGGAGAAAAAGTGGAGGAGAAGAAATTTGAAGAACTTCAAGAACAAATCATCATCCATTCATCCAAGCTTCATCCAATCATCTCATCTTCCTCATTTTCAACCTCTATCCAAGATGGGTTCTAGTTAGTACCATTGTTTAGAGATTTTGGATAATATGAGTTTTAGGTTAGAATGTGGAAATCGATGTTTTAACGGTTGGAAATTGATATAAATCGAAATGAATGATCAATATGCTTGTAGAAACATATATTGATGTTTGGTTTGAAGTTTTAGTTTGTTTTGATTTGTTGGAAATTTTAGGTTTATGTAGAAATTGTGATTTTTGTTCAAAACTTGGGTTGTGAAGTTTGATGATGAAACTATGTTCGAAACATGTTGAATATGCCTCTAATTGGTTGTTGGAACTAGTATTGAGGGTTTAGAGGGGCTGGTTTTGAACTGTTATAGCAGGTATTTTTCTGAGTTTCGCAGAGCGCACTTAGCGCGTAAAAGCCCGCTCAGCGCGCAGTTGAAATCCTGCAACCTCGGATGGCAGAGAGAAGCACGCTCAGCGCGCTCAAGGGGGCACTTAGCGCGACCTAGGACTTGAAGTTTTCTTCCTTAAGCGAGAAAATTCATAACTTTCGACTCGTTGGTCGGATTCGATCATTCTTTATATCGATGTAAAGCCGAGGAAATATTCTATGGACTGGAGATGAAATATGTCGAATTTACCGACCGATTAAATAATCGAGAAAGTTCAAAAAGCGATATATTTATGTTTTAATTGTTATATATTATTCTACTATGCAATTATGACATGTCTTGCCTATCCTAATATTGTTTAACATGATTGTAATAGAGTATGCATGTTAATATGAAAATGAGATAGGAAGAGTGAGGAAACCTCAAACTTGAACTATAGGAGAATCTAGTAAGGAACTAGAAATGGTAGACAACTCTAGATGGCGATGCTTGGGCACGTGTTGTTGGAAGATACACCCTTGCCGAGTATTGGCCTAGTTGAGAGTGAAACACTAGTATGGTATATGTGGTTAACCTTTGTGGTTGTGAAAAAGGCAAGAGAGGCCTTAAGGCGGTGTAGTCTTGTGATTGTCGAATACAATCATTTTTTTTTAGTGTAGTTTCATGGGTCTCGAGCTCCTCTGAAACGGGTACATAATTACTTGGTAGGTTTGATTCCCTACGTGTAGTACGATTGGAGCCTATGTTATGGGTAGAGACTTGTGATGGATAACAGTCCATGAGAAGTGACGGTTCACGGTTAACAGGCCGATGATCCCGAATCCAATTCGCATGCCAAGTAACTACAAGGATCTATGACTCGGATCACCTTCTAGACGTAGAAGCAAACGGGAAGACGAGATGTCTTGGTATGGTTATCGATTAGTGATGTTGTGAGTTAAGGAACTCATGTCATGTTTCCATATAGTGTGAGAATTATAAAGTGCGAACTCAAGAGTCCTTTTCCCTTTTCCCTGGACTTGAGTTAGGATTGTTAGAACCTTGTTAATCCAAGAGAATCTATAAGATAGGGAACTCACTGAGATTTGATGTATCTCACCCCACGTTGTTGATGTATTTCAGGTGCTTCAGGTTCCGAGAAGGGTAAGGATAAGGTCGCGTGATCTTTTCCTTGCTTGTTGATGGCTAGCTTCCGTAGCGGAGTTTATTTTGAGATCATTGTTGGTCTAGTTCTTAGTTTTTATCTTTTGAACATCTTATGTATATTATGCCTTTAGAACTTTTAGTTGTGGTATTTTGGGGCATATAATATATAATGTGTTAACTAGGAGCTTATAGTGTTTCAGTACCAAACACTTGGATTCATATATAACATTTATGCTTTGATGTATGAGTTTTATATATGGGTGTTACAGTTGGTATCAAAGCAGGTCGTATCCTCGACCTAGCCATGAAATAGTATAAGTATTTCTTTCCGTTTCATATATGTCGTGTCGCCATTGGTCTTAAGTGTTATATTTATGGCATTGAGCCTAATGAACTTAATCCTATTTGTATGACCTTTAGGAACATGGCTGGAGGACGTAGAACCCCTCGTGGTAGACCCCGTACCACTCCTGGAGAGACGAATCCGCCGGGCGGTGATGGCAATGATCCTCTGTATCAATTTATGCAGCAGATGCAGCAGCAACAAAATCTATTCATGCAGCAAATGTTGCAACAAATAAATGGAGGTTTACATCCTACGGTGGTTGCTCCAGAAGCTGAAGGTGGGAAATTCCGGGATTTTATCCGCATGAATCCCCCAGAATTTCATGGTGGATTAGATCCCGTGAAGGCTCACGAATGAATTCTAGTATGGAGAGGATTTTCTTGGTAGTCCAATGCAGCGAAGAGAACAAGGTGTTGTTCGCTTCTCATTCACTGAAGGGTCCCGCTATGAGATGGTGGGAGAGCGCTTCGACTTTGATGGCTATTCAGGAAGTGCCTAAGGTTTGGGAACAGTTCAAAGTTATTTTCATGGAGAAGTATTTTCCGAGCTCATTGAGGACTCAGAAAGAATTTGAATTTCAACAATTAAGACAAGGTAGTATGATTGTGGCCAGTTATGCTGAGAAGTTTGAGAACATGGCTGCTTATTCTAGGCAGGCTATGTATGCTCCTGACGAAAGGTGGAAAATATACCAGTTTCTGTTCGGACTAAAAACTGAAATATCTCATAGTGTATCTCAGAGGTAGTTCACTACATATGCTGAAGTTTTAAGGCAATGCTATGTGGCCGAGCATAGTTTGAAGAAAGTCCAAGCTGAAGGTGTTGCGAGTAGAGTAAATCAAGGGGATCGCGGAAGATCCAACCAACAATTCAGGCCTAGGCAACAATCCTTCAAAGGGAAACAAGTTCAAGATTCAAGGGCGAGTACACCTCATGTGTGTCGCACTTGTGGCAAGAATCGTTCTGGAAGGTGTAGTCTTGAAGGGGTAAAGTGTTTCCAATGTCAGAAGGTGGGTCATCTGAAAAGAGATTGTCCTCAGAATAGGACTCAGACACAAGGAAGGGTTTATACGTTAGATGCAAGGAAGAAGAAGAGTGACAATTCCTTAATTGCTGGTACATGCTTTGTTAACGGATTTCCTTGTTTTGTTTTATTTGATTGCGGAGCTACGCACTCTTTTGTATCGACGCAATGTATGAAGCGACTTGGGTTGCGGTCCGTTCCTTTGTCTCCTCCTATGGTGGTCACTACCGCCATGGATGAAATAGTTGAGACACCGTTGATGTGTGAAAACTATGTTTTTCCTATGGACGGTAGAGTTTTTCAGATTGATCTTATTTGTCTACCGCTTAAGAAAGTTGATGTCGTTTTGGGAATGGACTGGCTTTCTGCTAATTCGGTGTTTATTGGATGTGAAGAAAAGCTCATCATCATTCCATCTATTGATGCTACCTCGAAGGATGTCTTAACAAATATTCTAGAAGGTACGGTTGGAATGATAAATTTCTTGTTCGAAGAAGAGAAATCTGTTCTTTTGGTTCTCACTAAGGAATGGAGTAGCGACCTTCAAGTTTTGGATATTCCAGTAGTTTGCGAGTTTTCGGAAGTTTTCCCCGAAGATGTCACTTCTCTTCCTCCGGAGAGGGAAGTGGAATTTTCTATTGACCTGGTACCGGGAACGGCTCCTATATCCGTTTCTCCGTATCGGATGGCACCGCTTGAATTGAGAGAACTGAAGGAACAATTGGAAGAGCTTATGGCTAAGCATTTTGTTAGACCTAGTGTCTCACCGTGGGGAGCTCCAGTATTGTTAGTAAAGAAGAAGGACGGTGGGATGCGGTTGTGTATCGATTATCGTCAGCTGAATAAAGTCACCATTAAGAACAAGTATCCCTTACCCAGGATAGACGACTTGTTAGATCAATTGAAAGGAGCCTGTGTGTTCTCGAAGATTGATTTGAGGTCGGGTTATCACCAGATTCGAGTGAAGAGTTCCGATGTACCTAAGACTGCATTTAGGACCCGTTATGGTCATTACGAATTCTTAGTGATGCCTTTCGGTGTGACTAATGCTCCAGCTGTTTTTATGGACTACATGAACCGTATATTTCAAGCTTACTTGGACCAGTTTGTTGTAATCTTCATTCATGATATTCTTATTCATTCTCGTACTTCACAAGAGCGTGAAGAGCATCTGAGAATTTTTTTATCCGTGTTGCAAGAGAAGCAACTTTTTGCTAAGTTAAGTAAGTGTGAATTTTGGATGGCGGAAGTTAAGTTTCTTGGTCACGTTATATCATAAGGTGGTGTAGCAGTGGATCCGTCGAAGGTGGAAGCAGTGATAAATTAGGAGAGGCCGAGGAATGCTTCGGAAGTCAGAAGTTTCTTAGGATTGGCGGGTTATTATAGAAGATTCATCGAGGGTTTCTCTCAGTTGGCCTTACCAATGACGAAAATTACCCGTAAAGATTTTTCTTTTGAGTGGGATTCGAATTGTGAGCAAAGTTTCATGAAGTTGAAGGAAAGATTGACAACGGCTCCTGTGTTAATCATACGTGATCCTAACAATTCTTACGAAGTGTTTTGTGATGCTTCTAAGATGGGATTGGGAGGTGTTCTGATGCAAGGCAGTCAGTTTGTGGCTTATGCCTCCCAACAATTGAAAATTCTTGAACAGAATTATCCAGCTCATGAATTGGAATTGGCGGCGGTTGTGTTTACACTGAAAGTGAGGCGACATTATTTGTATGGTGTACGTTTCGAAATGTTCAGTGACCATAAGAGTTTGAAGTACTTATTTGACCAAAGGGAGTTAAACATGCGACAACGAAGGTGGATGGAGTACTTAAAGGATTATGATTTAGAATTGAAGTATCATCCTGGAAAAGCGAATAAGGTAGCAGATGCTTTAAGTCAAAAAGTAGTTCATAGTGCGAAATTGATGGTATTGGAATATGCTTTGTTGGAGAATTTTAGAGATCTTAATCTTCAGTTTGTGTGGACTCAAAATGGTGTAATTATGGGAAATTTGAATGTAAATTCTACTCTAAGAGTTGAGATTCAACAAGGTCAAACGTTGGATGTGACACCCATATATAACAACATACATCAAAGCATATATATTATACATGAATCCAAGTATTTGGTACTGAAATACCATAAGTTCCTAGTTAACACATTATATACATTAAATGCCCTAAATACAAAGTTCTAAAGTCTACAGCATAACATATACAAGATGTCCCAAAATACACTAAGAACTAGATCAATACAATGATCCCAAAATAAAACGCCATAGCGGAAGCCATGCCATCTCAAAAGCTACGATCCGTAAGGAAAAGTCAAACCACTTTGTCCTTACCCTTCGCCGAACCTGTAGTACATGTGATGTAAACAACAACGTGGGGTGAGATACATCAAATCTCAGTGAGTTCACTATCTTATAGTCCTCTCGACTCTATAAGGTTCTAACAAACCTAACTTAAGTCAAAAGGGAATGGGGATGACTTTGAGTACACACACACTATATGGAACCATGACATGAGTTCATCAACTCACACTATATCACTAATCGATAACCACACCAAGGCATCCCCTTTTCCCGTCCGCTTCTACGTCAAGAAGTTGACCCGAGTCATGGATCCTGGTAACCTACTTGACATACGAATGGATTCGGGTTCTACGGGCCATTAACCATTATGAACCGTCACTTCTCATGGGCCATTAACCGTCACAAGCATACGCTCCCAGAGCGCCATTTGTACTGCCCGCGGGAATCAAACCTGCCAAGTAGTTGTGCACAAGTTTCAGAGGAGCTCGAGACCCATGAAATGCACTCACAAGATAACCGGTTACGATTACGTGATCACACTCACAAATGTGATCGTATTCGACGATCACAAGGCCATACCGCCTTAGCGCAACCACAAAGGTTAACACACATGTTCCATACTAGTGTTTATTCATTCCATGACATTAGTATCTGACACACGCCTCGGCACCGCACGCACGATCATTGTCATTATGTCATTCCACACTTTCCGATATTTTTTACGGTAATAATCCCCACTCTACTTATTTCGTACTTAGCATGCATACATACTCAAACATATTCAACAATAAGAGCATAGTTAAATAGTCATCAAATACATAATGGAAACACATAATTCAACGTAACCCAAATTACACTAATTCACGGTTCTCCCCGATTTATTTAATCGGCATCGAAACCAGTATTTTCCACTTCCATTATCTAGAGTATGTTCGTAGCTTCACATCGATATAAAGAACTCTTAAATCGGATAAACGAGTCAAAAGTTATGAAAGAAACAAGATGGGAAAATCTGACATGTTCGCTAGGCGAACTTCCCAGCGAGCATTCGCTCCAGCCTTCGTTAGGCCAAGCTCCTGGTGAATGGACAAATAGAACAAAAAAATACCTAAAGTTCGCATCGCGAACCCCCTGGCAAACATTTGCCTCGCCCTTCGCTTCGCGAACAACTCAGCGAAGCAAGGCAGAACCAAACAGCCCTGAAAAGGCACAAAGTTCGCTATACGAACGTCGTTGGCGAACCTTCGCTAACCTTCACTGCCGGGTTCCCTAGGTGAACCCTCGAAAGTTTTTTCACTAGGACTCGCCCCAGGTTCGCTAGGCGAAGCCTGGAAAACCCAACTTCCCAACAGCGCTGTTCTTCATCAAAAACCAATAGTTTTCCATTCAAAACACCTTCAACCCTTAACAAAACAATCAAAACACAGTATAATCATAACAACAATCATTTATATTGCATTTCATCCGTTAGATTCATGATTTTAGCACAATTACTCATTTTCTCACAATTCCAACCTAATTCTAAAACTCATGAAATTCTACAACTAAGGTATCTATCTAGAACCCACCTTGATTAGAAGATGATAATGAAGATTGGAAGATGATTTGATGAAGAATGGATGAAGTTTGAAGATCTTGTGTTCTTGAGCTTTTCCTCTTCTTTCCTTTCCTTTCTCCTTCTTTCTCTCCAACTTCTTTCTATCCTTTTCTTTTATTTGTTTCTAAATGGAAAAAGAGTGGAAAAAGAAATGATATAGTAAAATATCATCAATTGTCATACTACTAATTACCCAAAAAGTCTCTAAAGTTCCAAATATTAAAATATCTCGGAGACAGATAATATTAATTAGATTTTCTCTGAGCTCAACCGTTACTCTAATTATCTTTGCAAATAATTTCTCAGAGTACACTGGAACTCAGTAGATCACAACTAATATTATCCAGAGTAATTAAAATACGGGGTATTACATCCTCCCCCCCTTAATTAGAAATTTGCCCACGAATTTAAAACAATTACCTGAAAAGATGAGGATAGACCTCCCGCATCTCCAATTCTAATTCCCAAGTTGCATCGCCCGGATGCGTCTCATCTCACTGGACCTTAACAAGAGGAATCTCTTTATTCCTTAACACCTTAGTTTCTCTTCCTGTGATACGACTCGGTTGAGGTTCAAACGTCAAATCTGCTTCTATCTCAATTGTATCTGGTAAAATTGGCCGAAGGGGATCTGGGACAAATTTTCGAAGCTGAGACACATGAAAAACGTCGTGCATCTCCGACAGAGAAGGCGGTAAGGCCAATCTGTAAGCTACTTCACCAATTCTTTCCAAAATCTAATACGGTCCCACGTATCTCGGACTTAATTTCCACGACCGAAACGGTCCTTTCAACCTCAATCTCGGAGTAACTTTCAAAAACACGTGATCGCCTTCTTCAAATTCTAAAGGTCTCCTCCGGTTATCCGCATAACTCTTTTGACGATCTTGTGCTTGTTTGACCTTATCACGGATCATCCTAATCTTCTCCGTAGTTTCGTGAATAATCTCGGGTCCCAACATTCTATCTTCACCAACTTCTGTCCAACACAAAGGTGTCCTACACTTCCTTCCATACAATGCCTCATAAGGTGCCATACCATTACTTGCATGATAACTGTTATTATAAGAGAACTCAATCAACGGCAAAAGTTCTATCCAATTTCCTCCACTTTCAAGTACACAAGCTCTCAACATATCTTCCATTGTTTGTATTGTCCGTTCCGTCTGACCATCCGTTTGCAGATGATTCGACGTACTTAAACACAACTTCGTTCCCATAGCTTGTTGAAAAGCTCTCCAAAATCTGGAAGTAAACGTTGGATCTCTATCTGAAACGATACTAGTGGGAATACCATGCAATCTCACTATCTCCGAAATGAACAACCTTGTGAGATGACTCGCCTTGTAGGCAGTCTTCACAGCTAAGAAATGCGCGGATTTCGTTTATCGATCCATAATTACCAAAAATCGAATCATAACCACCCTGAGTACGGGGTAGTCCAACGGCGAAGTCCATAGAAATACTATTCCATTTCCATACCAGAATTTCTAAAGGTTGCAACAAGCCACCCGGTCTTTGGTGTTCGATCTTCACTTGTTGGCACACCCCACATTCCGACACATACACCGCAATATCCTTTTTCATCCCGGACCACCAATAGTCCCTCTTTAAATCTTGATACATCTTTGAAGACCCCGAATGTATAGTAAAAGCACCCATATGCGCTTCTTCCAAAATCCTCCTTTTTAACTCCGCGTTATCCGGAACACAAATCCTTTGATTAAACAAAATAATTCCATCGGTAGCTCGCACAAAACCCGGTTGTACTAACACTTCTTGTAACTTCTCATCTAACCCTTGCTCTTGTTGGATTTCTTCCCTAAGAGTAGAGTTGATATTCAAATTTCCCATAATCACACCATTAGGGGTCCAAACAAATTGAAGATTTAGATCTCGAAATTTTTCCAATAAAGTGTACTCTAGCATCATCAACTCGGCATTATGCAACACCTTTTTGTTCAATGCATCTGCCACTTTATTTGCTTTACCCGGATGGTATTTTAAATCCAAATCATAATCCTTCAAATATTCCATCCACCTCCTTTGACGCGTGTTCAACTCCTTCTGATCAAAGAGGTACTTTAAGCTCTTGTGGTCGCTAAACATCTCAAAACGTACACCATACAAGTAGTGACGCCACACTTTCAAAGTAAATACAACAGCCGCCAATTCTATATCATGCGTTGGATAATTCTCTTCATTTACTTTCAACTGGCGAGAAGCATAAGCCACTACATGTCCATCTTGCATTAACACACCTCCTAATCCCATCTTCGATGCATCACAATATACCTCATACGACTTGCTAGGATCAGGAATAACCAAAACAGGAGCGGTCGTCAATCTCTCTTTCAAGCTCATAAAACTTTGCTCACAAGCTGAATCCCATTCATACGAGTAATCCTTCCGAGTAAGTCTCGTCATCGGTAAAGCCACTTGGGAAAAACCTTTAATAAACCTTCTATAATAACCTGCTAACCCCAAGAAACTCCTAACTTCCGCAACGTTCTTCGGTCTCTCCCAATTAATCACCGCCTCAACTTTTGATGGATCAACCGCTACACCTCCCTGAGATATGACATGTCCAAGGAAATTAACCTCCGACATACAAAACTCACACTTACTTAGCTTGGCAAAAAGTTGTCTCTCTTGTAAAATAGATAAAACGATTCTTAGGTGTTCTCCGTGCTCTTGAGGATCACGAGAATAGATAAGAATGTCATCAATGAAAATCACCACAAATTAGTCCAAATAAGGTTGAAATATCCGATTCATATAATCCATGAAGACTGCCGGAGCATTCGTCACACCGAAAGGCATCACCAAAAATTCATAATGACCATAACGGGTTCTAAACGCAGTCTTTGGTACATCTGAACTCTTCACACGAATCTGATGATAACCCGATCGTAAATCAATCTTCGAGAACACACAGGCTCCTTTCAATTGATCTAACAAATCGTCTATCCTTGGTAATGGGTATTTATTCTTGATGGTGACCTTATTCAACTGACGGTAATCAATACACAACCGCATACCACCATCCTTTTTCTTTACCAACAACACTGGAGCTCCCCAGGGCGAAACACTGGGTCGAACAAAATGCTTAGCCAACAACTCTTCCAATTGATCCTTTAATTCTCTTAATTCAAGTGGTGCCATCCGATACGGAGAAACGGATATTAGAGCAGTTCCCGGTATCAGGTCAATATAGAATTCCGCTTCCCGTTCCGGAGGAAGAGAAGTGATATCCTCGGGGAAAACTTCAGGAAACTCACAAACTACCGGAATACTCAAAACTTGAAGGTAACTACTCTCCTCCTTAGTAAGAATCAAAAGAACGGATTTTTCCTCCTCAAACAAGAAATTTATCATTCCAACCGTACCTTCTAAAATAGTTGTCAACACATCCTTCGGAGTAGCTTCAGTAGATGGAATAATGATTAGTTTTTCTTCACACCCGATAAATACCGAATTAGCTGAAAGCCAATCCATTCCCAGAACAACATCCACTTTCTTAAGTGGTAAACAAATCAAATCGATCTGGAAAACTCTTCCATCCACCGATAAAACATAATTTTCACACATTAAAGGTGTTTTAACCATCTCATCCATGGCAGTAGTAACCACCATGGATGGAGACAAAGGAACCGCTTGCAACCCAAGCCGCTTTACACATTGCATCGATACGAAAGAGTGCGTAGCTCCACAATCAAATAAAACAAAGCAAGGATTTCCATTCACAAAACACGTACCAGCAATCAAAGAGTTGTCACCTTTTGCTTTCCTCGCATCCAAGGTATACACTCGCCCGGTATTCTTCTCTTGCGTCTGATTCCTCCTCTGAGCACAATCCCTCGCTAAGTGGCCCACTTTCTGACACTGATAACACCTCACACCTTCGATACCACACCTTCCCTGATGATTCCTACCACAAAGACGACATACAGGAGGTGCACTAGTCCTAGAACTCTGAACTTGCTTCCCTTTGAAAGATTGTTGCCTTGGCCTAAATGGTTGATTCGATCTCCCATGATCACTTTGATTCACCCTACTCAACTCTCCTTCTGCTTGCACTTTCTTTAAGCTATGCTCCGCCACATAACACTGTCGTAACAACTCAGTATATTTAGTGAATTCCCTCTGCGACACGCTATGCAAAATTTCGTCCCTCAAGCCAAAAAGAAACTGATCAATCTTCCACCTCTCATCAGGAGCATACATAGCCTGCCTAGAATAAGCAGCCATAACCTCTAACTTTTTTGCATAAGAAGCCACAATCAAGTTGCCTTGTCTCAACTGTTGAAACTCGAATTCCTTCTGAGACCTTAAGGAACTTGGGAAATACTTCTCCATAAAATTTATCTTAAACTGCTCCCACACCTTTGGTACCTCTTGAATTATCATTAAGGCCGAAGCACTCTCCCACCACCTCATGGCAGGACCCTTCAACAAGTGAGAAGCGAAAACAACCTTATTTTCCTCACCGCACTGAACTATCAAGAAAATCCGCTCCATACCGGATATCCATTCATGAGCCTTTACTGGATCTAACCCTCCCTAAAACTCCGGAGGATTCATACGAATAAAATCCCTAAAGGTTCCCCCTGCAGCTTCGGGAACAACCACTGGAGGATGCACGCCACCAGCCATTTGCTGTACCATTTGTTGCACAAACTGATTCTGTTGTTGCTGCATCTGCTACATGAATTGATACAAAGGGGCATTTCCTTCGTCCCCTGGTGGATTTGTCCCTGCTGGAGTAGTTCTCGGTCTACCACGGTTGTTTCTGCGCCCGTCGGCCATGTTCCTAAATGTCATACAGATAGGATTAAGTTGATCAGGCTCAATACCTTAAATATAACACGTAAGACCAATGGAGACACAAAGCATATGAAAGGAAAGAAATACTTATACTATTTCATGGCTAGGTCGATGATACGACCTGCTCTGATACCAACTGTAATACCCATATATAACAACATTCATCAAAGCATATATATTATACATGAATCCAAGTATTTGGTACTGAAATACCATAAGTTCCTAGTTAACACATTATATACATTAAATGCCCTAAATACAAATTTCTAAAGTCTACGGCATAACATATACAAGATGTCCCAAAATACACTAAGAACTAGATCAATACAATGATCCCAAAATAAAATTCCATAGCGGAAGCCATGCCATCTCAAATCTCAGTGAGTTCACTATCTTATAGTCCTCTCGGCTCTACAAGGTTCTAACAACAACGTAGTACCTGTGATGTAAACAACAACGTGGGGTGAGATACATCAAATCTCAGTGAGTTCACTATCTTATAGTCCTCTCGGCTCTACAAGGTTCTAACAAACCTAACTCAAGTCAAAAGGGAAGGGGGATGACTTTGAGTACACACACACACACACTATATGGAACCATGTCATGAGTTCATCAACTCACACTATATCACTAATCGATAACCATACCAAGGCATCCCCTTTTCCCATCCGCTTCTATGTCTAGAAGTCGACCCGAGTCATGGATCCTGGTAACCTACTTGACATACGAATGGAGTCGGGTTCTACGGGCTATTAATCGTTATGAACCGTCACTTCTCACGGGCCATTAAACGTCACAAGCATACGCTCCCAGAGCGTCATTCGTACTGCACGCGGGAATCAAACCTGCCAAGTAGTTGTGCACAAGTTTCAGAGGAGCTCAAGACCCATGAAACATACTCACAAGATAACCGGTTACGATTACGTGATCACACTCACAAACGTGATCGTATTCGATGATCAGAAGGCCATAACGCCTTAGCACAACCACAAAGGTTAACACACATGTTCCATACTAGTGTTTATTCATTCCATGACATTAGTATCTGACACACGCCTCGGCACCGCACGCACGATCGTTGTCATTATGTCATTCCACACTTTCCGACATTTTTTACGGTAATAATCCTCACTCTACTTATTTCGTACTTAGCATGCATACATACTCAAACATATTCAACAATAAGAGCATAGTTAAATAGTCATCAAATACATAATGGAAACACATAATTCAACGTAACCCAAATTACACTAATTCACGGTTCTCCCCGATTTATTTAATCGGCATCGAAACTAGTATTTTCCACTTCCATTATTGATCGGAGAGGACCAGGAGGAGATCGTCGCAGCCTTCGTGTAGGACAAGAGTTGATGCTCGTAGGAGTGGAAAAAGGGGTGGAGGTACCTGCAAGGTACTCTGATGCCAAAGTAAGTATTTGGTCAAAAAAGGGGAAAAGCAAGTAAGAGAAGTCAAGTATGTGATTTGCGATATCTGCCCCTCTAAAGCGAGGGGGTTTTTATAGATGGATTTCTGGCGAGCAAAGCGCCTGATCGACCAATGAGGGATTGCCAGATGGAGGGCAAGGCGCGTGGCCTTTCTAACTGTTCCCGTGATATCCGGGGAGGAAGTTGGTCGCGTGAACCACTCTGCGCGTGAGGGGGACACGCCCAACGGCTATATTGTGCCCAACGGTTATATTATGCGTATTGGGCCTGTTCGCCAATTAGGATGGATTGGTCTTGATCCTTAAGGGCAGGAAGGCCTGCCCGGTCCAGAACAGGAGCCCCCCAAGTTGTTGCTCTGCTGGAGAGTAATGACTTTGGACAGCTGTGATTCCGACCGTATTGTCGGGGAAGTTGTTGCTCGCGTGGAGTGTTCCAAATGTTGACCGAGGTTTGCAGCGTGCTCGCAGAAATGGGCGTTTTTCGCCGAGCAGCCCTGCACGGACGTGTTCATTTTGACGAGGAGACTTGCTCGTGGGAGCCAAGGACTAGTGTATTTTCTACACTAAGCCAGGCGAAGAGTTTTTGTGACACGTGGTGAACATTTATGGCTTTTGTCAGTCCTAGGGCCGCATAGGCTATGATGACCTTCACGATTCCCCACGATTAAATGGTTATAAAAGGGTGGAGGAAGGTTTCACTTTCACAATTCTCACAAGTTTTCATTCCTTGCCCTTATTTGCTCTGCAACTAGTCCTTCGCCGGAGCTCCTCTTCGCCACCGTCGATCCTCCTCTTCTCCGTCAACCTCTTCTTCTTCTTGTAAGTTTGTTCTTCCTTTTTTGTATATTTTTTATGAACCTTCAGTTCTCTGGGTGTTTGTTCATGGATTTTCCAGTTGAACTTCATGTTTTCTGGTTGAACTTCATGTGTTCTTTGATGAACACATGAATTTATGGAAAATTCATGAAGAACATGATGAATTTCAAGATTTTCTAGGACTTTTGTAGAAATTGTTAGCGTAGATCCTTGTAGAATCTGGTTAGGTGTAGAATTTCGTTTGTAGTCGGGCACTAGGCCTGTTCGGGACTTTGATGTGATTTTGAGGTGAGCGTGCGTCCTCGTATGGATATCTGCGAGTTCTGGTCGCGGAGACCTCTCCTGGCGATTGGTAGGTAATTAATGCGGGCACGCGGTTGTCTTCGAATTCATCAACCCCCTTTCACTTGATTCTTGGTGGAAGGGTGGATTTGATCTTGGATGTCGAATTCACTTCTCTTCCTCTGCTTTTCAGGTGGAAATGGCTGAACCCCGGGATGATGTTGTGCCCGACACGCAGGATACACAAGAGGGACCCAGCGTGCCCGCTGATTATTCAAATATCAAGGTCGCAGGAGGGGACCTTGACTGGCTCGCACATGAGCCTCTATCGTTCCGATCAACTTTCTCTGCGGAGGAGATAAGAGACTTTGACTTGTTGGAGAGGCGTGAAGAAGACACTCCTCGAGCGTGGAAAGCATTTTTCCCCAAGGAGTATGATAGAATTTGCACCTCGTACCCAGGATCGCGTTTTCCTATGTACGAGTTTGCTTTTACGGAGGCCAAGATGCGTCTCCCTTTTACCGACTTCCAAGCCTCCCTATTCACCCATCTAGCCTTGTTCCCGTCTCAGCTGCACCCCAATGTCTTGGCTTTCATCCGGGCTTTTGAGCTAGTGTGTCGTTACCTTAATATCGGCGCGACCACAAATCTTTTCTTCTGCCTTTTCCAAATCCAAAGGAGCACAGTGGGGATGAAACAGAGTTGGGTTTCGTTTAAACAACAGAGTAGGCTGTTTTGGCCGTATTCTGATTCAATTCGCAACTTCAAGGATAGGTTTCTGATCTTGAAGCCTATTACCGAGGAGGCTAAGAGGACCATTTCGACCATTGAGAAGGTGGTGGTGAATGGTCGGGAAAGGGACAGTGTCGTCTCCATATTTCCTTTGGAATGGGTCTATACCCACTTCAAGCGCATAACGGATCAGTTTCTGGTGAAGCACGAGCAGCTTTGCCCGGCAGACAAGGAGTCGTATAGGATCCTCCATGCTTACGTGGAGAGTTTTTCCCCGGCCTTCGTAGTTGATCGGGACGGGAAGAAGCTGGTTGGGGATGATGGGCCCGTCCGAGCAGCTAGATATATTAACGTCAAAGCTCTCCTCGAGTGTGATAATGACGATGATGCGATGACCTTGCTTGGTATGCTCCACTGTTTGATTTTATTTCTTTGAATTCTTGCTCCTGACTTGTTATGTGTGTTCGCAGGTATGATGGCCGACATGCGGGAGCGTTTGATGAGGTCCCAGGCGGCAAAGGTTCACAAGAATACGACCACGGGTGCTAAGGTCGGGGTGCTTAAGCAGACAGTTCCGGAGAATTTTGCCGCTGGTCCTACCCCCGTCTTGTTCTGGCGCCGGTCATCTTGTCCTGCCTGCTTGCTATTCGCGCCGAGATTTGTTTGCTGAAGGAGAGTCCATAGATGTTCACGATTCTGAAGTCGTGGCTATTCTAAATGCCAACTCCAAAGCGAGGAGAAAACAGTTGTGCCAGGATGTTGCGGGCATATTTAGGGTGCTTGAAGCAACCCTTGTCCTTGCCGATGATGAAGCTGTTACTCGGGCGAGCCTCGTGACATTCAAGAATAAAATTGCCGAGTTGGAGGTGGAAAATAACAAGCTGTTCAACGATTTAAAACAGTTTGAAGGTCACGAGGAGGCCAAAGTGTTGCTTCAAACGGAGGTGACCCAGCTGAAGTTAGCTGCGCTCAAGGCTGACGAGGAGAAGGTGAGTTTGCAGGCAAGGATCGCTGAATTGGAAGGCTTGACTTTTGCTGTCCAGGACGAAAATGACGACGAGAAGTCCCTGAAGTCGCAGGCTGACTTGATCGGGAGGATTAGAATCCTTGGCGAGGACAACCTGAAAGCAGCTGAGTTCGGCTTCAGTGCTGCAAAAGAGCAGATGATGGCCCTCAACTCTGATGTATAACTCACGACGAATGGGATGGGTTTGTTCAACAAAGTGGTGGACGGTCAGGTCATTCCTGCCGAGGAGGAGAGTGAAGTCGCTGAATAGGACTTTGTTGTTTTTAGCATGTTTTGTGGGCCTGCGTGCCCTTATCATTTTGTATGGGCGCTGCCTCTTTTTATATGAATTTGTAGGGGCTATGCCCTTTTTTGTATTTATAACATTATCCGGCCATGCCCGGTGTTTTAATATACTTGGATTTTGTGAGAATGTTTTATCATGGACGTTTGCTCTGTTTATTTGTGTGCTCGGCGAGGTGTGGAACCTACCGAGGAGGGCGAAGTGGTTTTGCCCGTGATGAGGCTAGGACTTCGTTTGAGGTACTAATCTCATAGGCTTGGACTATTCCCATCGCGAGCTGGGTGTCCTGCCTGAATGGTGCGGCAACGGCGGAGGTCGGTCGAGGTATCCCTGTTGTGCGCAGGATCTGCTCGTACAACGAGCAGAAGATGGTCGGCGTTGTAATGCGTGTCATGCTTCACCAGGGCATGATACGATGATCACGCAACTCTCCCCGTTTTGGGTGATTACTTCGACAATTTGTCTATCCTCGTGGTTAAGGACTTAGCTGTAGTATTGCTTGAGTTTTTCAGCGTTCCATGGTCGAGCAAGTTGTTTTTTGTCCAATGTTTCCAAGTAATATGCTCCCGTGCCCGTTTTGGACTTGACCCTATAAGGTCCTTCCTAGTTTGGTGCCAGTTTCCCTTCGCGTGAATCCTTCTGATTTCTGCGCAGGACCAGACTGCCTACGGGGAAGTCGTGCTTTATGACTCTGGCGTCATGTCGCAACGTTATTAGTTGCTTTAATGCGGCCTCGCGGAGGGCAGGCCCTGATCTTATTTCTTCAACCAGATCGAGCTCCTCGCGTAGAGCCTCATCGTTCATTTCTTCGTCGAGGGGAGCTTCTGTCCTTCTGGAGGGTTCCCTTATCTCCACCCGTATTACCGCCTCTGTTCCATATGCTAGTCGGAAAGAGGTTTCCCCGGTGGTAGGTTGGGGTGTTGTTCTGTATGCCCAGAGGACGCTGTGGAGCTCCTCGACCCACCTTTTCTTGGCCTCACCTAGCCTCCATTTCAATCCGCATAGGATTACTTTGTTCGCGGCCTCCGCTTGCCCGTTGGTCTGGGGATGCTTGACCGAAGTAAAGTGTTGTTTCGTTCCCAATTTGGTGATGAAGTCTTGGAATTTTCTGTTTGTGAATTGGGTTCCATTGTCGGTTACGAGGGCCTGGGGTACCCCGAATCTGGCGAGGACGTTCCTTTTGTAGAAACGCAATATGTTGAAGGCTGTGATCTTGGAAAGCGCTTCGGCTTCAATCCACTTTGTGAAATAGTCGACGGCAACGATTAAGAATTTATTTTGATAAGATCCCATTGTAAAGGGGCCTAGGATGTCCATCCCCCACCAGGCGAAGGGCCACGACGAGGAGAGGATCTTCAACTCGTTGGGTGGTGCCAAATGCATGTCCCCGTGGCGTTGGCAACAATCACATTTTTGTACATGTTCTTTGGCGTCGTGTTGCATGGTTGGCCAGTAATATCCTATGCACAAAGCTTTTCGAGCCAGGGACCTTCCCCCTAGGTGTTGTGCGTTGATGCCCTCGTGGATCTCTTGTAAGATTTCGGAGACCTGGGCTTCGTCGACACATTTCAACAGGGGGATGGAAAATCCTCGTCGATATAATTTGTCCTTGACCAGTACGTACGAACAGGCTCGTCGCTTAGTTACGCTGGCCTCCTTACTGTCCTCGGGGAGTTCCCCCCTAGTGAGATAATTGTATACCGGGGTCATCCAACAACGGGGATCTCCGATGACGTTAACATCTAGCAGGTCGGGTTTTACAATGTTCGGGCCGACCAGCATTTCTTGTATGATGGATTTGTTCCCACCTTTTTTTCTGGTGCTGGCTAGTTTAGAGAGGATGTCTGCTCAGGTGTTTTGCTTGCACGGGACGTGCTGAACTTCCCATGCTTCAAACTCCGCTATTTTTTCTTTTAGCATCGCCAAATATTCAGCTAGTTGGTCGTTCTTTACTTGGAACTCTCCCCGTACTTGGGACGTTACGAGCTGGGAATCGATGCAAATTTTTATTTCTCTCGCGCCGACGTCTTTGGCCAGTCGTAATCCTGCGAGGAAGGCTTCATACTCGGCTTGATTGTTGGATGTTTTGAAGGAGAGGACCAGGGATACTTCGATCAGGGTCCCTTCCTTGTTCTCGAGGATAATTCCTGCTCCGCTGCCTGAGGGGCTTGATGCGCCATCCACGTAAATGATCCACTTCTGTGTCCCTCCTGGAGGGGATGGTTCTGGAGTCATTTCTGCCACGAAGCCGGCCAGGACCTGTGCCTTGAGGGCTTTCCACCCATCGTAGTGAATGTCGAACTCGGCCAATTCAAGGGACCATTTTAGCATCCTGCCCTCCATATCTGGGCAGCTTAACAGTTGCCTAATAGGCTGGGTGGTTCTGACGACGATAGTGTGCGCCAAGAAGTAATATCTGAGTCTCCTCACGGAAATTATGAGAGCATGGGCCACTCGCTCTATTTGCGTGTACCTGACATCGGGTCCCTGTAGGGCTTTACTGGTGAAATAGATGGGTTTCTGCCCGTCGGTCGTCTCGCGAATAAGTGTTGCACTTACTGCCTCGCGGTCCGGTCGGGACAATACTGGTGGCTCGGACAAAGCTTGTTTGAAATGGGCAAGGGCCTGCTTGCATTCGTCCGTCCACTCGAAATTTGCTTCCTTCCGGAGTAATTTGAAGAAGGGAAGGGCATGCTGGGCGGATTTGCTCACGAAGTGGGCAAGGGACGCGAGCATCCCGTTGAGGGTCTGTATCGCCTTCTTTGACCGCGGAGTGGGGAACTCCATGAGTGCTCGACACTTATCTGGATTGAAACGCATTTTACATTTTCGAGCTTGGTCGAACACCTTTCGTAAGTGGGTGGTATGGTCGGATTCCTCTTGGGATTTTTCGATCATATCATCCATGTACACTTCGAGCATGTCCCCGATTTCTGATCGGAAGACTTTATTCATCATGCGCTGGTATGTGGCCCCGACATTCTTTAGTCCAAAGGGAATTACGTTATAGTAATAGTTCCCCGAGGAGGTCATGAACCCCGTGTACCTCTTGTCCTCGTCTGCCATTGGGATTTGGTTGTATCCCGAATAAGCGTCCATGAAGGACAAGAGCTTGAAACCTGCGGAATTATCTACAAGTTTATCTATGCTCGGTAGCGGATAAGCGTCTTTTGGGCAAGCCCGATTGAGATCAGTGTAGTCAATGCACATGCGCCGTTTTCCATTACTTTTATTTACAAGTACAATGTTTGAGAGCCAGGTCGTATACCTGCCCTCGGAAATAAATTTTGCCTCTAAGAGGTCTTGTACAAGTTTTTTGGCAGCCTGTGCCTTTTCCTCGGATTGCTTTCTTCTTCGTTGGGCAATGGCGCGAGTAGCTGGATTAATTGTCAAGTGGTGACATGCAGTTTCTGGATCAAGGCCGGGCATATCCGCCGCACTCCAGGCGAACAGGTCGACGTTGTCGTCAAGGAATTTCTTCAACTCCTTCTTTACCTCTTCGGGGAGACCAGCGCCTATCTTCACTCCCCTGTTGGGGTTATTGCTGAAGGTGATGATCTCGAATTCCCCATCTGGAACTGGTCGCAAAAGTGCAGGAGACGGGGAGCTTCTCACTCCTGGCTTTTTGTCGTCGTTACAATCTTCATCTCCATCTTCAAGAAGCCTGCTGTCGAGGTCGATGGTATGCACGGGAAGCATGGGCTTTTTCTCTGGCTGGCCATCTTCAGCTGGAACCTCGTCCTCTCTAGTGCGCTTTGTCGACTTTGTCATCGTCGCGATCTAGTTTTGCCCTTTTGTTGCGGCCTCAAAGCATCTACGAGCGGCCTCGATGTCGCCATGCAGAGTTACGATGTGTCCTTTCTCAGTATAGTACTTGAGCTTGAGGTGGACCGTAGAGGGGACAGCAACGAGTTCGGCAAGAGCTGGTCTGCCAAGGATGCACTGATAGAGCGACGGGCAATCAATGACTAAGAACTGCATTTTGATCGTCCGAGATGCCTCTTCCTCGCCAAACGTGATTGGTATCTCCACGTAACCCCAAGGCCGGGTTGTTGCCCCGTTGAATCCTTGGAGATCCGACCCCACGTATGGTGAGAGGTTGGACTTATTCAGTTTCAACGCGCGGAACAGTTTGGAATACATGATGTCCACGGAGCTGCCCTGGTCGACCATGATTCTCTGAACATCGGTAGAGGATAATTTGGCCCTAATCAGCAGAGGTATATGGGAGTTTGGTGATCCTCCGAGGAGTTCTTCTCGATAAAACGTGATCGGCTGCGAACGCCCTTTACCCTTTCCGATCATGTACAACTGCTCAGGGCCACTGTCTATCAGCTGTTAAAACTTTCGTTTGATGGATCCTATTGTAAGCTCGTGGTACCCCCCACATGAGATAACCATGGCTGTAGGAAAGGCTTCCCAGGTGCTGTGTATGAATGCCTGGGAAGTTGGGTCGAGGTGGTCAGGAATGAAGAAGTCCTCTGGTCGGCTGATGGCCATTGCGACCTACGGGGGAGGACTGGATGGGGCTGATTCTGCTCTTTTCTTCGGATCAGATGTGTCTCGTCGGGAGGACTCTCCCTTCTTCACGTATTGCTTCAGATGACCCTCTTTGATGAGGATCTCTATTACGTCCTTAAGGTGTACGTAATCTTCTGTCACGTGGCCGTGACTACGATGGAAACGACAATATTTGCTTTTGTCGACGTTTCCTTTGGACGTGGTCGGTTTAAGGAACCGGACACCCCCTTGCTTGAATTCTGTGTTGATGCAGTTGGAGAGAATGCGCTCTCGCGAGGTTGTGAGTACGGTGTACTCCGTAAATCGGCCAGCCGGCCCTTTGCTTTCGCGAGGACGCTCATCACGCCTCTTCTCCTTCCCTTGCCGGGACGATTCTGGCTCGTCTTTTTTTGATGCCCGGGGTGCTTCGCGATCTCTTAAGTCCCGGGCATGGAATGCAGCTTCTTTTTCCTCTTAACGGATGTAGTCCTCAGCTTTACGAAGAAGTTATGTCAGTGTCCGGGGAGCTTCGATTCCTACTGGCTTACGGAAGTTGCTTTTGGGCCGGAGTCCCTTTTCGAGGAGGTACTTCTTCATGTGATCCTTTGTTCGGACTTCCACCGCTTCTTTGTTGAATCTTTCAATGTATGCCCGCAGGGATTCATCCCTTCCTTGTATAATGGCCTCCAACGTAGCCTCCGACTTAGGGTGTCATTGGGAAGCTGTGAAATGGCGGGCAAACTGGCTCTTTAACTCCCTCCACGAAGAGATGGATCCACGAGGAAGTCGTTTAAACCATGTCATTGCTCCCTTTCTCAAGGTGATGGGGAACATTTTACATCTGATAGCCCCGGAGACACCGTGATATTGGAGCATAGCTTCTATATTATTGATATGCTCGCGGGGATCAGTCGTCCTGTCGTAGGTTGTCAACGTGGGTGGTTTCTCCAATCTGCGGGGAATTCGAGTGTCGAGGATGTCCCTTGTGAACGGACCGTGAACATCATCGTCACTGCTGGAACTAGGAGAGAACGAAAGGGAGCAGCTGTGCTCGCGGCTTCGACTTCGGCGAGGAGAACGTCCGCGGGTGCGACGGTGATCGTACTTATCCGCGTGTCGAGACCTCTTGGAAACCGGGGAGTGACTGGATCTTCGCGGGGGAGACTGATGGTGTCGCCGGGCTAGATCGGGTGTAGGGTCCCTCGATCTTGAACGTTTCCTCTCCAGGGAGAGGCTGTCGTGTCTTCGCTTCGAGGGGTCCGTGGACGCGGGGAGAGGCTCGCCAGTTTTTCTGAAGCGATGCGTTCCTGAAGGATATGCTCGAGGGCACCGAGCTTCTCCCCTTGCTGGAGGATCAGGAGGTTCAAGTTTTTGAGAGAAGCGATGAGCGCTGCGGTGCTCGGATCAGCATCCTGAGGAACCGGAATGGGCTCGAAGGTGAGCTCCACGGCTGGTGTTCGTGGCTTTGGTTCATCGGGTTTTGGGGAAGTGGGCCTTCCGTCTCTTTGGTCACTTTCCTGCGGGATATGCCCGACGAAAGCATGGTCGTTTTTGTTGTTGGCTGCAGGGGCCACAGAGCATGGTGAACATCGTTCTTGATGAAAGCCATGTCGATCTGAGATTTGAAGAGATGAAGCTTTGGTCTTTGTTGAGCGAGAGAGAATCTTGGTTAAAGACGGGGAAGCTAGTTTCCCACAGACGGCGCCACTGATCGGAGAGGACCAGGAGGAGATCGTCGCAGCCTTCGTGTAGGACAAGAGTTGATGCTCGTAGGAGTGGAAAAAGGGGTGGAGGTACCTGCAAGGTACTCCGATGCCAAAGTAAGTATTTGGTCAAAAAAGGGGAAAAGCAAGTAAGAGAAGTCAAGTATGTGATTTGTGATACCTGCCCCTCTCAAGCGAGGGGGTTTTTATAGATGGATTTCTGGCGAGCAAAGCGCCTGATCGACCAATGAGGGCAAGGCGCGTGGCCTTTCTAACTGTTCCCGTGATATTCGGGGAGGCAGTTGGTCGCGTGAACCACTCTGCGCGTGAGGGGAACACGCCCAACGGCTATATTGTGCCCAACGGCTATATTGTGCCTATTGGGCCTGTTCTCCAATTAGGATGGATTGGTCCTAATCCTTAAGGGCAGGAAGCCCTGCCCGGTCCAGAACAATTATCTAGAATATGTTCGTAGCTTCACATCAATATAAAGAACTCTTAAATCGGATAAACGAGTCAAAAGTTATGAAAGAAACAAGATGGGAAAATCTGACATGTTCGCTAGGCGAACTTCCCAGCGAGCATTCGCTCCAGCCTTCGCTAGGCGAAGCTCCTGGCGAATGAACAAACAGAACAAAAACAGACCTAAAGTTCGCTTCGCGAACCCCCTGGCGAACATTCGCCTCGCCCTTCGCTTCGTGAACAACTCAGCGAAGCAAGGCAGAACCAAACAGCCCTGAAAAGGCACAAAGTTCGCTAGGCGAACGTCGTTGGTGAACCTTCGCTAACCTTCGCTACCGGGTTCGCTAGGAGAACCCTCGAAAGTTTGTTCGCTGGGACTCTCCCCAGGTTCGCTAGGCGAAGCCTGGAAAACCCAACTTTCCAACAGCGTTGTTCTTCATCAAAAACCAATAGTTTTCCATTCAAAACACCTCCAACCCTTAACAAAACAATCAAAACACAGTATAATCATAACAACAATCATTTATATTGCATTTCATCCATTAGATTCATGATTTTAGCACAATTACTCATTTTCTCACAATTCCAACCTAACTCTAAAACTCATGAAATTCTACAATTAAGGTATCTATCTAGAACCCACCTTGATTAGAAGATGATAATGAAGATTGGAAGATGATTTGATGAAGAATTGATGATGTTTGAAGATCTTGTGTTCTTGAGCTTTTCCTCTTCTTTCCTTTCCTTTCTCCTTCTTTCTCTCCAACTTCTTTCTATCCTTTTCTTTTATTTGTTTCTAAATGGAAAAAGAGTGGAAAAAGAAATGATATAGTAAAATATCATCAATTGTCATACTACTAATTGCCCAAAAAGTCTCTAAAGTTCCAAATATTAAAATATCTCGGAGACAGATAATATTAATTAGATTTGCTCTGAGCACAACCGTTACTCTAATTATCTTTGCAGATAATTTCTCAGAGTACACTGGAACTCAGTAGATCACAACTAATATTATCCAGAGTAATTAAAATACAGGGTATTACATTGGATGAGAAGTTGCAAGAAGTGTTACTTCTACTGGGTTTTGTTCAGGCTACCGACGAAATTATTATGTTCGACCAAAGAATTTGTGTTCCGAATGATGCGGCATTGAAAAGAAGGATTTTGGAAGAAGCACATAAAGGTGCTTTTACTATACATCCGGGTTCTTCAAAGATGTATCAAGATTTAAAGAAGGACTATTGGTGGTCCGGTATGAAAAGAGATGTTGCGGTATTTGTGTCGGAATGTGCGGTGTGCCAACAAGTTAAGATTGAACATCAAAGACCAGGTGGGTTGTTGCAACCTTTAGAGATTCCAGTGTGGAAGTGGGACAGTATTTCTATGGACTTTCCAGTAGGTTTACCACGTACGCAAGGTGGTTATGATTCGATTTGGGTGATTGTAGATCGACTAACGAAATATGCGCATTTCTTAGCCGTGAAGACTACGTTCAAGGCAAGTCATCTTGTGAGGTTGTTTATTGCGGAAATTGTAAGATTGCATGGTATTCCCTCTAATATTGTGTCGGATAGAGATCCAAAGTTTACTTCAAGGTTTTGGAAAGTGTTTCAATAAGCTATGGGCACGGAGTTGCGTTTGAGCACGTCTAATCATCCTCAGACGGATGGTCATACTGAGCGAACAATACAAACAATGGAAGATATGCTGAGAGCTTGTGTGTTAGAGAGTAAAGGGAATTGGAAGGAACTACTACCATTGATTGAATTTTCGTACAATAATAGTTACGCGAGCATCGGTATGGCTCCGTATGAAGCTTTGTATGGAAGAAAGTGTAGGACACCTTTGTGTTGGGCGGAAGTTGGGGAAGATAGAATCTTAGGACCCAAAATCCTCCAAGAGACTACGGAAAAGATTCGAATGATCCGCGAGAAAATTAAACAAGCACAACATCGACAAAAGAGTTATGCGGACAATTGAAGAAGACCTTTAGAATTTGAAGAAGGTGACCATGTGTTTTTGAAATTCAGTCCTAGATTGAGATTGAAAGGACCGTTTAAGTCACGTAAGTTAAGCCCGAGATACGTAGGACCGTATCAGATCTTAGAAAGGATTGGTGAAGTAGCTTACAGATTGGCCTTACCGCCTTCTCTGTCGGAAATGCACGATGTTTTCCATGTATCTCAACTTCGAAGGTTTGTTCCAGATCCTTTTCAGCCAATTCTACCGGATACTATTGAAATAGAAGCAGACTTAACGCTTGAACCTCAACCGAGCCGCATTTTGGGAAGAGAAATGAAAGTATTACGGAACAAGGACATTTCTCTCGTTAAGGTGCAGTGGGATGTAACGCATCCGGCCAATGCGACATGGGAACTTGAATCGGAAATGCGAGATGCTTACCCTCATCTGTTCAGGTAATCTTTAAATTCGAGGACGAATTTCTATTTTAGGGGGGGGGGGGGGGGGAGGATGTAATACCCCGTATTTTATTACTCCGGATAATATTATATTGTGATCGACTGAGTCCAGTGTACTCTGAGAAATTATTTGATAAAATAATTTGAGTAACTGTGGAACTTAGAATAAATCCAATTAATATTATCTGACTCTGAGGTATTTTATTAATTTGGACTTTAGAGACTTTTTGGACATTTAGTAGTATTATTTACTAATACTATTTTTACTACTTAATCCATTTTCCTCCCACTTTCCAAACAAAAAGAAAAAGATAGTAAGAAAGAGAGAGAAAGAAGGAAGAAAGAAAAGGAAAGGAAGGAGAAAAAGTGGAGGAGAAGAAATTTGAAGAACTTCAAGAACAAATCATCATCCATTCATCCAAGCTTCATCCAATCATCTCATCTTCCTCATTTTCAACCTCTATCCAAGGTGGGTTCTAGTTAGTACCATTGTTTAGAGATTTTGGATAATATGAGTTTTAGGTTAGAATGTGGAAATCGATGTTTTAACGGTTGGAAATTGATATCAATCGAAATGAATGATCAATATGCTTGTAGAAAAATATATTGATGTTTGGTTTAAAGTTTTAGTTTGTTTTGATTTGCTGGAAATTTTAGGTTTATGTAGAAATTGTGATTTTTATTCAAAACTTGGGTTGTGAAGTTTGATGATGAAACTATGTTAGAAACATGTTGAATATGCCTCTAATTGGTTGTTGGAACTAGTATTGAGGGTTTAGAGGGGCTGGTTTTGAACTGTTACAGCAGGTATTTTCTGAGTTTTGCAGAGCGCACTTAGCGCATAAAAGCCCGCTCAGCACGCAATTGAAATCCTGCAACCTCGTATGGCAGAGAGAAGCGTGCTCAGCGCGCTCAGGGGGGCGCTTAGCGCGACCTGGGACTTGAAGTTTTCTTCCTTAAGCGAGAAAATTCATAACTTTCGACTCGTTGGTCGGATTCGATCATTCTTTATATCGATGTAAAGCCGAGGAAATATTCTATGGACTGGAGATGAAATATGTCGAATTTACCGACCGATTAAATAATCGAGAAAGTTCAAAAAGCGATATATTTATGTTTTAATTGTTATATATTATTCTACTATGCAATTATAACATGTCTTGCCTATCCTAATATTGTTTAACATGATTGTAATAGAGTATGCATGTTAATATGAAAATGAGATAGGAAGAGTGAGGAAACCTCAAACTTGAACTATAGGAGAATCTAGTAAGGAACTAGAAATTGTAGACAACTCTAGATGGCGATGCTCGGGCACGTGTTGTTGGAAGATACACCCTTGCCGAGTATTGGCCTAGTTGAGAGTGAAACACTAGTATGGAACATGTGGTTAACCTTTGTGGTTGTGAAAACGTTTAGAGAGGCCTTAAGGCGGTGTAGTTTTGTGATTGTCGAATACAATCGTTTTTTTTTTGTATGTGATCATGTAATCGTAACCGGAATATTTTGAGTGTAGTTTCATGGGTCTCGAGCTCCTTTGAAACGGGTACACAATTACTTGGTAGGTTTGATTCCCTACGTGTAGTACGATTGGAGCCTATGCTATGGGTAGAGAGTTATGATGGATAACAGGCCATGAGAAGTGGCAGTTCACGGTTAACAGGCCGATGATCCTGAATCCAATTCGTATGCCAAGTAACTACAATGATCTATGACTCGGGTCGCCTTCTAGACATAGAAGCGGACTGGAAGACGAGATGTCTTGGTATGGTTATCAATTAGTGATGTTGTGAGTTAAGGAACTCATGTCATGTTTCCATATAGTGTGAGAATTATAAAGTGCGACCTCAAGAGTCCTTTTCCCTTTTCCCCGGACTTGAGTTAGGATTGTTAGAACCTTGATAATCTGAGAGAATCCATAAGATATGGAACTCACTGAGATTTGATGTATCTCACCCCACGTTGTTGATGTATTTCAGGTGCTTCAGGTTCTGAGAAGGGTAAGGATAAGGTCGTGTGATCTTTTCCTTGCTTGTTGATGGCTAGCTTCCGTAGCGGAGTTTATTTTGAGATCATTGTTGATCTAGTTCTTAGTTTTTATCTTTTGAACATCTTATGTATATTATGCCTTTAGAACTTTTAGTTGTGGTATTTTGGGGCATGTAATATATAATGTGTTAACTAGGAGCTTATAGTGTTTCAGTACCAAACACTTGGATTCATATATAACATTTATGCTTTGATGTATGAGTTTTATATATGGGTGTTACATTCATTATCCTCATACCTATTCGAAATGGATTTCAATACCCTCCACCTCCCTTCACCCCCAACTCCTCCTCCGCATCTTCACCTCCAACTTCTATTCTCGATTACAGCGACAAAAACTTCTCCAACCCACTCCTTCTAGCCAATAACGACAACCATGTGCCATGAATTATTACAGTTGTGGTGGTTGTCATTCTTGTTTTGTTCTATACACTACTACAAAACACGCATTCAACAACGCCATGGTCACCGCGATTTTTCTCTACACCGTGGTGACATATCTTAACTAAGGCGCTACCATATTTATTTTGTTTTTTGATTAAAAATTATTTGTATATAACAACGGTTACAGAACCAACAATTGTGATACAATCAAACTTTCGCCGGTTCGAACCTCAGTGCCATAAAATATTTTATTCTTTTAACGTTAAGGCGCACCTTTTCTTTTTTATTTATTTTAAAATTCACAAATAAAAGGGTTATCACTACGGTTCTTCTGGTTAACCATAGTGTTATATTTATAATAAATAAATACTTATCTATACGGTTGGTAATGTTAACCGTTGTGAAATAGTTTACCCATATATAAGGGAATTAACTTTCACTTATTGACAATAGCGCCGTTGCCTTCACAGTGAAACCCTAGAACCCATTTTTTCTCTTCAGATTCACCGTTAGCCGTGAATCTTGTGCTCATACATTAAGGTATTCTTCTTCTTCCATCTATTGTTAGATATTTCCCATTATCTCATTTGTTGCATGTTGTTTTTGTTGATTTTTCTCATTTTTTCAAATTCGTCTTCACTACCTTAACAAAGACCATACTTTGGCTATGGTACATAATTTTTGTGTAGCTATGGAAAAAAGTACAAGAAGCATGAAGCTATGATGTAAACTATAGCTTGACAAACAAGATGTTAGTAAATGAAGAAACAACAGTGTCACAAACTTCATCTAGTTTTAGAAACAATAAAAAGAAATATAAGAAGTATGAAGCTTTTATGTAAGCTTCTTCCTCCTTGTATTTCTTTTTCATTGTTTTCCAAACTAGATGAACATCATAATTGATTCCTGTTCCGCTATTAGTTTCATTAAAAGGTGCGTCCTGGAAATCTATTATATATCTCTTTACTCTTATGCTTTTAGGGTTTGGTTTCAACTGAGGATGCTCATTTTTGAAGTTTGCTGTGTTTTCTTACAGGTTAAGTGGATGATACATGGTGATGATGCTGGTGGTAGCAAGCGTATTGTATGAGTTTATAATATCTTGTTCTAGTATAGGATTTTGTTTGAGTTTATTATATTTTATGTAGATTGTTTGTTTCACTAACCCTCACTTAAAATACATTCATTTAATTTGACATAGATACTTATAATCTGCAAATTAAGTTGTATTTGAAAACCAACTTATATGAATCAATGTTTTTGAATTGCATCCCTCTCATCGTTCGTCTCACGTTCTTTGATATATAGATTATGGTATAATGATATGGCTCCTTAGATGCAACGTTATCTTCCACTATAGTTAAATTTCATTAACAACAAATTATTAGTTAATTTGCCTCTCCATCAACACTTATAATCGTAAAATTTCCGATTATAAAAATTATGATGATAAGTGATGATGATGATGATGAGGCAGATTATCCAATGTCTTGTTCTTATGGAAATTTAAATATAATCGAAGATAGCGATATATCGAAGGAGTCAGACCAATAAACCACAACATATATGTAAAAGAGCGTGAAATGCACGATGAGACGAATGCAATTAGAAAACATTAGTTTGTTTAAGTTGGTTTTCAAGAATAGTTTAATTTGCAAATTATAGACTTCTTCATCAAATTGAATCCTTGTATATTTCTTTAGTGAGGTGTTTGGAAAACAAGCAATCTATATTTAATATAATGAACTCAGGGTACTTACAACAACGGTTAGTTATTGTAATCGAGATCAAAGATAATATAAGAAACTCTGAGAACTTTCAACAACGGTTATCTATTGTAACCGAGATCAAAGATAATTTATATTTTACATAATTTGTTGCTGATGGGTTTCGAACCCAGTACCTTAGTGTAGGTATCACAACGGTTTATTATCATAACCGTTGTGATATGTGGTGCGCGTTCTGCCTTTCAATAATGGTTTCCAGACCGTTGTAGAAACAACGAACTTACAACGACACTCTACTTAAGAACGGTATGTCAGGCGTGATGGTACCCCTTTTCAAACCGTTGTGAAAGGGGTTTTCCGTAGTAGTGATACCAATATCTTAATCCTCTAATAAACATATTAAGTGACGCAATTAGAACCACGGAGGGAGACTTTTGTCCTCAAATTGTGGTTTGTGTTTTTACAATATCGTTGGTGTTAAATTTAGTACTTATTGAATTAACTCCTAGCCGGTTCAAATTTTGAACCACGTATGAGTACTAGTGTTGTTGTTTTTCATGATTCTTTTTCATGTTATGTTGTTGTATTTACCTTTTCTGTATGCAAGTTAAGTTGTTTGAGAACAAGAAACAGTTCAAGTGTGGTGAAGTTTGATAACACACAATTTTATTGTTTATTTTCCTTGACTTTCACATGTTTTTACTGTCATTTGTATCGCTTTCGCTTTGTTATGCTGATATTATTCATTTTTTTTTATAGGCAAATTCATTAAAGAGAGATTAAGGAAATCTCTAACCACCATACAAGAAAACAGGACAATCCCACAAATACCCAACCGGGAAGCCTACTACATAAAGTCTAAAGGGGATTTGTTCCAATCATGAAAACTACAGTGCCTCGAATTCCTCTTACCATACATCAACCAAGTCCAAGAAGTCGCTACAATAGCGTAAAATATCGACTTTACATTACAAATTTCATCCCTAAATAAGATGTTATTCCTATAACTCCAAATATTCCAACAACAAATAGACCAAATAGCAAGAATATACTTCTCCTTACATCTTCCTGTTAATCTTAAACTCCAAGCCAAACCATGGGAACAACAATCGCGGTCGGGAATCCGCTCAATGTCCATCCACTCGCAAACCATCTTCCATACCATAACTGACCTATGACACTTGAAAAAAATATGGTCAGCTTCTTCAAGGTACCTGAAACAAAACACACAAACATTTTCACGGGGGTTACTTAAAATACCCCTTTTAACCAAGTTGGCCCGAGTAGGCAACCTGTCGATAATTAATCTCCATATACTAACTTTAACTTTCAGCGGACAGCCCGATTTCCAAACCAAATCTAACAACTTAATCGAGTTATCGTCGATCGAAACAACATCTTCGTGAGATGACGCATTGTCAAAAAAGGACTTGACCGAGAAACCAACATTTCTGTCCAAACTCCAAATCCACTTATCATTAACTTTTTCCTGCATAAAAACAGAGTCAAGAAGCTGAATCAGAGCAGCCAAATCACTGCTACCCGTATGATAGTTTAAAGGAATCATATCTGTAACTTTCCAATTCCAAATACCATCCACCCATTCTCCTACATCAGCCACGGTACTGACCTTAAATTTGCTCACCTGATACAAACTATTAAAAACCTCCTTTAGAGGTCTACCCCCACACCAAATAGAATGCCAAAACAACACCCCATTACCATTCCCTAATTCCGCTATGATATTATCATTAAAATTGATCTTAGCAAACAGCTTCCAACATCTCCTTATCAATACCAACCCCATACAAACAGCTCTTAGCATAATTGATCTTAAGTCCAGAAATGACTTCAAATCCTCGCAAAATTGATTTAAAAGCCCAAATATTCGTAACAGATCCATCGCCTATAAGGATAGTGTCATCGGCAAACTGGAGAAGATTAACCGATGCCTCATCACTGAATTTGAAGTTCTTAAGAAGCTTGATGTCAGAAGCTCTCTTAACAAGGGTTGCCAATCCCTCTCCCGCAATCGCAAACAAGAAGGGAGATATGGGATCTCCTTGTTTTAAGCCTCTTGAAGCTTTGAAATCTTTAGAGGGACTCTCGTTGATTAAGACTGACATAAAACTGTTAAAAACTGAACCGCGAATCCACGACATCCATTTAGGCCCAAAACCCATAACAGTCAGCAAACTCTCAAGATACTTCCAATCGACGCAGTCATAAGCCTGCGCAAAATCCACCTTGAAAAGGAGACACTTCTTCTTTTTTCTTTTTGCAAAATCAATGGTTTCGTTGATCACAAGAACACCATCCAACAGTTGCCAGCCTGGGATAAACGCCGTTTGAGTGGGCGAAATTAGTTTACCAATCACAGCACTTAATCTATTTGCAAGCATCTTAGAAATAATCTTTTGAACACAACCTATTAAACAAATAGGTCTAAACTCTTCAAATTTTTGCGGATTCTCGACCTTAGGCCCTAGGGACAGGAAGGAGGAAACGTAAGCTTTATCTAATAAACCCGTACTAAAAAATTCCAACACACAATTACTAATGTCCGTTCCTACAATCTCCCAACAAACCTTGAGGAAATTGAAATTAAAACCATCATTACCAGGGCATTTATTGCCTTCACAATCAAACACAGCTGCCCTTACGTCTTCTTTCTTAAATTCAGCCTCCAGGATATCTTTATCCCCTGCTAAGCACACTTACCCCATCAAACTTACCATACAAATCATACCCCCTGTGTTGTTTAAATTTCTCCTCAAAGAACTTCTTAGCCTCATCCTTAATCAACACCGGATCCTCCACAATTGTTCTTCCCACTCTAATGCCAGAAATATTATTTGCACGATATCTCGCTTTAAGAGAAGCGTGAAAAAATCGCGTGTTGTTATCACCATCATTCAACCATAACTTTCTCGACTTCTGCTTAATCATCAATTCTTTATACTTAAGATTTCTCCACACTTCTTCTTGAACCTCCATTTTTTATTTTACCCTCTCTTCATCTTGATTGCTTAAGTTCCAATTCCAATTCTGCTCCTTCTCATTGAGTTTCTTGATGTTATCCTCAATCTTCAAATCCAACCACCCAAAAATGTGGATATTCCACCACCTAAGGTCTCTTTTAAGAACTTTAAACTTGTTCCATAAGATGAGACTTGGAGATCCCGAACTATCTACCGACTCCCAAGACTTTTTAACAAACTCAGAGAAGTCTTTATGTTCTAGCCATCAATTGAACAAACGGAACGGCTTAGGTCCCCAGTTAGTATAATTAGACTTCAACCACAACGGCTTGTGATCAGATATATCACGATCCCCCACCCATTGAACCTTCAAATCCAGTAAATCGATAACAGATTCACTCACGAGGAATCTGTCTAATCTGCTACAACAACTCCCATTCGCTTTAAACCAAGTAAATTTACTTCCCACCAGAGGCAAATCAATCAAGCTCACGTTATCAATGAAGGCATTGAAATCCACCATCTCTCCATAGTTACCAACATACCTGCCCTTCCTCTCCTCAGTATCTTTTATAGCATTAAAATCACCTGCTATAATCCAGCCCCCTAATGGGAGACTATTCTTCAATTCAATCAAAGCATCCCAAAGAGCCCCTTTTTCAGAAACCTCACACGCAGAATAAATGTTGAAAATATATAAATACATACTTTTCCAAATAAATTGAACACCTAAGAATCCCTTTCCTTTGAAAGTAGCACAGGCGAACCCCAAATCCTTCTTCCAAATAGTAAGGATGCCACCCGATTGCCCATCTGGATTGGAAGCCAACCAATCAAAACTTGAAGAATTCCACATCCCCTTAACAATACTATTATCAATATTTCTCAACTTTGTTTCTTGAAGAAGGCACAGATCAGTATTGCCTTTACTCAAAATTTGGGAAATCCTCCTTCTCTTCATAGTACTACATCACCCACGGACATTAAACGTCACTATATTCATAGGTCACCTCTTCCAACATTCTTCTTGCCTTTGATTCCTTGTTTATCTTTTTCATCCAATACCCTTAATAAACTAACAAAATCTTCATCTTCTAGCTCTTCCTCCACCCATAGCCTTTTCAAACAGTTCAAAACTTTGGAAGGAGCATCCTCTAAAGCCTTCTTGCATCTTGAATTCCCTCTAAAAACGTCAGTATCAGTCAATGATTCGTTGCATCTCAGGGAGTTGGAATCATCTTTTCCTACTGAAACCTCTTGTCCGCCTAATTTAGACTTTCTAGAAGTTCGAGGACAAATAGATGGTCCTGGAACCTCAACAGCAGCATGTAGAACAGAGGAGTAATAAGAGGGGGAAAAGGGAATTTTAACCCTATCGTAGACTTCGTGTAGCAGTTTCTTTTTCCTGTTTTTGCCCCACTTTGTGTGTCCATTAACACCACCCGCCGGCCCTGAAATGGGGTCTGAGCAATTAAGTTCCACAACAAGACCAATACCAGAACCGCCCAGAGAATTAGGAACACCTGCTGAAGACTTGATCTCACAACCTTGACCAGGGATAACTAAAGCCGTAGCATCATTGTTAACAGCCATCCTACCCCCAACGTTGTCTAAAATAGGATTAACATCATCAACATCATCAACTCCTACAAGATCAATAACCCCTTTCACAGGTTCTCCAATAGCAATATTATCCCCACCTATCTTGTCATCTTCCTCAAAGGTAGCACCAACAACAGAAAAATCGAGCGAACCCTCAACCCCAATGACAGGAAGAACCTTAGAGTGTGTTTCAATACAATCTCCCTCTCCTTGAGAAGGATTGCTTGACTCTACCATTTCCTCCTCCATAGTATCACCCCACTCACTATCACCTCCAACTGAAGATTCCACAAGATCAGAGGATGAATAAACCCCATCCGACCCATATCCCCTCTGTTTGATAATCTCTTTATGGTAACATAAGTCCTCACACAAATTGACTTTGAAGGAAACATTGTTCCATATAACAGCCACACTTTTGTTAATAATACAAGGCAACTTCGTGCTAATCTGGAACCGTGCCACTTCTAATTTAACCTTCAACAGAGTGTCTTCGTCCACCTGACAAAGTTTACCTAATCCACATACTAATGACTGAAAGGTAGTAAGATTCCAAGTTGCAAAAGGCAATCCATAACAATTAACCCAAACAAGGCACTCTTCATCAACTTCCTCCAACGACCAAGGTTTACATACAGAGAACCACTTCCCCTTAAATTCTTCCAAAACACTTACGAAATCCTGAAGACTTCCCTCCACAATCTCTTCAATAAGACACCTATTCGCTCCAAAATGGGACACTTTGATATTGAAAAAACCTTCCTCGTGGATCTTCCTTTGAATGTCACCAACATGAACTCCTTCAGCCACATACCCCACCATCGCTTTCTCAAATCTAGCTCTATCTCCATCTTCCATGAAAACCGGAACCCACGAAAGCAGAACTACTAAAAATATTTTTCTAGTTACAATAAGATGCTGCAATTTATAAAAATAATAAAGGTAGATGAAAATCATGTTTAAGCCTGTCATTTTTAAGTTTGACTTAAAATTTGTTATTTTAATTTTCGCATTAGAACAAACTATACACATAGCCTTAGGTACACATAGGAATAACATATAGCGATACATGATAAATTGATTTATGTGAGATTCAATATCTTTTTATACTAAATCAATAAAGTCGTATACTTGTGGCCTATTAAAACTCAAAGTGTAATTTAAACAAATAATTTTAATGTGATTTAATATGTGTTTCTCAACTTTTTTTTATTTGATTTGATTGGTTTGTGTTAGGGGTGGACATCGGTCGGGTTGGATAGGATTCAGGCTCAGAAAGTCAAACCATTTGAAACCATGGATGTAGATACATGTTCCAATTCCGACTGAAATTTTAATCGGTTTAATCGGGTTCGGTTGAATCGGTTTATCGGTTAAATCGGATCGGTTTATACGGTTAATTGATATAAAAATATTGTTACTTTTTAATTTTAATTTTTAAATTAAAACAATATTAAATAATAACTTTAAAACAATAATAAATATAACAAATTACACACCTTATAACCAAGTTACAAATGGTACAACTTAATACTATAACAAAGTTCTATCCCACAACTTGATTTATAATCATCCAAATCATCTTTTGATCAAATTATAAATCACAACACAGTTATCCAAATCTGTAAATCACAACACAGTTATCCAAATCTATCAAATAGTATCTGCTGCAGCAAGCATATATTACAGTCATCCAAGTTTAAAACTTCAAATTTTTTACAAATGAACTCTAAAATGATCCAAACTCCTTGATTGTTCATGATTTCTCTAAAATAAACTGCTTTTGCTTCTGTATATCCACGACCTCCTGAACAAGAAAATATGTTTGAACAAATCAAATAGAAATTCACAAAGCGTAATATGAATTAACATGTCTGAATACAGAACTTTAATTGCTTAAGTTTAAAATTGAACATTAGCGGGATAACAATAGATCATAAGACTAATTATAGAGGTTAAATTAAACAAAGAAATGAGGAACAAATTTACAATGTGAGACTCAATTTCTACAAATTATGTAAGGTTTCTTGCAGAAACTTATACCTATCAAGAGCCTTCCAAAAATGTGCACAGAGTGACCGAATATATAACCCTTTAGAGCAAGTCACTTAAAATCAAATTATGCCTGAAAAAAGTATAACAAGTATATCAAGGTCAAAACAAACAAATTAACTACAAACTACAAAAAATTATAACAAATATATTTATGATTATATGTTTATTTCTAGAATAATATATTTAATTGTATTCTGTGATTATTATGCCGATTCTAATTAATTATAATTGTATATTTATGTCTACAATAATATATTTTAAGAGAGCTAATTGTATCAATAATGTATACAGAAAACCTGTAGGAAAATTGTTAGCTAATTGTTTTGAATAGCTTGTGTATAAATAGCTTTGAAAAAGTACTGCTACTTTAAATTAATTTGTTTTAAATTTCATATAACTTACACATATTATACTATAACAGCCCCCTCCAAAAAAACATTGATATAAAACATAATTAGCTCCTAAATTTCAACGGGAGCAGCAAAATTAAAAACAACAAGCAATAATAAACAATGCTATACTATAACATCCCCCTCCAAAAAACTAAAAATGCCCCAACTTCTGATACAGAAATACTATAGCAGGGAGATATAAAACATGATTAGCTCCCAAATGTCACCGGCAAAAGTTTAGACATTTCAGACATTTAGACATTTCAGACATACTATTGTAACTATTTTAACTATTATGTTTCAGACATACAAAAATACTATTGTAACTATTATGTTTCAGACATTTAGACATTTCAGAAATACATGCAAAAGTTTCAAAAATACAGCAGCAACATTTTAGACATTTTAGACATTTCAGAAATACAACAACAACATTTTAGACATCCAACATCCAACAATCAATAGCACAAGGAGGACTAGAAAGGTTATAAAATTCCATGTATCCAGGATCCTCATCCTCTAACTTTTCAAATGCTGCCTCAAACTTTTCAGCAGCATCCAACATAAAGTAAGTGGAATTCCACCTTATAGACACGTCAAGACAAAGTTTTTTTTTACATGTTATTCCGGCAATTTCAATACACTCCTTAAATTTAAGAGCTCTTTGTGGAGAAGACCTCACAAACCTAACAGCATCACGAACACTCTCAATAGCCTCTTCATGGTCTTTTTGTCCATCTCTCACTACCAAGTTTAAGATATGGGCAACACACTTCATATGTAAATAATCCCCTCCCTCCATTAGAGCATTCTTGCTCTTAAGTCTTTTTTCCAAATAAGACACAGCCACGTCATTACTTATTGCATTGTCAAGGGTAATAGTTGTCACTTTTTTAAGACCCCACTCCTTCAAAACCTCCTCGACTTTCTTACCAATGGTTTCACCTTTGTGATTTGGAAATAAACTGAAACTAATAATTTTTTTTTGGTTGTTCCATGTGTTGTCAATGAAGTGTACAGTGGTGGCCATATAACTAAGGTTTTGAATAGAAGTCCAACAGTCGGTGGTTAGTGCAACCCTAGTACAATCAGATTTAAAAAGAGCTTTTAGACGTTTTTTTTCATCTAGGAAAAGCTGAAAATAATCCCTAGCAACAGTCCTCCTTGAAGGGATTGCCAATTGTGGCTGCAATTGTTTACATAGTTTTCTAAATCCCTTAACCTCAGCCATTCTAAAGGGATGCTCATCAAGGATGATAAAGGTGTTAATGGCTTTCCTACATGCCACAACACTGAACCGTTGACTAGTAGAAACTAAAAACCCACCCTCACCACTTACTAGGTTTCTTTGATTTGGGTCTTTCAACAAAAGGGCGGGGTTTTTTGTGGCATATTTTTTAGTGAGCTAACATATTAGATGTTCCATGTGTTTTAGGGTCGCAACGATATCTTTTGTGACAGTGTTTACACGCGGCTATTGGTTCAGGCTCATCTGGTAAATGTTAAAGTCAACCCAAACAGGAGAGGTTTTCCTAGTTCCACTAGCATTTAGTTTTATTTTCTTCCTACCTTCGGGAAGGGGAGGAAGTGCATCTGCTGCCTGTGTAAGTTCAGCAGGGGAAACAGGATGTTCCGGCACTGAAAATATTTTGTCAAACTAAATCAAATAGTATAACAAACTACCATACACATTAATAGCATAGTCATACTAATAATACACAATCATACACACTGCAAACCTACATGGTATTGTAAACAAAGTCCTAAATACTCATAACATACACAACAATCAGTGTTACGACAGTGAAATAGTCCTACAATATTACAAGTATCATATAAAAGAAATTATCCTACAACAACAATGTTATTTGTTCTACAACAGCAGTGTTATAAAAGAAATTGTTCTGAAACAGTCCTACAACAACAGTATTATTTGTTAAGATATTTTAAGAAATTGTGTTCTATGATAAGATACATAATTATATTGTATAAGGTAGTTTAAAAGAAAAAAATTACTTTAATATTCATACTGCCACTTGAATAAGATAAAGACTGCTACTTGAATATCATACCTTAAAAATTACTGATAAGATAAATTACTTTAATATAATGTATACTAAATATAATGTATACTTTAAGATAATTACTGCTACTTGAATATCATACCTTAAAAATTACTTTAAGATAAATTACTAATAAGATAAAATACTGCTACTTTAATATAATGTATACTAAATATTCATAATAATACTAACTATTCTCAATAACAGTGTTATTTGAAAACATATTATACGTGAAAGCATGTTTATACTCAATAAAATAAAATTACTGCTACTTGAATATCATACCTTAAAAATTACTTTAAGATAAATTACTAATAAGATAAAATACTGCTACTTTAATATAATGTATACTAAATATTCATAATAATACTAACTATTCTCAATAATAGTGTTATTTGAAAACATATTATAAGTGAAAGCATGTTTGTACATTTTCAATAACAGTGTTATTTGAAAACATATTATACTTCATTATTTATCACTTGAGAAAACATGTTATAAGTGAATTCAAAACACAAATATACATTTGGCAGCAGTACTGATACTAACTATTCATACTGCTAAGATAAATATTATAATCTAAGTAAAACCAAACTGCATATTATACTCCATTTCAATTGTACTTTTTCAATAGCAATGTTACTTGAAAACATATTATACTCCATTTACAATGGTACCTTTTACTCATAATCTTTTGGTCATTTATCATATGAGAAAACATGTTATAAGTGAATTCAAAACGCCAGTATACATTCAGCAGCAGTACTTACTCAATTAAGTTCAATTAAGTTCATACTCAAAGTTCAATTAAGTTAAACTAGTGTCACAACAATGCTACTAAGAAATATACATTCAACAGCAATATCACAATTAAGAGCATACCTTGACTCACTCCTTGCGAGCTACCATCTCCAGCTCCAACAAAGCTACGTTCTCCCACTCTATGCGAGCTGCCTTCTCCATGTTCCATCTTCAAATTAAATAAATATAAATGAATTAGAACACAACAAAATCTTATCCTCTAACCAACCTAAATGAAAAATTACTAAAAATAGAGTTAGACATAGAACAACAAAGAACAACATAGACCAATAAAGCAGACATTGAACAACAACATAGAACAAACATAGTATATATGACAAAAGCATAGCATTAGAATCAAACAAGACTTGTCTAATAACATTTCACAAACCATTTCAACTGTCCATTTCAGTTCTTCAAAACAATCAGAGGCATACAGTTCAAGTAAGAATATGTATAAATTGGCAGAACCATATTTCCTTTGATTTTCCAGCGCTTAGAGACAACACATCCAAAAACTATCACAAATCATGATCAAGATCAACACAAAACAGAATTTAAAAACACATCACAAAATTTCCAGTTCTTATAACGCATAAGAACCTATAAACCATAATCTTATAACACACATAATAACTCATAACACACATAGTAGACGGAAACTAAAGAGACGAGTGAGAGAGTAACTCAAATAAACAGTTGTGTGCTATAAAATTGAAACATTGAAACCCAACAGAGAGAGGTAACGAAAAAGAGAGAGAGGGAGAGAGAATAACTTACGTGATGATGGATGGTGTTCGTGGTCGGTGGACGACGACGATTTTGCCGGTGGCGGGTAGGTGAGATTGTGAATTTGTCTTCGCGTTCAGAAACCCAAACCCTAGCGCAATGAGAAGAATGGTTGAAAGTGAGATGAAACCCTAGCTTGCTATGAGTGAGACTGAGACATAATCACTATATTTGGGTTGGATTGTTTATTTGATTGTGTATAACTGGCCCATACAATTACAAAATATGCAATGACATTCATTTGAGTCGGTCGGATATGGATAACTGTGGGCCAATAATTGGGACCCTAAACCGACCAGTTAAACCCAATAAAACCCACCTTTAGCTAAACTGCCAAACCGGTAAACCGGCTCACCCGAACCAATGTATTACGGGTGGCATGGTTTGGTCGGATTGGACCGGTTTTCACCCATTATGTCCAGCCCTAGTTTGTGTGTTGTATTGTTGACTAGACGTTTGAAGAGATCATTACAAAAGAAAGTACACATTCTCTATTTGACATTATTATAATCAATATCAGTCATTTGTGTTGGAGTACATATGGAAAATGAAACGAAAACAAACGATTTACTTAAAAACTATCACATGAACCTCTTGAATTTGCATTATAATGTTAGTTTTCTTTTATCACTTGATGACATGCTAATTTTATCATGCCTAATGAGGTGAAAATTCCTCCATCAATGATAATTTTATCATGCCTAACATTATGTCGGTTGAATGTTTTTTTGGTTTTTTTGTTTAGAGTTCTGAGTTTCAACTTTTGTTTATATGGTTTTTAGAAAATATATATTTTCTTTTGGAAACTTAATTGAAAGATTTTTGCTCAGTATTGGTAGTAGTATTTTTTTTGTTTATTTGGTAAGCAATTACTCTAAATTTTGTTCTTGCTATTATTTTGTATTTGCATTTTCATTGAGATGAACTTTAGCACTTTTAGTCGTTGAGTTGACTACAATCACTTATAGGTAGCTATAATCATTTATTGATGTTGAACTGAAACACTTAATTTTAATTCTTTATTTTAATTATAAAAGCATTTATATCTAGGTTAAAAAGGCAAAAGATATAAAACAAACTTTTGGAATTTTAATTAAAGAACACAACTTCAAGATTACATTATAAATAGATAGAGTTTAGCTGAAAATAAATGGGCTATGGACCTCTTTTGGAAACCATTAAAATTGCTGAAGTAGAGTAATTGCACCCCTTAATATGGATAAAAGTCTTTAAGCATAATTGACTTTCTTCTCTCTCTAGTGGGCTTATTGGCCCTCTCATCATCCATAATATTTCTTAGTCCTAAGATGTTTTATTCAAGTAGAACAATTAATTTTTTTTTCATCATAACATGCATGACAACAATGAATTAATTTTGATTAAAAGTGAGTTAAAGTTAAATTAATTTATGTATGAATGTATTTATATAAATATGAGTTCAATAATAAAAGTAAACATAAAAATCAATTTTAGAATAAAAAACTTCAATTTTTAACTACAAGTATAATCAATTTTAGAGATAAAATCAAATCTATTTTAAAATAATTAAATTGTAAAAATCAATTTCATATTTCTTAAATATAACATTTAACAATTTCGGTTGAAGTTGGTGTTGTTGAATGATTTGGATTACCTTTTTAATATTCTTAACTTAATAAAGATATTCCTGATTTTGTCTCGGATAACTCCGATTAATGATGTTATGGTCTTCTTCTCGCTCCTTAATAAACAGTTCACTAGTATCTGCCTCAAAATTTAATCGTGTAGACAAATTTACTTAATCATAATTATGTTGTTTGTCATTTTCTCCACTAACAGATGTGTACTTTCCTTGATCTTCTTGTCCTTGAATTGGTCTTGTATTGTTGTATTTGTCCAATATAAATATTCTCTTGTCTTCTCTATTAGGTGAATATTATACTGTTAGTTGTTGGCCTATTGAATTGTGAAGGACAAAGTGATTGGAAGGGTGTTCGTGGGCCGGTTTGGTTCGGTTTTGGGAGAATCTGATACCCAAACCGATCAAAAATATATGGATTAGTTTGGATTGGATTTACACAATTTTGTGATAAAGCCCAAACCGAACCAAACCAATAAACAACGGATTGGTTTGAGTTGGATTGATCGGGTTCATTAGAAACAAATGTGCAAAAATATTAACTTATATCAACTAATTTTTCAAAATAATATAAAATTCTTAATTTTATTGTTTCTCCATATTGGTTGTACATATCACAAATGACGTTTCATTTTTTTCTTCTTGAAATTTAATATCTCATTCTAGATTTCATGATAATGATGATATATATTATACTAATTAATTATGATTGGTTCGGGTAAACGGGCTCGCGGGTAGAATTTTGGAAATCCATTGCCCGAACCAATTAACATTGAGTTTCATTGGTTTGGTTCGGTTTTTGCCCGAACTAAAAAAATATCCGAACCAAACACAGTGGTTTGGTTTGGATTCCAGTTTGGTTCGGATTTGCCAGAACCAATGAACACCTCTAGGTGATTGCACTTGTGAAATTAACCAGTGTATGAGTAACAGTAATGAGGTGTGTGTATAGAGTGATTGATTGATTTATGTGCGTGAATGTAAATAGGAAATGCTAACTAACTGTTCGCAAAGGTGATTATAAAAGGGATTAAGTTCCCCCTTTGAATCATGTACTCCTAGATGAGAGAATTTCTATTATTTGACTTGTGACTTTACACACAAGAGGGGACTGAATTGTAGGGTTTAGGAAAAAGGTATTTTGAAAAAATTTGCAAATTATAATTAGGGTTTAAAAATATTTTAAATATTAAGCAGTGGAAAAAATAAATTGCGGAGTATAAATTGTGCAAATTTAAGAGTTTAGGTTAAGAGATAATACCAAGCATTATAGAGGTTCGATCAAAACAAAAGAACATACTCCCCTCCCCAATAACTTATCTTTAGAGTGTCCAATAATTATTGAGCGCTTTTAGTAGGTAATATTCAGGAACCCCTTTATACAAAGAAAAATGGTTTCCAGCTTTTGTTTATTTGGTAAGCAAACACTCTAAATTTTGTTGTTTTATTATTATTTTGTATTTATATTTTCATTGGGTTGAACTTTAGTACTTTTAGTCGTTGAATTGAGACTACAAACACTTAAGTTAGCTATAAGCATTTATTGATGTTGAACTGAAACACTTAATTTTAATTCTTTATTTTAATTATATAAGCATTTAAATCTAGGTTAAAAAGGAAAAAGATATAAAACAAACTTTTGAAATTTTAATTAAACAACACAACTTCAACATTACATTATAAATATATAGAGTTTAGCTAAAAATAAATGGACTATGAGCCTCTTTTTAAAACCATTAAAATAGCTAAAGTAGAGTAATTGCACCCTTAATGTGGATAAAGTCTTTAAGCATAATTGACTTTCTTCTCTCTCTAGTGAGCTTATTGGCCTTCCTATCACCGATAATATTTCTTAGTCCAAAAATGTTTTATTATTTTGAATGACTAAAAAATAATTGAATTAATATGTTTGAGTATCTATTCATTTATGAAACTTGTGGATTAAGTGTACTTTCCTTGATCTCCTTTTCCTTGAATTGGTCTTGTTTTGTCTTCTCTATAAGGTGAATATTATTATGTTTGTTGTTGACCTGTTCATTTGTGAAGGGCAAAGTGATTGTACTTGTGGATTAAGTTCCCTCTTTAAATCATGTACTCTTAGATAAGAGAATTCTTATTATTCAACTTATGACTTTACACACAAGAAGAGAGTGAATTGTATGATTTAGAAAAAAGTGATTTTGAAAAAAATTGCAAATTATAATCAAAGCTTAAAAATATTTTAAATATTAAGCAGCGGAAAAAATAAATTACAGAATATAAATTGTGCAAATTTAAGAGTTTAGGTTAAGAGAGAATACCAAGCATTATAGAGGTTCAGTCAAAATAAAAGAACCTACTCCTCTCCCCAAGAATTTATCTTGAGAGTATCCAATAAATGTTGAGAGTTTTTAGTAGGAAATACTCATGAACCCCTTTATACGAAGAAAAATGGTTGACTTCCAACCAAAACAATAAGACGATAGATTTAACACGTGCGTTTTCTCTTTCAAATGGTGAATCGAAACAGTTAGTCGTCTCTTCACAAATAATAGATTGAAGTGGTTAGTCTTCTCCCCCCAAATAGTTGATTGAAGTGGTTAGTCTTTTCTCCAAAAACTTTACAAGCTTTTAACGAATTGAGCTCATGAACCTTAAACCTTGGTTTTACCACAGGCTAACTAGAAATCTAGGAGGTTTTAACACTGGGCTTATCTTGTACCTATCAAACTTTTAATATCGGGCTGAGCTTGAAATTAATCTTGGTTTTAACACAAACAAACCAAGAGCCTAAAGAGATTTTACCACTGGATGATCTCGAACCTAAAAGAGATTTTAATTCGGGCTGATCTCAAACTTAAACTAGGGCTTGATCACATAATCCCTAAACCAAAGCTTTTTACGGGTTTAGCTTTTAAATCACAAATAATGTAACACTCTTCTAACCCCACAGAATAATTCGCAAAATAATAAGGATAAGTCAGCTTAATTCACCACTCAAGGGTGTAACAGTTCATAGAAAACATTCATAATAATCATCCTGCTCTGTACCACGGGTTACAACATCTATAATATTTTTTTCTTTTATGACTTCAACACATAAATTGAACTTTGCAGCGGAATCATAATCTTAAAACAACTTCATTCATCTTCATAATATCAAAATATTCTATTCTCATCAAAAGTTGAAATTTAAATCAATTTAACATCACAAACTCATGAAATATGCTAACAACATAACATATCATCTGAATTGGAATTACAATAGTTCGACATCTTCAAAATCATCATAAAATACGTTAGTCAAGGAAACATAACATTCGTATAAATGGCGTTCCCAACCCCATGTTACATATCAGAGCAAGACACCTTCTAATTAACGAAAAACTAATAAAATACTCCAAAGCTATCTTCAACGCTTCTACAAGCTACTTCAGAGCATCTGCGCGTTACCCACGTGGAGGCAACATTCAAACAGGCAGGGTGAGTAATCACAATTCATTATGAAAGATATAAGGAAAAGACTCATTAGTAACATCATCATCATATTAACACATATCATTTATAAACGAATCATATTCACTCATACACACCATAATCACACTCATCATAAAACATCATATAATCACATAGTCACGAATATCATCATATCACATCTTATCAACCAACTTCATGCAAATGCCACATAGAATATTAATGCACAACACCGACTCAATGCATGTGGTACCAATTTTCGTGAACACTCAGGCTCACCGTTCTGATCCCTACCTCCTAGGATCAGAACCATTCACTGATCCATCACCTCTGAATCAGCTACCGGCCCAATCCATACAATGGGATTTTAGGCTCACCAACAACGGACCATCTGTCCACAAATGTATGCAATGAAACTATCTATGCATACAATAACACCAACACCATCGTGCACAATAACCCACCAGCATGGTTATTGTACACCGCCCAAATTGGCCAACAAGCATAAAATACATCTCATACAATATGGATATATATACCTTTTATGCAATCACAACAACACCATTAGAACATTTTCTTATTACCATCATTAACATCACAACAACAACATTAAAACATCATCATATTGCCATCACTAACATCTTAACAACATAATTAAAACATCTTAATTCACAACAATAACACCACAATAACCTCTTTATAACAACATTCAAGTTTTGCCACTTACAACAAGATTTCTTAACATGCACAACAAGTAATAGTCGAAATATTCAACATATTAAACATAAAAATATTATAAAAATGGCTCATCTAATTATACCAATTTAAAGTTCTGCTCATTAATTTTTCAACGCTTCGAACGGTTCGTCATTTGGATTAACGGTTAAAAAGATATGATCGAAACCGTTTTTAGCATTTTCCTGCCTAAGAGTCAACTCAGAGGTCGAAGCACGGAGTACTTAGGTCGACTCAAAACCTATGAGTCGGTGCATACTGTTAAAATTTCCACAATTTTGCATTCGGGTGGCTATGAGTCGACCCAGGGTACCTATGAGTTGGCGCATACTGTTCTGAACCCCAAAAATCACTTTTTTTAAAAGCACTTTCACCCCAGATTTTCACTCCAAAGTCTATACCACTAACCCCCATCACCCTAGACCCGATTTTATACCAGAATAACATCCTAAAACTCAATTACACTAAATTTTACTCATGGATTAACAACAATTCATCATAATTTCATACTTCTGACATGCAATTCCAAAACTCTACAATGGGGAAAACTTATCAACAATCCCAAAACAGATTAGCACACATATATACAAACAAAAATTCATTATTTATAAATCTCTATCAACACACTTAAGATCACAATTATATCAATGACATATCAAACATCATAATCAACAATTTCACCATACTTTTCATCATGCTTTTATTAAATCATCATACAAGGCAAAACCTACATCTATCTTAACCATCTATCGATCATAATAAACCAGGATTACACCCTTTACCTTAATTCCTATCAATCGATTTCTCTTCCTTCGCGTTTCCTACGGAAATCCCCTTTTTGGTTCTTTGTGCCCTGGCTCTTCTCCACAGTTTTCTCCAATTTCACGATCGTACAAAATGAACCACTACTCTCTAATTTTCTCTTTTGTCTTTGTTACCCCTAGGACTTTTTTTGTGATATACCTCTTATGCTCACTTATTCCCTACAACATTACCATCATGCCCTCATTCTCCTTTTTCACCTTAATATCTATTTTATTATTATTATAATTTCAAATAATATAAACTAAATTATTTAAATCTACATAATTATATTCATCACCTAATATTCCTCTTATTTCCCCACCATCATAATATACATCATATATTTAAATCAAAATTCACAAATAATCAATTAGATAAATGATTATAAATTTTTGGGGTGTTACAAATAATCTCTAAATGGATAATATTTGACCAAGGTGTAAAACAATCCCTTGGTAAATTTTACAATTCCACCCTTTCGAAATTTCAGCTTATCCTTACTCACTAAAGGACTTTCTCGCATAAGCACTTTGGCTAAAATATTAGTGAGAGAAAGTAAAAGAAAAGTTTAGAGAGAGATAGAGAAAGTGATTTGTGTCAAAACATGGTTTTGGATGATTCGAAATAAGGGAATGAACCTCCATTTATAGGCTAGAGGTTGGTTTAAAAAGGAGTTTGAATTTAATACTTTTTAAGACCTTCTAATCGATTTGCACCTAATGCCAATTGATTAGATATTAATAATATAATCAATTGTAAATTCAAAATAAGAAAGAAAAGATATCTAGCCATTAAACATCGTTAATATGTTCTCTTAATCGCTTGGGGCTCAATTTTGAACAAAGCCAATTGATTTGGTCAAAGTGCTAATCGATTGGCAAAGTCAAAACTTTTCCCATAGCTATTATGACTACTCCCAATTCATTTGGCACAACTTTAAGATAGTTTTGAAGATATTTTTTTGACAAAAAACTGTTTGAAAAAAATGTTTTAGTGTGTTTGTATGTCTTAGCCATGTACTTTTACGAGAATGCCCTTATGCATTACAAAGTATTCCCTCATAATAATTAAGGCATGCATTTCAAGACTTTGTTAAATGCTTTCTTTTGTAGACACTTTCTTGAGTTCATTTGAGATGAGGGCTTGAGTTACATTACATTTTATTTCCATCATCTGAACGTCTAATCCATCAAACCCTAATACTTAGGTTTAGATCTTGTATCCACGTAACCGATTCTGCTTGACTTTTCAGTTAACATTATATCATTAGTTGTCATACTCAAACGTTGATGTCCTTGTTGAAAGCATATCACCTGCAAAAAAGGTTTGACGATTATCCCTTTTTTTTTATGATGACAACACATCTCTCAAGGGAGGTGGTAAAAGAAAACTCACATATATGTTTGGAGTAATGAAACTCCTGCTGAGTTAAATAGAGATTGTACTTTACTCCCCCTGAGAGTATTGAGATACATAAATGTCATCTCACTGCAGTCAAGTGAGTGTTGAGATAAAAGAATGTCATCTCACTGCAATCAAGAAAGTTTTGAGATACATAAAAGGTAGAATTGATCATGGTGTGTTGGTGACAAGGAAAAAGAATACCGACACAGATGTAGAAGTACATAGTTACACTGACTCAGACTTCAGTGATGATCAAGATGAAAAGAAGAGTATTGCAGGCTACATATTCATGATTGGAGGTGCTCCAATCTCTTGGATCTCAAGAAAACAAAGTATCATGGCTTTGAAGCTGAGTATGTAGTTGCATCGAATGCAGCGTGTCAAGTAGTATGGGTAGAGATGTTGCTCGAAGAGCTCAAGATCATGGAAACTAGGAAAATGATGTTGTTTGTCGATAACAAGTCAATTATCGACCTGGCAAATCATCTTGTATGTCATGGTCGAAGTAAGCACATAGAGAGGAGGTATCATTTCTTTAGGGGTCAAGTAAGTAAAGGAAAATTTGAACTTGAACATTGCAAGTCAGAATAACAACTAGCTGATATACTCACCAAGCCCTTGAAGAAAGGCAGGTTTGATGAGTTGAATAGAAGTTTTGTGATGAGAAGCCTAGGGAAAATGAATTAGGGGGTGTGTTAGAAGCTAATAATTCATTGCTTAGTAAACAAGATGTATTCAACAGAGTCGAAGTGGTTGTAGACAACATAGTCGAAGTTAGCTAAGTAGAAGTTAGTTGTATTCGACATAGTCGAATATAGCATGTAAGTGTCGAAGTTTGTAATCATGTATTTGACATAGTCAAATATTATAGTTAGTGAATTGTGTTTTGGTCGTCTATATATACCGGTGATGATGTAAATCTAAACACTGCAATTTTCACTTTAATTAAATTTCTTTTTTACAATATAGTTTCTATCTTAATTAAAAATCTTAATTGTTCCAACAAATTTCTTATAAAACTCGATCCAATTAAGATTTTTTTTGTGATTTAAGATTTATAGTTTTTCCTTTTTTCCCCTTATTTTAAAGTTTATTTTTTTTATTCATTAATTATTCTCATTTCGTTTTCCTTTGAAATATTTCAGTAATCTCCACAACGGCTAATATTTGGTTGGTCACTTACAAGACCAACGCAATAGAGGGGATTGGTTTCAAGAAAAGAAAAAGAATTGTGATTGATTTTGTGAATTTATTTAATAAACTTTTCCAAAAAAATTCTAAATCTAACCAATTTCTCTAACAAAATTTTAATGTATCCATATTTAAAAAAAAAAAAAAAGATTTTTTTTTTGTATAAAGGAGGCGCCAATTTTTTTTACAGAATTTTCTATTGCAAACTTATTTCCTATGTAATTTTTTGTGGATTTAAATAAAATCCTAAACTTGTATAAAAAAAAATCCTAAACATACAAAATATGAATTTTGTCAAAATTTGTAAAGAATTTCGTAGAAAATAAGTTTCATCAAAGAAAACTAAATTAAATAAAATAAATAGTGACGACAAATTTTTTTACCAAACCAAGACCCCTTAAGAGCAAAGCCTTACCCTAGGGGTACCATTCTTGTCTAATAAGTAGTCTCTAACCATATCATTATGAACATGAGCATACTAAAAGAAAGAGTTAGTTTTTAAGCCTATATTAGCGAACAAATATGCGCAACAATTAACTTTCTTAAAAATGTGCGAGACCATGGAATCAATAAATTGTGTGAAGAATAAGCAATTGAGCCAACGAGTCTAGATAGGCCAACATACCAAATTAGAATTAGAAAACACCTGCACAACTAGAATGCAATCTCTCTCGAGCCAAATCTTCTTCCAATTAAACAACTTAGCTCTCTCAAAGGCAATCATGGTTGCTGTCAACTCAACAACTAGAGCAATACTTCCCTCAAGAATGACACTAAAGCTCCAAACATGACACACTTCACCGTTTCTGAAAATGCCACCACAAGCCGAAGAAGAACCTCTAGCAAGGCCATCTATATTACACTTTAACCTTCTTGTGGGAGGAGGAAACCAAAGCACATCCTTGGTCACTAGAGTCTTGCTAAAATGAATAAAAATTTCAAAGTTTTTACGAATAGTGAAATTTGAAATGAAGGAATTATGCCTTCTGTTAGTGAGGTTACCAACCAATCGGACTTGGGCATATATGAAGGAAAGACATTGTTTCCAATGCAACCTCATATCCTCAAATCTAGCAACATTCCTGGCCTTCCAAACATGATGAAAGATGGAAACAATACAAGCCATGATAACACTAAGATCTTGGGGAGACTAATTCCCAAGAATAATGTAACACCCCCTTTCTATACCCCCAAATAATCACATAAATCATTTAGGCACATATAAAATAATTCACCAGAGTACGATTAAAACATAGTATAAAAGAGGCATGTCACATCATACACTCATTTAACACATACATCACCTGCTCAAAATATTGATATGCAACAGTGGGGTAACTTGCCACAGAGGAACCTTGTCCTTACACCCACATCTCAATATTTAGAATAAAAGCGGAAACATCTAAAATATTGAATAACAACCACATATATACACATCATCCAGTATGAATCACAAGCAACATCGTGTTTATATACACTAATTCATCAGCAAGATACATATGCAAATGTATCACAAAAAGATCAAACGTCCTAGCTACCCGGTGCTACATATCAGAGCCAACCGACCAACAAGTCAAATGAAGACACGCTTCACAAAAAGACCGCCAGATACCTAATCTGCAATGCCTCATAGAGCATCATAAAACAGCAGAAGGGTGAGAAATATTATCATAATAACAATGCATATAATTATGTACTACAACATAAACATATAACACATATTCTCACCACAACTCATCATATATCACAATATAGATATATCATCAAGCATATTCATTATGCATCCATTCACCATTATCATCATTCCACATGAACACACACATACTTGTTCATTCAACAATGCATCATCACAACGATACAATTCTTATCACAATTCATCACATCTCATTCAATATACATCGCAAGGCATATATATATAAAACCAAGCATATCCCTCATAATGCTTATCATTCCACATCAACATATACATATATATGTTTATTCATCAATGCACAAATACAATGATGACAAATGCAACTCATAGAGACCGACTCTCGACTCTATGCAGATGCATGCGGTACCGACTCATCACCCGAGCTCAATTGAAGAACTCAATGGAAATATCCTCGCTGCCGGGCCTACGATATTTCCCCATCGCTCATACCATCATGGCATCCGATGTTTCTGGATTGTTCACGCAGACACAATCCGATTGCTCAAACCCCACAAGGGCACACAATCATTCTGAAGATTCCCACGGAATCAAGTGTAACTCATCGCAACGATTACACCCATTGACTACGCAATGTTCAGAGGATCCTCAATGATCATTTGTGTAATCAATCACTCACACCCAACAGGGACGTGATATTACACCCGATTCTCCACGGAATCGCGACACATGAATGCATGTCATGATGTTTCTCATACAAAATGACCACATACACTCATGCAATGCACACATATTTCACAATATAGTCATGCATATACCATTAAATACACACATTGCATTTTCTTACCTTTCGGCCATAATTCATCACCACAACATGTATTTCATGCAATTTCACTTCACAACAACACGGAAGTCATACCATATTCATACCATCAACACATTGCATGATATACACTAATTACACACAATTGTAACCGTAAAATTCGACAAAACAACACATTTTCCAATTTCCGACATAATTTAATCGGCCAACAATCTCAAAAACCATTTTTACAAGAAAGAACATTCCATAAGCTTTCCAACGATATAAATAACGTCCCGATCCGAGTTACGGATCAAGAGTTATGAATTTTCAAAAGTTAAGAATTTATTGAGAAACAGCCAAATTCGCTTGGCGACTGGCAAATTCGCCTGGCAAATCTGCCTTCGCCAGTACTTCGCCAGCACTTCGCCTGGCCAATCACCATTCGCCAGCAGTTCGCCTGGCGAGCTAGTGGCGAGTCACCAATATAGAAAAACACTAAGAGTTACAGAAGCTACCCCCTTTCTGTAATTCCAAATTCGCCTGGCGACTGGCAAATTCGCCTGGCGAATCTGCCTTCGCCAGCACTTCGCCTGGCGAGCTAGTGGCCAGATTCAATTCGCCTGGCGAATCACACCAGAACCAGAAAAATGCTGTTACGGGTTACACGACCCAAAACCCCTAAAAACCTCATTTTTCATCCCAAATTAATTCCAACAACAAAACAATCATTAGCAATGATTCATAAACACATGGTAATCATACAACATAAATTATATCGATTTCCGACCGTAAAAACATCGATTCCCAATCATTTTATCGTTTTCGACCTAAAACTCAAAAGCTATGGAAACAAGAAAACATCCAAGTAAACCTATACATAATCATACACATTGATAAGATAACAATGTTTCACACCCTTACCCGGATTCCAAGCTCGCTAATTGATCGATCTTGATGATTTTCTAGTTTTCCCAACTTTCTCCTCTTTTCTTTCTCTCCTCTTTTCTTTCTCTTCTTTTTCTTTCTATCTTTCTCTATTTCTCTCTTATTTCTCTTTTCTTTCTCTTTTCTTTCTATTCTATTTCTTTCTTCTCTCATTTTCCACTAAATCAATTTAATTCATTTTTCTCACATAATTCTAATTCCACAAAATTTCTAACTTATGATTCATTGAGAAAAGTCTAAAATACCCTCCATTCTAATTTCCCCGAAAACTCTCAAAATGGTAAAATAACATTTAACACACCAAATTCACAATTAAAATAATTATTGCCCAATTAAAATAAAAGACTCAAGAATAATGAAATAATCAAAATCGGGTTGTTACAACTCTCCCCCACTTTAGAAATTTTCGTCCTCGAAAATTATACCTGATTCTAACAACTCCGGATACGACTCTCGCATCCCACTCTCTAGTTCCCAAGTCATATTGCCTTCCGCAGCGCCTCCCCACACTACTTTCACAAGCGCAATATCCTTGCCTCTTAGTTTCTTAACTTCGCGGTCCAAAATCCTAACCGGTAAAGCTTCCACCGTAAGGTTATCTCTCACTTCAACCTCGTCCATAGGAATAACATGTGACGGATCCGGAACATATTTCCGAAGTTGCGAAACATGGAATACGTCATGCAAATTTGAAAGGTTCGGAGGCAACGCCACACGGTAAGCCACAACACCAACTCGTGAAGTAATCTGATACGGACCAATAAAACGAGAAGTCAACTTCTTCGACTTCAAAGCACGACCTACACCCGTAACCGGCGTAACTCTCAAAAACACATGGTCGCCTTCTTGAAACTCAAGATCTTTCCTTCTCTTGTCATGATAGCTCTTTTGTCTACTTTGAGAAGCTTTCATCTTCTCCCGAATAAACTTCACTTTCTCCGTCGTTTGTTGTACCATTTCCGGTCCAACTAACGTCCTCTCACCGGTTTCATGCCAACACAAAGGTGTTCGACATCTCCGACCATACAAAGCCTCAAATGGTTCCATACTTATACTCGAATGAAAACTGTTATTGTAAGTGAATTCAATCAACGCCAAATAACCATCCCAAGCACCACCTTGCTCGAGTACACAAGCACGCAATAAATCCTCCAACGATTGAATCGTTCTCTCGGTTTGATCGTCCGTTTGCGGATGGTAAGCCGAACTTAATCTTAGCTTAGAACCCAAAGCCTCTTGTAAACTCTCCCAAAACCTCGATGTAAATCTAGGGTCTCTATCCGATACAATACTCTTAGGAACTCCATGTAACTTCACAACCACAAGAATATAAATCTCGGCTAACTTCTCCAAAGGATAACTAATATCAATTGGAATAAAGTGAGCAGATTTAGTAAGCCTATCAACAATTACCCAAATAGCATTATGACCTCTTTGCGTATTCGGCAATCCCGTAACAAAATCCATCGATATACTATCCCATTTCCATTCTGGAATATCCAACGGTTGCATAAATCCACTCGGTTTTTGATGTTCCACCTTAGACTTTTGACAAGTTAAGCACGCATACACAAATTGAGCTACATCTCTCTTTAATCCGGACCACCAAAAGATTTTCTTCAAATCCTGATACATCTTATTCGCTCCCGGATGAATACTTAAATTACTTCGGTGTCCTTCTTCTAGAATCATCTTTTTCAACTCCACATCGTCGGGAATACAAATACGACCACGGAATCTCAAAACTCCAAAATTATCAACCTTAAAATCCTTGTTCTCATTCATCATCAAATCAACGAACTTCAAATCCAACTTTTGCTTTTCACTAACCGTTGCAAGAAAATCATTCGTAACATGTAACATACCAAGTCTCACACTTCTCGGCGTCATTTCACAAACCAAACTCAAATCTCTGAAATCCTCCAAAAGTTCCCATTCTTTCATCATCAATGCGGACATATGTAACAACTTCCGACTTAAGGCATCGGCCACCACGTTTGCCTTACCCGGATGGTAATTCAAACCAAAATCATAATCCTTCAAAAGTTCTAGCCACCTCCTTTGTCTCATGTTCAATTCTTTTTGATCAAATAAATATCTTAAGCTTTTGTGATCACTAAAAACTTCAAATCTTGCACCATAAAGATAGTGCCTCCATATTTTCAAAACAAACACCACGGCCGCTAACTCCAAGTCATGCGTAGGATAATTCTTTTCATGCACTCTCAATTGTCTAGAAGCATAAGCCACAACTTTTCCTTCTTGCATCAAAACACCACCTAAACCCACCAATGAAGCATCACAATACACTACAAATGGTTCATTAGGATTAGGCAAAATCAAGATCGGAGTCGTTGTCAACCTTCTCTTTAGCTCATTGAAACTTTCTTCACAATGAATATCCCAAATGAAAGTCTTTTCTTTACAAGTCAATTGCGTTAACGGAAGTGCCAACTTCGAAAACCCCTCAATAAACCTCCGATAATAACCTGCCAAGCCTAAAAAGCTTTGAATCTCCGTAACTGATCTAGGAGCCTCCCATTGTATCACCGCATCTATCTTGGATGGATCAACACTAATACCACTACCAGAAATAACATGTCCAAGGAAACTTACTTCCGACAACCAAAATTCACATTTCGACAACTTAGCATACAATTGCTTCTCTTTCAAAATTTGCAACACAATTCTCAAATGATCTTCATGCTCCTCTTGAGACTTAGAGTAAATCAAAATATCGTCGATGAACACAACCACAAAACGATCTAATTGTTCATGAAAAATACGATTCATGTATTCCATAAACACACCCGGCGCGTTAGAAACCCCGAATGGCATCACATAATATTCGTAATGACCATACCGTGTCCTAAACGCCGTCTTCTGAATATCCTCGCTTTTCACACGAATTTGGTGATATCCTGATCTCAAATCAATCTTGCTAAAAACATTCGCACCAACCAATTGGTCCATCATATCATCGATCCTTGGAAGCGGATACTTGTTCTTAATTGTCACCTTGTTCAACTGTCGATAATCAATGCATAACCGCATACTCCCGTCCTTCTTCTTTACCAACAATACCGGAGCACCCCAAGGAGAAACACTTGGTCTTACAAATTTCTTGTCCAACAAGTCATTCAATTGCTTTTTCAATTCTACCAACTCCGATGCCGACATACGATACGGTGCCATCGAAATCGGTCTAGTACCTGGAACTAGATCAATAGAAAATTCAACTTCTCTTTCCGGCGGCACATCCGTAATATCCTCCGGAAACACTTCTGGAAAATCACACACCACTGGGAACACATCAAGCTCAACTTGACTCTCCACCGACAATGATGCAAACAAACCAAACAATTGAGCTTCGTCCGCTAAAAGTTTCTTCAACTCTTTAGTGGATAGGAAACTCTCTAATTCATCATCTTCCAAAGAAGGAAACCTTACTAACTTGTGATAGCAATCTATATGAACTCGATTAAATTGCAACCAGTTCATACCCAAGATCACGTCCAATCCTTCCAACGGCAAACACACTAGATCCATCTCGAAGTCTTTACCATAAATGGTCAAAGGACAACTTAAAACAACCAACGAAGTAGTTACTGACCCCATTGCTGGAGTATCAATAACCATCTTACCATCCATCAGAGACAACACAAGATTTAAACGCTTCGCGCACTCAGACGAAATAAACGAATGAGTCGCTCCCGTATCAATAACAGCAACTAAAGGTGTACTATTAATAAAGCATGTACCTTTAATCAAACGGTCTGCATTCGTAGTTTGAGTCCCCGCCAATGCAAACACCTTTCCGCCCGCTTGAGCTTGTTTCGGCTTAGTACACTTAGTACTAATGTGGCCCACTTCTCCACAATTATAGCACTTCACTACATTCCTCCTACACTCAGTAGTAGCATGCCCTACTCCTCCACAGTTAGAACATTTCACCACAGTCTTCCTACAATCAAATGATTTATGACCCATACCTCCACACTTGAAACACTTTACGGGACCAGAACTTCCTCCTCCAGACCTCCTATCAAAGTTTACCCTATGCTTGCCCTTATCAACGGGTGTCACATAAGGTCCACTTCTAGCTTGTTTCTTTCCCTTCCTCTCATTCAAACTTTTATAATGTGTAGAACGAGCCTTGCTATCTTCCTCGAAGATTCTACAACATTCCGTCAAATTCGAAAATCTTCTTATCCTTTGATACCCCACAGCTTGTTTAATCTCAGGACGTAAACCATTCTCATACTTAATACACTTCGAGAACTCAGCAGTAATTGCAGCATAATGAGGATGGAATTGAACCAACTCCACAAACTTAGCAGTATAGTCCACCACGGACATACTACCTTGTTTTAGTTCAAGGAACTCCACCTCTTTCTTCCCTTTCACACTCTCAGGGTAATACTTCCTCAGGAACTCGGTACGAAATAAATCCCAAGTTATCTCTTCATCATCCACCTCAAGAACTTCACGCATACCGACCCACCAATCGTCGGCTTCTTCTTTCAGCATGTGAGATCCAAGCCTCACCTTATTCTCCTCTGCACAACCCATAACTCTGAAGATCCTTTCAATCTCTTTCAACCACAGTTGAGCTCCATCGGGATCAAATCTTCCTTTGAAGACCGGTGGTTGATTATTCCTGAACTCGTCATTAGCATTCACGTTAGGCGCACCTTGCACCGCCCTAGCCATTGCTTCCAAAGCAGCAGCCATGGCATTATCATTTCTACCAGCCATATTCTGATCATTCCCAAAAATTACAACAAGGTTAAACAACAGTTCAACCAACACAACAACAAGACAGACACAACTGACTCAACTCTGGCTCTGATACCACTTAATGTAACACCCCCTTTCTATACCCCCAAATAATCACATAAATCATTTAGGCACATATAAAATAATTCACCAGAGTACGATTAAAACATAGTATAAAAGAGGCATGTCACATCATACACTCATTTAACACATACATCACCTGCTCAAAATATTGATATGCAACAGTGGGGTAACTTGCCACAGAGGAACCTTGTCCTTACACCCACATCTCAATATTTAGAATAAAAGCGGAAACATCTAAAATATTGAATAACAACCACATATATACACATCATCCAGTATGAATCACAAGCAACATCGTGTTTATATACACTAATTCATCAGCAAGATACATATGCAAATGTATCACAAAAAGATCAAACGTCCTAGCTACCCGGTGCTACATATCAGAGCCAACCGACCAACAAGTCAAATGAAGACACGCTTCATAAAAAGACCGCCAGATACCTAATCTGCAATGCCTCATAGAGCATCATAAAACAGCAGAAGGGTGAGAAATATTATCATAATAACAATGCATATAATTATGTACTACAACATAAACATATAACACATATTCTCACCACAACTCATCATATATCACAATATAGATATATCATCAAGCATATTCATTATGCATCCATTCACCATTATCATCATTCCACATGAACACACACATACTTGTTCATTCAACAATGCATCATCACAACGATACAATTCTTATCACAATTCATCACATCTCATTCAATATACATCGCAAGGCATATATATATAAAACCAAGCATATCCCTCATAATGCTTATCATTCCACATCAACATATACATATATATGTTTATTCATCAATGCACAAATACAATGATGACAAATGCAACTCATAGAGACCGACTCTCGACTCTATGCAGATGCATGCGGTACCGACTCATCACCCGAGCTCAATTGAAGAACTCAATGGAAATATCCTCCATGTCGGGCCTACGATATTTCCCCATCGCTCATACCATCATGGCATCCGATGTTTCTGGATTGTTCACGCAGACACAATCTGATTGCTCAAACCATACAACGGCACACAATCATTCTGAAGATTCCCACGGAATCAAGTGTAACTCATCGCAACGATTACACCCATTGACTACGCAATGTTCAGAGGATCCTCAATGATCATTTGTGTAATCAATCACTCACACCCAACAGGGACGTGATATTACACCCGATTCTCCACGGAATCGCGACACATGAATGCATGTCATGATGTTTCTCATACAAAATGACCACATACACTCATGCAATGCACACATATTTCACAATATAGTCATGCATATACCATTAAATACACACATTGCAATTTATTGCCTTTCGGCCATAATTCATCACCACAACATGTATTTCATGCAATTTCACTTCACAACAACACGGAAGTCATACCATATTCATACCATCAACACATTGCATGATATACACTAATTACACACAATTGTAACCGTAAAATTCGACAAAACAACACATTTTCCAATTTCTGACATAATTTAATCGGCCAACAATCTCAAAAACCATTTTTACAAGAAAGAACATTCCATAAGCTTTCCAACGATATAAAGAACGTCCCGATCCGAGTTACGGATCAAGAGTTATGAATTTTTAAAAGTTAAGAATTTATTGAGAAATAGCCAAATTCGCCTGGCGACTGGCAAATTCGCCTGGAGAATCTGCCTTCGCCAGCACTTCGCCAGCACTTCGCCTGGCCAATCACCATTCGCCAGCAGTTCTCCTGGTGAGCTAGTGGCGAGTCACCAATATAGAAAAACTCCAAGAGTTACAGAAGCTACCCCCTTTCTGTAATTCCAAATTCGCCTGGCGACTGGCAAATTCGCCTGGCGAATCTGCCTTCGCCAGCACTTCGCCTGGCGAGCTAGTGGCCAGATTCAATTCGCCTGGCGAATCCCAAATTCGCCTGGCGAATCACACCAGAACCAGAAAAATGCTGTTACGGGTTACACGACCCAAAACCCCCAAAAACCTCATTTTTCATCCCAAATTAATTCCAACAACAAAACAATCATCAACAATGATTCATAAACACATGGTAATCATACAACACAAATTATATCGATTTCCGACCGTAAAAACATCGATTCCCAATCATTTTATCGTTTTCGACCTAAAACTCAAAAGTTATGGAAACAAGAAAACATCCAAGCAAACCCATACATAATCATACACATTGATAAGATAACAATGTTTCACACCCTTACCCGGATTCCAAGCTCGCTAATTGATCGATCTTGATGATTTCCTAGTTTTCCCAACTTTCTCCTCTTTTCTTTCTCTCCTCTTTGCTTTCTCTTCTTTTTCTTTCTATCTTTCTCTATTTCTCTCTTATTTCTCTTTTCTTTCTATTTTCTTTCTATTCTATTTCTTTCTTCTCTCATTTTCCACTAAATCAATTTAATTCATTTTTCTCACATAATTCTAATTCCACAAAATTTCTAACTTATGATTCATTGAGAAAAGTCTAAAATACCCTCCATTCTAATTTCCCCGAAAACTCTCAAAATGGTAAAATAACATTTAACACACCAAATTCACAATTAAAATAATTATTGCCCAATTAAAATAAAAGACTCAAGAATAATGAAATAATCAAAATCGGGTTGTTACAAATAACTTCCTTATAGTCCAAGAAAGTCAGGATTCTCCCCTGAATGTTAAACATATCCTTGAATCAATGCCATAAATTTCTGACAAAGAAACAATAAAAAAACAAATGGTTAGAAGTCTTACCACTGGCTCTGCAGAGATCACAAATTGAGGGAAAGGCCAAACCTCTTAAAGAAAGGTTGTCATCTTTGGGTATCTTGTTATGCATGAACCTCCAGACCAGAAGTGACATGGTAGGAGGAATGTTCTTGTGCTAAGGAAAAATATACTAGAAGGGACAAAGTCTAGGTTTATTCCTAAAAGTGTAGGTCCGCTTCAAGCTCAGAAGGCCATTATCCGCATCAGTCCAAATCAACACATCATCCAAATCACTGTTGGGAATGTGAATGCTGGAAACAATTTTACTCAGGTTGGGGAAGCCAGTCAAAATGTTTCTAATTATATCCGAAGAATTGTTCCTCAGATACTGATTGGCGTTAGTGGTGAGATTGTTGTGGAAAATGGCAGGAATTTTGAACTTTATGGCCAATGGCTCATCAAGCCAATTATCGAGCTAGAAATTTTTTGAATTCCCATTTCCAACCAACCAATAGGAGTTCTCTTTAACCATAGAAAAGTTTTCCTTAATGTTTCCCCAAATAGGGGATTCAATAGAGTGTTTGATGACTCTATTGTTCCTTCTCACCCTCAAAGTAAGAACCTTAGACCATCTTTCTTTAGCCCGAAAAAATTGCCAACATAAATGCAGATTAGCAGCAACATTGAAAAGCTTTGATGAACTTAAGATCAAGACCACCTTCTTTAATAATTTTGCAGCAATTCTTCCAAGCAACAGTCATAATCTTCTTCTTGTCAACATTACCACTCCAAATAAAATTCCTCCTCTAAATCTCGATGGTCTTGATTATGCTAGTCGGCCAGTTGTAGACACTAATGCAGTGCACCATCATGCTCAAGATGAAAGACTTTACAAGTTGCACTCTTTCAGTAATTGAGAAGAGGTTTGCCTTCCAAGCTCTAAGCTTGATTATGATTTTGTCAACAATGTGTTGAAAATAAAGATCCTTAGGTCTACCTATGAAGACTGGGGCTCCAAGATAAAGAAAAGGAGGAAAAGCTATTGTGAAACCAAACCAAGCAGGCCTGCCAGCACTTTATGTCTACCATAAGCCATGTCCCGGCATATATGAGAGATTTAGTAACATAACAACATTGGGCGTTGGCCAAAATAGTTATCATATCTAGTAAGAAGATTAGCAATGGACATTATGGATTTTTGATTCCCCTGCAAAAGATCATAATATCATCAACATAAAAGGTGTTAGATGGAACAAAGCAATTTCTAGTTCCTTTAATGAACATTATGGATTTCTGATTTTCCCTGCAAAAGATCATAATATCATAAGCATAAAGGGTGTGAGACGAAACAAAACAATTTCTAGTTTCTTTAATGAGGTTAATTTAATTGTCCTTAACTAACTTAGTGATTCCTCTACTCAAGACCTCTTATATAAGGCAAAAGGGAAGTGGAAAGAGGGGGATAACCTTGTCTCCCTCCATTAGAACAATTAAAAAACCAAGCTGCTTACCATTCAAACTTATAGATAGAAAAGCATATTAAAAAATGACAAAGATCTATCTACAAAATTTATCATTAAAGCCAAATAATTTCAGAGTTTTATTTATGATAAAACCAACTAAGAATATCAAAAGCTTTAGATATGTCAATCTTAGGAACCATATTACCACTAAAACTCATATTATTTAAGAGATTAATGGCTTCTGAAGTTAGACAAATACTATCCCTAAAAAATACACAATAATACCAATTAAATTGGTACACCTTTTACACCAATTTATTCACCTTTCATAAAATTCTAACCACTACTTGATCCAAAAAAAAAAAATTGATACACCCTCCTTTATATTAAAAAGTTAATATATTTGAAACATATAAATATATTAGAATTTTATTTAAAATCTTGGTTACCTTATAAAAAAACTTAGAAATATTAAATATTTTAATTAAAAAACTTATGATTTTGTTACTTGACCGTGATTGAATTATTTGTATTTGAAAATTCAAATCTAAAGTTTCTATATTAAGAAAAATGATTCATTTGAAAAAAAATACTAGAATATGACATACTCTTAATAGTAACATAATAAAATATATAATATGTTTAAACTATAAAATCATCTTTATGAAAATTTTATTTATATTTTTTTAACTTAATTTTAACATTTTTAGAAATTAATTAAAAAGCAAAATATACAAAAAATTAATAAAAATTAATTTTTTTTGATAAATTTAGAAAAATCTATTAACACTACTAGAAAACCAATTTTAACTTCAAAGAAAAAAGATTAAATAAATAGTTTTACTAAATATATTAGATAACCTTCTTTTAAACAAAGACCAAGATCAATATATATAACATTAAAAGAATACACACAAACAAGAAAAAAACAGAGAAACAACCAAGAAGACCCTTTGTTAAGGCCTAATCATAATTCATTCAATATTTTAATTACCTTTCTTGTATATGTGATTTGTAATTGATGCGTATTTTAATGGTTATAAGTAAGAATATATATTTAACGGGGGACAACTTCGTTACCCATCACAAAAAGTTGGGTAATCTACCTTCAACCAATCCACTAATGCCATATCATTTTATTATATTTAATTATTTATTTAATTATTTAAATTTTGTAGATTTCCAATGCAATATAACCTAATTTACTCTATGGATAACTCTATCCAATTTTTTGAAGTGGGTAGATAAAAATTCACCATTTAACGGGTATACACCACATGTGATGGAATTCAAGTATATCAGATAAATCAAAACTGAATACTGGTATTGCTAAATAAGAACCAAATTCAATATTTTTCAAAATTTACTTCCACGTTAAGAAAACTAATATAGAAAATGTAAATAAATCATTATGGTTGTGATGTGACTGGGCCATTTGAATCTTATGCAGCAGCAGCAGTGTGGTTGATTGAATCCCTTAATATGAGGTGGACAAGTAAATATTATTTTTTAACCGTTTAGTTTATATGTCTTTCACCATTTTATATCCATCTTTATTTGCTTACAAATATTAAAATAAGTTTAAATTTTATAATTATTTTTGAATAAATTATTAAAATAATTTGCTAGTATTAATAAAATAGATATTTATAAATACCGCTACTCTTACCAAAAAAAAGTAATATTTTGTATTTATATGAAGAAAAAGAGACAATTTTAGCATAAAGATGCATAAAATTTCTCCTCTTGTTTCAAAAGTCACCAAATAGGTTACCATAGTCGTATTTCGGGGTTGAGGTTGGAGGGAGAAGACGATTTGAGTCCATGGTAGGAGAGGAGGAAGGGAGAAGAGAGAAGAAATAAGGAGGAGGAAGCGAGTGGAGAAAGGAAGAATGAGGAAGAAAGGAAAAGGAAAGAGAGAAACGAGAAGGAGGAAAATGATTGTTGTAAGAAAGGAGAAGATGAATGAACACTGCTTCAAAGTCGTTTATATTGAATTTATTATGCACATATAGTATAAAAATTACTTTACTTTTTCATCTTTGTTTGATTTTAATTTGGTGCATTATCACTCGATTTTGGAGTTTGAACATTAGATTTTAAACGATCTCGCCAAGCGAAGAGAAGTTGAAAGGATAATTTGTTTTTAATATATATATATATATATATATATATATATATATATATATATATATATATATATATATATATATTAATTTGGCGGTCTTTTCTTCTTTATCTTACCAGACCAAAGACGAGGAGAGAAAAAGAAATTAAATTAGTTGTCTCTTTATTCATTAATTAGTAAATAATTTGTGCGCACGCACATGTTCTTGTCTAATATGCACATTTTTTCACAAATGTAATAAGTTGTTTGTTTATAAAAATACTTATATCAACAATACAATTTTTGATGTTTATAAAAGTTTTTTATCTACAATATATTTTTTCACGTTTATAAAAATATTTGTATCAATAATACACCCTTACTCGGTCATAAAAATATTTGTATCAACAATACACTTTTTCTCGTTTATAAAATTTTTGTATCAACATTATTATTTTTTTTTCATTTATAAAAAATATTTGTATCATCAATACACTTTTTCTTATTTATTAAATAATTGTATCAACAATATTTTTTTTTTATGAACAATGCATTTTTTTTCTCGTTTTAGAAAAATATTTGTATCATTTTCTTTCATATAACTAATTAACTCTATCATTTCAAATTTAACATATTTGTACCAAAAAAATATCATCCAAATTGTTATCATTTAAAGTTTTTGTAAAAAAATTAAATTTTTTTAATTTTATCATTTAATTGATAAAAATTATTTAATGTGAGAATCATATTGCTTTTGTGGAATATTGGTAAAAACCTAAAATGGTTAATTATTATGACATTTAAGAACAAAAGATAATTAAAAAAACAATCAACATAAGAACACAAAATAAATATGAAAATATACAACAATCAAAGTTAAAATATTAATTATCTATTTAATTAAGGCAAGATACTGTGAGAAAGTTAAACTTATTAAAATAGTCACACTCTTTTCCGCACTCCCAATTTGTTTCCTATATTTTAGTGCATCTTCAAATTTTTAAAAAGTATATAGTTACTCTTAAATACTTTTTAACTCATTTTAATCAACTGCCTATGATCATAAACACAAATAATTGAAACACAGTTCATATCCCTAAAACACATTACTCATTCATAATTCATAGAGAAAACAAATATCAAGAAGACAATGAACAAACAAATACTACGGCATATGAAGATAACATCGAATGTCATTTGTTACCCAATCGTGACCATCAGCTACTGCGTATATGAAGTAAACATCTTACGGTGGTTGAGAAAACAAGACGGACACAAGTCATACAACAACATAAGCCTCTGGTGGCCGCTCGATCACCACCCGGCGACATGGAGGTGAGGGGGAGGAGGAGATGGTGGTGAAATTAAGTTGAAATAATAATATATGTAGAAGATGAAAGGTAAACAAAAATATCAATAATAATATAATTAAAAAACTATTGAAAAGTAAAGGTATGCCCGTTTATAACAATTGTATTTTTTTCTATATATAAAAAATTTGAATCAAAGATAAAAGTTGTGCATGTCTATAACAATAGTATTTTTTCGTATAAGATAAAAATTTGAATCAAAGTTAAAGTTGTGTCCGTTAATAACAATAGTATTTTTTCGTATATAACAAAATTTGAATCAAAATTAAAGTTGTGCCCGTTTATAACAATAATATTTTTTTTGTATATAAAAATGTTTGAATCAAAATTATAGTTGTCCCCATTTATAACAGTAGTATTTTATCTTATATAAAAAAAATTTGAATAATATATGTAGAAGATGTAGAAGACGAAATGTAAACAACAATGTTATGAATAATATGATTAAAACTAAATACTATTAAACTTGTATTAGATAAATCAATCTTTTTAGTTTTTTTATAAATAAGACAATTATTTTATAAGAGATAATACAGTTTTAAAAAATATACTCAATCTTTTTAAAACTCCCTTAATTTTTTAACATATTTAAAAAAATGATCGATAAATCAATCTTTGACATTATTTAAACAAATATTTGAATCAATAGCAAAGTTGTTCTACTATATAAAATATTTGAATCAACAATGCATTTTTTCCGGTATATAAATAGTATATTTGTCTTAACAATATTTATAAAAAATATTTAAATCAGTGGTAAGTTGTTATCGTATATAAAAATATTTGAATCAACAATGTAACTTTTCCAGTATATAAATATTATTTTTGTTTTGACAACATTTATAAAAATATTTGATTCAATATTAAATTAGTTCCCGTATATAAAAAATTTTGAATCAATAATTTATTTTTTCCCATATATAAATATTTAATTTTATTTTGACAATATTAACTTTGTATTAAATAAATCATAACTTAATTTTTAACAAATGAGTCAATTATTTAACATTAAATTTGTTCCCGTATATAAAAAATTTTGAATCAACAATTTATTTTTTTCCGTATATAAATATTTAATTTTATTTTGACAATATTAACGTTGTATTAAATAAATCATAACTTAATTTTTAACAAATGAGTCAATTATTTTATAATAGATATTTGTGCGTCTGGATAATTGTTTGTTTGGATAGAAAATAAGGTCATAAGAATTTTTTTTTAAATTAAAGTTAAATTGAAACCAGATAATAATTTGAAGAAGATGATGATTTTGTTTAACAGTGAGATATGGTATTCAACGCGCATTTGTTTGCACTAATAAAAATATGAAATTTAAAAAAAGTAAAAAATTAAGAATGATAGAAAATTTCAGGTACTCTACTAATACCTTATGTACTCAAAAAACACATGTAGCATATGTGTTATAGCTTCCTAATTCATAAACTTCAGAGCAGACAACAAAATAAGGTAATTTTCTATGACTAATTTATACAAACACAAGAAAAGATTTGAATAATAAAGTCCTTGCAACCTGACAATCTTTCCGCTAACGATTTTCATTATACTTCGTCTGGCTGCTATAAGCCAAGAAGAAGAATATATTAGGACTCCTAGTTATAATTTTGAATGTAATAGAACATATCCACTCTAAATCCTCCATCCATTTTTAATTTACAAAGATATTTGTCATTAACTTATAGAAAAAAATGTCATTAAATAACTTTATGAGAATTTCCTATTTTTAGAGTTTGAAACCCTCTGGTTTCATGTGATAAATTAAAACACATGTTGTTTCAAATTATTAAACTAAACTACAAAAGACACACTTACATACACATGTGTGTGTATTTAAATTGTGGTGGGAAATAAGACAGACATGCTAGCTATGCTCACATGCAAGAAAGTGTAAGACAAAAGTGTGTAATAAATCTATAATATTGCATCAAACTCTTCCCGAATAATAAAATAATATTTGAATTTTACATATTTTTTTATTGCTGACATGAAAATTGGAAGTTTCTAATTAAGAAACAAAAATTACTTCTCTTTCAAAGGCTGGATGAAATAAACAGCAGCCACATATATTGTCTTCAAGAAGTAATATAACGGATTGTGAATTAAACAACACCCACATACATTATCACGGAATTTGAAAACAAAAACTAAGTTGTTGATTGCTTTGCCTTCTTCATCAGTATAAATTCCAACAGACTTCCAAATGGCTACACAAATTTCTGAAACATTCTCTGACTATTGTTGCCCCGTTAACCCCAAAATCATTGTCATCTGCATAAACTTCTCAAATGGACCTGAAACAAAATAAGACTTTCTTAGTATGCTAACAATTAAGGCTAAATGAGTTTCCATATAGGTGCAAAGATAGTTTCAAAGTATAACTTAGCAGTTAGTACACAACAAACCAAAGATGTATGACTCTACTAACTTAGCAACGTGATACATATTTTTTCAAATTTAAGGGTGTGTTATATTTAATTAGATTCATCACATCATGATTTTATTCACAGTTAGGGAACTCTATAGTACCTATAACATATGTGAGATAGGTCTTGTTTCTCTTCTACCTGTCAAATATATGCAGTAACAAAAGGTGTCCACATTGTAGATGATTACTATGTGTTGTTCCAAATGTAACATACATCCAAGAATGAAACTTCAAGCTGTAAAGATAATGGACACACTACTGCTGCTGCATGCCAACCATTAAGACTTCCACCGACAATATATAGTTTTTCATATATTGCTAATAAGAGCTTCTGGTTATGCCATTAACTGCTACTACAGAGCTACATTCTCTTGTTAAAAAGAGTATCTTCTAACTATATGAACCAAATAAACCTTAATTTACTAACCGAAGAACATCAGGTGGCCAGTGCTGCAGGATCAACAGACTTAAATAGAGAAATACCAAGTGCGGTCGAATCATCCGTGGTAGCAACATCTTTTAAATTTAGAATACGCTGAAGAGCCAATTCACGCATTTCTTGAAACTCTTGATCTGGATCATAATCCAAACTATGCTTCAATAGAGAAACATTACTATATGAACCAATAGCGCCAAGTACTTCCGCTGCCTAAGAGTGACCATAAAAAACATTACTGTCTAAATCTCAACCTGGATTTTACAATGACATACAAAATGTGGGATATTTATTTATCTTGCTTGATACAAGGAACGTGCATGTACTTAATTCCTACATACATTCAATTAAAATGGAAAAAGAAGAAAGATCAAGCACCTGAAGTATGTACTGAAGTTCATATTCTCGAACTTTTGCACAAATTCCAAAATATTTGCAGAATATCATAAATTGGACATTATTGTTTAAAAATGAAGAAAACACTTAATATAGCATTTTAAAATTAAACAATTGTGAATAATAAAGTCAGGCATCCACACTCTTTTGTTGTCTTAGATAGACCAACAACTGATAACTCTTTGATCCAATGTGGCAATCGTGTTTTAGGGCCGCAACCAACATCCTTCTAATTAAACGGGAATGAAACAGTCAAGCTATAACGCCACAAATCTGCAAGAAAAAACCAGCATTGGTAAATCACAAACTAACTATTACAAAATACAAGCTATAAATATCTTGCTTCTCATTTCTTACCTGCATTGTTTTTCCCAAAGCCCATGTCATCTCCCAAAATTCCACTTTTGCCCCAAACATGCAAGAAGTGAACCATCTAACAATCACACAACTGATGTTCCTATTTCACACTCAGGCTCAACATCTGCGTCAAACAATGATAGAAAAATGGTTTCGCGGTTGGATATTAAGCTTGTCCAAAAAGCATAATGTTTATATTATGATTTAAGACCATTTTTAATTACTATTCATAGTAATACAATCATCTTCATCCAAAAGTAGTGCAGAAAGTCCAATGATAAGAAATAATCATCTCCAATATCAAAATTTTTAAAATGTAGGATGCAGAAAGAGAAGGGCCCTTCTTCACTGAAGGAAAAACACAGATAGCAAGTAAACTACTGTTAAGATCACAAAACCATAAGGTCCTGATCTAAGAACTAACATCAGTATTTTATAAACTAACAAAAAACCAAATTAGAAAACAAAACAGTAAAGTAATGACTAAAATTTATCTATTAAATCAGAAGAAACATAAATTCAACAAATTAAAGTTAAATTGAAACCAGTTAATAATTTAGAGAAGATGATGACTTTGTAGTATACATTTTCATAGCTCGACAATATCATCATCATCTCTGTCATTAGCATAACTAAAATAGAGAAATCTTGTCACAATTCATAAATAAATGATATATAACTGGAAAATCATCTGTGCCAATTTTTGCTGCAAAAAGTTCCTCATTTCAGCAAAATTAGACATGAAGGGATAAAAAATCTGTTAGTACATACAGGGTTTGGTTATAGACTAAGCACAAATTCGTGGTGTTCAAAAATGGTTCACTAGTACTTCTATTATGCAAGTACACAAATTGCCAAAAAGTTGCTTACATGTTGTATTGCTAAAACAGAGAAAATTGCTTCAACCGCTCCAGCAACGCCTAGGAGATGACCAATAGCTCGCTGAAATCAGAGAAATTGGGGAAAGTCATGGACTTGATTCAATTTGTCAATGTTCCCCCAATCCATTTTTTCTTTTAAACATTTAATTGCATCTCAATTCCTATGCATGAGAGTTTTCATCTAAGAGGGGGTCAGTACATAGATTAGAAAGCCAAATAGATAGGCATATAACTTGTTAGTCATGCAGCTTGCAACCACCCTTACCTTGGTGGAGGAGAAGGCTAAAGCAGAAGAGCTAACATTGTCAGAGAATACGGTTTTTATAGCATTAGCTTCTATTGCATCTGTAACGCCCCGATTTCGATTATTCCAATTTTTGTTGAGTCCTTTATTTAATTGAATGTTAAATTATTCTATTTATGACTTTGGTGTAATAATATGCTTTTATGCTATGTTATGATGTATTATCTCGTTTGAGAGCGTTTTCGGGAATTTTGGGCTTAAGGGCATTTTGGTCATTTTATAACTATTAATGAGTTAGAGAAAATTAAGGAAGTAATTTGTAGAGGAAATTTATTAGAAAATGAATTAAGTGTAGAAATAGAATTATGTGGTAAAAATAGAAATGAGAGAAAAAGAAAATAAAAGAAAAGAAATAGGAATAAGAGGAAGGAAATAGGAGAGAAAGAAAAAAAAAGGGGAAATAGAAAGAAAAAGAAGAGAAAGAAAGAGGAAGAGGGAAGAAGAGAAGAAAAGAGGAAAAAGAGTGGAAATCATCAAGAACAAGAGCTAGATCATTTGGAATCCGGGTAAGGGTTAGAAACATTGTTATCTTGTCTATGTGTGTAGTTATGTATGTGTATGTTTGTGGATTGAAAGATTTTTATTAGTTTTTGGAAAACCCTAAATTGGTGAAATGTTGTTGATGATGATCCAAATGTGATTTTGTGTTTATAAATGTGCTTCTAATGATGTTTACATGTTGGGTAATGGTTTGGATGATGTCTATTGGAGTAGGACTGATTTTGATGGGGTTTTGGGTTGGGAGAAAACTCAGAACAGCGTTCTAGGAATTTCTGGTATCGCAGGTTCGCCTGGCGAAGCCTGGCGAATGGGCCAGCGAGGGCTCGCCAGCACTCGCCTGGCGAACGGATGAACATTTCGGGGCACGGGCACTCGCCTGGCGAAGGCCAGCGAGCAAGCCAGCGAAGGTTCGCTGGGGCTCGCCTGGCGAACTTAGGTTCCTTTTTCTTCTGCCATCATTCGCTAGCATTCGCCTAGCGAATGGTAGCGAATGCTGAAAAATTTTCAAAACTTGTTTCTTTCATAACTTTCAAACCGTGAATCCGTTTTTGATGTCGTTCGAAGTGTCGGTTATCTTTTGAACTGTACTTTCTCATGATGAAGAGTTTGAGGCTGTTGGCCGATTAAATAAAGTCGAGAATTCGGGAATAGTGTCATTTACCGACTTTTGTCGTTTTAAATGTGTATATTGGGTGTGTAACATACAATGTGGCATTGATATAAATGTGTATGCCTTGTATGATGTTGTGTAATGATAATGCATGTGATGACATGTTGTGATGATAAAGTGTGGCCGAAAGGCAAACGAATGTGATATGTTGTAATTGGTTTTATATGCATGTTTATGATTACATGTATGTGTGAAAATGAATTGCTTACGTGAAGTTCAATGTATGTTAATTGGTGGTCGTATGGCAAGAAAATGCATTGTTGGATTGATTTCTAATGCATGAATAAAGATGGTGAAATAATTCATATTGATGAATTGTATGTGATTGTAAGAGATGAATGCATGACAATGTTTGTATACATGTATGCATTATAAGAATGTCTTGAGTCATTTTGTATGTGAAGCATAATGATGTACATTCTTGTGTTGAGTGATTCTAATGAGAATCCGTTGAAACGTCGTGTGCCCATGTGGGATGTGAGCGACAGATTGGTTCCAGAGGGAATCCGCTATAACGTCGTGTGCCCATGTGGGGTGTGAGCGATGATTATAGACGATTGTGTGCCTAGGTGAGGTGTTTGCAATCTGATTGTGTGCCTAGGTGAGGTGTGAGCAATCGGATCGTGTGCCCGCGTGTGGGGTGTGAGCGATCGGGTCGTGTGCCCGTGTGGGGTGTGAGCGATCCATAAACATTGTGTGCCCATGTGGGGTGTGAGCAATGGGTGAACATCGTAGGCCCGACGGGGAGTTACATTGGTAACGAACGATGGTTCCAGCAGAGTTCCTGAGTGAACTAGTGATGAGTCGGTACCGCATATGTAATTGCATAGAGTCGTTGTGTCGGTCTCTTGCATTTACATGAATCATGATTGCATTGTTATATGTGGAAAGTCATGATTGATTAATTGTGTGGAAAATGGTGATGTACATTTATGATAAATGTATTGTGCATGTTTGATATGCATTGATAAATGGTTGATTTTATGATTGAGCTTATGATAAGCCTTTGGAAATTGTTGTACAATTGTGTTGGATGTAGTGAATTGTAAATGATATGTTTTGCGTATAAACGTATGCATTGTATGAGCATAGGGGATTATGTGCATGAATGATATGCTTGGGTTGTGATATATGTTATATAATGGAATTGGTGAGTAATAGTGTATGTGGTAATAAATGTGTTATGTGTATTTTTATGTTGAAATATATAATTATATGCATCGATATTATGATAATGTTTCTTACCCTTCTACTGTTTTATAATGCTCTATGAGGCATTGCAGAGTAGGTTGCTGAAGGTATTTTGTGAAGCTTTGGACTTCATTTCTTTTGGTAGGTCGGCTGTGATATGTAGCACCGGGTAGCTAGGATTACATGATTATTTTGTGATACATTTTGTATATGTATCTTGACTTGAATTGTTTATGTAAACATGATTCCGTGTTGACGGATAGTATTTGATATATATATATCTATATATATGATGTTATTCAGTATTTAGATGTTTCCGCTTTTATTCTAAATATTGAGATGTGGGTGTAAGGATGAAGTTCCTATGTGCAAGTTACCCCACTGTTGCATATCTCTGTTGAGCAGGTGTTGATTGTTTTAATTTCAAGTATAATGTGACATGCTTCTTTTATGCCATGCTTTGTAATTATACTTTGATGAAATTTTTAATATATGCCTAAATGATTAATATGTGATTATTTGGGGGTATAGAAGGGGGTGTTACATTAAGTGGTATCAGAGCCAGTGTTGAGTCAGTTTGTGTCTGTCTTGTTGTTGTTGTTGGTTGAATTGTTGTTTAACCGTGTTGTCGTTGTTGAGAATGATTAGAATATGGCTAGTAGGAACGACAATGTTATTGCTGCTGCCATGGAGTCTATGGCTAGAGCTGTGCAAGGTGCAGCGAACGTGAATGCGAACGATGAGTTTAGAAAGAATCAACCGTCGGTCTTCAAGGGAAGATTTGATCTGGATGTTGCTCAGATATGGTTGAAGGAAATTGAAAGGATTTTCCGAGTTATGGACTGTGCGGAAGAGAACAAGGTAAGGCTAGGAACTCACATGCTGAAGGAAGAAGCCGATGATTGGTGGGTCGGTATGCGTCAAGTTCTTGAGATTGATGAGGAGGGAATTACTTGGGATTTGTTTCGTACTAAGTTTCTAAGGAAGTATTACCCTGAACATGTTAAGGGAAAGAAGGAGATGGAATTTCTAGAACTAAAGCAAGGTAGTATGTCCGTTGTGGACTATACTGCGAAGTTTATGGGATCGGTACAATTTCATCCTCACTATGCGGCGATTACTGCTGAGTTTTCCAGATGTGTGAAGTACGAGAATGGTCTACGCCCTGAGATTAAGCAAGCCATTGGTTATCAGAGGATAAGAAGGTTTTTCGACTTGGTGGAATGTAGTAGAATCTTCGAGGAAGATAGCGAAGCTCGTTCTGCTCACTACAAGAGTATGAATGAGAGAAAAGGGAAACAACAAGCTCGTGGTGGTCCTTATGTGACACCCGTTGATAAGGACAAGCATAAGAGTAAATTTGAGAAGAAGTCGAGTGGAGGGGGTTCTAGTGCTCCGAAATGTTTCAAATGTGGAGAGATTGGTCATAAATCATTGGAATGTAGGAAGACTCTTGAGAAGTGTTCCAACTGTGGAGACTTGGGGCATGTTGTCGCCGATTGTAGAAGGAACAGGGTGAAGTGTTACAATTGTGGGGGATCGGGTCACATTAGTACTAATTGTGCTAAGCCGAAACAAGCTCAAGCGGGCGGAAAAGTGTTTGCATTGGCGGGTAAGGATACTACTGATGCGGATCGTTAGACTACAGGTACTTGTCTTATTAATGGTATGCCTTTAGTTGCTATTGTTATTATCGGAGTGACTCATTCGTTTATTTCACATGAGTGAGCGAAGCGTTTGAATTTGTTGTTTGTTCCTTAGTACCTGATGGGTGTGTGAAACACCGTCAGTACTTTCTGGTTTTCCTGTTCGGTGGTCAGCAGGTGTTAGGATGAGATAAGTGGGGGAGAAGCTGGTACTTCTCCGTGTTTCCTCAGGTGTGGAGCGTTAACTCGGTGTGTTGTGGATTGTGAGATCGTAAGTGTTATTTCGACAGAGTAGTTTCCGGTTTTAGGAAGGATACAGAGGTAAAATTTATGTCGACCAAGGTTTTGTGCCTTGGGTAGTTTTGTGCACCGGATGCAAGAAAGGCTATTATAGTTTAGTGAAGATGGTTTATGCCCCATCATAGTTGTCGGCTGTCTATTGACAAATTGAGGAACTGATCACCCTTAATCTATTGTTGATAGCAGACGGGAATTGTGTTGGATGGGATAGACGTATCTTTCCGGCTTTAATAGTGAAATGGAATACATTGTTCGGAATTAATGAAGGATTATGGATTGATTTTGATGAGTTGATGAAGATTTTCATATTTGAAGACGAGACAGATTAGAAGTTTTAGTATGTTGGGAAGCCATTAAGAGAGTATGATTGAGTATTATTATTGGTTGTTTTCAGAGTTGTTGGTAACAAAAGGAAAAGATGATTGCACGAGATAACGAGCATGCGGTGTATGAGGGAATTTATGAGACTTGGGATGTCAAGGGAAGAAATTGTATATGAATTGTTGAGAAATGAATAAGGTGACGATTGAGAATAAGATAACTAGGATGGTTTGGATCATTGGATGGAAGTAGTGATTTGTTTGGGTCGTGGCTTTGGTTTTCAGCATTTGAGAATTCATGAAAGGATTAGTGCTATTGTGGAGTTGGAATTGGTTACGGTTGTGTTGTGTTGGAATATTGGAAGTATTATCTCTATAATTTTGAAATTCAAAGTGTTTAGTGATTTCGAGAGTATTGAGTACTTGTTTGGTCCGAAGGAATAGAGTATGAGACAACAGAGACGATTAAGATTCATGGCGAGTTATGAATTTGGTTTGGTTTTGGGAGAGGCAGTTGTTAGGCCTAGTGTGTAAGTCAAAAATCTTTATGTATGTCGGTTTTGATGGCAAGAGAGCTAGAATCGTTGAGCAGTTCAGAGCCTTGTACCTAGAGAGAGAAGGTTAGACTTTGGAAGCGAGATTGATGGACTCAATAGTTTTGAGCAATCAGAGTGCGCAGTGGAAGCGTGATGTGATCCATTTTGTATGAATGTGTGAGACTTGTAAGAGTTCATAAGTTGGACATTGGAGACATGTTGGAAAGATGAAATTATTGGACGTTCCGGAATGGAAGTGTTAAGTGAAAGGTTTAAATTTATTTCGTGGACTACAATGTAGATGGATGAGTTGGTGATATGTTCGATTGGTGAATCGTAGCATAGATATGTGAACAAGGAGGTTGGTCTTGTGGTTATGTAGGAGTTCGTGAACGATGTTGTGTCATGGAACTTCCTGTCCTTGTTTGTGTTGTTGCCTCGTCTCCATTGTATTGGTTCGAGTGCGAGTAGTTAATTCCTGTGTGAGGAATTAGTGTTGTGTTACCTACGGTGATGGTAACGATCTTGTTGTGTTTCGGTTCAAGAGTGGACCTGTAAGTCGTGTTTGTGTATTCTTTGAGTTGCGAGTCGGTCGTCAAGTGCATTGTATAGGCTTTGCATCTTGTCGTTATTGTCCTCGTGGTCGTGTTGTCATGGTTGTTGCTGTTAGCAAGGTGGTTTGTCAGTTGTGTTATTAATGGTGTGCCTTTCATTGGCCTATTGTTTTGTTGGTCGGATGCGAGAGTTGTGTCCAGTGTTATTCGTATCAGTATATTTTCGAGGACGAAAATTCCTAAGTGGGGGAGAGTTGTAACGCCCCGATTTCGATTATTCCAATTTTTGTTGAGTCCTTTATTTAATTGAATGTTAAATTATTCTATTTATGACTTTGGTGTAATAATATGCTTTTATGCTATGTTATGATGTATTATCTCGTTTGAGAGCGTTTTCGGGAATTTTGGGCTTAAGGGCATTTTGGTCATTTTATAACTATTAATGAGTTAGAGAAAATTAAGGAAGTAATTTGTAGAGGAAATTTATTAGAAAATGAATTAAGTGTAGAAATAGAATTATGTGGTAAAAATAGAAATGAGAGAAAAAGAAAATAAAAGAAAAGAAATAGGAATAAGATGAAGGAAATAGGAGAGAAAGAAAAAAAAAGGGGAAATAGAAAGAAAAAGAAGAGAAAGAAAGAGGAAGAGGGAAGAAGAGAAGAAAAGAGGAAAAAGAGTGGAAATCATCAAGAACAAGAGCTAGATCATTTGGAATCCGGGTAAGGGTTAGAAACATTGTTATCTTGTCTATGTGTGTAGTTATGTATGTGTATGTTTGTGGATTGAAAGATTTTTATGAGTTTTTGGAAAACCCTAAATTGGTGAAATGTTGTTGATGATGATCCAAATGTGATTTTGTGTTTATAAATGTGCTTCTAATGATGTTTACATGTTGGGTAATGGTTTGGATGATGTCTATTGGAGTAGGACTGATTTTGATGGGGTTTTGGGTTGGGAGAAAACTCAGAACAGCATTCTGGGAATTTCTGGTATTGCAGGTTCGCCTGGCGAAGCCTGGCGAATGGGCCAGCGAGGGCTCGCCAGCACTCGCCTGGCGAACGGATGAACATTTCTGGGCACGGGCACTCGCCTGGCGAAGGCCAGCGAGCAAGCCAGCAAAGGTTCGCTGGGGCTCGCCTGCCGAACTTAGGTTCCTTTTTCTTCTGCCATCATTCGCTAGCATTCGCCTAGCGAATGGTAGCGAATGCTGAAAAAATTTCAAAACTTGTTTCTTTCATAACTTTCAAACCGTGAATCCGTTTTTGATGCCGTTCGAAGTGCCGGTTATCTTTTGAACTGTACTTTCTCATGATGAGGAGTTTGATGCTGTTGGCCGATTAAATAAAGTCGAGAATTCGGGAATAGTGTCATTTACCGACTTTTGTCGTTTTAAATGTGTATATTGGGTGTGTAACATACAATGTGGCATTGATATAAATGTGTATGCCTTGTATGATGTTGTGTAATTATAATGCATGTGATGACATGTTGTGATGATAAAGTGTGGCCGAAAGGCAAACGAATGTGATATGTTGTAATTGGTTTTATATGCATGTTTATGATTACATGTATGTGTGAAAATGAATTGCTTACGTGAAGTTCAATGTATGTTAATTGGTGGTCGTATGGCAAGAAAATGCATTGTTGGATTGATTTCTAATGCATGAATAAAGATGGTGAAATAATTCATATTGATGAATTGTATGTGATTGTAAGAGATGAATGCATGACAATGTTTGTATACATGTATGCATTATAAGAATGTCTTGAGTCATTTTGTATGTGAAGCATAATGATGTACATTCTTGTGTTGAGTGATTCTAATGAGAATCCATTGAAACGTCGTGTGCCCATGTGGGGTGTGAGCGACAGATTGGTTCCAGAGGGAATCCGCTATAACGTCGTGTGCCCATGTGGGGTGTGAGCGATGATTATAGACGATTGTGTGCCTAGGTGAGGTGTGAGCAATCTGATTGTGTGCCTAGGTGAGGTGTGAGCAATCGGATCGTGTGCCCGCGTGTGGGGTGTGAGCGATCGGGTCGTGTGCCCGTGTGGGGTGTGAGCGATCCATAAACATTGTGTGCCCACGTGGGGTGTGAGCAATGGGTGAACATCGTAGGCCCGACGGGGAGTTACATTGGTAACGAGCGATGGTTCCAGCAGAGTTCCTGAGTGAACTAGTGATGAGTCGGTCTCTTGCATTTACATGAATCATGATTGCATTGTTATATGTGGAAAGCCATGATTGATTAATTGTGTGGAAAATGGTGATGTACATTTATGATAAATGTATTGTGCATGTTTGATATGCATTGATAAATGGTTGATTTTATGATTGAGCTTTTGATAAGCCTTTGGAAATTGTTGTGCAATTGTGTTGGATGTAGTGAATTGTAAATGATATGTTTTGCGTATAAACGTATGCATTGTATGAGCATAGGGGATTATGTGCATGAATGATATGCTTGGGTTGTGATATATGTTATATAATGGAATTGGTGAGTAATAATGTATGTGGTAATAAATGTGTTATGTGTATTTTTATGTTGAAATATATAATTATATGCATCGATATTATGATAATGTTTCTTACCCTTCTGCTGTTTTATAATGCACTATTAGGCATTGCAGAGTAGGTTGCTGAAGGTATTTTGTGAAGCTTTGGACTTCATTTCTTTTGGTAGGTCGGCTCTGATATGTAGCACCGGGTAGCTAGGATTACATGATTATTTTGTGATACATTTTGTATATGTATCTTGACTTGAATTGTTTATGTAAACATGATTCCGTGTTGACGGATAGTATTTGATATATATATATATATATATATATATCTATATATATGATGTTATTCAGTATTTAGATGTTTCCGCTTTTATTCTAAATATTGAGATGTGGGTGTAAGATGAAGTTCCTATGTGCAAGTTACCCCACTGTTGCATATCTATGTTGAGCAGGTGTTGATTGTTTTAATTTCAAGTATAATGTGACATGCTTCTTTTATGCCATGCTTTGTAATTATACTCTGATGAAATTTTTAATATATTCCTAAATGATTAATATGTGATTATTTGGGGGTATAGAAGGGGGTGTTACAGCATCACCTGTAAAAAGAATTCCGATGAGATAATTTATGATATAAGCATAATCATCCATTCATGAAGTATTCAAACATAATAAACATTCAAACTTGAATTGCTGGAATCAGAAAGGATCTGCTTCACTTGCCCAAATGTGTAGATGTAGCATGCGTATTTATGTAATCTACATCAGAAGGATGAAGACCTTACTGAAATTTATGAAAATGAAATCATTTAAAATAAAGATTGTCGAGACTATGGCTACATCATAAATGTAGAGAGAAAACAACAATAATACAATGTGGAATAAGAGTTTAATATCATTAAGACTTAATGTCTATTGTCTCCTACATAGGCATCTGGAGCGCCCTAAAAATAATAACTACCAAAAGCATTTAAATATAAACTCCTTCGCATGATAATTTCATTCACTTGCAGACTTTACTAATATCTAACCAGTACTGGTTATGGCAAAAGTTTGCTCATCTTGTGCACACAACTTATAAGTTGTTACCGTGGCATAGCATAACCTTTGATTTATGCAGTTGATAAGATCTCATAGTGACAATGAAACTAAGATTAGAGAGAAAATTTAGCATATCCGACAACAAATTACCTAACATCCCATAACAACGAATCTCTGCATAGATTGTTGTTCTTTTTTATTATTGTTGTTCTTGTTATTATTATTATTGTTGTTGTTGTTGTTGTTTTTGTTCTTATTCTTATTGTTGCTCTTATTGTTGTTCTTGATGTACTTGATGTTCTTGTTGTTCTTGTTCTAATACTGCAATTTTTTTTATTTTATTAAAAGAAATACAACAACGGTTATTTAAAAAAACCGTGATTTTAGGTAGTTCTAATGCTGCATTTTTTTATTTTATTAAAAGACATACAACAACAGTTATTTAAAATAACTGTGATTATATGTAGCGCACTTTCCAGTTTATTACAACGCTTACTGGACTGTGATTGTAAGTATCATATATACAATGACACTCTACATAACGCTTGTGCCCACGTCATTATATATCTTTCCCTACCATTGTTAAATGGGTTTTCCGTAGTAGTGCAAAATTTTATAAATTGGTGCATATTGAATTACTCTCCCTGATAATAAATACAAAAGAAATTTTTGTGAACAAAAATTGTTTTAGTTGGTATAACTTTTGGATCAAATATATCAACTTTTTATGATTTATGTTTTTTTTAAGTTTGCAACTAAATTTAATATATTTTAAATCCTTTGTCCAATCCACCTTTCTCACACATTTTATAGATGTGGGAGTGCAAACTTTCACACTTCAGAGGTAGGAAAAATTACTGAAGGTCTCATAAAACACTGAAAAATATACAACACAGACTCATTGCCTATGAAACAATAACATGACATAGACACACATCAGACACAACTCTTAATACACATTGTTGCTTATTTGAGATGAAGGTGCATTTTTTTTGGATATAAGATGATATGACTAGGTATTTTCCAACAATAATTAATCCAATAGCACTCACAATAACATTATATTGAGATATATAGTGTGTGTGGAACAATGTAGTTAATATGAGATATTCACCAAATTACATTCATTTATCTGGTCAAGATAGAAACTATTGAAAAATACAACATAACTAATAGTTTTCAAAGTGTAAACCACAGTGACACATGTATTTTTCTCTCATTGATACTTATATATTTATTGAAATTTTGATGGATCTGTCTTCACCGCTGGTGATGAGCATTTTTTCTTATGTGTACAATTTCTATCCTGTTAAAAAAAATTTCTTTAATTATTTATTTGTTTTTGTTTAAAATTTAATAATTTTCAATGACTAATCCTTAAAATGATAAAATTCACCTGTAGAAATTCCAATGACCTCTTCAAACAACTTCTAGTGCAGCCAATGAAAATTCTATCAGTCCCATTTTAGCAGGCCCTGTTTCGAAATGCATGATACTCGACACCCATGCCATCTTCAATATAATGTTTAAGGCCTGCCATCAAATATCAATTTCTAATATTCAAAAATCCCAATCCTTACCAGTATCCCAATACATATGATAAGTTGTTGTCACAAAAGACGTGACCAAGACAAATTTAAGCCATATGTGGTTATGATGTTGGCTATATGTAACTCTAGCCCCTGCAGCCACTATTGCCGAAACATACTTTCCCATATTTGCCAAATTGTTTACATCACAATCATCGAACCACCGTCTTAGACACTTATACCAAAATTCAACAACACGTGTGTTATTTGTCAATAACTTTAAAAAAAATCAATGTAACATTTTTTTTTTCAAATTTGAATAATTTTACTTGCAGAGAACGCCAGAGATATGGAAAAAATGAGATGAAATAAGTAATCTCCATATAAAACCTTCTTGAATGGCGGATCTCATGATGATGTATTTTGAAAATGTTTACAAAAAAGTTATAATTCGTAGCTTCTAAGTGCCTTAACAGTGGAATCTATGTCTGTAACTGATCGTGAAGGCTGGATCAGATCCTGTAGAAGTGGGCCACCAAGTACGTCTGAGATGTTGGGCATATAGAGAGGAGGAGGGGGTGTACCTGCACGGCACTCCGAAGCTCAAGTAAAAAAGGGTTAGAGAAAAGGGGTCAAGTACAAAGTATGAGTTTCAAGGATGAATATTAGATACCTGACCCTCTCAAGTGAGAGGGTTTATATAGTGCCCCCAGCGTGTGGCTAACGGTCTTATTTTCGGGGCGAAATAACCATTTTCCCGAAGAATAGGTAATTGCCCAAACTAGCCGTTATGTCGGGCAGGCTGCCCAAAACTAGTCGTTATGCCGGGCATAGGCATAGTGTCGGGCACATGCTCTTAGCTGTTCGGGGAGTGAAGAAGCCGTGCGGAATGGGCAGTATTTCCGGGGAGGAGCGATGCAGTCCTTGCTCGGTTGGAGAGGCAGAAAGGTAACTTTTGCCCTTTTGTGGATTGGACTTAGGAAATTGGGCCGTTCTGGGAGCAGAGATGGATTGGGCCATGTCTAGCCATTGGTCCAGTCCAGAACAAGAACCCCCCAAGTCGTTGCTCCCGAGCATGGGAGTGATGACTTAAGGACAGCTCGTTTCTCCGAGGAACTAGCGTGAAGTCGTCGTTTGGTGACGAGGAAGGTTGTCTCGTGGTGCCCGTGACTAATGGTGTCCGTGACATTCGCGACCGTGTCTGGACTGCTCGTCGTACGGGGAGACTGACGGTTGGTAGGAATTGGAAACGTTGGGGCGCCACGTGTGCCTAGAGCCCTCGGGGCAGCCGCTTTTCATCTTCTTTAACCAAGTAAGTTCGTTGATTTTTTACTCTTTTATCCATTTGACGGTTGTTTGTAGCTTGCATGCGGTTAGATTTAGGTTTAGATGATGAAATAGATTGATTTCCGGTGATTGTTGGTGGTGGACGGTGGTCGTGCCACTTTCTGCTCCCGATGGGACCGCTAGGTTTTTAGGACATTCTTGTGAATCAGGTGGTTTCCGACGTCGTTACGATGATGATGCCTGCGTAACCGCCGTGATCATTCAGATTCCGGAGCAACGATGAAGTTTCCGGCGAGCCTCTGCAATTTCCGGTGAAGCTTTTCAGTTTCCGGCGGAGCTTCAAACGGAAACTGGGAAGTGGCTCGTGGAAGTTCCTCGTACGGAAGTGGCTTACTCCGGGCACCTCCTCGTGGGAGACTATTAGATTTTTTTGTTCGATGTTAGGGCTTAGGCCGGGGACGTCGTCCTCAGCCCTTTGCCCGCCCTTTCACTTGACTAGCGGTGGAAGGGTGGATTTGATTCTTCGTCGAATTCACTTTTTTCTCTGCTTTTCAGGTGATCGACATGGCGACAGGACCAGACAGAGAGATAATAATAGATTCGTCTGAGGAAGAAGCAAGTTCAGAATCCTCGGAGAGCAACAACTTGGAATCCTCGAGTGTCCCCAGCGAAGCTGGGGAGGAGGAGGAAATGGCAGAGGAAACTGTTGAAGGTTCCACGGAGGAGTGGATGGTGGCTGAGCCAACCGAGCATAAGTCCACCTTCGCGACGTACCTGGGGGATGTTTTTACGAAAGTCGGACCAGAGGGGGAGTGGAAGGTGCACTTTCCCTCCGAGGATGATAGGGTCTGCACAAATTACGGGGATCGCTTCGCCATGTATGAATATGCTTTCAAAGAGCTGGGGCTGAGGTTTCTGTTCACTGATTTCCAGCAGTCAGTATTTGTGCACTTGAAGTTGGCCCCTACGCAGTTGCACCCGAACTCGCTGGCCTTCATTCGGGCATTCGAGCTGACGTGCGAGTATTTGAGAATAGGGGCTATTCTTCCTTTATTTTTCACCGTCTTCCATCTTCAACGGCAGTTGACGGGGAGGAGGTATCAAGGAGAGGTACTACATCATCGAGCCCGTATCAAAAGTTGCCCAGGATAACACTTATGTGTGGGAGATAGAGGTTGACGAGGAGGGAAATGACCTGCGCGACGAGGCAGAGAAGTTTATTGGGGAGACAATGTACAAGTTCCCTATCTACTAGGGACCTGACCATTTCACCAAGGGGCCCAACGAGTACGTTCTCCAGCCGCACGACTTAGACGGCCAGGATGCCGTTGCGTACGAGACGCTGGTGAAGTACGTTATTTCCTTCCTGCACGCTGAATGCTGGCCGAAGAAGGGTGACCCAATCTTCGAGGAAGACGGTAGCCAGAGGGTTGAATACCGATTTATTAATACCAAGGCGCTTCTGGAGTGCAAGACTCCCGCAGAAGTTCAAAAGCTGCTCGGTAGTCTTAGTTATTTTAATTTGCCCGAATTATTTTTCTTCGTGTCTAACATGCTCGTATTCTGTTTGTGCAGGTGAGATGCCCCAGGCTCATGAAAGGATGGTAAAGAATGCTCTTGTAAGGAACAAGCCCGGAACGGCCCCTACCAAGTCTCGATTTCCCAATGTGCGTGCTCCCACTCCTGCTCAGCCTGCTGCGGGGACCTCTTCTCCCACTCCTGTTCCCCGGGGATCTCCCCTGCCTTTGACCTCACGAACCAAGCGGCCGAGGGCCAATGACACTATGGATCTCAGCTGGGCCCCAGAGAAAGGGATGTTCGAGCTTCCTCCTTGCATACTTGATAGGAGATTCTTTGAGGGGACATCCTTGGTCGTACCGTGAGCAGAATCTCTTCGGCTAGAAAGCATGGATCTCCTGAGCAAGAGTGCGTTGGTGGCCCAAGATGCCTCTGCACTAGTCAGAGTTTTGGAGATGGCGGCCATCTATGCTGAAGGGGACTCTGCAACTGAGTCTGAACTCAAGGCTGCTCGGGCTACCGTGGAATCTCTCAAGGAAGAGGTTAAGAGTGCCGACGATGCCCAAAAAAGGCTGACGAAGAGGTGACTAGGCTGAAGAAAGAGAATTCTACGATGGCTGCGGAGAAGAAAGCGGCTGAGGAGCTGGTCCAGCAGCTGAGGGCGGTCAATGCTCTGGGCGAAGATGAACCTGAAGATTTGAAGGAATTAAAGACAAGGTCTGAGCTGGTTGCCCGTATGTTGGCGGCCGAGGATGACAACATCGTAATTGCGGACGAATCCTTCAGGAATGCCATGTCTCAACTGCGGGTGGTGAACCTCGAACTCAACTTTTCCACCGAGGGTACCCACTATCTGGCGCATGTTAAAGATGGCCGGATCATCATGCCTGACTCCCTCCTCGAAGAGCATGCCAAGGATCAGACCGCGGATAACCAGAAGCCTCAGCCCAACTCTGAGCAGACGGACCAGATGGACGAGTGAAGGATTTTCTTCTTGTTGTTGTAATTTTGTCCGGCCTACGTGCCGTGTAATTCGTTGTAATTTATTTTGGGCGGGGCATGGCCCCCGGTTTATGTAACCAAGTACAATTGTGGTCCTTTTGGCCACTTATTACTTTTAATTATGTGCCTGGTCCTTGTGGCCGGTTTTGTGATTTCCATGGTTTTATCTGCTTTAAATTTCGCTAAGTGTTGTTACTTATGCTCGTTTGTGTATGTATGCCCGTGGTTTACTTTGATTTACTTCAAGTTTAAGGGAATTGCTCGTCATGGATGTGTTCGGCCGTGAGGGGTACTGGTCGAACTGCCGGGGAATATCCTGGCGAGGATGCGGAGCTTAGGTCGCGTTTGAGACCTGAGTTCGCAGCGTGAACCTCCCATCGCGAGCTGGGTGTTCTGCCTGTCGTGGTACTTTGACGACGGCGGTGCTCGATTGAGGGACCGCTGTCGAGCAGAGACCTGGCTCATTCCTGAGCAGGGTTCCGCTTTACTGGCATGCGACGCTTGTACCTAGGTGCGCATAGTGGTCGGTGTGCGATGCTCGTCGTCGTGACGGATCAAACTGACAGTTAAGGCCTTAGTTGTCGTATTGTTTTAGCTTTTCGGCGTTCCATGGTCGAGCAAGTTCTTCCCCGTTGAGATGTTCTAGGTAATAGGACTCATTCTCCTTTCTTGCTTGGACATGGTAGGGCCCTTCCCAGTTAGCGGCTAGTTTGCCTTCACGAGAGTCCTTATGGTTTCTTCTTAGGACAAGGCTGCCCATGCCGAAGTCTCGTCGTATCACCTTGGTGTTGTGCCTGATGGTAATTTTTTGTTTTAGTGAGGCTTCGTGGAGTGCTGCCCCTGAGCGGACTTCCTCGACGAGGTCGAGTTCTTCTCTTAATGATTCTTCGTTCATCTCCTCGTCTAGGGGCGACTCTATTCGCCTGGAGGGTACGTGAACTTCGATGGGGATCACATATTCGGTCCCGTAAGCCAGGCGAAAGGGTGTCTCCCCGGTTGAAGAGTGTGGAGTTGTGCGGTATGCCCACAAGACATTGTGCAGCTCCTCGACCCAAGCTTTCTTTGTTTCGTCCAGCCTTCGTTTGAGGCCCCGAAGGATGACTCGGTTTGCCGTTTCTGCTTGCCCGTTTGTCTGGGGATGTTCGACGGATGCGAAGTGTTGCTTCGTGCCCAACTGGGCGACGAAGTCTTGGAACTTCCTGTCCGTGAACTGTGTCCCATTGTCCGTGACTATCGCTTGGGGAATGCCAAAACGTGCGAGGATGTTCCGTTTATAGAAACGCAGTATGTTAAGGGCAGTTATCTTGGCCAGGGCCTCCACTTTTCTTCACGTGCTCTTTTGCGTCGTGCTGCATGGTTGGCCAGTAGTACCCTGCTCGGAGGGCCTTTCAGGCAAGGGACCTTCCTCCGAGATGTTGAGCATTGATTCCTTCGTGGATTTCACGCAAGATGTGTGCGACCATTTCTTCCTCGACACATTTGAGCAGCGGGACGGAGAATCCCCGCCGATAGAGTTTATCTTCGACCAGGACGTAGGAGCAAGCTCTTCGCCTAACTACGCTGGCCTCTTTTGGGTCGGACGAAAGTTTGTCTTTAGCAAGATAAACGGGGGTCATCCAGCAATTGTTGTCGCTGATCACCTGTACGTCGAGGGTCGGGGAAGCCTTCTCGATACTGGGTCGAGAAAGTACCTCCTGTATCACGGATTTGTTTCCGCCTTTCTTCTTCGTGCTGGCTAGTTTGGACAAAACGTCTGCCCGGACATTGTGTTCGCGGGGAACATGTCTCACCTCCACCGCTGCAAACTTCTTCATTTTCTTCTTGACCAGGGCTAAGTATTCAGTCAGGTTGTTGTTTTTGGCTTGATATTCTCCTCGGACTTGAAGAGCCGCGAGTTGTGAATCTGTGCAAATGACGACTTCTTCCGCGCCAAGGTCTTCGGCCAAGCATAACCTGGCGAAGAAGGCTTCGTACTCAGCCTGGTTGTTGGAGGTGGGGAAGGACAGGGTGAGTGAAACTTCAACAATGATTCCCTAGTCACTTTCCAGTATGATGCCTGCCCTGCTCCCCGCCGAACTGGAGGCCCCGTCTACGAAAATGGTCCATTTGCGTGCTCCGCAAGTGGGGGAGTCTGCGAACGTCATTTCTGTGACAAAGTCGTCCAGGGCCTGGGCTTTGAGGGCTTTCCTGCTCTCATACTGGATGTGAAATTCGGACAGCTCGAGCGACCATTTGAGCATTCTACCGGCCATGTCTGGTCATCCCAATAGCTACTTTACGAGTTAATCAGTTCGAACCACAATCGTGTGGGCAAGAAAGTAGTGTCTCAGTCTTCTAGCCGCGTTAATGAGGGCCAGTGCTACTTTTTCAATCTGTTGGTATCTCAACTCCGGTCCCTGCAGTGCTTTGCTCGTGAAGTATATGGGTTTCTGCGCGTCAGGTGTCTCGCGAATGAGAACGGCGCTTACTGCCTCGGTTTCTATGGCGAGATACAGGTACAAAGTTTCTCCGTTGTCCGGGCGAGAGAGAACGGGCGGTTCCGAGAGTGCTCGTTTCAGGTGGAGAGGAGCCTTATCACATTCCTCGGTCCATTCAAATGCTGCTTCCTTGCGGAGGAGTTTGAAGAATGGAAGAGAGTGTTGGGCGGACTTGGCCACAAAACAGGACAATGACGCGAGCATCCCGTTGAGGGTCTGGATGGATTTCTTTGACTTGGGCGTTGGAAACTCGGAGAATGCTCGGCATTTATCGGGGTTGGCTTCGATTCCTCGTTCTGTTAAGTAGAAACTGAGGAACTTGCCTGCCCGGACACCGAACGTGCACTTCTCCGGATTGAAATGCATTTTGTACTTTCTGGCCTGTTCGAAGACCTTCCTTAGATGGGCAGTATGATCGGTTTCCTCGCGGGATTTAACGATCATGTCGTCCATGTAAACTTCGAGCATGTCGCCTATCTCTCCCCGAAAGACCTTATTCATCATTCTTTGATAGATTGCGTCGGTGTTCTTCAAGCCGAAGGGCATTACGTTGTAGTAATAGTTGCCTGATTCGGTCATGAAGGCCGTGTATTTTTTATCGCTCATTGCCATTGGAATTTGATTATAGCCCGAACAGGCGTCCATGAATGATAAAAGTTTAAAACTGGCCGAATTATCAACAAGTTTATCGATATTGAGGAGGGGGTAGGCATCCTTCGGGCATGTCTTATTAAGATCGGTGTAATCAATGCACATTCGCCATTTGCCATTAGATTTCTTTACAAGTACAACGTTGGACAGCCAAGTGGTGTACTTGGCTTTCGAGATAAATTTGGCCTCGAGGAGGTCCTTTACAGCTTTTTCTGCTGCCTTCGTTTTCTCCTGTTGTGCTACTGCTTTGACGGCCGGGTTAATCATAAGTTGATGGCAGGCGACGGGCGGGTCCAAGCTGGGCATCTCGGTGGTGCTCCAGGCGAACAAGTCAGCATTCTCACGGAGGCATGCTTCGAGCTGCTTCTTCGCGAAGTCGGGGAGATCCGCTCCAATCTTCACTCCCCGTTGGGGGTCGTCGCCGAACAAAACTAGCTCAAAGTTACCATCCAGGATTGGGCGCATCGGATGGGAGCCGCTGTTGGACGGGGCAGAAGAGCTGGTCGAAGCTGCTTGGTCCTCGTGCTGGTCTTCCTCGGGGAAGCGGCTGTTGAGGTCAATGGAGTCAACCTGAGGCAGAGGTTTGGCTTCCTCGGAGCTGCTGGGCAAGGCTGGCTTGTTCGCGACTTTTGGCTTGGACGCGATGGTGTTGAGTCCCTTTGTGGCTGCTTCAAAACATCATCGCGCGGCTTCGATGTCACCGTGGAGGGTGGCGACCATCCCCTTTGAAGTGTAATACTTCATCTTGAGGTGGACGGTTGAAGGCACAGCTACCAACTCGGCCAATGTTGGTTTTCCGAAGATACACTAGTACAGTGACGGGCAATCGATCACCAGAAACTGCACTTTGACGGATCTGGCCATCTCAGCTGTCCCAAAGGTTACGATCAGTTTGACGTACCCTCAGGGTTTGGTCACTAATCCGTTGAATCCTTGCAAATCAGACCCCACATAGGGGGTGAGGTGTGATTCGTCCAGCTGTAGTGTTGAAAATAGCTGGTAGTACATGATGTCGACTGAGCTTCCTTGGTCGACGAGGATTCTGCGAACATCGAAGTTCTCCATTTGAGCTCTAACGAGCAGGGGTATGCTCGAGTTTGGAGATCCTCCGAGGAGCTTTTCCCGATAGAAGGAGATGGGGACAGAGCCCTTTTGGGCTTGGTCGAGCGTGGTCACCTTATTGGAGCTCGTGCTGAACAGGTGCTCGAATTTCCTTTTCACGGAGCCTACTGTGACTTTGTTGAAGCCCCCGCCCAAGATGACCATGGCGGAGGGGAATGCTTCCCACGGGCTGTGGGCTGCGAGGTAGGCAGGAGCGCTGAGCTCATCTGGGACGTAGAAGTCTTCTGGCCGTGATACGGACATGGCGACCTGGATGTTGGCTTCTTCCGAGGAAGGCACCTCTTCCTCAACCTTTTTGGACTCCTGGACGTCTTGCCGAGGAGTATCTTTCTTCTTGGTGAACTGTTTCAGGTGGTCGTCCCTGATCAGTATCTCGATAGCATCCTTCAAATGGATGCAGTCTTCGGTAGTGTGGACGTGACTCTTATGGAAACGACAATACTTTGACTTGTCGGCGTTGGGTTTGGCCGGTATCTGTTTGGGGAAGCGGACCCCTACTTGCTTGAATTCCGAATTCGTGCATTCGGACAGTATCTTTTCCCTGGAGACGGTCAGGGGGTGTAGTCGTGGAACCATCCGGAGGGTCCCTTGCTGTCGCGGGAGTCCCGAGGACGGTCTTCGCGCTTCCTTTCTCCTCGACGGGATGTCGAGGCTTCTTCGCCTCTTGAGGCCCGAACGCTCTCTTGGTGGCGAGAAGCTCGGACGGAGTTGGCCGCTTCCTTCTCCTCGTATTGGATGTGCGACTGTGCCTTGAGGAGGAGGGCATCCAGGTTCCTCGGAGGTGCGAGGCCTACGGCTTTAGAAAATTCTGAGCCTGGGCGGAGTCCTTGCTTGAGTAGAAACTTTTTCATCTCGTCCTTGGTAGGGACCTGTACCGCTTCTTTGTTGAACCTCTCGATGTATGCCCAGAGAGGTTCGTCCTTTCCTTGGATTATGGCCCCAAGGGAGGCTTCAGTCTTGGGGTGACGGGGCGACCCGGTGAAATATCGAGAAAACATTCTGCCCAATTGCTTCCACGACGTAATGGACTCTTCGGGCAACTGCTTGTACCACGTCATTGCCTCTTTTCGGAGCGTGGTTGGAAACAGTCGGCACTTGATGGCGCCGCGGACGCCACGGTAGTCCAATAGCGCATCGATGTTCTTGATGTGCTCGTCTGGGTCGGTCGTACCGCCGTACGTGCCCGGTGCTGGTGGCTTCTCCATGCCCTTGGGGAGACGCGTTGCCAAGATTTCTTGGGATAAAGAGCCGTGAGGCTCATCATCGCTGCTGAAGCTGGTCGGTGACGGAGACCGTGGGATTCGCTCGTGGCGGCGGTTTCTCCTTGGGGAAAGTGAACGGACTCGGATTTTTGTCCTGACCGGAGGTGACTGCTTGTCTCTTCGGGTCCTCTTGTGACCGGGAGAGTGCTGGTTCCGCGGAGAAACCTGGTCGCGATCAGCCGGAGTGGGGGAAGGAGAGGCTGTGGCCCCGTCCCTGAGAAAACGGGGATCTCCGAGGAGAGATGATGGATCGTCAATGTCAGTCTTGTTGACAGGGAGGACAATGGATTGGAGAGCACCTTTGGCGTGATCTTGAGAGGCCATGATGATGATCTTGGAAGTTTGCTTTTATCTTTGGTATCCAGGGAAAGAAAGACGGGGAGAATAAGAGATTCCCACAGACGGTGCCACTGATCGTTAAGGCTGGATCAGATCCTGTAGAAGTGGGCCACCAAGTACGTCTGAGATGCTGGGCGTATAGAGAGGAGGAGGGGGTGTACCTGCAAGGCACTCCGACGCTCAAGTAAGAAAGGGTCAGAGAAAAGGGGGCAAGTACAAAGTATGAGTTTCAAGGATGATTATTGGATACCTGACCCTCTCAAGTGAGAGGGTTTATATAGTACCCTCAGCGCGTGGCTAACGGTCCTATTTTCGAGGCGAAATAACCGTTTTCCCAAAGAATAGGTAACTGCCAAAACTAGCCGTTATGTCGGGCAGGCTGCCCAAAACTAGTTGTGATGTCGGCCATAGGCACAGTGTCGGGCACATGCCCTTAGCTGTTCGGGGAGTGAAGAAGCCGTGCGGAATGGGCAGTATTTTCGGGGAAGAGCGATGCAGTCGTTGCCCGGTTTAAGGGGCAGAAAGGTAACTTTTGCCCCTTTGTAAATTGGACTTAGGCAATTGGGTCGTTCTGGGAGCAGAGGTGGATTGGGCCATGTATAGCCATTGGTCCAGTCCAGAACAGTAACGATAATAAATTTAATTTAATGTTAATAACTAAAATGCATAATAAGAAGAGATGATAAAAAAGAAATATATATATATATATATATATATATATATATATATATATATATATATATATATATATATATAATCACCTGGCTAATTAGTTGGTCTACCATAAATATGTCAATTAGCATAACCTATTAAAATGAAATTAATAATACTAAGTTTAAGTTTAATTTTCTAAATGTGTGTTATTATAACGAAACAATTGTTCTCATTTGTCTCATGAGGCTGAAATTTACCTTACATAATGGAGAGAACACTATGTTACGAATGACACGGATGAAGGATGAAGAAGTAACGTGTGGGACGATAGAAAATATCAAATGGCAAGAATAGGAGAGCTATGAAAAACTTAAAATTTTCAATTCATTGTTAGCATAAAGATGTCTACAATTACTTTAAAAGTTTAATATAGGAGTTAGTATGATAAATTTAATTGGCGTAACAGATCATTAGATTATACTAACTAGAGATTGTCCCAACCAGAAGTAAAATTTAAGGAAATGCATGGCTATGAGAGAATCCTGCCAAACTTAAAAAATGTGTATAAGTATTGCTCCAACGACAATTGTCATCAAGGTAGCGCATATCAAAAATGCATTTCTACACTTAAGTGATGTCCTTGGAGAGAAATCAAATACTAAATTGTAATTGATTCTTTTTCTTTTCCACATGTATAAGTTACATCCATGCATAAATAGATGTAAACTTAATCGTGCGAACATACTATACAAAAACATTCTACCTATTAGTACATTTATTATATAAATACTATATTCCTGAAAAATGTCAAAAATTAATTTTTGACATTTCTCAGTAAAATAATATTTATGTAATAAATGTACTAATAGTTACAATGATTTTGTGGGAAGGAGGGTTTTGTGAGGTTACCACCGTCGTATTTCGGGGTTGAGGTTGGAGAGAGAAGACGATTTAAGTCCATGGTAGGAGAGGAGGAAGGAAGAAGAGAGGAGAAATAAGGAGGAGGAAGCGAGTGGAGAAAGGAAGAATGAGGAAGAAAGGAAAAGGAAAGAGAGAAACGAGAAGGAAGAAGATGATTGTTGTAAGAAAGGAGAAGATGAATGAACATTGCTTTAAAGTCGTTGATATAGAATTTATTATGCACATATAGTATAAAAATTACTTTATTTTTTCATCTTTGTTTGATTTTAATTTGGTGCATTATCACTTGATTTTGGAGTTTGAACATTAGATTTTAAGCGATCTCGCTAAACGAAGAGAAGTTGAAAGGATAACTTGTTTTTAATATATATATATATATATATATATATATATATATATATATATATATATATATTAATTTGACGGTCTTTTCTTTTTTATCTTACCAGACAAAAGACGAGGCAGAGAAAAAGAAATTAAATTAGTTGTCTCTTTATTCATTAATTAGCAAATAATTTGTGCGCACGCACATGTTCTTGTCTAATATGCACATATTTTCACAAATGTAATAAGTTGTTGTTTATAAAAATATTTATATCAAAAATACAATTTTTGATGTTTATAAAAGTTTTTTATCTACAATATATTTTTTCACGTTTATAAAAATATTTGTATCAATAATACACAATTACTCGTTTATAAAAATATTTGTATCAACAATACATTTTTTCTCGTTTATAAAATTTTTGTATCAACATTATTATTTTTTTCCCATTTATAAAAAATATTTGTATCATCAACACACTTTTTCTTATTTATTAAATATTTGTATCAACATTATTTATTTTTTTTGTGAACAATGCATTTTTTTCTCGCTTTAAAAAAATATTTGTATCATTTTCGTTCTTATAACTAATTAACTCTATCATTTCTAATTTAACATATTTGTACCAAAAAAATATCATCCAAATTGTTATCATTTAAAGTTTTTGTAAAAAAATTAAAATTTTTTTATTTTAGAATTTAATTGATTAAAATTATTTAATGTGAGAGTCATATTGCTTTTGTGGAATATTGGTAAAAACCTAAAATGGTTAATTATTATGACATTTAATAACAAAAGATAATTAAAAAAACAATCAACATAAGAACACAAAATAAATATGAAAATATACAACAATCAAAGTTAAAATATTAATTATCTATTTAATTAAGGCAAGATAATGTGAGAAAGTTAAACTTATTAAAATATTCACACTCTTTTCCGCACGCCTAATTTGTTTCCTATATTTTAGTGCATCCTCAAATTTTTAAAAAGTATATAGTTATTCTTAAATACTTTTTAACTCATTTTAATCAACTACCTATGATCATAAACACAAATAATTGAAACACAGTTCATATCCCTAAAACACATTACTCATTCATAATTCATAGAGAAAACAAATATCAAGAAGACAATGAACAAACAAATACTACGGTATATGAAGATAACATCGAATGTCATTTGTTACACAATCGTGACCATCCGCTACTGCATATACGGTGGTTGAGAAAACAAAACAAGAAATCATAGGGATGAGGTGGGGATACAAGTCATACAACAACATAAGCCTCTGGTGGCCGCTCGATCCCCACCCGGCAACGTGGAAGTGAGGAGGAGGAGATGGTGGTGAAGGGCGGTGTAGGAGTGAAGAACTCCATTTTTGAACTAATTTTGTAGTTTGAGATGATGAAGATGAGTTTGAGAGAGAAGAGTGAGAATTTTGTAGTTTGTTCTCTATTTATAAACAACCTATGCTTTGTCAACAGAATTTAATTAGTTTACCTAAGTATATTTATTTTTTCAATTGTGATTTTATAATTTTGTATGTTATTTTACTTTTAGTTTTTATTCTATTTTGAAAAGATAGTTGAAATAATTTCTAACTTGTCAATGATGAAGGCTCGTGTGGTTCTCTAAAGGCCAATATAAATGATATTAAGATAATTTTTTTTTTTTTTGTGAGTATTATTTGATAGTTAGAAATATCTACTATTTTTGTGGTGGTTTGAATTTTATGACTTATGAAAGAATATATTGTGCAGTAACCAGTTTTAATTAAAGTTCTAAATATCTATAATAATGAAATTTGTAGGAATAGATTCGATTTTTTAAAAATAAAAAATAGATGTTTTTATTATTCAATATAGTCATATAATATTTATTAAAAGTGAATAAGTTTTTTGTGAAATTTTAAATTTAAAAACTCTTATACAGTAATTTTTTAGGAACTAAAAATAAACATTAATTAAAGGATTTTTAGGTATGTAGGACACTACATATCCGTATCCATCTGGCATGTCAATATCATATAATATCAGATGGTCAGCCGAAAAGTCGAAGTGTTGTTGGGCCTAACTCAACTCTACAAAACCGGTTGGTAGAGTGAGGATTGCCCCCACTTATAAAGTCATGTTCATGCCATATATTGTCCGATGTGGGACTCTTAACTCACCCTCTCACGCCCAGGCCTGAACATCTGGAACGTGGAAATAAATGGTGGATGGCCCGATAGCGGAAACCATAGAAGTGGTCCACCAGATCTTAAACCAGGCTCTGATACCATGTCAACAATGGCCAAATACTTGTAACAGAAAGCAGTTACAGTGTAACAGAAAACAGTTAGCTTGCTCATCGAAGAAGAAGAAATGAAAAAATGCTTATCTGTTGTATTCATCTCACATTTACAATACAAGGATAAGGTATATATACAATGAAAAATGAGCCTAATACAACATGCCAGCTCAACAATAAAATTACGTTATCCAGAAATAAAGGAAAGCTATGTAAATAAATGCAAGCAGTAAGTAATGTAAACTAATATGGACGCGTAATTGTTAATCAAATAGAAAAGAAAAATCGTAAAATTATAAAAATAGTTATGATTGAAATTGAAAATTTGTATTGGTAAGTATGAGAAAATGTTGTGTGTTGTAAAAGAGAATTTTTTACCCAAATACTCAACTTTTTCAATTTTAATCCCAAACTAACCTACCTTTCAAATTAATTCTCAATATACCCCACTTTCAAGTTACTTGCAGATTTATCTGTAGATTTGACATTACCTGCGAATTGACCTACGGATTTATTAAAAATCTGCAGGAAAATCCGCAGGTAACTGGAAAAATTAAGAGAAATATAGGTAATCGAAAAATTTAAGAACAATATAAGCATATTACCTGCGAATTTACTTGTGAATTTACCTACGAATTTAGATAAATCCGCAAGTAAATCCGCAGGTAATGTCAAATCTGTAGGTAAATCCACAAGTAATGAAAAGTGGGGTATATTGAGAATTAATTTGAAAGGTAGGTTAGTTTGGGATAAAAACTGAAAAAGTTGGGTATTTGGGTAAAAAAATTCTGTAAAAGAAGGAATTAAATTAATTATTGATATAAATTCAAATAATGCAATGATGATTGAAAATATTAATCAATTGGTAGACCAAAAACAAATGAAACTAAAGAATAATAGTAAATTTAAGAATAATAATATGATTAAGACTTAAGAATAAAAGTAAAATTAAGTTGAAATAATAATACATGTAGAAGATGAAAGGTAAACAAAAATATCAATAATAATATAATTAAAAAACTATTGAAAAGTAAAGGTATGCCCGTTTATAACAATTGTATTTTTTTCGTATATAAAAAATTTGAATCAAAGATTAAAGTTGTGCATGTGTATAACAATAGTATTTTTTCGTATAATATAAAAATTTGAATCAAAGTTAAAGTTGTGTCCGTTTATAACAATAGTATTTTTTCGTATATAAAAATGTTTGAATCAAAATTATAGTTGTCCCCGTTTATAACAGTAGTATTTTATCTTATATAAAAAAATTTGAATAATATATGTAGAAGATGTAGAAGACGAAATGTAAACAACAATGTTATGAATAATATGATTAAAACTAAATACTATTAAAACTTGTATTAGATAAATCAATCTTTTTAGTTTTTTTTATAAATAAGACAATTATTTTATAAGAGAGAATACAGTTTTAAAAAATATACTCAATCTTTTTAAAACTCCCTTAATTTTTTAACATATTTAAAAAAATGATCGATAAATTTCTATTATTCAATATTTGATTCAGTAGTAAAGTCGTGTCCATTTATAACAATAGTATTTCATTTGTATATAGAAATATTTGAATCAATAGTAAAGTTGTTTCTGTATATAAAAAAATTTGAATAAACAATGTATTTTTTTCGTATATAAATATTATTCTTGTTTGACATTATTTAAACAAATATTTGAATCAATAGCAAAGTTGTTCTAGTATATAAAATATTTGAATCAACAATGTATTTTTTTCGGTATATAAATAGTATATTTGTCTTAACAATATTTATAAAAAATATTTAAATCAGTAGTAAGTTGTTATCGTATATAAAAATATTTGAATCAACAATGTAATTTTTCCAGTATATAAATATTATTTTTGTTTTGACAACATTTATAAAAATATTTGAATCAATATTAAATTTGTTCCCGTATATAAAAAATTTTGAATCAACGATTTATTTTTTCCCATATATAAATATTTAATTTTATTTTGACAATATTAACTTTGTATTAAATAAAACATAACTTAATTTTTAACAAATGAGTCAATTATTTAACATTAAATGTGTTCCCGTATATAAAAATTTTTGAATCAACAATTTATTTTTTTCCATATATAAATATTTAATTTTATTTTGACAATATTAATGTTGTATTAAATAAATCATAACTTAATTTTTAACAAATGAGTCAATTATTTTATAATAGATATTTGTGCGTCCGGATAATTGATTGTTTGGATAGAAAATAAGGTCGTAAGAATTTTTTTTTTTTTAAATTAAAGTTAAATTGAAACCAGATAATAATTTGAAGAAGATGATGATTTTGTTTAACAGTGAGATATGGTATTCAACGCACATTTGTTTGCACTAATAAAAATATGAAATTGAAAAAAAGTAAAAAATTAAGAATGATAGAAAATTTCAGGATCTCTACTAATACTTATGTACTCAAAAAACACATGTAGCATATGTGTTATAGCTTCCTAATTCTTAAACTTCAGAGAAGACAGCAAAATAAGGTAATTTTCTATGACTAATTTATAGAAACACAAGAAAAGATTTGAATAATAAAGTCCTTGCAACCTGACAATCTTTCCGCTAACGATTTTCATTAAACTTCGTCGTGCTGCTATAAGCCAAGAAGAAGAATATATTAGGACTCCTAGTTATTATTTTGAATGTAATAGAACATATCCACTCTAAATCCTCCATCTATTTTTAATTTACAAAGATATTTGTCATTAACTTATAGAAAAAAATGTCATTAAATAACTTTATGAGAATTTCCTAGTTTTAGAGTTTGAAACCCTCTGGTTTCATGTGATAAGTTAAAACACACATGTTGTTTCAAATTGTTAAACTAAACTACAAAAGACACACTTACATACACATGTGTGTGTAATTAAATTGTGGTGGGAAATAAGACAGACATGCTAGCTATGCTCACATGCAAGAAAGTGTAAGACAAAAGTGGTGTAATAAATCTATGAATATTGCATCAAACTCTTCCCGAATAATAAAATAATATTTGAATTTTACATATTTTTTTATTACTGACATGAAAATTGGAAGTTCAAATTAAGAAACAAAAATTACTTCTCTTTCAAAGGCTGGATGAAATAAACAGCAGCCACATATATTGTCTTCAAGAAGTAATATAATGGATTGTGAATTAAACAACACCCACATACATTATCACGATTTTGAAAACCAAAGCAAAGTCGTTGATTGCTTTGCCTTCTTCATCAGTATAAATTCCAACAGACTTCCAAATGGCTACAAAAATTTCTGAAACTTTCTCTGACTATTGTTGCCCCGTTAACGCCAAAATCATTGTCACCTGCTTAAACTTCTCAAATGGACCTGAAACAAAATAAGACTTTCTTAGTATGCTAACAATTAAGGATAAATGAGTTTCCATATAGGTGCAAAGATAGTTTCAAAGTATAACATAGCAGTTAGTACACAACAAACCAAAGATGCATGACTCTACTAACTTAGCAACATGATACATATTTTTTCAAATTTAAGGGTGGTGTTATATTTAATTAGATTCATCACATCATGATTTTATTCACATTTAGGGAACTCTATAGTACCTATAACATATGTGAGATAGGTCTTGTTTCTCTTCTACCTGTCAAATATATGCAGTAACAAAAGGTGTCCACATTGTAGATGATTACTATGTGTTGTTCCAAATGTAACATACATCCAAGGATGGAACTTCAAGCTGTAAAGTTAATGGACACACTACTGCTGCTGCATGCCAACCATTACGACTTCCACCGACAATATATAATTTTTCATCAACTATTGCTGTTGCATGCTCATGAGCTTTGTCTAATAAGAGCTTTTGGTTATGCCATTAACTGCTACTACAGAGCTACATTCTCTTGTTAAAAAGAGTATCTTCTAACTATATGAACCAAATAAACCTTAATTTACTAATCGAAGAACATCAGGTGGCCGGTGCTACAGGATCAACAGACTTAAATAGAGAAATGCCAAGTGCGGTCGAATCATCCGTGGTAGCAGCATCTTTTAAATTTAGAATACGCTGAAGAGCCAATTCACGCATTTCTCGAAACTCTTGATCTAGATCATAATCCAAACTATGCTTCAACAGAGAAACATTACTATATGAACCAATATCGCCAAGTACTTCAGCTGCCTAAGAGTGACCATAACAAACATTACTGTCTAAATCTCAACCTGGATTTTACAATGACATACAAAATGTGGGATATTTATTTATCTTGCTTGATACAAGGAACGCGTATGTACTTAATTCCTACATACATTCAATTAAAATGGAAAAAGAAGAAAGATCAAGCACTTGAAGTATGTACTGAAGTTCATATTCTCGGAATTTTGCACAAATTCCAAAATATCTGCAGAATATCATAAATTGGACATTATTATTTAAAAATGAAGAAAACACTTAATATAGCATTTTAAAATTAAACAATTATGAATAATAAAGTCAGGCATCCATACTCTTTTGCTGTCTTAGATAGACCAACAACTGATAACTCTTTGATCCAATGTGGCAATGGTGTTTTAGGGCCGCAACCAACATCCTTCTAATTAAACGGGAATGAAACAGTCAAGCTATAAACCAACAAATGTGCAAGAAAAAACCAGCATTGGTAAATCACAAACTAACTATTACAAAATACAAGCTATAAATATCTTGATTCTCATTTCTTACCTGCATTGTTTTTCCTAAAGCCCGTGTCATCTTCCAAAATTCCACTTTTACCACAATCATGCAAGAAGTGAACCATCTAACAATCACATAACTGATGTTTCTATTGCACACTCAGGCTCAACATCTGCTTCAAGCAATGATAGAAAAATGGTTTCGCGGCTGGATATTGAGCTTGTCCAAAAAGCATAATGTTTTTATTATGATTTAAGACCATTTTTAATTACTATTCATAGTAATACAATCATCTTCCATCAAAAGTAGTGTAGAAAGTCCAATGATAAGAAATAATCATCTCCAATATCAAAATTTTTAAAATGTAGGATGCAGAAAGAGAAGGGCCCTTCTTCACTGAAGGAAAAACACAGATAGCAACTAAACTACTGTTAAGATCACAAAACCATAAGGTCCTGATCTAAGAACTAACATCAGTATTTTGTAAACTAACAAAAAACCAAATTAGAAAACAAAACAGTAAAGTAATGACTAAATTTTATCTATTAAATCAGAAGAAACATAAATTCAACAAATTAAAGTTAAATTGAAACTAGTTGATAATTTGGAGAAGATAATGACTTTGTAGTATACATTTTCATAGCTCGACAATATCATCATCATCTCTGTCATTAGCATAACTAAAATAGAGAAATCTTGTCACAATTCATAAATAAATGATATATAACTGGAAAATCATCTGTGCCAATTTTTGCTTCAAAAAGTTCCTCATTTAAGCAAAATTAGACATGAAGGGATAACAAATCTGTTAGTACATGTATATGACATACTAACAGACCTGTCGTTCAGCAAGCTTTCCTCTTCCAGTGAAGTCCACTCAAAAATGAGTAATCACAGGATCCACAATCTGCCCAAAAAACTGTCAACTATCGACAATCATATTATTCCATATCAACCAGATTAAAATTACGAAACGAAAGAACTCATGAGCAAAAACAACAAGACTTTAGGTCATTAAATTCTCCTGAGCATGATGCTTTAGGTCTTGAATAATGCCAGTAAAATAAATTAGATGTATCTATATTGTTAGTCTGATCCAGAGTAGGCAAAAAGTAGGGAGGCATTTGTTCCTCCAAAACCAAAAGAGTTTAACATAGATACTCTAATTGGCATCTCCTTTGAAGCAGTCAAAGGCATGAAACCATCACCGAATACAGAATCTGGCTTTGTTAAATTAAGAGTTAACAGAGCAATTCCCTATAATAAGAATAAAAGAATCACACTATTTTATTAAACATACAGGGTTTGGTTATAGACTAAGCACAAATTCGTGGTGTTCAAAAATGGTTCACCAGTACTTCTATTATGCAAGTACACAAATTGCCAAAAAGTTGCTTACATGTCGTATTGCTAAAACAGAGAAAATTACTTCAACCGCTCCAGCAACGCCTAGGAGATGACCAATAGCCCGCTGAAATCAGAGAAATTGGGGAAAAGTCATGGACTTGATTCAATTTATCAATGTTCCCCCAATCCATTTTTTCTTTTAAACATTTAATGGCATCTCAATTCCTATGCATGAGAGTTTTCATCTAAGAGGGGGTCAGTACATAGATTAGAAAGCCAAATAGATAGGCGTATTACTTGTTAGTCATGCAGCTTGCAACCACCCTTACCTTGGTGGAGGAGAAGGCTAAAGCAGAAGAGCTAACATGGTCAGAGAATACGGTTTTTATAGCATTAGCTTCTATTGCATCACCTGTAAAAAAAATTCTGATGAGATAATTTATGATATAAGCATAATCATCCATTCATGAAGTATTCAAACCTAATAAACATTCAAACTTAAATTGCTGGAATCAGTAAGGATCTACTTCACTTGCCCAAATGTGTAGATGTAGCATGCGCATTTATGTAATCTACATCAGAAGGATGAAGACCTGACTGAAATTTATGAAAATGAAATCATTTAAAATAAAGATTGTCGAGACTATGGCTACATCATAAATGTAGAGAGAAAACAACAATAATACAATGTGGAATAAGAGTTTAATATCATTAAGACTTAATGTCTATTGTCTCCTAAATAGGTATCTGGAGCGCCCTCAAATAATAACTACCAAAAGAATTTAAATATAAACTCCTTCGCATGATAATTTCATTCACTTGCAGACTTTGCTAATATCTAACCAGTACTGGTTACGGCAAAAGTTTGGTCATCTTGTGCACACAACTTATAAGTTGTTACCGTGGCATAGCTTAACCTTTGATTTCTACAGTTGATAAGATCTCATAGTGACAATGAAACTAAGATTAGGGAGAAAAGTTAGCATATCATGCAACAAATTACCTGACATCCCATAGCAACGAATCTCTGCATAGATTGTTGTTGTTGTTGTTCTTGTTATTATTATTGTTATTGTTGTTGTTGTTGTTGTTGTTGTTGTTGTTGTTGTTGTTGTTCTTATTCTTATTGTTGTTTTTGATGTACTTGATGTTCTTGTTGTTCTTGTTCTAATACTGCAATTTTTTTATTTTATTAAAAGAAATACAACAACGGTTATTTTAAAAAACCGTGATTTTAGGTAGTTCTAATGCTGCATTTTTTTATTTTATTAAAAGACATACAACAACGGTTATTTAAAGTAACTGTGATTATATGTAGCGCGCTTTCCAGTTTATTACAACGCTTACTGGACTGTGATTGTAAGTATCATATATACAATGACACTCTACATAACGCATGTGCCCACGTCATTATATATCTTTCCCAACCATTGTTAAATGGGTTTTCCGTAGTAGTGCAAAATTTTATAAATTGGTACATATTGAATTACTCTCCTGATAATAAATACAAAAGAAATTTTTGTGAACAAAAATTGTTTTAGTTTGTATAACTTTTGGATCAAATATATCAACTTTTTATGATTTATGTTTTTTTTAAGTTTGCAACTAAATTTAATGTAATACCCCATAATTTATGAACGCTCTGAATAATATTATTATGATCAACTGGGTTCCGGTTTACTCTGAGCAATTATTGGATAAAATAATTAGAGTAAACTGACGAACTCAGAGCTGATTAAATTAATATTATTTAGCTTGGAGTTTTATTAATTGGTGCATTTGAGATAATTTGGACAATTAGTAGTATTACTAATTGATGTTTCTCTTTATCTTTTCCTTTTCCCTCATTTGGAAAGAAGTTAGTAACAGTGGAGAAAGAAAGGGAAGAGAAGGAAAAAGGAAGGAAAATAAGAGAAAATTCCCCAAGAGCTCAAGAGCAAGAATCATCAACCCATCTTCATCTTTTCATCTCAGTTTCTTCATCATCATCTTGTAATCCAAGTGGGTTCTAGATAGACACTTTAGTGTAGAGTTTATGAGTTTTAGAGTTAGTTTGGATATCTTGAGAAATGAAAAATTTTGCAATAGAATCATGAACATAACTACTGAAATTCGATAATAACTGTGTAGTATACTTGTTGTTGAATTTATAACATGTTTTTGGTTGAGAATGGATTGAAAATTTGAACATAGAGTAAAAACCATAGTGTGTGAAAATGATGGAATTTGATCCAAATTGTGTCTGAGATGATGTTTTAATGTTCCTTATTGTTGGTACATGTTAGATATGTGTTATTGTGTGTCCAATTGGTATTTTCTGGTGATTAGAAGAGATTTGGAAGGAAAAATGGAACAATTTCGCAGAAAAATTATGCAGGAAAATAATTCTGGTTTCCCACTGCCCATATGCGTATCACTCAAGGCAATACGCGTATTGGTTAAGGCAATACGCGTATGGCAATGAAGAAATGTGGGCAATACGCGTATGGAGTTTCATTTTCTCGGCCATCTGCTCATTTGCGTAACGGTACGCGTAAGGATTTGGGGAATACGCGTATGAAGTGAGGCAATACGCGTATTGGAGTTTTAGTGAAGTTTTTGTAGGGAATTTGGTCTCTGCCCATACGCGTATCACTTTGGGCAATACGCGTATAGATGGGCGAGTGAACAAGGCAATACGCGTATGGTTTAGGGCAATACGCGTATGGCCAGTGAGAGTGCAGAATTGTGTGTTTCGCGATGCTATTTCTTTCTAAATCCATAACTTGTGTTCCGATTATCTGTTTTGAACATTCTTGGTATCGTTGGGAAGCTATTTAAATGTTCTTTATGATTGTAAAGGAAAACATATGTTTATGCCATGAATTGATAAGACAAGAGAGGTCTTAAGGCCAATATGGCCAGGTGATTGTCGAATACAATCCCATTTGTGTATATGATCACGTAATCGTAACCATAGCCCTTGAGAGGCATTAATGAGTCTCAATCTCCTCTGAATGCAGACATTACTACTTGGCAAGTTTGATTCCCAATGTTATAGTACGATGGAACTACGGGTAGAGACTTGTGATGGCATCAAAGGCCATGTGAAGTGACGAATTAAGGTGATAATGCATCCCTTAATTCCGAATCCATTCGTATGCCAAGTAATTACAAGGATCCATGACTCGGGTCGTCTTCTAGACGTAGAAGCGGACGGGAAATGGGGATGCCTTGGTAAGGTTATCGATTAGTGATATAGTGAGTTAACGAGACTCACGAACTTGGATTCATATAGTGTGTGTGAGTACTCAAAGTCACTTCCCTTCCCTTTGACTTGAGTTAGGCTTATTAGAACCTTGTAAAGCCGAGAGGACTTTAAGATAGGATACTCACTGAGATTTGATGAATCTCACCCCACTGTTGTTGTTTACATCACAGGTACTGCAGGTTCCGCGAAGGGTAAGGATAAGGTTGTGTGATTATCCTTACTTATCTGATGGTTTTGCTTCCGTTGTGGAGTTATTTTGAGATCGTTGTCGATCTAGTTCTTAGTTTCTTTTTGGGAACATCTTGTATATATACTTATGCCATAGTTCTTTGTTTTTAGTTGTTTGGGCATGTATATGTATAATGTGTTTGCTAAGGACTTATTGTAATACCCCGTGAATTATTTTGCTCTGAATAATATTAGTGTGTTCAACTGGGTTCCGGTCTACCCTGAGAATTAATTGGATAAAATAATTAGAGTAGACTGATGAGCTCAGAGCAGATCAGATTAATATTGTTTAGCTCTGAGGTTTTACCTTTTGGTGTTATAGAGACTTAGTGGACATTTAAGTTAGTTTACTAACTAAATGATATCTCTATGTAATATTTCATTTCCTTTCCTTTTCTCATTTGGGAACAAAAGAAAGAAAAAGATAGAAAGAAGTTGGAGAGAAAGAAGGAGAAAGGAAGGAAAAAGAGAAGTGGAAAACAAAGAAGTGGAAAGATCAAGAACATCATCAAATCTTCATCAAATCATCTTCCAATCTTCAACATCATCTAATCTTGAGGTGGGTTCTAGATAGAAACTTAAGTTCTAGAATTAGAAATGATTTTAGCTTAAGTTAGGTTTTGTGAGAAATTGCTTAAATTGGTAATCGATGAAAGTTAACGGTTGAAATGTGTTACAAACTGAGTAGTATAAGCTATATGAGTGTAGAATCATCTGTTTTTGATTGTTGGATGTTTGGGTATGTTGTGGTTTGGTTTTGAACCCAAGGGAACTCAGTTGCACGCTATAGAATTTCTGCATTTTCCAAGGTTCGCAATGCGAATCCCCTAGCGAAGGGGAAATCGCACACTCGCTGCATATTCGCACGGCGAAGGTGAGGGCGAACGTTCGCCAGAGGTTCGCACTGCGAACTTTACCTTGTTTTGGTTCTGACTTGGTTCGCCAGACGTTCGCACTTCGAATGGGGCAGTGAACCAGCGTTGGCTAGGCATTCGCTGGAAGCTTCGCACTGCGAATGTGGAAGCGAGCATTCGCTGGATACTTCGCATTGCGAATATGACAGATCCTCCAACTTGTTTCTTTCATAACTTTTGACTCGTTTATCCGATGTGCGTATTCTTGGTATCGTTGTGAAGCTAGGAACATCCTCTAGCTAATGGAAGTGAGAAATATCTGGTTATTGCCCGATTAGATAAATCGGAGGGAACCGTGAATTGGTGTAATTTGTGGTATGTTGAATTATGTGTTCCCATTGTGCGATTGATGATTATTTGCCTATGCTCTTATTATTAAACATGTTTGAATATGTATGCATGTTAAAATACGAAATAGGTAGAGTGAGGAATATTACCGTAAACGATGTCGGAAAGTGTGGAATGACATCATGACAACGATCGTGCATATGGTTCCGAGGCGTGTGTCAGATACTAATGTCATAGAATGAATAAACACGAGTATGGAACATGTGTGTTAACCTTTGTGGTTGTGATAAGGCGTTATGGCCTCGTGATCATCGTATACAATCACGTAGTGTATATGATCGCGTAATCAGACTGTTTTTATCCCTTAATAAATATCCGTGACCCGTGTCCATAACTCTTGAGAAGGGCTGGCCGGGGAAAGTGTTTATCAAGTAAGTGACCGTGACCCGTGTCCATAATCCTTTGGAAGGACTGGCAGGGGAAAGTTACTTAGTGGTGGTATTAGTGACCCGTGTCCATAACCTCTTGCGTAGGCTGGCCGGGGAAAGTACCGTGGGTAGGTAACCGTGACCCTTGTCCATAACCTCTTGTGTAGGCTGGTCGGGGAAAGTTATCCATGTTAGGTTCAGGACCCGTGTCCATAATCCTTTGAGAGGACTGGCCGAGAATGGATGTCTACGCTTTTAAGGATCCGTGACCCGCGTTGAACTCTCTTGTAGGGTTGGCCGGGGAAAGATGCCTGGCTTGTAATGCCGAGTAGTGATAATATTTTGAGTTGATGAACCCATGACATGTTTCCATATAGTGTGAGATTGTGAGATTGTGAACTCAAGGTCATTTCCCTTCCCCTTGACTTGAGCTAGGATTGATAGAACCTTGTAAAGCCGAGAGGACTTATAAGATAGAGAACTCACTGAGATTTGATGTATCTCACCCCATGTTGTTGTTTACATCACAGGTACCACAGGTTCGGCGAAGGGTAAGGACAAAGTTGTTTGACTTTCCTTACGGTTCGTAGCTTTTGGGATAGCAAGACTTCCGTTGTGAAGATTTTGAGATCATTAGTTGATCTAGTTCTTAGTTTATCTTTTGGAACATCTTGTATATATAACATGCCATAATTATTATGTTAGGTTTTTGGGCATTTATATGTATAATGTGTTTCTAGGAACTTGTATATTTCAGTACCAAACGTTTTATTCATGTATAATATATGCCTTGATGTATGTATTATGTATGGGCGTTACAGTTGGTATCAGAGCAGGTCGTATCCTCGACCTAGCCATGAAATAGTACAAGTATTTCTTTCCGTTTCATATGCGTAGTGTCGCCATTGGTCTTAAGTGTTATATTTATAGTATTGAGCCTGATCAACTTAATCCTATCTGTATGACATTTAGGAACATGGTTGACGGGCGCAGAAACCATCGTGGTAGACCCAGAACCACTCCGTCCGGGACAAATCTGCCAGGTGGCGAGGAGCAGGTCCTGTGGCCTCAATTTTTGCAACAGATGCAACAACAATAGAATCAGTTCATGCAACATTTGGTACAGCAAATGGCTGGGGGTCTACATCCTACAGTGGTTGTTCCGGAAGCTGTAGGGGGAAGCTTTAGGGATTTTATCCGTATGAATCCTCCGGAATTTCAGGGAGGGTTAGATCCGGTAAAGGCTCATGAATGGATATCCAGTATGGAGAGGTTTTTCCAGATAGTTCAGTGCAGCGAGGAAAACAAGGTGGTTTTTGCTTCTTACTTGTTAAAGGGTCCTGCCATAAGGTTTGTGGGAGAGTGGCTCAACCTTGATGACTATTCAAGAGGTACCTAAGGTTTGGGAACGATTTAAGATTTCTTTTATGGAGAATTATTTTCCAACTTCCTTAAGGACTCAGAAGGAATTCGAGTTTCAACAGTTGAGACAAGGTAACTTGACTGTGGCTGCTTATGCGGAAAAGTTTGAGGTTATGGCCGCTTATTCTCGGAAAGCTATGTATGCTCCTGACGAGAGGTGGAAGATCGATCAGTTTCTTTTTGGTTTGAGGGCTGAAATTTCTCATAGTGTGTCTCAGAGGGAGTTCACTTATTATGCCGAGTTGCTAAGACAATGTTATGTAGCTGAGAACAGCTTGAGGAAAGTTCAATCAGAGGGAGATTCGCGTGGGACGACTCAGAATGATTATGGGAGATTAAACCAACCGTATTGGCCCAGGCAACAAACCTTTAAAGAGAAGCAGGTGCAAAGTGTTAAACCTAATACTCCTCCTTTGTGCTGGTTGTACAGTGTGTATCACTACGGCAAGTGTATCGATGGAACTTTTAGATGTTATCAGTGTGATGGAGTGGGGCATATGACTAGAGATTGTCCTCAGAATAAGAATAAGGCACAAGGAAAGGGTACGGGTCGAGTGTATACTTTGGATGCAAAGAAAGAAAGGGGCGACAACTCTTCGATGGCTGGTACGTGTTTTGTTATGGGCATCTTTGTTTTTTTTTTTTTGTGTGTTAAGCAACACGCTCTTTGTGTCGATGCAATGCGTGATTTGGGTTTTGCTTGTGGGTGAATCAAGTAGGAATTGTGGCAAAACCTTAGAATGTCGTTATTTTTTTTTACTTCCCACTAGTGTAGTGGTTGGAGCGGGAAATGAATTCTCCCGTTGAAGTTTTGTAGCGTGACTGCATCGAAATTTGGAATTTCACCTTGTTACTTGGTTGGAGTGTGTGATCTGTATGTTCTTGACTTCGTTCTGTATTACCTTGAGTGTATCATGGTTGGTGAATTTTATAAGTTAAATGGCTATGAGTTGAGAATGATATTATGGGTTAGAGCAAGACGGATTGATGGCTTGGGCTAGGGATGGTTTTGAATTAGAAGAAATTGTTTATTTCCAGTTTCTGCAGCAGTGTTAACCGATTAACACGTACAAGGATGGTGTTTTGTGCTGAATTTTGAGGAGTTAACCGATTAACCTTATACGGGTAATCGATTAACATGTGTGTAAATTGTGAAATCCCTTTGGAACCATCATTTTTGTTTTGTCACCTTATGTTGCTCCGAGTGGAGAGTTTTGCGTGAATGTAAGCAGGATGGTAAGTAAATGAAGACGGACTTGTGTTTTGGAATCGTAACCGTTTCACTTTAGTTGCGGTTTCATGAGTCTCGAGCTCCTCTGAAATGTATGCATGATTACTTGGCAGGTTTAATTTCTGCGTGTGGTACGAAGGGGACTTTTGGGTATAGATTTGGGGTGGTTAACAGGCCGATGTTCCCGGATCCATTTCGTATGTCAAGTGAGTTACAAGGATCCATGACTCGGGTCGACTTCTAGACGTAGAAGAGGACAGAAAAAGGGGATGCCTTGGTAAGGTTATTGAGTAGTGCACCATCGGTACAGACGATGAGGGAATTTGACTGTGGGGAAGTAATCTTGTGGAGTTGTGTTGAGTAGGAGAAAGTCTTAAGGGTATTACTGTTGAAAGACTTAAGGACGAAGTTGGGAAATACTCACGAATCAGTGATCTTGCCAGGAATATCTCGGTGTGTAATTATGGTGTTGGTAAGGTATGAGCGGTTGATCGGAGTTTTGTAATTGCTATCTTCCGTGAGTTAATGGTTTTGGATTCAGATTCCGTGAGAGTGGTCCCAGCTGTGTGCAGTTGTGTCCTACCCCGAGAAGGAAATTTTGAGAGTTATCTTTTCAAGTACGAGTAAGAATTGGGTGTTCCGAAGTTAAGTGTGTAACTTGGAATCTTTATGAACCAGAACGATTGAGAGCAGTGGATTCAATTGAGAAATGTGGCTTGTCCTTTAAGGGTGTGTGCACGTGTATAGTGTTGTATGTGAATTGATGAGTAGTATGGAAACTCACATTTTTTACATAGAAGGGCTTAGTTTTGTTAAGTGGTGACTCGCATATGGTTGAAGTATCGTGATGGTGTTAAGTGTTATTGTTTGAGATCTCGTGACAACCAGGAATCTTGAGCAAGTCGGGAATCTGTAAGAAGGATTGATATGGAATGGGGTAGCTAGAACGGAAGTTGTTAAGCTATTTGGGAGGTATTATTTTGAGTTAGAGTAAATTTCGGAGTCGTATAAGTTATGGTTGTAACAGTGTAACTCCCGCATCTTTATCTCCTGGAGAGTGTGGGATTGATGCTTGTATATTTTGGGTTGGCAAAGAAATTGTTCTACCATAAGACGTCAGTAAGCTTCTTGTGTCGTTGGTTAGTAAGAATCCCAACGATTAAGTGTGTTTCTCCGTGAGCTGTTAGCTACTTGGTACTGCTTAAGATTGGTGGTATTCCATTGTTAGAATTGGAGTTGCTCAATGGAAGTGACAGATGAAAGAGCTCAGTTGGAATAATGGGAAGTTGGAAGATTTTTATTTATAAGTATGGAAGTAAGAAGAACTTGTCCTAAGCATGTCATTTTGGAGTGATACGAAAAAGACGAATATCGGATGTGATGAGTACAAGGGAGACTGGTAAGAAGTCGTTTGACTATTTATGAAGTGGTATAAATGTTGAAGGAATTATGGAAGGATCGTCATCGTTGATTGCATTAAAAGTAAGGAACCACTGAATTACATCGTGAAGATGTGTTGGCTGTCTGTGTCCCAATTTGAGATAAGGTGTTATGGTTATGTGGTAACTGGTTAAAGGAAGGTAGAATGGTACGTTCTTTCCGAAGTAAGATGCGATAAAGTGTTGTATGGGATAATATATGAATTGTGAAATCGGAGTACGTTGGAATTTTGACGGAGGTAAAGGTTAAGGGTTGATCTGAGACAGTGATACAAGTTATGGTTATTGTTGAGTAGAGGAAATTCGGGGACGAATTTCAATTTTAGGGGGGAAGAGTGTAATACCCCGTAAATTATTTTGCTCTGAATAATATTAGTGTGGTCAACTGGGTTCTGGTCTACCCTGAGAATTTATTGGATAAAATAATTAGAGTAGACGGATGAGCTCATAGCAGATCAGATTAATATTGTTTAGCTCTGAGGTTTTACCTTTTGGTGTTATAGAGACTTAGTAGACATTTAAGTTAGTTTACTAACTAAATGATATCTCTATGTAATATTTCTTTTCCTTTCCTTTTCTCATTTGGGAACAAAAGAAAGAAAAAGATAGAAAGAAGTTGGAGAGAAAGAAGGAAAAAGGAAGGAAAAAGAGAAGTGGAAACCAAGAAGTGGAAAGATCAAGAACATCATCAAATCTTCATCAAATCATCTTCCAATCTTCAACATCATCTAATCTTGAGGTGGTTCTAGATAGAAACTTAAGTTCTAGAATTAGAAATGATTTTAGCTTAAGTTAGGTTTTGTGAGAAATTGCTTAAATTGGTAATCGATGAAAGTTAACGGTTGAAATGTGTTACAAACTAAGTAGTATAAGCTATATGAGTGTAGAATCATCTGTTTTTGATTGTTGGATGTCTGCGTATGTTTTGGTTTGGTTTTGAACCCAAGGGAACTCAGCTGCACGCTGCAGAATTTCTGCATTTTCCCAGGTTCGCACGGCGAATCCCCTAGCGAAGGGGAAATCGAACACTCGCTGCATATTCGCACAGGGAAGGTGAGGGCGAACGTTCGCCAGAGGTTCGCACTGCGAACTTTACCTTGTTTTGGTTCTAACTTGGTTCGCCAGACGTTCGTACTGCGAATGGGGCAGCGAACCAGTGTTGGCTAGGCATTCACTGGAAGCTTCGTACTGCGAATGTGGAAGCGAGCATTCGCTGGATGCTTCGCATTGCGAACATGACAAATCCTCCAACTTGTTTCTTTCATAACTTTAGACTCGTTTATCCGATGTGCGTATTCTTGGTATCGCTGTGAAGCTAGGAACATCCTCTAGCTAATGGAAGTGAGAAATATCTGGTTATTCGCCCGATTAGATAAATCGGAGGGAACTGTGAATTGGTGTAATTTGTGGTATGTTGAATTATGTGTTCCCATTGTGTGATTGATGATTATTTGCCTATGCTCTTATTATTAAACATGTTTGAATATGTATGCATGTTAAAATACAAAATAGGTAGAGTGAGGAATATTACCGTAAACGATGTCGGAAAGTGTGAAATGACATCATGACAACGATCGTGCATACGGTGTCGAGGCGTGTGTCAGATACTAATGTCATAGAATAAATAAACACTAGTATGGAACATGTGTGTTAACCTTTGTGGTTGTGATAAGGCGTTATGGCCTCGTGATCGTCGTATACAATCACGTAGTGTATATGATCGCGTAATCAGACTGTTTTTATCCCTTAATAAATATTCGTGACCCGTGTCCATAACTCTTGAGAAGGGCTGGCCGGGGAAAGTGTTTATTAAGTAAGTGACCGTGACCCGTGTCCATAATCCTTTGGAAGGACTGGCCGGGGAAAGTTACTTAGTGGTGGTATTAGTGACCTGTGTCCATAACCTCTTGCGTAGGCTGGCCGGGGAAAGTACCGTGTGTAGGTAACCGTGACCCTTGTCCATAACCTCTTGTGTAGGCTGGTCAGGGAAAGTTATCTATGTTAGGTTCGGGACTTGTGTCCATAGTCCTTTGAGAGGACTGGCCGGGAATGGATGTCTATGCTTTTAAGGATCCGTGACCCGCGTTGAACTCTCTTGTAGGGTTGGCCGGGGAAAGATGCGTTGGTTTGTAATGCCGAGCAGTGATAATATTTTGAGTTGATGAACTCATGACATGTTTCCATATAGTGTGAGATTGTGAACTCAAGGTCATTTCCCTTCCCCTTTATTTGAGTTAGGATTGATAGAACCTTGTAAAGCCGAGAGGACTTATAAGATAGAGAACTCACTGAGATTTGATGTATCTCACCCCATGTTGTTGTTTACATCACAGGTACCACAGGTTCGGCGAAGGGTAAGGACAAAGTTGTTTGACTTTCCTTACGGTTCGTAGCTGTTGGGATGGCAAGACTTCCGTTGTGAAGATTTTGAGATCATTAGTTGATCTAGTTCTTAGTTTATCTTTTGGAACATCTTGTATATATAACATGCCATAATTATTATGTTAGGTTTTTGGGCATTTATATGTATAATGTGTTACTAGGAACTTGTATATTTCAGTACCAAACGTTTTATTCATGTATAATATATGCCTTGATGTATGTATTATGTATGGGCGTTACACTTATTGTATATTTCAGTACCACACTTGAAATTCATGTTTATATGCTTTGATGTATGTGATTATATGTGGGCTTTACAGTTGGTATCAGAGCAGGTCGTATCCTCGACCTAGCCATGAAATAGTATAAGTATTTTTCCTTCCATTTCATATGTGGCGTGTCGCCTTTGGTCTTGCGTGTTATATTTATGGTATTGAGTCTGATCAACTTAATCCTATCTGTATGAAATTCAGGAACATGGCTTACAGGCGCAGAAACAACCGTGGTAGACCGAGAACCACTCCAGCAGGGACTAATCCGCCAGGTGAGGAGGGGAATGCCCCTTTATACCTATTTATGCAACAAATGCAGCAGCAACAAAATCAGTTTGTGCAACAAATGGTTCAGCAGATGGCAGGTGGTCTACATCCTCTAGTGGTTATTCCTGATGTTGCAGGGGGAACCTTTAGGGATTTCATTCGTATGAATCCTCCGGAGTTTTAGGGAGGGTTAGACCCAGTAAAGGCTCATGAGTGGATATCCGGTATGGAGCGGATTTCCTTAATAGTTCAGTGCAGTGATGAAAATAAGGTGGTATTCGCTTCTCACTTGTTAAAGGGTCCTGCTATGAGGTGGTGGGAGAGTACTTCGGCCCTAATGACAATTCAGGAGGTACCGAAGGTATGGGAGCAGTTTAAGATAAATTTTATGGAGAAGTATTTTCTAAGTTCCTTAAGGTCTCAGAAGGAATTCGAGTTTCAACAGTTGAGACAAGGTAACTTGACAGTGGCTTCTTATGCGGAAAAGTTCGAAATTCTGGTGGCTTACTCTAGACAAGTCGTGTATGCTCCTGACGAGAGATGAAAGATAGATCAATTTCTGTTTGGTTTGAGGGATGAAATTTCACTTAGCGTGTCTCAGAGGGAATTCACTAGCTATGCTGAATTGGTACGACAGTGTTATGTGGCAGAGCATAGCTTAAGTAAGGTGCAAGCCGAAGGAGAGTTGAGTAGGGTAAATCAAAGTGACCGTGGAAGATCGAATCAACAATTTAGGCAAAGGCAACAAACTTTTAAGGGAAAGCAGGTTCAGAATTCCAGGACTAGTGCACCTCCGGTGTGCCATGTTAGTGGAAAGAGGCATGGTGGTAGATGTCATTTCGAAGGAGTGGAGTGTCATCAGTGTCATAGAAGGGGTCATTTAGCGAGGGATTGTCCATAAAGTAGAAACCAAATGCAAGAGAAGAATACCGGGCGAGTGTATACCTTGGATGCAACGAAGACAAAGGGTGACAATTCCTTGATTGCTGGTACGTGTTTTGTGAATGGAAATCCTTGTTTTGTTTTATTTGATTGTGGTGCAACGCATTCTTTTGTGTCGACGAGATATGTGAAGCGACTTGGGTTACAAGTTGTTCCTTTGTCTCCTCCTATGGTGGTTACTACCACTATGGATGAACTGGTTGAGACACCGTTGATGTGTGAAAATTGTGTTTTGTCTGTGAATGATAGAGTTTTCCAGATTGACCTTATTTGCTTACCGCTTAAGAAAGTGGATGTGGTTCTGGGAATGTATTGGCTTTTAGCTATTTCGGTATTTATCTGGTGTAAAGAAAAACTAATCATTATTCCATCTACCGAGGCTACTCCGAAGGATGTGTTAACTACTATTTTGGAAGGTACGGTTGGAATGATTAATTTCTTGTTTGCAAAGGAGAAGTCCGTTCTTTTGGTTCTTACTAAGGAAAAGAGTAGCAACCTTCAAGTTTTGAGTATTCCAGTAGTTTGTGAGTTTCCTGAAGTTTTCCCAGAGGATATCACTTCTCTTCCTCCGGAGAGGGAAGTGGAATTCTCTATTGACCTGGTACCGGGAACGGCTCCTATATCCGTTTCTCCTTATCGGATGGCACCGCTTGAATTAAGAGAATTAAAGGACCAATTGGAGGACTTGATGGCTAAGCATTTTGTTAGACCTAGCGTTTCACCATGGGGAGCTCCAGTGTTATTGGTAAAGAAGAAAGATGGTGGAATGCGTCTGTGCATTAATTACCGTAAGTTGAATAAAGTTACCATTAAGAACAAGTACCCATTACCAAGGATAGACGATCTGTTAGATCAATTGAAAGGAGCCTGTGTGTTCTCGAAGATTGATTTAGGGTCGGGTTATCATCAGATTCGTGTGAAGAGTTCAGATGTACCAAAGACTGCGATTAGAACCCGTTATGGTCATTATGAATTTTTGGTGATGCCTTTCGGTGTGACGAATGCTCCGGCAGTTTTCATGGATTATATGAATCGGATATTTCAACCTTATCTGGACCAATTTGTGGTGATTTTCATTGATGACATTCTTATCTATTCTCGTGATCCTCAAGAGCTCGGAGAACACCTAAGAATCATTTTATCTATCTTACAAGAGAGACAACTTTTTGCCAAGCTAAGTAAATGTGAGTTTTGGATGTCGGAGGTTAATTTTCTTGGACATGTCATATCTCAGGGAGGGGTAGCGGTTGATCCATCAAAAGTTGAAGCAGTGATTAATTGGGAGAGACCGAAGAATGTGTCTGAAGTTAGAAGCTTCATGGGATTAGCAGGTTACTATAGAAGGTTTATTAAAGGCTTTTCTCAACTGGCTTTACCAATGACGAGACTGACTCGAAAGGATTATTCGTATGAATGGGATTCGGCTTGTGAGCAAAGTTTTATAAGCTTGAAGGAGAGATTGACGACCGCTCCTATTTTGGTTATTCCTGATCCTAGCAAGCCGTATGAGGTATATTATGATGCATCGAAGATGGGATTAGGAGGTGTGTTAATGCAAAATGGACATGTAGTGGCTTATGCTTCTCGACAGTTGAAAGTCCATGAAGGGAATTATCCAACGCATGATTTAGAATTGGCGGCAGTTGTATTTACTTTGAAGGTGTGGCGTCACTATTTCTATGGTGTACATTTTGAGATGTTTAGCGACCACAAGAGCTTAAAGTACCTCTTTGATCAGAAAGAGTTGAACATACGTCAAAGGAGGTGGATGGAATATTTGAAGGATTATGATTTGGAGTTAAAATGCCATCCAGGTAAAGCAAATAAAGTGGCGGATGCATTGAGTAGGAAGGTGTTGCATAATGCCGAGTTGATGATGCTAGAGTATACTTTATTGGAAAAATTTCGAGATCTAAATCTTCAATTTGTTTGGACTCCTAATGTTGTGATTATGGGGAATTTGAATATCAATTCTACTCTTAGGGAAGAAATCCAACAAGAGCAAGGGTTAGATGAGCAGTTACAAGAAGTATTAGTACAACCGGGTTTTGGGCGAGCTACCAACGAAATTATTTCGTTTAACCAAAGGATTTGTGTTCCGGATAACACGGAGTTAAAAAGGAGGATTTTGGAAGAAGCGCATAAGGGTGCTTTTACTATACATCCTGGTGCTTCAAAGATGTATCAAGATTTAAAGAGGGACTATTGGTGGTCCGGGATGAAAAAGGATATTGCGGTATATGTGTCAGAATGTGCGGTGTGCCAACAAGTAAAGATTGAACACCAAAGACCGGGTGGCTTGTTGCAACCTTTAGAAATTCCGGTATGGAAATGGAATAGTATTTCTATGGATTTCGCCGTTGGACTACCCCGTACTCAGGGTGGTTATGATTCGATTTGGGTAATTGTGGATCGGTTAACGAAATCCGCGCATTTCTTAGCTTTGAAGACTACCTACAAGGCGAGTCATCTCGCGAGGTTGTTCATATCGGAGATAGTGAGATTGCATGGTATTCCCACTAGTATCGTTTCAGATTGAGATCCAAAGTTTACTTCGAGATTTTGGAGAGCTTTTCAACAAGTTATGGGAACGAAGTTGTGTTTGAGTACGTCTAATTAACCCCAAACGGATGGTCAGACGGAACGGATAATACAAACGATGGAAGATATGTTGAGAGCTTGTGTACTTGAAAGTAGAGGAAATTGGATAGAACTTTTGCCGTTGATTGAGTTCTCTTATAATAACAGTTATCATGCAAGTATTGGTATGGCACCTTATGAGTCATTATATGGAAGGAAGTGTCGGACACCGTTGTGTTGGGCAGAAGTTGGTGAAGATAGAATGTTGGGACCCGAGATTATTCACGAAACTACGGAGAAGATTAGGATGATCCGTGATAAGGTCAAACAAGCACAAGATCGTCAGAAGAGTTATGCGGATAATCGTAGAAGACCTTTAGAATTTGAAGAAGGCGATCACGTGTTTTTGAAAGTTACTCCGAGATTGCGGTTGAAAGGACCGTTTCGGTCGCGGAAGTTAAGTCTGAGATACGTGGGACCGTATCAGATTTTGGAAAGAATTGGTGAAGTAGCTTATAGATTAGCCTTACCGCCTTCCTTTTCGGAGATGCACGATGTTTTCCATGTATCTCAGCTTCGGAAGTTTATTCATGATCCTCTTCAGCCAGTTCTACCCGATACTATCGAGGTAGAAGCAGATTTAACGTTTGAGCCTCTACCGAGTCGTATTGTGGGAAGAGAAACAAAGGTGTTAAGAAACAAAGACATTCCTCTTGTTAAGGTGCAATGGGACATGACGCATCCGGGTGATGCTACTTGGGAACTAGAATCGGAGATGCGGGATGCTTACCCTCAACTGTTCAGGTAATCTTTTAAATTCGAGGACAAATTTCTATTTAAGGGGGGAGGATGTAATACCCCGTAATTTATGAACGTTCTGAATAATATTATTATAATCAACTGGGTTCCGGTGTACTCTGAGCATTTATTGGATAAAATAATTAGAGTAAACTGACGAACTCAGAGGTGATTAAATTAATATTATTTAGCTTGGAGTTTTATTAATTGGTGTATTTGAGATAATTTGGACAATTAGTAGTATTACTAATTGATGTTTCTCTTTATCTTTTTCTTTTCCCTCATTTGGAAAGAAGTTAGTAACATTGGAGAAAGAAAGGGAAGAGAAGGAAAAAGGAAGGAAAAGAAGAGAAAATTCCCCAAGAGCTCAAGAGCAAGAATCATCAACCCATCTTCATCTTTTCATCTCAGTTTATTCATCATCATCTTGTAATCCAGGTGGGTTCTAGATAGACACTTTAGTGTAGAGTTTATGAGTTTTAGAGTTAGTTTGGATATCGTGAGAAATGAAAATTTTTGCAATAGAATCATGAACATAACTACTGAAATTCGATAATAACTGTGTAGTATACTTGTTGTTAAATTTTTAACATGTTTTTGGTTGAGATTGGATTGAAAATTTGAATATAGAGTAAAAACCAGAGTGTGTGAAAATGATGGAATTTGATCCAAATTGTGTCTGAGATCATGTTTTAATGTTCCTTATTGTTGGTACATGTTAGATATGTGTTATTGTGTGTCCAATTGGTATTTTCTGGTGATTAGAAGAGATTTAGAAGGGAAAATGGAACAACTTCGCAGCAAAATTATGCAGGAAAAAAATTCTGGTTTCCCACTGCCCATACGTGTATCACTCAAGGTAATACGCGTATTGGTTAAGGCAATACGCGTATGGCAATGAAGAAAGGTGGGAAATACTCGTATGGAGTTCCATTTTCTCGGCCATCTGCTCATTTACGTAACGGTACGCGTAACGATTTGGGCAATACGCGTATGAAGTGAGGCAATACGCGTATTGGAGTTTTAATGAAGTTTTTGAAGGGAATTTGGTCTCTGCCCATACGCGTATCACTTTGGACAATATGCGTATGGATGGGCGAGTGAACAAGGAAATACGCGTATGGCTTAGGGCAATACGCGTATGGCCAGTGAGATGCAGAATTGTGTGTTTCGCGATGCCATTTCTTTCTAAATCCATAACTTGTGTTCCGATTATCCATTTTGAACATTCTTGGTATCGTTGGGAAGCTATTTAAATGTTCTTTATGATTGTAAAGGAAAACATATGTTTATGCCATGAATTGATAAGACCGGAGAGGTCTTAAGGCCAATATGGCCAGGTGATTGTCAAATACAATCCCATTTGTGTATATGATCACGTAATCGTAACCATAGCCCTTGAGAGGCATTTATGAGTCTCGAGCTCCTCTGAATGCAGGCATTACTACTTGGCAAGTTTGATTCCCAATGTTATGGTACGATGGAACCTACGGGTAGAGACTTGTGATGGCATCAGAGGCCATGTGAAGTGACGAATTAAGGTGATAATGCGTCCCTTAATTCCGAATCCATTCGTATGCCAAGTAATTACAAGGATCTATGACTCGGGTCGTCTTCTAGACGTAGAAGCGGACGGGAAAAGGGGATGCCTTAGTAAGGTTATCGATTAGTGATATAGTGAGGTAACGAGACTCACGAACTTGGATCCATATAGTGTGTGTGAGAACTCAAAGTCACTTCCCTTCCCTTTGACTTGAGTTAAGCTTATTAGAACCTTGTAAAGCCGAGAGGACTTTAAGATAGGGAACTCACTGAGATTTGATGTATCTCACCCCACTGTTGTTGTTTACATCAGAGGTACTGCAGGTTCCGCGAAGGGTAAGGATAAGACTGTGTGATTATCCTTACTTATCTGATGGCTTTGCTTCCGTTGTGGAGTTTTTTTGAGATCGTTGTTGATCTAGTTCTTAGTTTCTTTTTGGGAACATCTTGTATATATACTTATGCCATAGTTCTTTGTTTTTAGTTGTTTGGGCATGTATATGTATAATGTGTTTGCTAAGGACTTATTGTATATTTCAGTACCACACTTGAAATTCATGTATAATATATGCTTTGATGTATGTGATTATATGTGGGCTTTACATTTAATATATTTTAAATCCTTTGTCCAATCCACCTTTCTCACACATTTTATAGATGTGGGAGTGCAAACTTTCACACTTCAGAGGTAGGAAAAATTACTGCAGGTCTCACAAAACACTGAAAAATATACAACACAGACTCATTGCCTATGAAACAATAACATGACATAGACACACATCAGACACAACTCTTAATACACATTGTTGTTTATTTGAAATGAAGGTGCATTTTTTTGGATATAAGATGATATGACTAGGTATTTTCCAACAATAATTAATCCAATAGCAGTCACAATAACATTATATTAAGATATATAGTGTGTGTGGAACAATGTAGTTAATATGAGATATTCACCAAATTACATTCATTTATCAGGTCAAGATAGAACTATTGAAAAATACAACATAACTAATAGTTTTCAAAGTGTAAACCACAGTGACACATGCATTTTTCTCTCATTGATGCATATATTTCTATTGAAATTTTGATGGATCTGTCTTCACCGTTGGTGATGAGCATTTTTTCTTATGTGTTTAATTTCTATCCTGTTAAAAAAAATTTCTTTAATTATTTATTTGTTTTTGTTTAATATTTAATAATTTTCAATGACTAATCCTTAAAATGATAAAATTCACCTGTAGAAATTCCAATGACCTCTTCAAACAACTTCTAGTGCAGCCAATGAAAATTCTATCAGTCCCATTTTAGCAGGCCCCGTTTCGAAATGCATGATACTCTACACCCATGCCATCCTCAATATAATGTTTAAGGTCTGCCATCAAATATCAATTTCTAATATTAAAAAATCTCAATCCTTACCAGTATCCCAATATATATGATAAGTTGTTGTCACAAAAGACGTGACCAAGACAAAATCAAGCCATATGGGGTTATGTTGTCGGCTATATGTAACTCTAACTCCTGCAGCCACTATTGCCGAAACATACTTTCCCATATTTGCCAAATTGTTTACATCACAATCTTCGAACCACCGTCTTAGACACTTATACCAAAATTCAACAACACGTGTGTTATTTGTCAATAACTTTAAAAAAATCAATGTAACATTTTTTTTTCAAATTTGAATAACTCTACTTGCAGAGAACGCCAGAGATATGGAAAAAATGAGATGAAATAAGTAATCTCCATATAAAACCTTCTTGAATGCCGGATCTCGTGATGATGTATTTTGAAAACGTTTACAAAAAAAGTTATAATCCGTAGCTTCTAAGTGCCTTAACAGTGGAATCTATGTCCGTAACGATAATAAAATTAATTTAATGTTAATAACTAAAATGCATAATAAGAAGAGATGATAAAAAAGAAATATATATATATATATATATATATATATATATATATATATATATATATATATATATATATATATATTCACCTGGCTAATTAGTTGGTCTGCCATAAATATGTCAATTAGCATAACCTATTAAAATGATAAATTAAAATGAAATTAATAATACTAAGTTTAAGTTTAATTTTCTAAATGTGTGTTATTATTACGAAACAATTGTTCTCATTTGTCTCATGAGGTTGAAATTTACCTTACATAATGGAGAGAACACTATGTTACGAATGACAGGGATGAAGAAGTAACGTGTCGGACGATAGAAAATATCAAATGGCAAGAATGGGAGAGCTATGAAAAACTTAAAATTTTCAATTCATTGTTAGCATAAAGATGTCTAAAATTACTTTAAAAGTTTAATATAGGAGTTAGTATGATAAATTTAATTGGCGTAACAGATCATTAGATTATACTAACTAGAGATTGTCCCAACCAGAAGTAAAATTTAAGGAAATGCATCAAGTTGGCTATGAGAGAATCCTGCCACACTTAAAAAATGTGTATAACCATTGCTCCAACGACAATTGCCATCAAGGTAGCGCATATCAAAAATGCATTTCTACACTTAAGTGATGTCCTTGGAGAGAAATCAAATACTAAATCGTAATTGATTCTTTTTCTTTTCCACATGTATAAGTTACATCCATGCATAAATAGATATAAACTTAATCGTGCAAACATACTGTACAAAAACATTCTAACTATTAGTACATTTATTATATAAATATTATATTTCTGAAAAATGTCAAAAATTAATTTTTGACATTTCTCAGTAAAATAATATTTATGTAATAAATGTACTAATGGTTACAATGATTTTGTGGGAAGGAGGGTTTTGTGAGGTTACCATAGTCGTATTTCGGGGTTGAGGTTGGAGGGAGAAGACGATTTGAGTCCATGGTAGGAGAGGAGGAAGGGAGAAGAGAGAAGAAATAAGGAGGAGGAAGCGAGTGGAAAAAGGAAGAACGAGGAAGAAAGGAAATGTAATACCCCGTAAATTATTCCACTTGGGATAATATTATTATGGTCAACTGGGTTCTGGTTTGCTCTGAGAATTTATTGGATAAAATAATTAGAGTAAACTGACGAACTCAGAATTGATCAGAGTAATATTATTGAACTCTGAGGTTTTATCAATTGGTGCAATTGAGCTAATTTGGACATTTAGTGGTATTACTAACAATGATATTTTTCTATATCATTTATTTTCCTCTCATTTCCAAACATAGAAACTTTTGAGAAGAGAAGGAAGGAAAGAAAGGAAAAGAAAGGAAGAGAAAAAGAGGAAAAAGTCCAAGAGCTCAAGATCATCAACCAACATCAACTCTTCATCATTTCATCTCAGCTTCTTCATCATCATCTTGTAATCCAGGTGGGTTCTAGTTAGAGACTTTAGTGTAGAATTTCTGGAGGTTTTAGAGTTAGGTTGGTTTTGTGAGAAAATGAACAATTTTACCAATCAACGGAATCTAACAGATAAAATGTGATATAAATCGTATAGAACAACCATTATGTATGTATAATCATCTGTTGATAATTGTCATGATGTTTGATTATGTTTTGAATGATTTTGAGATGGAAAAGTATAAATTAAAACAAGAATTTTTGCCTCTGAGCCCAGAGTAAACGGTTAACGTATGGTTGTTAACCGGTTACCGTTTGTAAATTTGGGGTTTTTATGCAGGAAATGAGTTGAGTAACCGGTTAACACATGGTGAGTAACCGGTTACCCAAATGTGTCTCTAACTCTCATTTTGATTCTGAGTGAACAGTGAGGCTTGAAGTAACCGGTTAACGTGTGGTTGTTAACCGGTTACCGTTATTTGTTTTATAAAAATATTTTCTAATATTCATATCTTTTGACTCGGGTGTCCGATTTAAACATTCTTTATATCGATATGAAGCTATGAAAGAGTTCTATGCTATGGAATGTGAAAATATTATTTATGAGATGGTTTTGGTCGATTTCGGGAATGAATCGGAATTGAGTAAATTATGTAAAAATGGAACTTTCTAAATCCATAACTTGTGTTCCGATTATCCGTTTTGAACATTCTTGGTATCGTTGGGAAGCTATTTAAATGTTCTTTATGATAGTAAAGGAAAACATGTGTTTATGGAATGAATTGATAAGACAAGAGAGGTCTTAAGGCTAATATGGCCGGGGGGATTGTCGAATACAATCCCGTTTGTGAGTGTGATCACGTAATCGTAACCGGTTATTTTTGTGAGTGCATTTCATGGGTCTCGAGCTCCTCTGAAACATGTGCACAACTACTTGGCAGGTTTGATTCCCGTGTGCAGTATGAATGGCGCTCTGGGAGCATATGCTTGTGACGGCTAATGGTCCGTGTGAAGTGACGGTTCATAACGGTTAATGGCCCGTAGATCCCGAATCCATTCGTATGTCAAGTAGGTTATCAGGATCCATGACTCGGGTCGACTTCTAGACGTAGAAGCGGACGGGAAAAGGGGATGCCTTGGTGTGGTTATCGATTAGTGATATAGTGAGTTAACGAGACTCGTGAACTTGGATCCGTATAGTGTGTGTGAGTACTCAAAGTCACTTCCCTTCCCTTTTGACTTGAGTTAGGCTTATTAGAACCTTGTAAAGCCGAGAGGACTTTAAGATAGGGAACTCACTAAGATTTGATGTATCTCACCCCACTGTTGTTGTTTACATCACAGGTACAGCAGGTTCCGCGAAGGGTAAGGATAAGGCTGTGTGATTATCCTTACTTATCTGATGGCTTTGCTTCCGTTGTGGAGTTTTTTGAGATCATTGTCGATCTAGTTCTTAGTTTCTTTTTTTGGAACATCTTGTATATATACTTATGCCATAATTCTTTGTGTTTAGGTGTTGGGGCATGTATATGTATAATGTGTAAACTAGGGACTTATGATATTTCAGTACCTAAAGTATATTCATGTATGATATTAATGCTTTGATGTATTATATTATGGATGGGCTTTACAGTTGGTATCAGAGCAGGTCGTATCCTCGACCTAGCCATGAAATAGTATAATTTTTTTTTTCTTTCGTTTCATATGCGGCGTGTTGCCATTGGTCTTGTGTGTTATATTTATGGTATTGAATCTGATCAACTTAATCCTATCTGCATGAAATTCAGGAACATGGCTGACAGGCGCAGAAACAACTGTGGTAGACCGAGAACCACTCCAGCAGGGACTAATCCGCCAGGTGACGAGGGGAATGCCCCTTTATACCTATTTATGCAACAGATGCAGCAGCAACAAAATCAGTTTCTGCAACAAATGGTTCAGCAGAAGGCAGGTGGTCTACATCCTCCAGTGGTTGTTCCTGAAGTTGCAGGAGGAAACTTTAGGGATTTCATTCGTATGAATCCTCCAGAGTTTCAGGGAGGGTTAGACCCAGTAAAGGCTCATGAGTGGATATTCGGTATGGAGCGGATTTTCTTAATAGTTCAGTGCAGTGATGAAAATAAGGTGGTATTCGCTTCTCACTTGTTAAAGGGTCTTGCTATGAGGTGGTGGGAGAGTGCTTCGGCTTTAATGACAATTCAGGAGGTACCGAAAGTATGGGAGCAGTTTAAGATAAATTTTATGCAGAAGTATTTTCCAAGTTCCTTAAGGTCTCAGAAGGATTTCGAGTTTCAACAGTTGAGACAAGGCAACTTGACTGTGGCTTCTTATGCAGAAAAGTTCAAGGTTATGGCTGCTTATTCTAGGCATGCTATGTATGCTCCTGATGAGAGGTGGAAGATTGATCAGTTTCTTTTTGGTTTGAGGGCCGAAATTTCGCATAGCGTGTCGCAGAGGGAATTCACTAACTATGCTGAATTGTTACGACAGTGTTATGTGGCGGAGCATAGCTTAAAGAATGTGCAAGCAGAAGGAGAGTTGAGTAGGGTGAATCAAAGTGGTCGTGGGAGATCGAATCAACAATTTAGATCAAGGAAACAATCTATCAAAGGGAAGCAAGTTCAGAGTTCTAGGACTAATGCACCTCCTGTATGTCGTCTTTGTGGTAGGAATCATCAGGGAAGGTGTGGTATCGAAGGTGTGAGGTGTTATCAGTGTCAGAAAGTGGGCCACTTAGCGAGGGATTATCCTCAAAAGAGGAATCAGACGCAAGAGAAGAATATCGGGCGAGTGTATACCTTGGATGCGAGGAAAGCAAAGGGTGATAACTCTTTGATTGCTGGTACGTGTTTTGTGAATGGAAATCCTTGTTTTGTTTTATTTGATTGTGGGGCAACACATTCTTTTGTGTCGACTAGATGTGTGAAGCGACTTGGGCTGCAAGCTGTTCCTTTGTCTCCTCCTATGGTGGTTACTACCGCTATGGATGAACTGGTTGAGACACCATTGATGTGTGAAAATTTTGTTTTGTCTGTCAATGATAGAGTTTTCCAAATTGACCTTATTTGCTTACCGCTTAAGAAAGTGGATGTGGTTCTGGGAATGGATTGGCTTTCAGCTAATTCGGTATTTATCGGGTGCGAAGAAAAACTAATCATTAATCCATCTACCGAGGCTACTCCGAAGGATGTGTTAACTACTATTTTGGAAGGTATGATTAATTTCTTGTTTGAAAAGGAGAAGTCCGTTCTTTTTGTTCTTACTAAGGAGGAGAGTAGCAACCTTCAAGTTTTGAGTATTCCAGTAGTTTGTGAGTTTCCAGAAGTTTTCCCAGAGGATATCACTTCTCTTCCTCCGGAGAGGGAAGTGGAATTCTCTATTGACCTGGTACTGGGAAAGGCTCCTATATCCGTTTCTCCTTATCGGATGGCACGGCTTGAATTAAGAGAATTAAAGGACCAATTGTAGGACTTAATGGCTAAGCATTTTGTTAGACCTAGCATTTCACCGTGGGGAGCTCCAGTGTTATTAGTAAAGAAGAAGGATGGTGGAATGCGTCTGTGCATTGATTATCGTAAGTTGAATAAAGTTACCATTAAGAACAAGTGCCCATTACCAAGGATAGACGATCTGTTAGATCAATTGAAAGGAGCTGGTGTGTTCTCGAAGATTGATTTACGGACGGGTTATCATCATATTCGTGTGAAGAGTTCAGATGTACCAAAGACTGCGTTTAGAACCCGTTATGGTCATTATGGATTTTTGGCGATGCCTTTCGGTGTGACGAATGCTCCGGCAGTTTTCATGGCTTATATGAATCGGATATTTCAACCTTATCTGGACCAATTTGTGGTGATTTTCATTGATGACATTCTTATCTATTCTCGTGATCATCAAGAGCACGAAGAACACCTAAGAATCATTTTATCTATCATACAAGAGAGACAACGTTTTGCCAAGCTAAGTAAGTGTGAGTTTTTGATGTCGGAGGTTAATTTTCTTGGACATGTCATATCTCAGGGAGGTGTAGCGGTTGATCCATCAAAAGTTGAGGCAGTGATTAATTGGGAGAGACCGAAGAATGTGCCTGAAGTTAGAAGCTTCTTGGGATTAGCAGGTTATTATAGAAAGTTTATTAAAGGCTTTTCTCAACTGGCTTTACCGATGACGAGACTGACTCGGAAAGATTATTCGTATGAATGGGATTCGGCTTGTGAGCAAAGTTTTATAAGCTTGAAGGAGAGATTGACGACCGCTCCTGTTTTGGTTATTCCTGATCCTAGCAAGCCGTATGAGGTATATTGTGATGCATCGAAGCTGGGATTAGGAGGTGTTTTAATGCAAGATGGACATGTAGTGGCTTATGCTTCCCGACAGTTGAAAGTCCATGAAGAGAATTATCCAAGGCATGATTTAGAATTGGCGGCAGTTGTATTTACTTGGAAGGTGTGGCGTCACTATTTGTATGGTGTACGTTTTGAGATGTTTAGCGACCACGAGAGCTTAAAGTACCTCTTTGATCAGAAAGAGTTGAACATGCGGCAAAGGAGGTGGATGGAATATTTGAAGGCTTATGATTTGGAGTTAAAATATCATCCAGGTAAAGCAAATAAAGTGGCGGATGCATTGAGTAGGAAGGTGTTGCATAATGCCGAGTTTATGATGCTAGAGTATACTTTATTGGAAAAATTTTGAGATCTAAATCTTCAATTTGTTTGGACTCCTAATGGTGTGATTATGGGGAATTTGAATATCAATTCTACTCTTAGGGAAGAAATCCAACAAGAGCAAGGGTTAGATGAGAAGTTACAAGAAGTATTAGTACAACCGAGTTTTGTGCGAGCTACCGACGGAATTATTTTGTTTAACCAAAGGATTTGTGTTCCGGATAACACGGAGTTAAAAAGGAGGATTTTGGAAGAAGCGCATAAGGGTGTTTTTACTATACATCATGGTGCTTCAAAGATGTATCAAGATTTAAAGAGGGACTATTGGTGGTCCGGGATGTAAAAGGATAGTGCGGTATATGTGTCGGAATGTGCGGTGTGCCAACAAGTAAAGATTGAACACCAAAGACCGGGTGGCTTGTTGCAACCTTTAGAAATTCCGGTATGGAAATGGAATAGTATTTCTATGGACTTCGTCGTTGGACTACCCGTACTCAGGGTGGTTATGATTCAATTTGGGTAATTGGGGATCGGTTAACGAAATCCGCGCATTTCTTAGCTGTGAAGACTACCTACAAGGTGAGTCATCTCGCGAGGTTGTTCATTTAGGAGATAGTGAGATTGCATGGTATTTCCACTAGTATCGTTTCGGATAGAGATCCAAAGTTTACTTCGAGATTTTGGAGAGCATTTCAACAAGCTATGGGAACGAAGTTGTGTTTGAGTACGTCTAATCATCCCCAAACAGATGGTCAGACAGAACGGACAATATGAACGATGGAAGATATGTTGAGAGCTTGTGTACTTGAAAGTAGAGGAAATTGGATAGAACTTTTGTCGTTTATTGAGTTCTCTTATAATAACAGTTATCATGCAAATATTGGTATGGCACCTTATGAGGCATTATATGGAAGGAAGTGTCGGACACCGTTGTGTTGGGCAGAAGTTGGTGAAGATAGAATGTTGGGACCCGAGATTATTCACGAACTACGGAGGAGATTAGGATGATCCGTGCTAAGGTCAAACAAGCACAAGATCGTCAGAAGAGTTATGCAGATAACCGTAGAAGACATTTAGAATTTGAAGAAGGCGATCACGTGTTTTTGAAAGTTACTCCGAGATTGCGGTTGAAAAGACCGTTTCGGTCGCGGAAGTTAAGTCCGAGATACGTGGGACCGTATCAGATTTTGGAAAGAATTGGTGAAGTAGCTTATAGATTAGCCTTACCGCCTTCCTTATCGGAGATGCACGATGTTTTCCACGTATCTCAGCTTCGAAAGTTTGTTCCAGATCCTCTTCAGCCAATTCTACCCGATGCTATCGAGATAGAAGCAGATTTAACGTTTGAACCTCAACCGAGTCGTATTGTGGGAAGAGAAAGAAAGATGTTAAGAAACAAAGACATTCCTCTTGTTAAGGTGCAATGGGATATGACGCATCTGGGGGATGCTACTTGGGAACTAGAATCGGAGATGCGGGATGCTTACCCTCAACTGTTCAGGTAATCTTTTAAATTCGAGGAAGAATTTCTATTTAAGGGGGGAGGATGTAATACCCCGTAAATTATTCCACTTGGGATAATATTATTATGGTCAACTGGGTTCTGGTTTGCTCTGAGAACACTACAAGAAAATCACGTTTTAGCATTAAAAATATAGCGTCGGCCACGACGCCTACGCTATTAGTGCCGGCTAAGTGTCCCCATAAGCCGATGCTACGAAGGAAAAATCATTTTGCTTTATTTTTTTAAAAGATCATTAATAGTAGCGTCGGTTGTAGCCGACGGTAGTCAACAGTCGCTTGAAAGTATATTTTTTTTATTATTTTAAACATGGCGTCGGCTAGGGTCGACGCTATTATTGATGCCAAAAAATTTCATTTCCCCGCCCCATTTTCATTTGCCTCTTTTTCTATATTATTATAAATAATTATTTATTTTTTAACTGTTGCGTCGGCCGTGGCCGACGCTACTATTGGTGCGAAAAAATTGCAGTTCCCCACCAAATTAATAAACTAAAGTTTTTATTAAATAAAAATTATAAAGTATTTTCGTCTCCTTTCTTTCTTTTTTTCGTCTCCTTCAACCTCAAAAATCCAGAAATCATTCCCGTCACAAACCTAAAAATCAAACCCAAAAATCATTCCCAAATCATTCACAATAATCTCTTAGGGTTTGTTATTTGATTTTGAGTTTCAGATTCTCGTTTCAGTTCTTCTCATACTCACTGTTTGTCATTGTTTTAGGTTCTCGATTCAGCTTCTCATCGCTTCAAGGATTTGTCTCTTTGATTCTCTTCATCAAAGAAAACAATTTTCAGGTTCGAATCTCCCTTTATTCGTCTTTTTGATTCGTCGTTTCGATTTGTCGAACCGATTCATTGTTCGGATTCTCCGCTTCGATTCGACGTTTTGATTCATTTTTTTAGGATGTTGTTGCTTTCTATGTTAATGTGTTAACTGGTGTGAATGTTAGGATATTGGTGACAGTTAGCTTCAAATCTGCTACAGAAAGAGGCCGCGATTGAAGAGAGAAACCGAGACGAACCAAAAAAGCAGGAACAGCTGAGAACGAGTTCGAATTGTTAAACTGTGAGTGACTTAGCTGTTAGTTTAAATTGTTTATATGTTGATGCAAAATCTGTTAAGTTCATTAGTCATGCTTCTTTCATATGTTGCACAATTCTGATAAGTTGTAATAGTTCATTAGTCATGCTTGTTTATATGTTGATAGACTGTTGCACAATTCTGATAAGATGTAATAGTTGGAATAGAATAAGTATAGTATCATACATTATTAATTCAAGTTTTGGGTGCATGAATACCACATACCTTAGCTGTAGGAGGTTCAACTTGGTGGTATTCAAATTGAAAATTAAAAGGTTTGATATCTTTTTGTACAATGTTGTGATAACAGAGGTATGTCTGTCCAGAAAGAACTTAACATAGAACAGACTGCAAGTACAAAATGTAGAAGAAATTTGAGGTAGAAAACAAAGCATTATACTAGAAACAATAGTTTACTAAACATCACTTACTCTTTCAAAATTTTCAAGACTAAGCATAGAATTGTTGATGAATCTTTTAATATTTAGGTTAACATTCTAAAAAACAAGACACTAGTCTTCATCAGTAGCCAGAACTCCTATATAACAGTAGTCTGCTAACCGCAACCTTGTCTTCATGTCTGTGGTATCATCAAATCAACTTGAGTTGCAGATTCATGCACCTGAGAAGAGATGTAGAATCCCGAGTCATGTAGAATTGTTGATGAAAATTGTTGCTGTAAAAGATGACATGTAGAATCCCGAGTCTATACCATAATTGCTTGATGTATCTGTCAAGACAGAAAAAAGTTACAAACGATTAAAAACCTAACCAGACGGTTTAATCGATTAAACCGTGAACTGTCACGGCATACCAGAATTGTCTAAAAGACTAACTCCAGAGTGCTGCTGCTCCATTTGATGTACATAAGCAGACATAGTTTCAAGCTATAATAACACAATAAAAATTTGGTCATCATTCAAAACGACATGGTTGAAATTTCAGAAGGGTGCAACTGAAACCTTACCATAAAAAGAAAAAAATAATCAAAGCCAGTTAAAGATTTGACATAACACAAAAAAAGTACCAGAGAAAGACATTAATGAGGCCCAAAACAAAATGTGGGAGATAGATAATACGAGAATGGAGGATTTACTAGAATGCGTGAGAGTATATATGTTTTGTCATTGTCTGTTGTGTGTGAGTCACTATATGAAGGAAGCTTCCTTTGTTTTTTTATGTGCCTTTCCTTTCTTATGATGCCCTTGTGTGTCTACACTTAGTGGAAAGTCGTTAGTTTTTGCAAAATTTCAAATGCTAATTGGAAGAGTTATGTGTAAGTGATGTATGTTCCTGTTTATGTTACTGCTTTTACTTCAGCAGAGTTGAGTTTAGTTTATTTAGTTACTTCAGCAGAGTTGAGTGGGAAAGTTAACAGTCCATGATATTTTGCAGCATACCACATGTCTAAAAGCTAACATGTTGGTGTATAATGTATGCATATTAGGGACAATTAAAATTGTCATATTTTATTTCTATAAACTCTCACAATCAGTTTCACAAGTATTGAGAAGAAAGAGCTTAATGATGCTATTGTCTCTCGCTTTCAATGTTTACATTTCTTAAACATATTAATCCCGCCCGTCATTGTTTTAAGGTTTATTTACTAGTGTTTGTGAATTGGTACAAATTTTATTGTTCGAGCGGATAGTGAAACCATCTAATAGAAATAAACAAATTCAAATTTTGGTAATATGATGGCATGGGGTGAAGTGTTGTCAGATACCAGCCATGGCGGATATGTGGATTGCAGAGCCATATGTCGGAATTTTGGCTCTTTGACATGGTCCGCCATCAATAACATTGGGGGGTGTCATGTTGGGCTGTCTTCCTTATGCAAGCTTTTGCTAACTTATATTTTGCAAAAATTGCTTGTTGAACATGAAAATATTTTCCTGCTTCTTTACTCTTAAGTGGCAACTTAAAATTGATACTTTAGTATCTCACTTTTTGTTACACTTTTTTTTTCTCGGTTTATTTCCATTTTTCAAAGTTAAACCAATGAGTGGACTTTGTATGAAATTTTTTTGACAGATAGTTCCTAGGAAAAAACGGGATTTATACATGGTTGCAGCTATTTACATGGTGTAATTTGTTCAAATATAATGGTCATTAAATATAATGCAGGCTGGATTTACTGGGATTGGAGTTGGTGCTGCTTACTATGGTCTAAAGCCTGTTGTGGAGTTTATGACATTTAACTTCTCCATGCAGGTTAGTGTTTATCTCAATTGCATCCTTTCTTTCTTAAATTGAGTGTGCAATTAAGTGTGCAATTAAGTGTGATAGTTTTACTTCTTTTGGCACCACATAAATTTCTGTGTTTGGAATTTGTAAGCCATGCTCTTGATGAATAAAATTTTGTCATGAAAAGTTACCCGCCCTGATAGATCATTAGATTAGCATCTTATGAGTTATGTCTTCTGCGTGATAAGAATACACGTGTTACTGAGTTTTCAGATGATTATTTATTTGCCAAAAAACACATATTGGCTTCTCTGTGGATTTGTGTATACAAGATGATTTGTATTGAAAATTATGTATATATACAACACGATCACTATATTGAAGATTATGTATGCAAGACGAATTGTTCATTTAAGATGCACTAAATGCTCAAAAATTCAAAAGTTACCCAGAATTTTAGACACTATCACACTACCCTTTAATAATAAGAACTCATGATAAGACAGTATAGATGTATAATCCTTGAAAACCCTGGTAACTGAGGCAAAACAGTAAGCAAACTTCCGCAAAGAGCAAATAATGGCAGTAAGTTGCTGCAATATACTTAAACTTATGGAAATTGTGAATGCCTAAACTCGTGTCCATGACGACTACAATAATACATGTCACGCTACATGATTTTGAAAGGATCGGTATTTGTCACTTTTCTAAAGAAGAAAACGTTTATTCCTATTAATGGGAAGAATTCATCTTTATATTCCTATACTCTAGTCAAACAATTGGGATGCAACCGATTCTACGCCTAACAATTCGACCCACCTATAAATATCTCCTCTTAAGTTTTGGAGGAAGTTTCAGTATTCAGATATTCAAATATATAAAAATCTCTTGCATTTCTCATGCGAGCAGGATAATCCTTATATAATTTTCCACAAGTACAAACACATATTGTCCGCATTTTTTGCCAAGTATTTTAAAATGAGATGATACAATGTAATGAAATGTGTACAAACAGGTGTGAATCATGTGTTTTTGTCTTGCACAATATGAACAATATAACTGTTGTGATTAATCAAATTCTCTAATTTGAATAAGCTATTTAAATTATAGATTTGTTTAATTTTAAAACAGATCAATGATAATAACATTAAATTGAACTTTATCCAAAACAACCACAATCCTAACTTAAAATAAAAGATTAACTAAACAATCTATTGACCCCAAAGATTGACATATTGGTGAAGGTTTGAATTCTGAGAGCGTGTGCTCTTCTCACTTATTCTAACTTATATTTGTTTTTATGTAGAGAATGGATCGAAGTTGGATGTATGATAGAGTAAACTCCGATAGGTATGGTTTGAAAGATGAATTTGTTAGTGGAGTTGAAGAGTTTGTCAATAAAGCGATGAATCGACCTCAGTTTGTAAATGAAGGAGGGATAAGGTATCCTTGTGTAAATTGCGTCTGCATTCTCTTGAAAACGCCTAATGAGGTCAAACACCACTTGTACAAATATGGTTTTTTGTCCAACTATTATACATGGACTGATCATGAGGAAGAGAATCAGAATGTGGATCTCGATGGTCAATCTAGTAGTGGCGGGAATGCTGGTGGGGATAATCTAGGTGATGAAGAACAATTTGATGCAATGAATGAAATGGTCTCTGATGTTTTCAGGCCATTTGTTAATGTCCCAAATGTGAATGCTAATATGGAAAACGAAACAATTAGTGAGGGTGAGGTACCAAATGAAAAAGCTCAACGATTTTATGATGAATTAATCTATGCAAACCAACCCATTTATGAGGGAGCTTCTGAATCCAGACTATCTATTTCAGTTAAGTTGTTGGCTGCCATGTCTAGTTGGCATGTTCCTCAAAAGGCCATGGATTTTTTCTCTCAAATGCTCGTTGATGTTTGTCCAACTAAAGAATACTTACCTGGAAACTATTACCAAGTGAAGAAGTTGGTGTCTAAGTTAGGATTGAAAGTTGAGAAAATTGATTGTTGTGTGAATGGGTGCGTATTATATTTTAAAGAAGATAATACCTTAACTCAGTGCAGAGTTTGTGGAGCTGCTAGGTATGTTCCTCGAGAGTGTGGAATGGGAAAATACAAAGATGTGGCAGTGAAGAGAATGTTCTATTTTCCAATCATTCCTAGGTTACAACGACTTTATGCTTCAAACGAATCTGCAGCTCAGATGAGATGGCATCGTGAGAACACCAGCAATCCAAATGTTTTGCGTCACCCATCTGATGGAAAAGCTTGGAAACACTTCGATGAAGTTTATCCCGATTATGCTAGTGACCCAAGAAATGTAAGATTGGGTTTATGTAGTGATGGATTTACCCCTTACATTCAAGCCTCTAGTTCTCCATATTCATGTTGGCCAATAATAGTCACACCATACAATCTCCCTCCCGAAATGTGCATGACCAAACCATACATGTTTTTGACTTGTCTTGTACCTGGACCGTACAACCCAAAAGTTAAAATAGATGTTTACTTGCAACCTTTGATTGATGATTTGCAGCTATTGTGGAAAGATGGTATTGTGACATATGATATCTCTATGCAGCAGAATTTTGTTATGAGAGCGCATTTAATGTGGACAATCAATGATTTTCCAGCATATGGTATGTTGTCTGGATGGGGGACACAAGGTAAATTAGCATGCCCTTATTGCATGGACAATACAGATTCTTTCACCTTACGATTTGGTGGAAAAAGTTGTTGGTTTGATTGTCATCATAGGTTTTTACCAATGGATCATCCTTTCAGAAAAAGTAAAAAGAGATTTACAAAAAGCAAGATTGTGAAAAAAAGACCACCACCAATGTTTACCGGCCATGATATTTGGGAAGCTATTCGTGATTTTCCAAAAGTCACAAACAATGTCTGGGCCACCAAATTTCCAGGGTATGGGAAACAACATAATTGGAATAAAAGATGTATATTTTGGGATCTTCCATACTGGAAGGACAACTTGTTAAGGCATAACCTTGATGTGATGCACATAGAGAAGAATGTATTTGATAATGTGTTTTACACTGTCATGAATGATCCTGCAAAATCAAAGGACAATGAGAAGGCAAGATTGGATTTACCTCATAACTGTTCACGTGGGGATTTAAAGATGCGCCCTCTACCTAATGGAAAGATGGCTAAGCCAAAGGCAAAATTTTCATTGACACCAGTAGAGGCAAAGTTAGTCTGTAGATGGATTAAGGAACTAAAAATGTCGGATGGTTATTCCTCGAATCTTTCTAGGTGTGCTGATGCTACCAAGGGTAGGATGAAGGGGATGAAAAGCCATGACTGTCATGTATTCATGGAGTGTTTGCTTCCAATTGCTTTTCGTTCCTTGCCCATTGAGATATGGAAGCCGCTAACTGAGTTGAGTCGTTTTTTTAAAGACTTGTGTTGTAATACATTGAAGTTGGAAGATCTTGTTAGGTTGGAAAAAAACATTCCCATCATCATATGCAAGCTAGAAAGAATTTTTCCACCAGGTTTCTTTGACTCGATGGAACATCTCCCGATTCACCTACCTGCTGAAGCAATCCTTGGTGGTCCTGTACATTATCGTTGGATGTATCCATTTGAAAGGTAATTGATGTTCAATTTTTGTAGATTAATCAAATGAAAAAACATTTTTTAATCGTTTCATGTGTAGATTGATGGGAGACTACAAGCGTTCGGTGAAAAATAAAGCAATGGTTGAAGGTTCAATATGCACTGCCTACTTGCACAGTGAAACTACTCATTTTTTCTCTCACTATTTCAAGACCTTTAATTTGGTGCCAAGTACAAGTCTAAGGAACGATCCTCGATCAGATCACGAGAATTCCCAACCAAGTCTTTCAGTTTTTAGTAAATGTGGTCGTCCTAGTGGAAAGGCTCGACTCTATTGGTTGATAGATAAGGAATGGAAGTCTGCCCACGTGCACGTCCTAATCAATTGTGACGAGATTAAGCCGTATCTCGAGTAAGTACATTTTTGTAAGACAACTGCGTTGTTCTCAACCAATTTTTATAAATACACTTATCAATTTTATGATCGATGTCAGATTGTTTATGCAATATCATTCTATCAATGAGGAAGATGCTTCCGGTCTTATACACGAGCAGTTTCCTTCATGGCTAAAAGACTATGTTAGTATATTTCTCACAATTTATATTATGTGGTTGACAATAAACAATCTCTAAGGTTAGATATATATTTTTAGGTGAATGATGAGAGAAATGGAACAACTAGTCCATATCTGAAGGCCTTAGCTCTCGGCCCTAATCCGAAGGCAACATCATGGAACATATACTTTGTTAATGGGTACAAGTTTCACACTCAAGAATGGAGTCATGGTAAAAAGACTACTAATTGTGGGGTACATGTTAAAGATGTTACAAGTGGAGGAGAAAACGATTTTTTGGCATCATCCAACGTATCCTTCAATTGGAATACCATGGCTTAAGCAACAAGATTTCCCTATTTTATTGTGATTGGTTTGATCCTACAAATAATACTGGCACAAAAGTTAATATTGAGTACAACATTGTTGACATTAAGATGAATAAGCGATATCGTCAGTATGACCTGTTCATTCTTGCACAAGAAGCAAAACACGTTTATTATGTCCCATATCCAGAAATGTGTAGGAATATGAGTGGATGGTGTGTAGCAATCACCACAAAACCAAGGGGTTATGTCGAGATAGACAACACCGGGGATGCAATTCCTTATCAATCTGATGAAATGTTACCAGTTGTGCCTATTACAGAAGTTGAAGAAATACATGGTTTAGCTGATGGAGGGTTAATTGACGTGGTTGAGCCAATAACAATGACAACTAACCCAATGACTCAAGATTGAGAGAACATTTTATCTTGTTTTTATTATAGACTTTTATGCACTTGTTTTGTCAAACTTATTATCAATTTGTTTACCAGTTTGTTAGATTGGTTAACTAGTAGTTAATCTGTTGTTGGCTTTAACTTTATGTAGTTATCCATTTGTATATGTACTAGCAGTTTGATCTGTTGATCATGAAAAAATTACTTTCATATTTTATGATTTATCTTACTTCCTTCATCTTTCTGTTTTTATCATTTCTCTATCAAAAAGACAAATGTTGCACAATAATCACAATCTTTCAATTCAATTGCTATGCTTGTATGTAAATATGCCTGTAGTTTTTCAATATGTTACTCAGTTGTGATGATGACTTTGGGCTAATATAATTGTGCATTGTTACTCAGTGTTGGTAGCTTTGAGACAATTTTATTGAAATGACCGGACAAAACGGAAAGAGAAAAGCACCATCGAGCACATCTAAGTAAGATGACTAAACCTTTTCTCCTATTTGTTTTTTTGTCCTAGTCAAATAATAATGCTTGGATTTATACTTATTTTTTTAATGGTTTCTTTGTAAAAAAGAGTTGTTGATAGGTTATGCCGTCAACGACAGATTCCACCTGGGACTATTGCTATAAACAATTCTCGTAAAGTCCATAGCAAACCTGGTTCAACGAACCCCCCACCACCACGTACTAAGAGAAACCCACCACTGTCTACTCAGCCTCCACCATTAATTCTAACAAAACCAACACCATCACATACTCAGCCTCCACCACCTACTCAGCCTTCACCACCTTCGCCACTTACTCAGCCTCCAGTACCGATTCTAACAAACCCAACACCACCACCTACTCAGCCTGAACTGGAAAACCCGATTTCTGAGGAGTTCATATTCATTCCTACTCCAGGATATACTCAGCCTCAGCCTCAGCCTCAGCCTCAGCCTCAGCCTCAGCCTCAGCCTCAGCTTCAGCCTCAGCCGCAGCCACAGCCTCAGTCGCAAAGTCCTCCCCAAACACTTTCTAATGAAGAGCAACAACACGACGGTGGGCAAAAACCGAAGATTTATATTGTGGAAAAATCTAATGCGTAAGTGTAATACAAGTCCAATTTATATTTCTCTAAATTCTCCTTGTTCAAGTATATTCCTCTAAATTCTCCTTTGATAGTGTTTTGATAGTTTGTTTGCTTCCTCCATTTTGGTATCATACTGTCAATGAGTGTTGCATTTGCATTATTAAAAACTCACTCATTTAAAGTGAATAAACATACAATCAAAGACTTAATTATGTTTGTAGATTCTTCAATAAACTATTTAATTACCAACCATAATTAAACCATTACATTACAGAGTAGTGCATGTAGTCATTAACAGAAACAAAATAAAACATTCACAATGGATAATTTAACAATTAAATTTATTCAATAGCAACTTTTTGTTATTTGCCTGGACAGGTAGCAAGGATTTTATTGATGAATTGGGTCAACATTCAGACTGGTTGATTAGGAAAGGGAATCATATTAGCTTGTGGTTAGACAATAGGTATTATCAAAGTGTCGTTAACATCATGCAGGTTCCTTCTAACTTGCGTCATAACTTGAAGGCCATGTTTCAGGATATCATTGAGGGAAATTCCATAATCCTACCTCCAAGCTTGGTCTAGATATGCTACGATCTGCCTCATCTTATCACATGTGTGTTCATCTATCCATTGAAAGGGATGTGAAGGTTTAAGAGCCAGCTAGTAACATGGAGCTATCAGTCAAAACCACATATGGAATTATTCAATTCCACCCTTAAAATCAATTCTATTTTGGAGATTAACTTATGGTAAATTGTCAACAGATGACAATTTGTGTTTGACGAACCTGCATATGCCCTTTTGTTGTAGTTTGTGCTCAGATAAGGGGGAGACTTTGAAGCACTTATTTTTTTAATGCAGATTTTGGTTGCTTGAAATCTGTATCCGAGTAGATTCTGGTTGCTTGAAATCTTGGGCAAGAAGATGTCCATTTTGCTAAATCTTGAACACCTGTTATTTCTGTTATTTTCCTGTAGTACTTTTTGTTAATGATGTTAATTAGTACTTTAATAACTGATTATTGTTCATTTCAATCTTTTAGTTTGTTTGTTGAGTTAGTTAGTTGTATTCAATTCTATAGAGATAGGTTGTGAGTAGGTTATGGAGAAGAATAGTACGTTTGTATGCGTTCACCATATTTATCATCTAATAATATTTTTGTTTATATGTAGGTTACATCCAAGTGATCTTGTTGCCGCAATGGTTCGAAAAGTTATTGAAAAGAATTATCGAGGAACCTTCGTTAATTATGGTGAGCTGAAACGTGACGGAAGAGATGCCGTGAGAAAGGAATGGTTCAATGAATTTAAAGTAAGACATGAAATTTGTTTTTTAGTAGTTTGATGATGATGTATACTATTGAGTTTTATTTATTATTTGTTTATTTTGTCAGAGGCTTGTGTGTTGGGACAATTGTGATGATGCAAATATGGAAGAATTGTTTCATCAGAAATGTGGAAAACGACTGTCTGATATACAACGAAAGGCTAGAGAAAAGGGGCGGAAGCCGGGTTGGATGGGTGTAGATACATGGACGTATCTTCTAGACAAGTGGAAGACAGATGAATTCAAAGTTGTATCCCAACAAAATAAGATTAATCGTGGATCTACCAAAGGTGGGGCAGTCCATACAACAGGTCGTAGAGCTCACCATGATGTTGCACTAGAATTGGATCACCTGAATTGTGGTATTGTAAAACAGGTCTTGATCATAACAGGTGGTTTGAGTGGCGCTGGTATAAAGCGAACGTGACGATTTCAAATTAAACCAAACCAACAATAATAGCAGTAGTGTCGGCCATACGACCGACGCCACCATCAAAATATGGTAATTTTAATTACTAGTGGCGGCCACGATGCCGACGCTAAAAGCAAAAAATACGCTGTCTAATAGGATTAGTGGCGGCCACGATGCAGACGCTACAAGGAAAAAAAATACGATGCCTAATAGTATTAGTGGCGGCCTCGTGGCCGACGCTAAAAGCAAAAAATGTGATACCGAAGGTTTTTAGTGGCGGCCATGTAGCCGACGCTACCAGCAGAAAATAAGTTGTCTAATATTATTAGTGGCGGCCACGTGGCCCACGCTATCAGCACTGGCTAATATTATTAGTGGCGGCCTTCTGGCCGACGCTACTATTGTATATCATGTTGGCTAAAAGCACGTGGCAAAAACTTTAATGACACTCTACCCAATTAAAAAAGGACACCTGCCAATGTTTAGCGTCCCAGGAAACCGACGCTAACGCACTAATTAGATATTTTTGGTCAGCAATTAGTGGGGGTTTAGTGGGGTTTTGGGCCGACGCTACATGAGTGTCACACAAAACGCCGACGCTAAAATTATTAACTTCCAGCTTTGGAAAGTCCACCCCGACACCCACTCTAAGCCGACGCTAAACCACTTTAGTGTCGGTATTTTTGTATTAGCGAGGGCTTTTTGGCCGACGCTAAAACTGTGTTTTCTTATGGTGGAATTTATTGGATAAAATAATTAGCGTAAACTGACGAACTCAGAATTGATCAGAGTAATATTATTGAACTCTGAGGTTTTATCAATTGGTGCAATTGAGCTAATTTGGACATTTAGTGGTAATACTAACAATGATATTTTTCTATATCATTTCTTTTCCTCTCATTTCCAAACATAGAAGCTTTTGAGAAGAGAAGGAAGGAAAGAAAGGAAAGGAAAGGAAGAGAAAAAGAGGAAAAAGTCCAAGAGCTCAAGATCATCAACCAACATCAACTCTTCATCATTTCATCTCAGCTTCTTCATCATCATCTTGTAATCCAGGTGGGTTCTAGTTAGAGACTTTAGTGTAGAATATCCGGAGGTTTTAGAGTTAGGTTGGTTTTGTGAGAAAATGAACAATTTTACCAATCAACGGAATCTAACGGATAAAATGTGATATAAATCGTATAGAACAACCATTATGCATGTATAGTCATCTGTTGATAATAGTCATGATGTTTGATTATGTTTTGAATGATTTTAAGATGGAAAAGTATCAATTAAAACAAGAATTTTTGCCTCTGAGCCCAGAGTAACCGGTTAACGTGTGGTTGTTAACCGGTTACCCTTTGTAAATTTGGGGTTTTTACGCAGGAAATGAGTTGAGTAACCGGTTAACACATGGTGAGTAACCGGTTACCCAAATGTGTCTCTAACTCTCATTTTGATTCTGAGTGAACAGTGAGGCTTGAAGTAACCGGTTAACGTGTGGTTGTTAACCGGTTACCGTTGTTTGTTTTATAAAAATATTTTCTAAAATTCATATCTTTTGACTCGGGTGTCCGCCGATTTAAACATTCTTTATATCGATATGAAGCTATGAAAGAGTTCTATGCTATGGAATGTGAAAATATTATTTATGAGATGGTTTTGGTCGATTCCGGGAATGAATCGGAATTGAGTAAATTATGTAAAAATGGAACTTTCTAAATCCATAACTTGTGTTCCGATTATCCGTTTTGAACATTCTTGGTATCGATGGGAAGCTATTTAAATGTTCTTTATGATTGTAAAGGAAAACATGTGTTTATGGAATGAATTGATAAGACAAGAGAGGTCTTAAGGCTAATATGGTCGGGGGGATTGTCGAATACAATCCCGTTTGTGAGTGTGATCACGTAATCGTAACCGGTTATTTTTGTGAGTGCGTTTCATGGGACTCGAGCTCCTCTGAAACATGTGCACAACTACTTAGCAGGTTTGATTCCCGCGTGCAGTACGAATGGCGCTCTGGGAGCGTATGCTTGTGACGGTTAATGGCCCATGTGAAGTGACGGTTCATAACAGTTAATGGCCCCTAGAACCCGAATCCTTTCGTATGTTAAGTAGGTTACCAGGATCCATGACTCGGGTCGACATCTAGACGTAGAAGCGGACGGGAAAAGGGGATGCCTTGGTGTGGTTATCGATTAGTGCTATAGTGAGTTAACGAGACTCACGAATTTGGATCCATATAGTGTGTGTGAGTACTCAAAGTCACTTCCCTTCCCTTTTGACTTGAGTTAGGCTTATTAGAACCTCTTAAAGCCGAGAGGACTTTAAGATAGGGAACTCACTGAGATTTGATGTATCTCACCCCACTGTTGTTGTTTACATCACAGGTACTGCAGGTTCCGCGAAGGGTAAGGATAAGGCTGTGTGATTATCCTTACTTATCTGATGGCTTTGCTTCCGTTGTGGAGTTTTTTGAGATCGTTGTCGATCTAGTTATTAGTTTCTTTTTTTGGAACATCTTGTATATATACTTATGCCAGAATTCTTTGTGTTTAGGTGTTGGGGCATGTATATGTATAATGTGTAAACTAAGGACTTATGATATTTCAGTACCAAAAGTATATTCATGTATGATATTAATGCTTTGATGTATTATATTATGGATGGGCTTTACAGGAAAAGGAAAGAGAGAAACGAGAAGGAAAAAGATGATTGTTGTAAGAAAGGAGAAGATGAATGAACGCTGCTTTAAAGTCGTTGATATTGAATTTATTATGCACATATAGTATAAAAATTACTTTATTTTTTCATCTTTGTTTGATTTTAATTTGGTGCATTATCACTCTATTTTGTAGTTTGAACATTAGATTTTAAGCGATCTCGCCAAACGAAGAGAAGTTGAAAGGATAACTTGTTTTTAATATATATATATATATATATATATATATATATATATATATATATATATATATATATTAATTTGACGGTATTTTCTTCTTTATCTTACCAGACAAAAGACGAGGGTGAGAAAAAGAAATTACATTAGTTGTCTCTTTATTCATTAATTAGTAAATAATTTGTGCGCACGCACATGTTCTTGTCTAATATGCACATTTTTTCACTAATGTAATAAGTTGTTGTTTATAAAAATATTTATATCAACAATACAATTTTTTATGTTTATAAAAGTTTTTTATCTACAATATATTTTTTCACGTTTATAAAAATATTTGTATCATTAATACACACTTACTCGTTTATAAAAATATTTGTATCAACAATACACTTTTTCTCGTTTATAAAATTTTTGTATCAACATTATTTTTTTTCCATTTATAAAAAATATTTGTATCATCAATACACTTTTTCTTATTTATTAAATATTTGTATCAACATTATTTATTTTTTTTATGAACAATGCATTTTTTTCTCGTTTTAAAAAAATATTTGTATCAATTTCTTTCATATAACTAATTAACTCTATCATTTCTAATTTAACATATTTGTACCAAAAAAATATCATCCAAATTGTTATCATTTAAAGTTTTTGTAAAAAAATTAAAATTTTTTAATTTTATCATTTAATTGATTAAAATTATTTAATGTGAGAATCATATTGCTTTTGTGGAATATTGGTAAAAACCTAAAATGGTTAATTATTATGACATTTAATAACAAAAGATAATTAAAAAAACAATCAACATAAGAACACAAAATAAATATGAAAACATACAACAATCAAAGTTAAAATATTAATTATCTATTTAATTAAGGCAAGATACTGTGAGAAAGTTAAACTTATTAAAATATTCACACTCTTTTCCGAACTCCTAATTTGTTTCCTATATTTTAGTGCATCCTCAAATTTTTAAAAAGTATATAGTTATTCTTAAATACTTTTTTTTTAATAAGAAAAATATATATAACTAGGATACTAGGGGTATCCTAACCCGTTTACAAAAGTAGCACCGGCCCGACACAAGCGAAAATCCTACAAAAAATCGCACGGTGCTTTGTACCAATCGTAGTAATTACAAGTAAATGATTTTGTAAAATTTTTTCCTATCCACCACCAAGAAACTAGAATAATCTTGTGAACTAACTCATCTAGATCCCACAAGCCATCGTTAAACATAATGTTGTTTCTGCAATTCCACAACACCCACCCCACCACCAACCACAACCCCAAAGCATTTTTCGAATTGACACCACGAGAAGAACAGCCCTGCAACCATTTTCTAAGATGACAAGATATTCCGTCGCTGTGAAAAAACGTCAAACCCACCCAATTGAAAACTTTAATCCACACCGACTGACTTTTGTGACATATAAACATCAAATGAGACGCACTCTCGTCTGCTACAAAACAAAAAGGGCAAACTATATCATGGGTGTTGGAAAGGATACCTCTGTTGGCCAAATTAACACGAGATGGTAATCTATCGTGAATGAGACGCCACCCGAACAGCAATACCTTTGCAGGAGCAGTGGCATCCCACAACAATTTGAACATCTCCCCGCCTGTGGAATGAACAACGGCTGGCAGCACATCCGTTTTCAATAACTTATAAGCAGAGTTTGTCGTGAAAGTAGAGGAAGGATGGAACGGCCAGACCAAACTGTCAACGACTTCCTTGTTCAGAGAGACAGCAGCCAGGCGGTGCAGCAGCTCATCAAGATCCCGTTGCTGACCGCTATCTGGACTATGCAAATCACACCCAATGTTCCAAACCCAGTTATCACCAGCCCACGCTCCGTTATCCGCAATGAGGGAAAATCTTTGGTGTGCAGAACGATAGAGGTTTGGAAATATGTTTGCCAAACAGTCCTCACCTAACCATTTGGAATGCCAAAAAGAAATGCGCTTCCCGTTACCAACTGTAACATCTAGCAAACCGAAGAACGATAACGTGCCGAACGATTGAGAAATGGACCGTAAATCACGCCACCAAAGAGAAGCCGGAACTCTGTAAGGTTGGGGTTCACTTATACTCAGATGTTGAACAAAATTGAGACCGTATCTAGCCACCAAAACATTATGCCACAAGCTGTCGGTATGATGAGCACATTTCCATAACCATTTAGAGAGGAGTGCCGTGTTGAAATACCGTAAATCCAAAATCCCTAGGCCACCATCATTCTTATCTTTGCATATAATACTCCAATTAATCCAGGCCATGCCTCGCGACCAAATACTTTTTAACTCATTTTAATCAACTACATATGATCATAAACACAAATAATTGAAACACAGTTCATATCCCTAAAACACATTACTCATCATAATTCATAGAGAAAACAAATATCAAGAAGACAATGAACAAACAAATACTACGGCATATGAAGATAACATCGAATGTCATTTGTTACACAATCGTGACCATCAGCTACTGCATATATATATATATATATTTTATAAGCTAAAATATATTAATCAGGGATACAATTGGGGTATCCCAGCCCGTATACATCAAAAGCCTCTCTAAAAAACAAGGCCTACAAAAATTCACTAGGGTAATTTACCCAAGTGTAATAGTTACAATTGTGAGCACTATTGTGATTCTTTCCTATCCACCACCAAGAATAGATAACTATACGATTCGAAATCGTGTCATAATCCCAAAACTCGTCTCTAAATAAAATGTTGTTTCTAGATGACCAATTGATCCAACAAATTATAAGGCATATTCCGACTGCATTACCGATTAAAACATTATTTCTAGCACACCCCGATACCCAACAAGTTAAGTGATTCAGCATATCTCCCACTATAATCTCCGAAATGCCCAACCAGTTACATGCGAATTTCCATATCAGACTGGCCTTATGGCATAAAAATAGAACATGATCCACAGTTTCCTCCACTAAGAAACAGAAAGGGCAAGACTTTTCATGTCTTTTGGTGATTATTCCTCTACGGGCGAGATTGACTCGAGTTGGAATTCTCTTATGTAGCATCCGCCAACCGGACACTTTCACCTTGAACGGGATCTGTGCTATCCAAATAAGTTTGAAAGCAGCTCTCAAATCCTCCCGAAAAATCGTGACAGAATATGAAGTAAACATCTTACGGTGGTTGAGAAAACAAGACAAGAAATCCTAGGGATGAGGTGGGGATACAAGTCATACAACAACATAAGCCTCTGGTGGCCGCTCGATCACCACCCGACGACGTGGAGGTGAGGAGGAGGAGGAGATGGTGGTGAAGGGCGGTGTAGGAGTGAAGAACTCCATTTTTGAAATAATTTTATAGTTTGAGATGATGAAGATGAGTTTGAGAGAGAAGAGTGTGAATTTTGTAGTTTGTTCTGTATTTATAAACAACCTATGCTTTGTCAACAAAATTTAATTAGTTTACCTAAGTATATTTATTTTTTCAATTGTAATTTTATAATTTTGTATGTTATTTTACTTTTAGTTTTTATTCTATTTTGAAAAGATAGTTGAAATAATTTCTAACTTGTCAATGATGAAGGCTCGTGTGGTTCTCTAAAGGCCAATATAAATGATATTAAGATAATTTTTTATTTTATTTTTGTGAGTATTATTTGATAGTTAGAAATATCTACTATTTTTGTAGTGGTTTGAATTTTATGAATTATGAAAGAATATATTGTGCAGTAACCAGTTTTAATTAAAGTTCTAAATATCTATAATAATGAAATTTGTAGGAATAGATTCGATTTTTTAAAAATAAAAAAATAGATGTTTTTATTATTCAATATAGTGATATAATATTTATTAAAAGTGAATAAGTTTTTTGTGAAATTTTAAATTTAAAAACTCTTATACAGTAATTTTTTAGGAATTAAAAATAAGCATTAATTAAAGGATTTGTAGGTATGTAGGACACCACATATCCGTATCCATCTGGCATGTGAATATCAGATAATATCAGATGGTCAGCCGAAAAGTCGAAGTGTGGTTGGGCCTAACTCAACCTTACAAAACCGGTTGGTAGAGTGAGGATTGCCCCCACTTAAAAAGTCATGTTCATGCCATATATTGTCCGATGTCGGACTCCTAACTCACCCCCTCACGCCCAGGCCTGAACATCTGGTGCGTGGAAATAAATGGTGGATGGCCCGATAGCGGAAACCATAGAAGGTGGTCCACCAGATCTTAAACCAGGCTCTGATACCATGTCAACAATGGCCAAATACTTGTAACAGAAAGCAGTTACAACAGTTACAGTGTAACAGAAAACAGTTAGCTTGCTCATCGAAGAAGAAGAAATGAAAAAATGCTTATATGTTGTATTCAGCTCACATTTACAATACAAGGATAAGGTATATGTACAATGAAAAATGAGCCTATTACAACAAGCCAGCTCAGTAATAAAATTACATTATCTAGAAATAAAGGAAAGCTATGTAAATAAATGCAAGCAGTAAGTAATGTAAACTAATATGGACGCGTAATTGTTAATCAAATTGAAATGAAAAATGGTAAAATTATAAAAATAGTTATGATTGAAATTGAAAATTTGTATTGATAAGTATGAGAAAATGTTGTGTGTTGTAAAAGATAATTTTTTTACCCAAATACCCAACTTTTTCAATTTTAATCCCAAACTAACCTACGTTTCAAATTAATTCTCAATATACCCCACTTTCCAGTTACTTGCGGATTTATCTGTAGATTTGACATTACCTGCGAATTTACCTACGGGTTTATTAAAAATCTGCAGGAAAATCCGCAGGTAATTGGAAAATTAAGAGAAATATAGGTAATCGAAAAATTTAAGAACAATATAAGCATATTACCTGCGAATTCTATAGTACCTATAACATATGTGAGATAGGTCTTGTTTCTCTTCTACCTGTCAAATATATGTTGTAACAAAAGGTGTCCATATTGTAGATGATTACTATGTGTTGTTCCAAATGTAACATACATCCAAGGATGGAACTTCAAGCTGTAAAGTTAATCGACACACTACTGCTGCTGCATGCCAACCTTTACGACTTCTCCCGACAATATATAATTTTTCATCAACTATTGTTGTTGCATGCTCATGAGCTTTGTCTAATAAGAGCTTCAGGTTATTCCATTAACTGCTACTACAGAGCTACATTCTCTTGTTAAAAAGAGTATCTTCTAACTATATGAACCAAATAAACCTTAATTTACTAACCGAAGAACATCAGGTGGCCGGTGCTACAGGATCAACAGACTTAAATAGAGAAATACCAAGTGCGGTCGAATCATCTGTGGCAGCAGCATCTTTTAAATTTAGAATACACTGAAGAGCCAATTCACGCATTTCTCGAAACTCTTGATCGGGATCATAATCCAAACTATGCTTCAACAGTGAAACATTACTATATGAACCAATAGCGCCAAGTACTTCAGCTGCCTAAGAGTGACCATAACAAACATTACTGTCTAAATCTCAACCTGGATTTTACAATGATATACAAAATGTGGGATATTTATTTGTCTTGCTTGATACAAGGAACGCGCATGTACTTAATTCCTACATACATTCAATTAAAATGGAAAAAGAAGAAAGATCAAGCACCTGAAGTATGTACTGAAGTTCATATTCTTGGAATTTTGCACAAATTCCAAAATATCTGCAGAATATCATAAATTGGACATTATTGTTTAAAAATGAAGAAAACACTTAATATAGCATTTTAAAATTAAACAATTGTGAATAATAAAGTCAGGCATCCACACTCTTTTGCTGTCTTAGATAGACCAACAACTGATAACTCTTTGATCCAATGTGGCAATGGTGTTTTAGGGTCGCAACCAACATCCTTCTAATTAAACGGGAATGAAACAGTCAAGCTATAATGCCACAAATCTGCAAGAAAAAACCAGCATTGGTAAATCACAAACTAACTATTACAAAATACAAGCTATAAATATCTTGCTTCTCATTTCTTACCTGCATTGTTTTTCCCAAAGCCCATGTCATCTCCCAAAATTCCACTTTTACCCCAAACATGCAAGAAGTGAACCATCTAAGAATCACACAATTGATGTTCCTATTGCACACTTAGGCTCAACATCTGCTTCAAGCAATGATAGAAAAATGGTTTCGCGGCTGGATATTGAGCTTGTCAGAAAAGCATAATGTTTGTATTATGATTTAAGACCATTTTTAATTACTATTCATAGTAATACAATCATCTTCATCCAAAAGTAGTGCAGAAAGTCCAATGATAAGAAATAATCATCTCCAATATCAAAATTTTTAAAATGTAGGATGCAGAAAGAGAATGGCCCTTCTTCACTGAAGGAAAAACACAGATAGCAAGTAAACTACTGTTAAGATCACAAAACCATAAGGTCCTGATCTAAGAACTAACATCAGTATTTTATAAACTAACATAAAACCAAATTAGAAAACAAAACAGTAAAGTAATGACTAAAATTTATCTATTAAATCAGAAGAAACATAAATTCAACAAATTAACGTTAAATTGAAACCAGTTAATAATTTGGAGAAGATGATGACTTTGTAGTATACATTTTCATAGCTCGACAATATCATCATCATCTCTGTCATTAGCATAACTAAAATTGGGAAATCTTGTGACAATTCATAAATAAATGATATATAACTGGAAAAACATCTGTGCCAATTTTTGCTGCAAAAAGTTCCTCATTTCAGTAAAATTATACATGAAGGGATAAAAAATCTGTTAGTACATGTATATGACATACTAACAGACCTGTCGTTCAGCAAGCTTTCCTCTTCCAGTAAAGTCCACTCAAAAAAGAGTAATCACAGGATCCACAATCTGCCAAAAAAGCTGTCAACTATCCACAATCATATTATTCCATATCAACCAGATTAAAATTACGAAATGAAAGAACTCATGAGCAAAAACAGCAAGACTTTAGGTCATTAAATTCTCCTCAGCATGATGCTTTAGCTCTTGAATAATGCCAGTAGAATAAATTAGATGCATCTATATTGTTAGTCTGATCCAGAGTAGGCAAAAAGTAGGGAGGCATTTGTTCCTCCAAAACCAAAAGAGTTTGAAATAGATACTCTAATTGGCATCTCCTTTGAAGCAGTGAAAGGCATGAAACCATCACCGAATACAGAATCTGGCTTTGTTAAATTAAGAGTTAACAGAGCAATTCCCTGTGATAAGAATAAAAGAATCACACTATTTGAGTAAACATACAGGGTTTGGTTATAGACTAAGCACAAATTCGTGGTGTTCAAAAATGGTTCACCAGCACTTCTATTATGCAAGTACACAAATTGCCAAAAAGTTGCTTACATGTTGTATTGCTAAAACAGAGAAAATTGCTTCAACCGCTCCAGCAACGCCTATGAGATGACCAATAGCCCGCTGAAATCAGAGAAATTGGGGAAAAGTCATGGACTTGATTCAATTTATCAATGTTCCCCCAATCCATATTTTCTTTTAAACATTTAATGGCATCTCAATTCTTATGCATGAGAGTTTTCATCTAAGAGGGGGTCAGTACATAGATTAGAAAGCCAAATAGATAGGCATATAACTTGTTAGTCATGCAGCCTGCAACCACCCTTACCTTGGTGGAGGAGAAGGCTAAAGCAGAAGAGCTAACATGGTCAGAGAATACGGTTTTTATAGCATTAGCTTCTATTGCATCACCTGTAAAAAGAATTATGATGAGATAATTCATGATATAAGCATAATCATCCATTCATGAAGTATTCAAACATAATAAACATTCAAACTTAAATTGCTGGAATCAGTAAGGATCTGCTTCACTTGCCCAAATGTGTAGATGTAGCATGCGCATTTATGTAATCTACATCAGAAGGATGAAGACCTGACTGAAATTTATGAAAATGAAATCATTTAAAATAAAGATTGTCGAGACTATGGCTACATCATAAATGTAGAGAGAAAACAACAATAATACAATGTGGAATAAGAGTTTAATATCATTAAGACTTAATGTCTATTGTCTCCTAAATAGGCATCTGGAGCGCACTCAAATAATAACTACCAAAAGCATTTAAATATAAACTCCTTCGTATGATAATTTCATTCACTTGCATACTTTGCTAATATCTAACCAGTACTGGTTATGGCAAAAGTTTGGTCATCTTGTGCACACAACTTATAAGTTGTTACCGTGGCATAGCATAACCTTTGATTTCTGCAGTTGATAAGATCTCATTGTGACAACGAAACTAAGATTAGGGAGAAAATTTAGCATATCCTACAACAAATTACCTGACATCCCATAGCAACGAATCTCTGCATAGATTTTGGGTCCTCAATTTTTAGCATGCTCAAGTTCCTAAACAATAGGGGACACAAATAAACAAACAAGAAAGATCAGACTATAAACAAATAAGTGAAGAGGAATTTGAGGGATGGGTACACAAAAAATCTGCAGTATTGCTATACTCACACAAACCCATCTCGACCACTGTCAAATGGCCGTGATGCTTCCTATGGCATTGAGTTATACTTTGTAGTCAAGGCTCGGGACCTGCAAGTTTCAAATATCAGATTTTAAAGCATCAGAGAGACAAATGACAGATAACTAAGATGGTAGTTGGCACTAACATAAAACACAGGATGTTGGCTATAATTTACCTGCACAATCCTGCAATTGACAATGCGTCAATGCTCGACTCAGTCCCTCCAGTCACTATAACATTTGTATCCTCGAATTGAATCATTCCCATTGCACCGCCAATAGAATGTGATCCTGTAGCACATGTAACACCCCAATTTCCATCGCGAATAAATAATACATAAATAAAATCAGAGTAATTAAAAATTTATTTTTCCGACAAAAACAAGGATGTCACATTTAAATAAACAAAACATCATCCCTGCTCATAAATTTGATACATAGCATAAAATAGAGTACCCTCAAAGGGAAACTTTTTCCATATAAAAGGAATGGTCAATTATGGAATAAAGCGGAAAGATCCATAACCGACTTGTTTTACAAAATAAATAGTTTGATAACATCCAAATATATATACAAGGTAATACAAAATATATTCCACAATTATATACATATATAACATAATCGTTCCCCGACTCCCGTGCTACGTATCAGAGCAGACACCAAGACCTAAGCAAACGAAGATCTAACTCTTCCACTTGCCCCCACGCCTCTAAAGCTGACAATCTGCACTATGCCATAAAAAGCATATTCCAGCAGAAGGGTGAGAAATAACAACTAAACCAAGATTGCATAATAATATGCAAAAACACATAAATATCACATACACAGTTATTCTCACCTCACACATCACATACCAATGCATATAGCAAGCCACAGACGTATAACATGTTTCTAACAATCCAACCACATAGCATATAACGATTATACCAACATAATCACATAATTGCACATAAGGCATACAAAGTCATAGCATTTAGAAACACATCACACATCACATAGCATATGTCTATGCATAAAACATATTATTCACAACCAATGCATTTATCACATATGCACGTCAATTTACCAATCCAATCATCATTCTCAACACATATTCAATGATTTCACAATTTCCCACACATAATCACATAATCAATCAAACATATACCATTCAATACAATTGCACATAATTCATCTCATCAATCACAACCACATTTCCATGCACAATTAATTCATGATTTATGCAAATGTACATAGATCGACACAACGACTCTATGCACATGCCATGCGGTACCGACTTCCAATGTCACATGTCTCATCATCAGTTCACTCAGGAACTATTGGAACCTTCGCTCGTTACTGAGAATCTCAAGTAACTCCCCGTCGGGCCTACGATGTTCACCCGTCGCTTTAGGTCCTCAGGCAGCGCCTCATATTTTCGAGGCACACGACATTAAGGATTGCTTTAAGTCTCCAAAGGAGCACAGAATCGTCTATAACCATCGCTTTCGGTCCTCAGGCATCGCCTCATATTTTCGAGGCACACGATGTTATAGCTGATTCATCGCTTTCAGTCCTCAGGCATCGCCTCATATTTTCGAGGCACACGATGATATAACAGATTCCCTCTGGAATCAAACCGCCACTCAAGACGTTTCAACAATGCATATTATGATGTTTGGCATACAATGACTCATGACATTCACATTGCACCCACATACACATCCATAATCATGCATAAATCAACAATTACCACATATCGCATTTTCTTGCCCTTAGGCCACAAATCAACAACCACAACAATTACAACAACTTGTCACATGATTCAACATCATCACATTCATGCATTGCAAAACAATTCAAATAATGCATTTCAAACCATAAAGGCCACCGCACAACATACATTGAATTTCACATAACCAATGCATGTACTACACAACAACAACATTATCACAACATCGCATCACAACACCTTATCATAACATTTCATTACATGTATTCACATCATATACAGCACACAAGCGATACGTTATATAACAAAAGCATATAACATGATACCACATCAATCGCACACAAATACGATGGGAAAAGTCGACAAAACGACACGTTTTCAAAATCACGACTTAAATAAATCATCCACTAATCCCAAAACAATTTTTACAAGAAAGAACATTTCATAAGCTTACTAACTCTTCGAACGGGGACCAAAAAGGACTTACGGATCAAAAGTTATGAATTTTCAAAGTTTCGGAAATTTTTTACTTGTCTAGACCTGCGCGCTGAGCGCCCAGACCTGCGCGCTGAGCGCGAAACCTGCTACGAATTTCAGCCTTAAAACACCATTTTTAGACTTCCGGACATCCGTTTTCGATTCCGTAAAAAGCTGCGATCTCAGAATTCAACGTACTACAATATTTTCACTATTAAAAAGCCATCCAACACATTTTTCCATTTTTGACATATTTTAAAACATAATTTTATCATTGAATTCTAAATTCGAACTCGATCGAAACCGCGAGAAAACACGCAAACCCCCATTCCCGATTAAAACCAAACCTATACAAACACTACCAGACATATCCAAACACTTTTACTCGATCACAACATCAATTACACAAAAACATCAATATATCAAAAACTCAACAGTTACGAATTCGACTCGATTCAATCAAACGATCACTCTAAATCAAAACCCAACATCACACGACTCTACCACGCGATTTATTCCGACTTTCGTCCGTGAAAACATCGATTTCTATTCATTTTTCTCATTTCGACCTAGAATTGGAAACTAGAAAAAATAACCAAAACAATCCAGGAAAACATACACATATACATATACAAGCAAGATATAATCGAAACTTCTCACCCTCACCCGATTATTCGCGCTTGAAACGGAGTTCCCGCGATTTTCCTCTTTTCTCTTCTTCTCTCTTTCTTTCTTCTCCTTTCTCTTCTCTTCTTTTTCTTTTCTTTTTCTTTCCTCTCTTTTTCTCTCCACTTACTATTTATTCAAAATATCTAATCCCCTAAAAAGACCATTTTACCCCTCAACTCAAATATCTCGCAAACGCTCTCAAAATGCGATAAAACATAAACATACTGATGAATTATATTTCGGAAAATAAAAGTTGAAAAGAAGTAATAATTTAATACAAATATTTTATTTATCTGAGAAATTAACCAATTAGCAGGTAAAATACCATAATTCACACAATTCACAAAATTCAAATAAATGAAATATATAAATAGAATTAAACAAATCGGGGCGTTACAATTCTCCCCCACTTAGACATTTTCGTCCTCGAAAATCTAACCGATACGAACAACTCCGGATACGACTCTCGCATCCGACTAACAAACCAACATGCCAACTACAGGCACACCACGAATAACACAACTGACAAACCACCTCGCTAACAGCAGATACAACAACACGACACGACGACAACTACAACGACAAGATGCAAAGCCCATACAATGCACTTGACGACCAACTCACAACTCAAGGAAAACCACGATACCAACACACATGTTCACCTTAGAACCGAAACACAACAAGATCGTGACCCTACCATAGGTAACACTCCCCTAATTCCCCACAAAGGAATTAGCCACTCGCACTCGAACCAACACGATGGAAATGAGACAACAACACAAACAAGAACATAAAGTTCCACGACACCACAAGTTCTCAACAACATCAACAAAACCAGAACACCAACATCCTTGTCACACAACCATACTACAACAATGCTACCATTCACCAATCGAACATATAACCAAAACATCCATCTACATAGTAGCCCATGAATAATATTCAAACCTTTCACCTAACACTTCCATTCAGGAACATCCAATGGTCTCATCACTCTTACATATTCCCCATGTTCAACCTATGAACTCTTACCAGTCACACACACATATATGAAATGTGCCACATCACGCTTCCGCTGCGCACTCTGATTACTCATAACCATCAAAACTACCAATCTCACGTCCAAAGTCTAACTCTTTCTCATATTTGCCAAAAATCACTGTTCACTTTTAATATACCCAACTTCACACTCTATTGTGTTATCTCACACACCAGACACAAGTCTCTGAACTGCTAAAATAATTCTAATCATTTGACCATCAAAACAACCATGTGTAAAAACTTCCAACTTAACTCTTCGGGCACAACATTAGCTTTTCCCGAAGGATAGTCCAAACCACATTCATAACTCGTCACAAATTCTAACCATCCTCGTTGTCTCATACTCTATTCCTTCAAACCAACCAAGTACTTTAAACTCTTGCGATTACCAACCACTTCGAACCTTAGAACCATAAAGGTAATACCTCCAAATTTTCCAACGCAATACAACCGCAACCAATTCCAAATCCTGAATAGTATAGATCCTTCTATGAATCCTCAATTGTCGTAAAGCATAAGCCACGACTTTACCCTCTTGCATTAGGACACTGACTAGCTCATCAAGGACACATCACAATACCTCACAAACGGTTTATTAGGATCACACATAATCAAAACTGGAGCCGTAGACAATTTCTACATCAGTTCTCTGAAACTTTCCCCACAAAGAACATCCAAAACAAACGACTTACCCTTTGCGTGTCAACTGAGATAACAGAAGTACTAACTTAGCAAAGTCTTTCATAACCTGCAGTACAACCAACTAAACCCAAAAGTTTCTAATCTTCTTAACCAACTTCGGAGTCTCTCATTGTAGAACTAGATCTACTTCCGATAGATCCATGAAAATACCATCATCAGAAATAACATATCCAGGAAAACTAACCCTTTCCAACCAAAATCCTCACTTCAATAACTTAGCATAACTCTTTGTCTCCTTTCGACACTTCTAATCCAATTCTCAAACACTCTACTTGTTCTTCCTCTGAGTTTATAACAAATCCAAATATCCTCAATTAAAACCACTACGAACTTATCCAAATTCACGACACAATCAAATCGGCCACTAAATCTCAACACCATTTATATAAGAAAGAACTTATGGATTTAGAAAAAAAATCTCAAGTATCAATTTTTTTTTCAAGTCGCGCTAAGCGGGCTCTGTCCCGCGCTGAGCGCGCTCCTCACTGCCTGGAGAGGTTCAAAATTCTGCAGACCGCGCTAAGCGGGCACTGCGATTTTCAGAAAAATAGCCCAAAACTCACCATTTTCATCTCAAATCAGCTCCAACCAACATAACAAGTATCAACAACCCACCAAAAGGAACTCTTAATATCAATATTGCATCCGCACATAAGGGTTTTCTCAAGATTTCCATTAATGCTTGAAAACTCCAAAGACTCCAAACCTCAAATCCTCACCTTCGTCCAATTTGAGTTCACACTCTTCTTTCTGAGAACAACCATAGTAATACCCTATCATTCTCTCTCAATGACCCCCCAACTTGACCAATATACAAGACCTCAATTCCGACTCATCTTCCGATATAAAAATCTTCATCGACTCGTCAAAACAATCCATAATCACTTTCTTAATTCCAAATAATTCATTGAACACACTATCAAGGCCGGAAAGACACGTCTATTCCATCCAACATAATTCCGATCTACTATCAACAAGAGATTAAGGGTGATCAGTTCCTCAATTTGCCAATAGACAGTCGACAATCATGATGGGGCATAAACCGTCTTTACCAACTATAATAGCATTCCTTACATCCTGTGCACCAAACTACCTAAGGCACAAATCCTTAGTCGACACATACCTTACCTCCGCATTCCCTCCGGAATCGGGAACAACACTCTCCAAACAACACTTACAACCTTGCAACCAACAGCACACAACCAAAGCAACTGGGAGAAGTACAAGCTTCTCCCCCACTTATCTCAATCTCACACCTGAAGACAAAGGATTAGAAAACCAGAAAGTACTGACAGTGCTTCCACACATATCACGTACTAAGGGACAAACAACAACGACAGTATTCAACTGTCACACAAACTGACTCAACAACTTGGCCGGACGGACCGACCTACTCTGATACCACTAATGTAACACCCCAATTCCCATCGTGAATAAATAATACATAAATAAAATCAGAGTAACTAAAAATTTATTTTTCCGACAAAAACAAGGATGTCACATTTAAATAAACAAAACATCATCCCTGCTCATAAATTTGATACATAGCATAAAATAGAGTACCCTCAAAGGGAAACTTTTTCCATATAAAAGGAATGGTCAATTATGGAATAAAGCGGAAAGATCCATAACCGACTTGTTTTACAAAATAAATAGTTTGATAACATCCAAATATATATACAAGGTAATACAAAATATATTCCACAATTATATACATATATAACATAATCGTTCCCCGACTCCCGTGCTACGTATCAGAGCAGACACCAAGACCTAAGCAAACGAAGATCTAACTCTTGCACTTGCCTCCACGCCTCTAAAGCTGACAATCTGCATTATGCCATAAAAAGCATATTCCAGCAGAAGGGTGAGAAATAACAACTAAACCAAGATTGCATAATAATATGCAAAAACACATAAATATCACATACACAGTTATTCTCACCTCACACATCACATACCAATGCATATAGCAAGCCACAGACGTATAACATGTTTCTAACAATCCAACCACATAGCATATAATGATTATACCAACATAATCACGTAATTGCACATAAGGCATACAAAGTCATAGCATTTAGAAACACATCACACATCACATAGCATATGTCTATGCATAAAACATATTATTCACAACCAATGCATTTATCACATATGCACGTCAATTTACCAATCCAATCATAATTCTCAACACATATTCAATGATTTCACAATTTCCCACACATAATCACATAATCAATCAAACATATACCATTCAATACAATTGCACATAATTCATCTCATCAATCACAACCACATTTCCATGCACAATTAATTCATGATTTATGCAAATGTGTAACGCCCCGATTCCAATTATTCCCATTTTGTTGAGTCTTTTATTTAAATTGAGTGATAATTATTTTATTTGTGAAATCGGTGTGTTAGTATGCTATATTGACATGTTGTGTTATTTTGCCGTTTTTGAGAGTTTTCGGGGAAAAACTAGGACGGAGGGTATTTTAAACATTTCTCATTAATGTTAAGTTAGAAAATTTAGTGGAAATATAATTGTGTGAGAAAATGAATTAAATTGAATTTGGGTAAAAAGAAAAGAAAGAGATAAGAAGAGGAAATAGAAGAGAAAGAGATAGAAAGGAAAATAGAAAAGAAATAGGAGAGAAAGAAAGAGGAAGAGGAGAAAAGAGAAGGAAAAGACGAAAACCAAGAAAAATCAACCTCTAGGAATCGATTTAATCGGGTAAGGGTGTGAAACATTGTTATCTTATCAATGTATATTATTATGTATGATTGTGTATGTGTGTATTGGATTATTTGTGGTGTTTTCATAGTTTTCCATTTTAGGTCGATGTTGAGAAATCGATGTTTTCGCGGTTGAAAATCGACGTAAATGTGGTAGAATATTCGTTGCCATGATAGTTTTGGGTTCTGATTGATATATGGTGTTTTGGAAAGGTTTTGATTGGAGAAATATGGATTTTTGGGGTTTTGACAGCGCAGGAAAATTCTGGGTTTTTCTTGGTTCGCCTAGCGAACCTGGGGCGAAGCGGTAGCGAGGGAAGTTTTCGTGGGTTCGCCTAGCGAACCAGTTGGTGAAGGTCAGCGAAGGTTCGCTGAGTTGTTCGCCTAGCGAAGTTTGGGTGTTTTGAATGTGGGTAGTTGCTGCCTTGGTTCGCCAAGGGGTTCGCCTAGCGAACTTTGTGTCCGTTTTTATCCAACAATTGGTTCGCTGGAACATTCGCCTAGCGAGGGAGCTAGCGAATGCTCGCGAGGGATGTTCGCCTAGCGAAGGAGCTAGCGAATGCTCGCGAGGGAGGTTCGCCCAGCGAACAGTGCTGTTCGTGTAATTTTGTTTTCTGCATAACTCTTGATCTGTGGTTCGGTTTGAGGCGTGGTTTGATGCGTTAGAAAGCTTATGGAATGTTCTTTCTTAATATGATGAATTAGAAATTATTAGCCGATTAAATAAGTTGGAAAAGTCAGAAATAGTGCTATTTAGCGACTTTTACCGTTTTGACGGTGTGTTTGAATGTGAATCGTACAATAGTGCATTGACGTGAATGTATATAGATTGTATGTGATTGTATGAGATGAATGCATGTATATAGTGTGAATATGTATGCATTTCAAGAATGTCTTGAGTCATTATCATGTGTAGCATAATGATGTGCATTCTTGTGCTGAGGGATTCTAATGAGAATCCGCTATAACATCGTGAGCCTCTCTCGGTGGAGGTGTGAGCGACGGTTATAGACGATCGTGAGCCTCCCTTGGTGGAGGTGTGAGCGATCGGGTCGTGAGCCTTTCTCGGTGGAGGTGTGAGCGACCCAGAAACACCGTGAGCCTCTCTTGGTGGAGGTGTGAGCGGTGGGTGAACATCGTAGGCCCGACGGGGAGTTACTTTGGCAACGAGCGATGGTTCCAGCAGAAGTTCCTGAGTGAACTTGAGATGATTGAGTCGGTACCGCATTGCATTTGCATAGAGTCGTGAATCGGTCTCTATGATTTGCATTTCTCATCTTTAAATAATGCATTGGTGAATAAACAGTTGTGTATGTTTATGTGGAATGATAAGAATTGTGAAAGTATGCCTGATGTGTATGCTTGGTTTTATATATATGGATACATTACGATGTATATGAGTGACTTGTGATGAATTGTGGTGAGAAGGTGAAATATGTGTAATTTTATGCTATTATATATAATTATATGCATTGTTATTATGATAATATTTCTCACCCTTCTGCTGTTTTATGATGCTCTATGAGGCATTGCAGAGTAGGTATGCTGGTGGTCTTTTTGTGAAGCGTGTCTTCATTCTTTTGGTCGGTTGGCTCTGATATGTAGCACCGGGTAGCTAGGAGGGCTATGATTCTTTTGTGATACATTGTATATGTATCTTGTTGCTAAATGTTTATGTAAACATGAATTATGTTGGTGGATAATACTTGGCGATGTATATATGTGTATGTATATATGAATTGGTTGTTATTCAATGTTTAGATCTTTCGCTTTTATTCTAAATATTGACATGTGGGTGTAAGGACTAAGTTCCTCTGTTGCAAGTTACCCCACTGTTGCATATCAATTGTTGAGCAGGTGTTGTATGTTTTAATTTCGTAATTGATGTGACATACCTCTTTTATACCATGTTTGTAATTATACTCTGACGAAATTTTTAATATGTGCCTAAATGATCATTTGGGGGTATAGAAAGGGGGTGTTACATTAAGTGGTATCAGAGCCAGAGTTGAGTCAGTTGTGTCTGTCTTGTTGTTGTGTTGGTTGAACTGTTGTTTAACTTTGTTGTCGTTTTTGGGGATAATCAGAATATGGCTGGTAGGAACGACAATGCGATGGCTGCTGCTTTGGAAGCAATGGCTAAGGCGGTGCAAGGTGCGCCGAACGTGAATGCTAATGACGAGTTCAGGAAGAATCAACCACCGGTTTTCAAAGGAAGATTTGATCCCGATGGTGCTCAACTTTGGTTAAAAGAGATTGAACGGATCTTCAGGGTCATGGACTGTGCGGAAGAGAATAAGGTGAGGCTTGGGTCTCACATGCTGAAGGAAGAAGCCGACGATTGGTGGGTCGGTATGCGTGAAGTTCTTGAGGTGGATGATGAAGAAGTAACTTGGGATTTATTCCGTACTGAATTCTTGAGAAAGTATTACCCTGAGAGTGTGAAAGGAAAGAAGGAGATAGAGTTTCTTGAACTGAAACAAGGTAATATGTCCGTGGTGGACTATACTGCTAAGTTTGTGGAGTTGGTTCAATACCATCCTCACTATGCTGCGATTACTGCTGAGTTCTCCAAGTGCATTAAGTATGAGAATGGTTTACGTCCTGAGATTAAGCAAGCTATGGGATATCAAAGGATAAGAAGATTTTCGGATTTGACGGAATGTTGTAGAATCTTCGAGGAAGATAGCAAGGCTCGTTCTACACATTATAAAATTTTGAATGAGAGAAAGGGAAAGCAACAAGCTAGAAGTGGACCTTATGTGACACCCGCTGATAAGGGCAAGCGTAAGGGAAACTTCGAGAGGAGATCTGGAGGAGGAGGTTCTGGTCCCATTAAGTGCTACAAGTGTGGTGAAATGGGTCATAAATCATTTGAGTGTGGGAAGACAGTGGCGAAATGTTCTAACTGTGGAGGCCTTGGGCATGCTACTACAGATTGTAGAAGGAATGTGGTGAAGTGCTATAACTGTGGGGAAATTGGTCACATTAGCCCAAAGTGTCCGAATCCGAAGAAAGCTCCATCCGGTGGGAAGGTATTTTCTCTGGCAGGAACTCAGACTTCGAGTGCAGATCGTCTGATTCGAGGTACTTGCTTTATTAATAGTACACCTTTAGTTGCCATTATTGATACTGGAGCGACTCATTCGTTTATTTCGTCTGAGTGCGCAAAGCGTTTAAATCTTGTGTTGTCTCTGATGGATGGTAAGATGGTTATTGATACTCCAGCAATAGGGTCAGTAACTACGTCTTTGGTTTGTTTGATGTGTCCTTTGACCATTTATGGTAAAGACTTCGAGATGGATCTAGTGTGTTTGCCGTTGGAAGGATTGGATGTGGTCTTGGGTATGAATTGGTTGCAATTTAACCGAGTTCATATAGATTGTTATCATAAGTTAATGAGGTTTCCTTCTCTGGAAAAGGATGAATTTGAGAGTTTCCTATCCACTAAAGAGTTGAAGAAACTTTTAGCGGACGAAGCTCAATTGTTCGGTTTGTTTGCATCTTTAACTGTGGATAGTCCAGTGTCACTTGATGTGGTTCCGGTTGTTTGTGATTTTCCTGGGGTGTTTCCTGAAGATATTAAGGATGTACCGCCGGAAAGAGAAGTTGAGTTTTCTATTGATCTAGTTCCGGGTACTAGACCGATTTCGATGGCACCGTATCGTATGTCGGCATCGGAGTTGGTAGAATTGAAAAAGCAATTGAATGACTTGTTGGACAAGAAATTTGTAAGACCAAGTGTTTCTCCTTGGGGTGCTCCGGTATTGTTGGTTAAAAAGAAGGATGGGAGTATGCGGTTATGCATAGATTATCGACAACTGAACAAGGTAACAATTAAGAACAAGTATCCGCTTCCAAGGATCGATGATTTGTTGGACCAATTGGTTAGTGCGCGTGTTTTTAGCAAGATTGATCTGAGATCGGGATATCACCAGATTCGTGTGAAAGAAGAGGATATTCAAAAGACGGCCTTTAGGACACGGTATGGCCATTACGAATATTCTGTGATGCCATTCGGGGTTTCTAATGCGCCGGGTGTGTTTATGGAATACATGAATCGTATTTTTCATGAACAGTTGGATCGTTTTGTGGTTGTGTTCATTGACGATATTTTGATTTACTCTAAGTCTCAAGAGGAGCATGAAGAGCATTTGAGGATTGTGTTACAAATTTTGAAAGAGAAACAATTATATGCTAAGTTGTCGAAATGTTAGTTTTGGTTATCGGAAGTAAGTTTTCTTGGGCGTGTTATTTCCGGTAGTGGTATTAGTGTTGATCCATCCAAGATCGATGCGGTGATGCTATGGGAGGCTCCTAGATCGGTGACGGAGATTCGAAGCTTTTTAGGCTTGGCGGGTTATTATCGGAGGTTTATTGAGGGATTTTCGAAGTTGGCACTTCCGTTAACGCAATTGACTTGTAAAGGAAAGGCTTTCATTTGGGATATTCATTGTGAAGAGAGTTTCGATGAGCTAAAAAGAAGGTTGACAACGGCTCCGATCTTGATTTTGCCTAATCCTAATGAACCATTTGTGGTGTATTGTGATGCTTCCTTGGTTGGTTTAGGTGGTGTTTTGATGCAAGATGGAAAAGTTGTGGCTTATGCTTCAAGGCAATTGAGAGTGCATGAAAAGAATTATCCTACGCATGACTTGGAGTTAGCGGCCGTGGTGTTTGTTTTGAAAATTTGGAGGCACTATCTTTATGGTGCGAGGTTTGAAGTTTTTAGTGATCACAAAAGCTTGAAGTATTTATTTGATAAAAAAGAATTGAATATGAGGCAAAGAAGGTGGCTAGAGCTTTTGAAGGATTATGATTTTGGTTTGAATTACCATCCGGGTAAGGCAAATGTAGTGGCCGATGCTTTGAGTCGGAAGTCGTTACATATGTCCGCATTGATGATGAGAGAATGGGAACTTTTGGAGAATTTTAGAGATTTGAGTTTGGTTTGTGAAATGACGCCGAGAAGCGTGAGACTTGGTATGCTACATGTTACGAATGACTTTCTTGCAACCGTGTGTGAAAAGCAAAAGTTAGATTTGAAATTCGTTGATTTGATGATGAATGAGAATGAGGATTTCAAGGTTGATGATTTTGGAGTTTTGAGATTCCGTGGTCGTATTTGTATTCCCGATGATGCGGAGTTGAAAAAGATGATATTGGAAGAGGGACACCGAAGTAACTTAAGTATTCATCCGGGAGCGAATAAAATGTATCAGGATTTGAAGAAAATCTTTTGGTGGTCCGGGTTAAAGAGAGACGTGGCGCAATTTGTGTATGCGTGCTTAACTTGTCAAAAGTCTAAGGTGGAACATCAAAAGCCTAGTGGATTGATGCAACCGTTGGATATTCCGGAATGGAAATGGGATAGTATATCAATGGATTTTGTTATGGGATTGCCGAATACGCAAAGAGGTCATAATGCTATTTGGGTAATTGTGGATAGGCTTACTAAATCTGCTCACTTCATTCCAATTGATATTAGTTATCCTTTGGAGAGGTTAGCCGAGATTTATATTCTTGCGGTGGTGAAGTTGCATGGAGTTCCTAAGAGTATTGTATCGGATAGAGATCCCAGATTCACATCGAGGTTCTGGGAGAGTTTACAAAAGGCTTTGGGTTCTAAGCTAAGATTGAGTTCGGCTTATCATCCACAAACGGATGGTCAAACCGAGAGGACAATTCAATCGTTGGAGGATTTATTGCGTGCTTGTGTGCTCGAGCAAGGTGGTGCTTGGGATAGTTATTTGGCATTGATTGAGTTCACTTACAATAATAGTTTCCACTCGAGTATAAGTATGGCACTGTTTGAGGCTTTGTATGGTCGGAGATGTCGAACACCTTTGTGTTGGCATAAAACTGGTCAGAGGGCGATAGTTGGACCGGAGATGGTACAACAAACGACGGAGAAAGTGAAGTTTATCCGTGAGAAGATGAAAGCTTCTCAAAGTAGACAAAAGAGCTATCATGACAAGAGAAGAAAAGATCTTGAGTTTCAGGAAGGCGACCATGTGTTTTTAAGAGTTACACCGGTTACGAGTGTGGGTCGTGCTTTGAAGTCAAAGAAGTTGACTTCTCGTTTTATTGGTCCATATCAGATTTCTGCACGAGTCGGTGTTGTGGCGTACCGTGTGGCGTTGCCTCCGAATCTTTCGAATTTGCATGATGTATTCCATGTTTCGCAACTTCGGAAGTATGTTCCGGATCCGTCACATGTTATTCCTATGGACGAGGTTGAGGTGAGAGATAACCTTACGGTTGAAACTTTACCGATTAGGATTTTGGACCATGAAGTTAAGAAGTTAAGAGGCAAGGACATTGCACTTGTGAAGGTAGCGTGGGGAGGCGCTGCGGAAGGTGATATGACTTGGGAACTAGAGGGTGGGATGCGAGAGTCGTATCCGGAGTTGTTTGAATCAGGTAATATTTTCGAGGACGAAAATTTCTGAAGTGGGGGAGAGTTGTAATGCCCCGATTCCAATTATTCCCATTTTGTTGAGTCTTTTATTTAAATTGAGTGATAATTATTTTATTTATGAAATCGGTGTGTTAGTATGCTATATTGACATGTTGTGTTATTTTGCCGTTTTTGAGAGTTTTCGGGGACAAAGTAGGACGGAGGGTATTTTAAACATTTCTCATTAATGTTAAGTTAGAAAATTTAGTGGAAATATAATTGTGTGAGAAAATGAATTAAATTGAATTTGGGTAAAAAGAAAAGAAAGAGATAAGAAGAGGAAATAGAAGAGAAAGAGATAGAAAGGAAAATAGAAAAGAAATAGGAGAGAAAGAAAGAGGAAGAGGAGAAAAGAGAAGGAAAAGACGAAAACCAAGAAAAATCAACCTCTAGGAATCGATTTAATCGGGTAAGGGTGTGAAACATTGTTATCTTATCAATGTATATTATTATGTATGATTGTGTATGTGTGTATTGGATTATTTGTGGTGTTTTCATAGTTTTCCATTTTAGGTCGATGTTGAGAAATCGATGTTTTCGCGGTTGAAAATCGACGTAAATGTGGTAGAATATTTGTTGCCATGATAGTTTTGGGTTCTGATTGATATATGGTGTTTTGGAAAGGTTTTGATTGGAGAAATATGGATTTTTGGGGTTTTGACAGCGCAGGAAAATTCTGGGTTTTTCTTGGTTCGCCTAGCGAACCTGGGGCGAAGCGGTAGCGAGGGAAGTTATCGCGGGTTCACCTAGCGAACCAGTTGGCGAAGGTCAGCGAAGGTTCGCTGAGTTGTTCGCCTAGCGAAGTTTGGGTGTTTTGAAGGTGGGTAGTTGCTGCCTTGGTTCGCCAAGGGGTTCGCCTAGCGAACTTTGTGTCCGTTTTTATCCAACAATTGGTTTGCTGGAACATTCGCCTAGCGAGGGAGCTAGCGAATGCTCGCGAGGGATGTTCGCCTAGCGAAGGAGCTAGCGAATGCTCGCGAGGGAGGCTCGCCCAGCGAACAGTGTTGTTCGTGTAATTTTGTTTTTTGCATAACTCTTGATCTGTGGTTCGGTTTGAGGCGTGGTTTGATGCGTTAGAAAGCTTATGGAATGTTCTTTCTTAATATGATGAATTGGAAATTACTAGCCAATTAAATAAGTTGGAAAAGTCAGAAATAGTGCTATTTAGCGACTTTTACCGTTTTGACGGTGTGTTTGAATGTGAATCGTACAATAGTGCATTGACGTGAATGTATATAGATTGTATGTGATTGTATGAGATGAATGCATGTATATATTGTGAATATGTATGCATTTCAAGAATGTCTTGAGTCATTATCATGTGTAATTCTAATGAGAATTTGCTATAACATCGTGAGCCTCTCTCGGTGGAGGTGTGAGCGACGGTTATAGACGATCGTGAGCCTCCCTTGGTGGAGGTGTGAGCGATCGGGTCGTGAACCTTTCTCGGTGGAGGTGTGAGTGACCCAGAAACATCGTGAGCCTCTCTTGGTGGAGGTGTGAGCGGTGGGTGAACATCGTAGGCCCGACGGGGAGTTACTTTGGTAACGAGCGATGGTTCCAGCAGAAGTTCCTGAGTGAACTTGAGATGATTGAGTCGGTACCGCATTGCATTTGCATAGAGTCATGAGTCGGTCTCTATGATTTGCATTTCTCATCTTTAAATGATACATTGGTGAATAAACAGTTGTGTATGTTTATGTGGAATGATAAGAATTGTGAAAGCATGCCTGATGTGTATGCTCGGTTTTATATATATGGATACATTGCGATGTATATGAGTGACTTGTGATGAATTATGGTGAGAAGGTGAAATATGTGTAATTTTATGCTATTATATATAATTATATGCATTGTTATTATGATAATATTTCTCACCCTTCTGCTGTTTTATGATGCTCTATGAGGCATTGCAGAGTAGGTATGTTGGTGGTCTTTTTGTGAAGCGTGTCTTCATTCTTTTGGTCGGTTGGCTCTGATATGTAGCACCGGGTAGCTAGGAGGGATATGATTCTTTTGTGATACATTGTATATGTATCTTGTTGCTAAATGTTTATGTAAACATGAATTATGTTGGTGGATAATACTTGGCGATGTATATATGTGTATGTATATATGAATTGGTTGTTATTCAATGTTTAGATCTTCCGCTTTTATTCTAAATATTGACATGTGGGTGTAAGGACTAAGTTCCTCTGTTGCAAGTTACCCCACTGTTGCATATCAATTGTTGAGCAGGTGTTGTATGTTTTAATTTCGTAATTGATGTGACATACCTCTTTTATACCATGTTTGTAATTATACTCTGACGAAATTTTTAATATGTGCCTAAATGATCATATGGGGGTATAGAAAGGGGGTGTTACAAAATGCACATAGATCGACACAACGACTCTATGCACATGCCATGCGGTACCGACTTCCAATGTCACATGTCTCATCATCAGTTCACTCAGGAACTATTGGAACCATCGCTCGTTACTGAGAATCTCAAGTAACTCCCCGTCGGGCCTACGATGTTCACCCGTCGCTTTAGGTCCTCAGGCAGAGCCTCATATTTTCGAGGCACACGACGTTAAGGATTGCTTTAAGTCTCCAAAGGAGCACACAATCGTCTATAACCATCGCTTTCGGTCCTCAGGCATCGCCTCATATTTTCGAGGCACACGATGTTATAGCTGATTCATCGCTTTCAGTCCTCAGGCATCGCCTCATATTTTCGAGGCACACAATGATATAACAGATTCCCTCTGGAATCAAACCGCCACTTAGGACGTTTCAACAATGCATATTATGATGTTTGGCATACAATGACTCATGACATTCACATTGCACCCACATACACATCCATAATCATGCATAAATCAACAATTACCACATATCGCATTTTCTTGCCCTTAGGCCACAAATCAACAACCACAACAATTACAACAACTTGTCACATGATTCAACATCATCACATTCATGCATTGCAAAACAATTCAAACAATGCATTTCAAACCATAAAGGCCACCGCATAACATACATTGCATTTCACATAACCAATGCATTTACTACACAACAACAACATTATCACAACATCGCATCACAACACCTTATCATAACATTTCATTACATGTATTCACATCATATACAGCACACAAGCGATACGTTATATAACAAAAGCATATAACATGATACCACATCAATCGCACACAAATACGACGGGAAAAGTCGACAAAACGACACGTTTTCAAAATCACGACTTAAATAAATCATCCACTAATCCCAAAACCATTTTTACAAGAAAGAACATTTCATAAGCTTTCTAACGCTTCGAACGGGGACCAAAACGGACTTACGGATCAAAAGTTATGAATTTTCAAAGTTTCGGAAATTTTTCACTTGTCCAGACCTGCGCGCTGAGCGCGAAACCTGCTACGAATTTCAGCCTTAAAACACCATTTTTAGACTTCCGGACATCCGTTTTCGATTCTGTAAAAAACTGCGATCTCAGAATTCAACGTACTACAATATTTTCACTATTAAAAAGCCATCCAACACATTTTTCCATTTTTAACATATTTTAAAACATAATTTTATCATTGAATTCTAAATTCGAACTCGATCGAAACCGTGAGAAAACACGCAAACCCCCATTCCCGATTAAAACCAAACCTATACCAACATTACCAGACATATCCAAACACCTTTACTCGATCACAACATCAATTGCACAAAACCATCAATATATCAAAAACTCAACAGTTACGAATTCGACTCGATTCAATCAAACGATCACTCTAAATCAAAACCCAACATCACACGACTCTACCACGCGATTTATTCCGACTTTCGTCCGTGAAAACATCGATTTCTATTCATTTTTCTCATTTTGACCTAGAATTGGAAACTAGAAAAAATAACCAAAACAATCCAGGAAAACATACACATATACATATACAAGCAAGATATAATCGAAACTTCTCACCCTTACCCGATTATTCGCGCTTGAAATGGAGTTCCCGCGATTTTCCTCTTTTCTCTTCTTCTCTCTTTCTTTCTTCTCCTTTCTCTTCTCTTCTTTTTCTTTTCTTTTTCTTTCCTCTCTTTTTCTCTCCACTTACTATTTATTCAAAATATCGAATCCCCTAAAAAGACCATTTTACCCCTCAACTCAAATATCTCGCAAACGCTCTCAAAATGCGATAAAACATAAACATACTGATGAATTATATTTCGGAAAATAAAAGTTGAAAAGAAGTAATAATTTAATACAAATATTTTATCTATCTGAGAAATTAACCAATTAGAAGGTAAAATACCATAATTCACACAATTCACAAAATTCAAATAAATGAAATATATAAATAGAATTAAACAAATCGGGGCGTTACAGCACAAGCAGTGACTGCAACATGATTTGGTCCATGTATTCAGGAATAGGGAAAAAGTTCAACTCATGATTAATAATTATCACAAAGGTCAGCATAGAAAATATGTGAAACATTGCATTCATTCTACATTATACATTAGAATTTTTGTTTCTAATCGCCGAACAATTCAGAATCAAATCAGCACTGGCGATGAAATGAGCTCTGAAGAAACAACACAAAGCTGTCCTACACAGTCCAGAACAGCCCTCACCACGAACGATCTAATCAGTTTGCTTCTAATCGTCGAACAATTCAGTAAAAACCAATGAAAAAAACTCCAAAAAACCAGTAGGATCCACCGAAAGAAAACGTACTAAATCCAGACAGATATTAAATTTGGAACCAATGATAAAGACTTCAAAAAACCAGTAGGATCCACCAAAAGAAAATGTACTAAACCAGTAGTGTATTAAACAGAAAACTGGTGTAGGTAACATCAACTATCTCCTTCTCTTTACGTGTACACAATCTAAGCAATTTGAGAAACTTATGAAAAATATATGAAATTCTAACTCAAGAGAATTGCAGTGATGCCTTGATAAAATGAAATTATTTAATCACAATCACAATTCCAATGACTTCAGTCCCCTACCAGCAGTGATCCTTTTTCAAAAATTGCAATCATTATGAAAACTATATTGCAGATAGATAAACATTTCCATAAATTAGATGATACATCAACTAACCTTCCTTGATAAAGTTTTCGATGATACATCAACCTGAAGATTCTCATCAATTGTAAACTGTGTAGTAGTACCTTATATCTTCGCCCGTCACCTTTTAGACGAAACTCCAAACCATCATATGCAAAGAGTTCCTCATGTTCTGAAAAATTCTGAAGACCAATTATGCAAACTCTCTTCTTTTCATTTAACAACTTAGTTTCCTGCAATATTTTGTTAAAGTAAAAAATTGCAGTTTACCTTTGTTTTAATACTTGTAAAGCCGCCATTATTTGCCGATGAAACAACACCTGGATTAGACACGAGGTTGTATTATTTTGAGCAGTAAACTACAAAGGACGTTCTACTTAAGTCCCTTACAAGTACAATTACACACATTTGCAGAAATTCGATACATACCTTTAAAAACCCTAGTTGGTCCGCCATTTTCACTACCATTTGAATCAATTTGAAAAGTACTTTCACTAACTCCATCCATTACCACGTCATCCAAAGCGCCCCAAGAAAGATTGTAACACCCCCTTTCTATACCCCCAAATAATCACATAAATCATTTAGGCACATATAAAATAATTCGCCAGAGTACGATTAAAACATAGTATAAAAGAGGCATGTCACATCATACACTCATTTAACACATACATCACCTGCTCAAAATATTGATATGCAACAGTGGGGTAACTTGCCACAGAGGAACCTTGTCCTTACACCCACATCTCAATATTTAGAATAAAAGCGGAAACATCTAAAATATTGAATAACAACCACATATATACACATCATCCAGTATGAATCACAAGCAACATCGTGTTTATATACACTAATTCATCAGCAAGATACATATGCAAATGTATCACAAAAAGATCAAACGTCCTAGCTACCCGGTGTTACATATCAGAGCCAACCGTCCAACAAGTCAAATGAAGACACGCTTCACAAAAAGACCGCCAGATACCTAATCTGCAATGCCTCATAGAGCATCATAAAACAGCAGAAGGGTGAGAAATATTATCATAATAACAATGCATATAATTATGTACTACAACATAAACATATAACACATATTCTCACCACAACTCATCATATATCACAATATAGATATATCATCAAGCATATTCATTATGCATCCATTCACCATTATCATCATTCCACATGAACACACACATACTTGTTCATTCAACAATGCATCATCACAACGATACAATTCTTATCACAATTCATCACATCTCATTCAATATACATCGCAAGACATATATATATAAAACCAAGCATATCCCTCATAATGCTTATCATTCCACATCAACATATACATATATATGTTTATACATCAATGCACAAATACAATGATGACAAATGCAACTCATAGAGACCGACTCTCGACTCTATGCAGATGCATGCGGTACCGACTCATCACCCGAGCTCAATTGAAGAACTTAATGGAAATATCCTCCCTGCCGGGCCTACGATATTTCCCCATCGCTCATACCATCATGGCATCCGATTTTTCTGGATTGTTCACGCAGACACAATCCGATTGCTCAAACCCCACAAGGGCACACAATCATTCTGAAGATTCCCACGGAATCAAGTGTAACTCATCGCAACGATTACACCCATTGACTACGCAATGTTCAGAGGATCCTCAATGATCATTTGTGTAATCAATCACTCACACCCAACAGGGACGTGATATTACACCCGATTCTCCACGGAATCGCGACACATGAATGCATGTCATGATGTTTCTCATACAAAATGACCACATACACTCATGCAATGCACACATATTTCACAATATAGTCATGCATATACCATTAAATACACACATTGCAATTTCTTGCCTTTCGGCCATAATTCATCACCACAACATGTATTTCATGCAATTTCACTTCACAACAACACGGAAGTCATACCATATTCATACCATCAACACATTGCATGATATACACTAATTACACACAATTGTAACCGTAAAATTCGACAAAACAACACATTTTCCAATTTCCGACATAATTTAATCGGCCAACAATCTCAAAAACCATTTTTACAAGAAAGAACATTCCATAAGCTTTCCAACGATATAAAGAACGTCCCGATCCGAGTTACGGATCAAGAGTTATGAATTTTCAAAAGTTAAGAATTTATTGAGAAACAGCCAAATTCGCCTGGCGACTGGCAAATTCGCCTGGCAAATCTGCCTTCGCCAGCACTTCGCCAGCACTTCGCCTGGCCAATCACTATTCGCCCGCACTTCGCCTGGCGAGCTAGTGGCGAGTCACCAATATAGAAAAACTCCAAGAGTTACAGAAGCTACCCCCTTTCTGTAATTCCAAATTCGCCTGGCGACTGGCAAATTCGCCTGGCGAATCTGCCTTCGCCAGCACTTCGCCTGGCGAGCTAGTGGCCAGATTCAATTGGCCTGGCGAATCCCAAATTCGCCTAGCGAATCACACCAGAACCAGAAAAATTCTGTTACGGGTTACACGACCCAAAACCCCCAAAAACCTCATTTTTCATCCCAAATTAATTCCAACAACAAAACAATCATCAACAATGATTCATAAACACATGGTAATCATACAACACAAATTATATCGATTTCCGACCGTAAAAACATCGATTCCCAATCATTTTATCGTTTTCGACCTAAAACTCAAAAGCTATGGAAACAAGAAAACTTCCAAGCAAACCCATACATAATCATACACATTGATAAGATAACAATGTTTCACACCCTTACCCGGATTCCACGCTCGCTAATTGATCGATCTTGATGATTTCCTAGTTTTCCCAACTTTCTCCTCTTTTCTTTCTCTCCTCTTTTCTTTCTATTCTATTTCTTTCTTCTCTCATTTTCCACTAAATCAATTTAATTCATTTTTCTCACATAATTCTAATTCCACAAAATTTCTAACTTATGATTCATTGAGAAAAGTCTAAAATACCCTCCATTCTAATTTCCCCGAAAACTCTCAAAATGGTAAAATAACATTTAACACACCAAATTCACAATTAAAATAATTATTGCCCAATTAAAATAAAAGACTCAAGAATAATGAAATAATCAAAATCGGGCTGTTACAACTCTCGCCCACTTTAGAAATTTTCGTCCTCGAAAATAATACCTGATTCTAACAACTCCGGATACGACTCTCGCATCCCACTCTCTAGTTCCCAAGTCATATTGCCTTCCGCAGCGCCTCCCCACGCTACTTTCACAAGCGCAATATCCTTGCCTCTTAGTTTCTTAACTTCGCGGTCCAAAATCCTAACCGGTAAAGCTTCCACCGTAAGGTTATCTCTCACTTCAACCTCGTCCATAGGAATAACATGTGACGGATCCGGAACATATTTCCGAAGTTGCGAAACATGGAATACGTCATGCAAATTCGAAAGGTTCGGAGGCAACGCCACACGGTAAGCCACAACACCAACTCGTGAAGTAATCTGATACGGACCAATAAAACGAGAAGTCAACTTCTTCGACTTCAAAGCACGACCTACACCAGTAACCGGCGTAACTCTCAAAAACACATGGTCGTCTTCTTGAAACTCAAGATCTTTCCTTCTCTTGTCATGATAGCTCTTTTGTCTACTTTGAGAAGCTTTCATCTTCTCCCGAATAAACTTCACTTTCTCCGTCGTTTGTTGTACCATTTCCGGTCCAACTAACTTCCTCTCACCGGTTTCATGCCAACACAAAGGTGTTCGACATCTCCGACCATACAAAGCCTCAAATGGTGCCATACTTATACTCGAATGAAAACTGTTATTATAAGTGAATTCAATCAACGCCAAATAACCATCCCAAGCACCACCTTGCTCGAGTACACAAGCACGCAATAAATCCTCCAACGATTGAATCGTTCTTTCGGTTTGACCGTCCGTTTGCGGATGGTAAGCCGAACTCAATCTTAGCTTAGAACCCAAAGCCTCTTGTAAACTCTCCCAAAACCTCGATGTAAATCTAGGGTCTCTATCCGATACAATACTCTTAGGAACTCCATGTAACTTCACAACCACAAGAATATAAATCTCGGTTAACTTCTCCAAAGGATAACTAATATCAATTGGATTAATGTGAGCAGATTTAGTAAGCCTATCAACAATTACCCAAATAGCATTATGACCTCTTTGCGTATTCGGCAATCCCGTAACAAAATCCATCGATATACTATCCCATTTCCATTCCGAAATATCCAACGGTTGCATAAATCCACTCGGTTTTTGATGTTCCACCTTAGACTTTTGACAAGTTAAGCACGCATACACAAATTGAGCTACATCTCTCTTTAATCCGGATCACCAAAAGATTTTCTTCAAATCCTGATACATCTTATTCGCTCCCGGATGAATACTTAAATTACTTCGGTGTCCTTCTTCTAGAATCATCTTTTTTAACTCCACATCGTCGGGAATACAAATACGACCACGGAATCTCAAAACTCCAAAATTATCAACCTTAAAATCCTCGTTCTCATTCATCATCAAATCAACGAACTTCAAATCCAACTTTTGCTTTTCACTAACCGTTGCAAGAAAATCATTCGTAACATGTAACATACCAAGTCTCACACTTCTCGGCGTCATTTCACAAACCAAACTCAAATCTCTGAAATCCTCCAAAAGTTCCCATTCTTTCATCATCAATGCGGACATATGTAACAACTTCCGACTTAAGGCATCGGCCACCACGTTTGCCTTACCCGGATGGTAATTCAAACCAAAATCATAATCCTTCAAAAGTTCTAGCCACCTCCTTTGTCTCATGTTCAATTCTTTTTGATCAAATAAATATCTTAAGCTTTTGTGATCACTAAAAACTTCAAATCTTGCACCATAAAGATAGTGCCTCCATATTTTCAAAACAAACACCACGGCCGCAAACTCCAAGTCATGCGTAGGATAATTCTTTTCATGCACTCTCAATTGTCTAGAAGCATAAGCCACAACTTTTCCTTCTTGCATCAAAACACCACCTAAACCCACCAATGAAGCATCACAATACACTACAAATGGTTCATTAGGATTAGGCAAAATCAAGATCGGAGTCGTTGTCAACCTTCTCTTTAGCTCATTGAAACTTTCTTCACAATGAATATCCCAAATGAAAGTCTTTTCTTTACAAGTCAATTGTGTTAACGGAAGTGCCAACTTCGAAAACCCCTCAATAAACCTCCGATAATAACCTGCCAAGCCTAAAAAGCTTCGAATCTCCGTAACTGATCTAGGAGCCTCCCATTGTATCACCGCATCTATCTTGGATGGATCAACACTAATACCACTACCGAAAATAACATGTCCAAGGAAACTTACTTCCGACAACCAAAATTCATATTTCGACAACTTAGCATACAATTGCTTCTCTTTCAAAATTTGCAACACAATTCTCAAATGCTCTTCATGCTCCTCTTGAGACTTAGAGTAAATCAAAATATCGTCGATGAACACAACCACAAAACGATCTAATTGTTCATGAAAAATACGATTCATGTATTCCATAAACACACCCGGCGCGTTAGAAACCCCGAATGGCATCACGGAATATTCGTAATGACCATACCGTGTCCTAAACGCCGTCTTCTGAATATCCTCGCTTTTCACACGAATTTGGTGATATCCTGATCTCAAATCAATCTTGCTAAAAACATTCGCACCAACCAATTGGTCCATCATATCATCGATCCTTGGAAGCGGATACTTGTTCTTAATTGTCACCTTGTTCAACTGTCGATAATCAATGCATAACCGCATACTCCCGTCCTTCTTATTTACCAACAATACCGGAGCACCCCAAGGAGAAACACTTGGTCTTACAAATTTCTTGTCCAACAAGTCATTCAATTGCTTTTTCAATTCTACCAACTTCGATGCCGACATACGATACGGTGCCATCGAAATCGGTCTAGTACCTGGAACTAGATCAATAGAAAATTCAACTTCTCTTTCCGGCGGCACATCCGTAATATCCTCCGGAAACACTTCTGGAAAATCACACACCACTGGGAACACATCAAGCTCAACTTGACTCTCCACCGACAATGATGCAAACAAACCAAACAATTGAGCTTCGTCCGCTAAAAGTTTCTTCAACTCTTTAGTGGATAGGAAACTCTCTAATTCATCATCTTCCAAAGAAGGAAACCTTACTAACTTGTGATAGCAATCTATATGAACTCGATTAAATTGCAACCAGTTCATACCCAAGATCACGTCCAATCCTTCCAACGGCAAACACACTAGATCCATCTCGAAGTCTTTACCATAAATGGTCAAAGGACAACTTAAAACAACCAACGAAGTAGTTACTGACCCCAGTGCTGGAGTATCAATAACCATCTTACCATCCATCAGAGACAACACAAGATTTAAACGTTCGCGCACTCAGACGAAATAAACGAATGAGTCGCTCCCGTATCAATAACAACAACTAAAGGTGTACTATTAATAAAGCATGTACCTTTAATCAAACGGTCTGCATTCGTAGTTTGAGTCCCCGCCAATGCAAACACCTTTCCGCCCGCTTGAGCTTGTTTCGGCTTAGTACACTTAGTACTAATGTGGCCCACTTCTCCACAATTATAGCACTTCACTACATTCCTCCTACACTCAGTAGTAGCATGCCCTACTCCTCCACAGTTAGAACATTTCACCACAGTCTTCCTACAATCAAATGATTTATGACCCATACCTCCACACTTGAAACACTTTACGGGACCAGAACTTCCTCCTCCAGACCTCCTATCAAAGTTTCCCCTATGCTTTCCCTTATCAACGGGTGTCACATAAGGTCCACTTCTAGCTTGTTGCTTTCCCTTCCTCTCATTCAAACTTTTATAATGTGTAGAACGAGCCTTGCTATCTTCCTCGAAGATTCTACAACATTCCGTCAAATCCGAAAATCTTCTTATCCTTTGATACCCCACAACTTGTTTAATCTCAGGACGTAAACCATTCTCATACTTAATACACTTTGAGAACTCAGTAGTAATTGCAGCATAATGAGGATGGAATTGAACCAACTCCACAAACTTAGCAGTATAGTCCACCACGGACATACTACCTTATTTTAGTTCAAGGAACTCCACCTCCTTCTTCCCTTTCACACTCTCAAGGTAATACTTCCTCAAGAACTCGGTACGAAATAAATCCCAAGTTATCTCTTCATCATCCACCTCAAGAACTTCACGCATACCGACCCACCAATCATCGGCTTCTTCTTTCAGCATGTGAGATCCAAGCCTCACCTTATTCTCCTCTGCACAACCCATAACTCTGAAGATCCTTTCAATCTTTTTCAACCACAGTTGAGCTCCATCGGGATCAAATCTTCCTTTGAAGACCGGTGGTTGATTCTTCCTGAACTCGTCATTAGCATTCACGTTAGGCGCACCTTGCACCGTCCTAGCCATTGCTTCCAAAGCAGCAGCCATCGCATTATCATTTCTACCAGCCATATTCTGATCATTCCCAAAAATTACAACAAGGTTAAACAACAGTTCAACCAACACAACAACAAGACAGACACAACTGACTCAACTCTGGCTCTGATACCACTTAATGTAACACTCCCTTTCTATACCCCCAAATAATCACATAAACCATTTAGGCACATATAAAATAATTCGCCAGAGTACGATTAAAACATAGTATAAAAGAGGCATGTCACATCATACACTCATTTAACACATACATCACCTGCTCAAAATATTGATATGCAACAGTGGGGTAACTTGCCACAGAGGAACCTTGTCCTTACACCCACATCTCAATATTTAGAATAAAAGCGGAAACATCTAAAATATTGAATAACAACCACATATATACACATCATCCAGTATGAATCACAAGCAACATCGTGTTTATATACACTAATTCATCAGCAAGATACATATGCAAATGTATCACAAAAAGATCAAACGTCCTAGCTACCCGGTGCTACATATCAGAGCCAACCGACCAACAAGTCAAATGAAGACACGCTTCACAAAAAGACCGCCAGATACCTAATCTGCAATGCCTCATAGAGCATCATAAAACAGCAGAAGGGTGAGAAATATTATCATAATAACAATGCATATAATTATGTACTACAACATAAACATATAACACATATTCTCACCACAACTCATCATATATCACAATATAGATATATCATCAAGCATATTCATTATGCATCCATTCACCATTATCATCATTCCACATGAACACACACATACTTGTTCATTCAACAATGCATCATCACAACGATACAATTCTTATCACAATTCATCACATCTCATTCAATATACATCGCAAGGCATATATATATAAAACCAAGCATATCCCTCATAATGCTTATCATTCCACATCAACATATACATATATATATATATATGTTTATTCATCAATGCACAAATACAATGATGACAAATGCAACTCATAGAGACCGACTCTCGACTCTATGCAGATGCATGCGGTACCGACTCATCACCCGAGCTCAATTGAAGAACTCAATGGAAATATCCTCCCTGTCGGGCCTACGATATTTCCTCATCGCTCATACCATCATGGAATCCGATGTTTCTGGATTGTTCACGCAGACACAATCCGATTGCTCAAACCCCACAAGGGCACACAATCATTCTGAAGATTCCCACGGAATCAAGTGTAACTCATCGCAACGATTACACCCATTGACTACGCAATGTTCAGAGGATCCTCAATGATCATTTGTGTAATCAATCACTCACACCCAACAGGGACGTGATATTACACCCGATTCTCCACGGAATCGCGACACATGAATGCATGTCATGATGTTTCTCATACAAAATGACCACATACACTCATGCAATGCACACATATTTCACAATATAGTCATGCATATACCATTAAATACACACATTGCAATTTCTTGCCTTTCGGCCATAATTCATCACCACAACATGTATTTCATGCAATTTCACTTCACAACAACACGAAAGTCATACCATATTCATACCATCAACACATTGCATGATATACACTAATTACACACAATTGTAACCGTAAAATTCGACAAAACAACACATTTTCCAATTTTCGACATAATTTAATCGGCCAACAATCTCAAAAACCATTTTTACAAGAAAGAACATTCCATAAGCTTTCCAACGATATAAAGAACGTCCCGATCCGAGTTACGGATCAAGAGTTATGAATTTTCAAAAGTTAAGAATTTATTGAGAAACAGCCAAATTCGCCTGGCGACTAGCAAATTCGCCTGGCGAATCTGCCTTCGCCAGCACTTCGCCAGCACTTCGCCTGGCCAATCACCATTCGCCAGCAGTTCGCCTGGCGAGGTAGTGGCGAGTCACCAATATAGAAAAATTCCAAGAGTTACAGAAGCTACCCCTTTTCTGTAATTCCGAATTCGCCTGGCGACTGGCAAATTCGCCTGGCGAATCTGCCTTCACCAGCACTTCGCCTGGCGAGCTAGTGGCCAGATTCAATTCGCCTGGCGAATCCCAAATTTGCCTGGCGAATCACACCAGAACCAGAAAAATGTTGTTACGGGTTACACGACCCAAAACCCCCCAAAAACCTCATTTTTCATCCCAAATTAATTCCAACAACAAAACAATCATCAGCAATGATTCATAAACACATGGTAATCATACAACACAAATTATATCGATTTCCGACCGTAAAAACATTGATTCCCAATCATTTTATCGTTTTCGACCTAAAACTCAAAAGCTATGGAAACAAGAAAACATCCAAGCAAACCCATACATAATCATACACATTGATAAGATAACAATGTTTCACACCCTTACCCGGATTCCACGCTCGCTAATTGATCGATCTTGATGATTTCCTAGTTTTCCCAACTTTCTCTTCTTTTCTTTCTCTCCTCTTTTCTTTCTATTCTATTTCTTTCTTCTCTCATTTTCCACTAAATCAATTTAATTCATTTTTCTCACATAATTCTAATTCCACAAAATTTCTAACTTATGATTCATTGAGAAAAGTCTAAAATACCCTCCATTCTAATTTCCCCGAAAACTCTCAAAATGGTAAAATAACATTTAACACACCAAATTCACAATTAAAATAATTATTGCCCAATTAAAATAAAAGACTCAAGAATAATGAAATAATCAAAATCGGGTTGTTACAAAGATGCCTGTAACTTTCGCCTGCCAGAAAATTAGAGAAAGAAACTCAATCAATAGGACACAAAAGAAACAAAATCACTTGTTCAAGGTTGTTCAACTAAAATCACTTTTGAAAGCAAGTAAACAGGGATCCTTCTGTGCAGTTTTTCAATGAAAAGTAGCACACTGGAACAGACTTAAATGTGTCACAAGAGAGTATTAAAATAAGTAAAATAAAATGTTTAAATCAAGAGTACACTGTTTATGTCAACTATTACCTTGAACTTTGTGATTAAAAATGTTTAAATCAAGAGAGTAACCTCATCCGTAGATCTACCACCTCTATATCGCATATCGGTGTCAAATTGCCGGAAACGATGTCGCCATCTTCCCTCATTCCTGCAACACCAACAATCTTAGGTAAAAACAAAATAACATAAACCCTAAAAAACTTTGAGTTCGCTATTTTTGTCACTTACTGAAGTCCAAAATTATTCTGACCAAACATGCCTAGAATTCCACCGAAATGAACAACAATCAAAGATACATTCATAAATACGTTCAAAGATGAGAAATCATATATATAAAGATCAAAATGGATATTTTACATTTAAAACATCAAAATGGAGATTCATAACATATATATTAAAGGGTTTGAGAGAAGATTTAAAATACCTTTCAAATCTACCGAAACCAATTCTTGCAGCAAAGTAGAAAGACACAAAGAGTAACCATATATCACTGTGAACAACAACGATGAAAAGAGAGTGAGAAGAAGAAGTGAGAGATCAGCAGAGAGACAATCTTGAGAGAGTGAGAAGAAGTGAGAGATATGCAGAGAGAGAAAGAGTTGAAAAGACAGGGAGAGAGAAACATTGAAAAGAATGGAAAAGGCAATGTAAGATTTTGTGAGATTTTTTGAAAAATAATTCTGATTTGACGTGTTGGAAGTACATAAAGTTAGATTTATGTTGTTGGTTTTCAACTACAAAACAACAAAAACCAGTTTATATTGAACAAAAATAGATATAATATTGCATAACCAATTCAACAAACCAGTTTCATTTGCTAGTTTGGTCACAAAAAGTAATTTTAGGACAAGAATTGCCCTCATTTTTTGAATGTGGCAAATTTAAAGTGTAGGGAAAAATTGACTTTTTCATAACACTTAATTTTCTTATATTATAGATGAATTGTTTGTACTTGTATTATTATATTCTCCACTTACATTTAGTTTTACTTATTACTACTAGCTTTGAATACGAGTGATGAAAATTCAAGCAGGTTGAAGAAGATAAATAAATAAGTATATTTAAGAAATATAAATAAATAAATTGATAAATCCGAGTACTAAGGTGTATCCAGTGGCGGATCCTAGAGGTTTGGTTGATGGGAGAAAACAAATTGTGTAAATATTTTGATTAAAACAATATTATAGATATTACATAATACATCATAGTTATAACGACAAATAAATTTAAATTACGTAGTTTTTTTTTATAAAAATTATATTTATTTCTTATTATTTTTCATATTCTAAAAAATATTTAATGATATTTTTACCATCAATACTATCAAATATATTCTTAAACTTTAAAGTCCACCTTGAAGAATTCTAGAAGTTTAATTCACCTAAAATTTTAACAATTAAAAAATGACATTTATTGTATATAAAATTAAATATTTGTTCACTCATTAGTTATTGTATGAATATTCTCCTTTCTTTAAAATTGATAGTAGAAAGTTTTGATATTTTACTAACAGGATTAACTATATATATTAATACTTTTTAAAAAAATAAAATATTCAATTAAGAAAAATTATTTTTACAAATTTATAAATTTATAATTTTAATTAAAGAGGAGAAGTATTTATAATAAATTCTAGATGAAAAATTAAAATAGCTTAAAATTAAACAGAAAAAAACATAAAGAGTTATGGTGCATAATAAATTAATGAGACAAATTAAATTTAATGGGAGCAATGAAAATTATATGTTAATAGCATTAAAGAAACAATTTATTTCACGTGGGGGCTTGAGCTCCCAATACCATTGCTCTAGATCCGCCCCTGGGTGTATCCATTTTTACACTCTTCAAGTGAGTGCCAACTTCAAAAAAGAGAAGAAATATTTCATTCGTTTCAAAAATACGGTCGTTTTATCAAATAAATTTTGTTTCAAAATGACTGTGATTTTCACATTTTAATGTAACTGATTACAATTTTTTCAATTAAAAGAAAAAGGAGAGCTATTATCATTCAACATGTCCAAAAAAAACTTAGGTAGACACAAACCTAACATTTGGTTTTAGAAACAACCAATCATATTTTTTTATTTAATTAAAAAATTAAAAAATAATATTCTCTCTCCTCCATAATCACAACCACCAATGAATCCAAATTAAAAATAAATTAAATTTTAAAAAAATTTAATATTTTCTCTCTTTCTTATTGGCTGTTTGTAACACTCAGAATTTAAGTTCGTTCCTACGCAAGTTTTTCTCTAAGAGCCGACACATGGAAAATCGGGTGGATACGATTGCCAAACGAAAATTGAAGCCTTATTCCACTTCCCCAATACCTTCTAAAATGGGGAAAAGGACCATAAAACCTCTTAGAAAGCTTATTATGCATGTGTTGACGAACATAGTTTTGGTGATATGCCGAAGACGCACGAGAACCAAGTCACCCACATCTAGGGTTACATCACGACGATGCACATTGACCTTCTGACGCATACGATGTTGAGCAGCATTCAAATTATCCTTTAAAGTGCATAGTAATTCACCAAGAGAAGTGAGAGCCTCGTCAAACACTTGAATAAAAGGGGAACCTCTAGCATAAGCTAGAATGGTGGGTGGTTTGCGTCCATAAAGAGCCTTAAATGGGGACATTTGCAAAGCACTACGATAGTTGGTATTAACTCGTCCCAAGGCAGAAATGCGACCCATGAAGATGGTTTGTGTTGTGTGAAAACACAAAGGTACTGCTCCAATCCATGATTAACTACTTCAGATTGTCCATCATATTGCGGATGGTAAGCACTTCTCATTGTCAGTTTTTTACCACTAAGTTCAAACAATTCGCGTCAAAATTTGCTAATAAAAATGGGCTCGCGATTGGATACAATTGAACAAGGGTACCCATGGCGGCGAACAAGCAACGACATAAATAACTCTTCCATTCTTCCATTTTAGAAGTTGTGAAAGAAATGGGAAGAGAGCTAAAGTGAGTTGTCTTGGATAGACGATCTACAACAAACAGGTATAACAGTGGACCCTTGCGATGGAGGAAGTCTGGTGATGTAGTCCATTGTGACATATTCCCAAATTGTTTCAGGAACCGGGAGAGGTTGAAGAAGCCAGACTAGAACTTGAGTGGAGTACTTAATTTGTTAGCAAGTGATGCATGAGCTCACAAAGGTTTCCACCGTTTTACACATACCAAGCAAATTGAAATTTGCTACAAGACAAACAAATGTGCGTTTTACCCTGGAATGGCCGAAACTCAGTGATGATTATATGGCATAAAGGAGATGTGGAGTTAAGTACTAAACATCCAGCATGTAGTAAGGTCCCATTAACGTCTGCATAAGGGTGTGGAAGTATTCCTTGGGCACGTTGTTCATGAAAATATTTGTGAAAAGAATCCGAAATATTGTCCTGTTGAAGCTACAGAACAATGTTATGCGAAGGATAAGATAACAATGCGTGAAATGTTGGTGTTTTCTCACAATAATGCCATTTAACAGGTACAAGATATATATATATATATATATATATATATATATATATATATATATATATATATATATATATATATATATATATATATATATAGTCAACTACCTTATTTGAAGCGTTCAGTTTGTATTCAATGTAAAACTAGAAGCTCAATAGTTTGTGCATGAATTAATGTTGATCGGGGGTTTGGATCACTTGTTAAAAAAGTTCCTTGATACTTTTGTGATCAATTCGAATGACAAAAAAAATGCCCCAACAAGTAATGTCGCCATTCAAGGACGGACTCTGTAATAACATGTAACTCTTTGATATACACTTATGCTGCCTGTAGTTTTGGCCCCAATTTCTTGCTAAAAAAGGAAAGAGGACGACCTTCTTGTATCATCACAACTCCAATACCCATATTAGATGCATTTGTTTGAATCATAAAATCCTTAGAAAAATATGGGAAACACTACTTCAAAATGTATCTATAACCATAATTAGGAGAAGGATTCCACCACGGACGGTGGCTCGTGGTAACGAAGGGCGTGGTAGTAAGTGCGTTATTTTCACCACAACAACAACAAAAACAAATACAATAGTAACAACAACAACAAAAAATTCAACAACCACAACACCAAGAATAACAATAAAAACAACAACAACAATAATAACTACTACAACAACAACAACAACAACGTCAACAAAAACAACAACAAAGACAACAACAACAACAACACCAAACACAATAACAACAATAATAACAACGAAAACAACAACAACAACAACAACAACTACTACAACGGAAACAACAACAAAAAACAAAAACAACAAAAATACAACAACAACAATATCATCATTATCAACAGCAATAAAACCAACAACAACAACAACAACAACAACAACAACAACAATAGCAGTAAGAACAACAACAACAACAACCACAACAATAACAACAACAACAGTGATCCGTTGTCGCACACGGGTAAAAAACAAGTAAATAAAAACTGCAGTTTAAGGAAGCGATGCTCGAGCTTCTTATCACAAAGACACTTGGATTGATTTTTATCAACTTAAAACGATGGGAGTTTTAAGGTTTAGGATTCAAATAATATAACAGTAAAAAGGATTTGACTACGAATAAGTTAAAATGGCTAATCCTATTGATTTAGGTTCCGACTTATAACTGGCTATTGTAACTCCAATCCCCTCAAAGCAGTTTCAATCCTATTTGGTTATGAAATCAATTAGACAAGTGATGTCAATATCATGTGAATTATATTCCTGTTTACCGCATTAAGCATGATGGTTTAAAGATTAGGCAAAGCTAACAAATAAGCTAAGTTAACACACGATTAAAATTATGAACATACATACAATTGAATTTAATAAATTATATCCTATGAGCAATAATTGAATTAGGCAAACGAAAGCAATCAAATTAACACTACAAGAAAAAAGGAGATTTACGACACTTGAATTGCGACAGTTATCACAAAACCGTCCTTATTCCTGGACTGCGACGGTTGTCACGACAGTTAGGGTCAACTGTCGTAGATTTTTTTGCGACAGTTATCACAAAACCGTCCTAATTCCTGGACTGCGACGGTTGTCACGACAGTTAGGGACTGGATTGCGACAGTTTTCACAAAACCGTCCTTATTATAGTTTTTACTTAACTTTTTATTTTATAAAATAATTTTTTTGATTGAGCGCTAAATGAAAAGGGAAAATTTGTTCCCCTCAATTCATAAAAAATCCTTATCGACTCCTCAACAGAAAATTCATTCCCTCTCAAATAATATAAAACCCCTCATCGGGAAATTAAAAAACGGTATAAATTTTAAAAGAAAAAAAATTATGCCCCAATAACATTTCCATACATTCTTATTTGTTTAATTGTTTTTTTATAAAATGTAAATTTAAATATTAACCTATAATAATTTTAAACCTATAATTATAAAATGAGTGTAAAGTTTAAAACACAAAACATATGCGAGAGTTCTCAAAATCTTTTTTTATAAAACGCAAATTTGTAAATATAAATTTATACCTAATTTTATTAAAAATTGGTGTGATATTGGATACTGAGTTTTCTAAAATATCAAATATTTTATAGCAGATAATTCTAAATTTCTGATATATACGCACGAATTTTCAAAAATGCAAAAAAATGATGTACCAAAAATTTCAAAATAACTATCAAAATTTTTGTTTTTAGACGTTAAAAAAATTAAAAATTTAGAAAGAATAATAAAATTGATAAACAAAAATTAACCAGTGTGAGAATAGCAGATAATTCTAAATTTTTTATATATGCGCACGAATTTTTAAAAAATGACAAAAAATGATGTACCAAAAATTTCAAAATAACTATCATAATTTTTACTTTTAGAAGTTGAAAAAAAGTAAAAATTTAGAAAGAATAATAAAATTGATAAACAAAAATTAACCAGTGAATATTGAAAGTTTGGGATGTCACTTATGAAAAAAGAGTTTGGGGTTTGCAAGTTAATTTCTTGAAAAAAAAGTTGAAGACTATACCTACTTCTGCACATTTTCATTCGCCGCCCTCTGCACGACCACCGTCTTCCGAGTTCCGACCACAATCACCGGCCGATTTACAAACCTCTGTCTTTACTGTCTTATATCTCAGCTCAAAACACAATCAGCGAGGTATATTCATGACCTGTGTTTTCAATTCCTTTACCAATTTTTCAATTCACGCGGCTATGATTGCTAGTTTCTACCGAGTTTTCATTTTATTTCAAAATCGTAAACCCTTGTCCTATTTTTAACTCACGTTTATTCTTTCACTCTTGCGTCAATTCGGCTGCGAAGCTTCATCATCTCTCTCGCGATCCTAGATTCTGACACCACGAAATCAGTTTCAATCACCGGCTAAAATGATAGAAAATCGTAAAGTTCCGAAGCTGCAAGTTGAAGGAAAGTGCAACATCCTTATCACCACTGCTCTGCCTTAGGTCAACAACGTCCCTCATCTTGGCAACATCATTTGATGTCAGTTCTCTCTAATCCCTCCCTTAAATCACTTATTCATTTCCCTTCCACAATTCACTGGCATTTTCATGGATTCGTTAATTTCTTGGATTGAATTATTTTGTTCATTTCTCCTGTTCATAGCTTTGAAATTCACATGCATTGGTTTGAATTTTATCAGCACAAGGTGTGCTGAGTGCCAATGTGTTCGCTCCGTATTGTCGGCTTAGGGGTTACAATGCTATTTCCATTTGCGGTGCCGATGAGTACGACACAACAACAGAGACTAAAGCATCGGAAGAGAGTTGTTCTCCCAAAGAGATTTGTGACATGTATTCATTCATTTCCTCCTTATGCGAGTTTTGGAGTTGTGATGATTGAGTTGATATCATCTTTGCCTGCGGCTGACATAACGAGACATAGGCATGAAATCAATTTGGCTAGCATGGCACTTAACAGAATTCATAACCAATCATTGCATGAAATTATGGATCATACGCTCGATTTTGAATCAGATGCTAAGGTAAAGAAATTGATAGTTGCCATGGGCGAGTTAGCATTTCAATGTTTGCAAAGTTCGAAAGATATGAGACCTACCATGGATGAAGTGTTGGAAAGCTTAAAGGATATTCAAAATGGCGGTAAGCATAAAAGCCAACCCGAGGTAATGGATATTTCGAGTTTATCTGATGATGTTGTGCTGCTGAATCATGTTCCACCTCCACTGTCACCTGATTCGAATGTTCGGAACAATTATACAACACCGAATACTAGTGCATAAATCGGTTCGGTTTGATATGTTCTTGATAGTTTTCAACCCTTCATCCATACAAGGTTTATATTTTTGAAATTTTGCAATCATCAAGTTTTTCAAACCGGTAGCATCCACCAAATTGCAGCCAGATAACTTTTGAAGTTTTGATTTCACAAACTACAGATTTGTGTTTTGCCTCTATAGTTGTTGTTCCTATTTTTGATTTTGTCTTCTAAGTTCCAACCTCTAGTAATAACTTCCCAAATTCCTTCACCAACTCCTATACAACATATTTGTTGGATTGATTTTTGGTATAGATAATTAAACTAACCATTCTTACTGCTACTATATATTATGCTGGTGTACTGAAACCGTTTGAATAGTATATGCAAATCTTATCTCAATTTATAGAAACACACTAAGTGCGTGTTTGGAAAAGTGGTTGGCCACCGCCACCTCAGATTTCACACCCTTGCAAAAAATGTTTAAATCGATTGTGTGTAAAATTTAACATTTTGTTATTAATATTGCAAAAAATGTTTAAATAAAGGAATTCTAGTGCAAGGTTTTCATAAGGAGGAACTTGAGCACAAAAACTTATTTTTATTCATTTGGATTTAATTCAAGTAACATATGTTTGCTTGCTTATTGTAATTCTTAAGTTATCATGTTTTCGCTATTTATTTTGTTATACGTAATTGCTCAATGAATTTACAATGTTGTTTCACTAGCCCCTAACTTTTACTAATAAAAAAAGGAACAATTGCAGCAAGCTTATGTTTCATGGTGTGCATGTTGTTGTAATGTGGGCATGTCATTGATGTGGACTAGAGTTGTTTGATAATTGTGTTTTTGATCTGAGGATATTACACTTGTTGGGCATTGGGCCATTCCTTGAGCAGAATTTGACTAATGATAATTTCTGTGTGTGTTTGTAGATACCATGTCATTCATAAGGAGGTATATGATTTGTAAATGTCCTCTGCATGCCACTAATTCTCTTCAAAATCCCTAAGCCAATGTTCCCTCTCGTTGCCAAAAAGAAGGTATATATGTATCTTCATTCTCTTAGTTTTTAAACTTCTATTTGTAATTCAAAATTTTGTCACAACATTATCTCCATTTTCTTTGTTTTGTGGTTTCTTTATGAGTATTTAATATTTATCTCCCTGTTTGTTTATTTTTTAATAATTATTTATCTCCTTGTTTATTTGCAATTTTCTCTATATTTTAAAGTGTCTATACTTACTACTGACTCTATGATTTGATTATAATGATTTTCTCTTTGCTCTTAAAATCTCAACAATAATGAGAAATAATTTCTGATTGAGGTTCTAACTGCACTTCAGGCCCTGTTATGACAAAATTCACTATAGCCATAAGAGAAATCAGGACATACAAAGAAGTCCTTTGATCACAGGTGAAGTGTTTTGTTTCATATCCTTTTTTAATCTTTTAATAGTTTCCAATGACTCCCAATCTCCCCATTATCTTCTTTTATCCATAAGAGAAATAATGATGTCTTTACCTCCAATCTCCCCATTATCTTCTTTTATCCATAAAACAAAAAGGAATAATATAGTCATCGATAATTGAACATAAAACTATAAATATTATTTATTTTATCTAAATATTATTTCCTCATATCCTAAGAAACATGAAACAATCATTGTGTGACCACTAAACTGCCATTTATGCCTATCTTTTGATTGTCATAACTCATAATTATACAAGTAAGTAGATACTATTATTTTATTCCAAAGCATTCAAGACTATGTAGAAAATTCAGTTTTCAATGCTTATAGCTAGAGTACATACAAATTTACTGTTGCAATTTTCTGTTTCAAGTAAAAAAGATTTTTCTAATTCGCAGTTGTGTCCGTTGTTTGATAGGTATTATACGTCTTTGAACAAATCTGAATGCAGGGAGAGAACTTGTGCATTTAAGATATAATTATTGAATTGATCGGTTCAGATTGTGCTTTGATTGTCTCTATGCATTTTAGGTATGAGATTCTCTATACTTCTACTATTTTATCAATGGATGTACTGTATAGAATATTCTTAGGATATGCGACTGTCGAATCCTCTTCATCTCTGTTCAGTTTTTTAGGACAAGAGATATTCAAAATCTTGGATTGTTCTTTTACATGCACCATATCTATTCTCAAGGGAAGCATCATATCTAGCATATGTGTACTCCCAGGCAAACATTTTATAACCTAGTTAGTTCTGTTGGTAGTTTCGAATATGTATTACATGTTCACTCGGAAGTAACAATCTTATCATTCAGGTTTATCTTGATTTTGGGTTGGCAATTCCAAAGCTCAGTCTACATGGCATGATTTAATCACTGAAAGAGCTTTTAGATCTGGATCTAATAAATAAGGTAACATTATAACCAATTCTAAGAATTATTAAAAATTGTGAGACTATTTGACGGAGACAATTGTCAGACTATATTGGGAATGCAAGTTCTATGTTCAAACTAGGACTTCTTATTTAGTTGCAGCATTTGTTTCTAGTGCTGCATGCTATTAACTTCTGGTTTTGTAGTTGTTTATTTATCTTCCCAAATTTACTATTATAACGCTTTTCTTTGCTTATTGCAAGAAGATGCAGCCGTTGTATTTTAGATATCGACTTATTTTATTTTTTGACTTGCAGGTTGCATGTAGAGACTATCCTCATGCCAGACATCTTTGTGCTAAATTTCCTTTCTCTTCCACCCCTCATGAGAAACATTGTAGCCAGGTAGAAAAATTATTAAATATCACACTTTGGAATATGTTTAAATTCCGGTTTTCTTTAGCTTTTTTAATTATTACTGTTAGTTATGTATTATTTGATACTCTGAACATTATCCTTTCTGTCACTCATTAATTTTTGTTGTTAATGATATGCAGTGCCACTGTTATGTCTGGGATACCCTAGCACCATGTCTAAAGTGGGGAGGTGTAGGAAGCATGGGGGGAATATTGGAAACTAATCATCCTTCTCATGGTTCATCTGGCTTTAACATTCATGGTAATGGAGCACAACAACAACCTGTCGATTTTCATGTAGCTACAGGATTCTCAAGTCCCATGAATTTATCAATCTTCTCACACTCAAGCTTAGGACCGGGCAGTCTTAGTCATGTCAATCCACATAACAGGACTCATGAGACCCTATATGGCCAATCATTATCCCAATCAAATGATAGCCAAAATTTCCATCAAACTTGTAATCAGGGCAATGATGCTACACAAAGTGGAGTTCCAAGTCAAGATACTTGCCAATCAAAGCCACAAGAACAAAATCCAGCTATAACTGCCAAGAGAGTTTCTGCTGTAGGCTCAAGTTGTGCTGAGAATATCAGTCAAAGCATTGAACCTCTATTTGAATGTTCTCCTCAACAAACCTCGGGATCTACAAACCAACCGCCTAATGTGGAGAAGTTCAGCACCCAGTTTATTTCAACAGTTGAACCGGTAAATGAAAGTTCTCGTACTCCTAATTTGATTCTTGATTTTGAAAGATGGCTTTCGGGTCAAGAAACCGGTCCAATGGCAACAGATAATGTTTTGCCATTTGAACTTAATATACCATCTCCAGATCCTAGTCCATTTAATGATGATTCGGCCATGCTTTCTCCATGGCGGTGAAAGAGTTTAAGGTAGAAAGCAAACTTGGTCTTCAATGGAAGTACTCAGATTTTCCTGTAGTGGAAAGATGCTGATACAGTGATCACTTAATTTTTTAGTGCCAGTCTTGCGACCGAGTCCTATTGTGTGGAAAGTTTCATTTCTCAGGCTCATCATCTCATGCTAAGAGCTGATTTGTGTTATATGTTAACTAGTCCCCACAGATAATTACTAATGCTAAGTTAGATACATAATTGCTGCTAGTGCTAGCATAGCCTAATTTAGTTTGATTTGTTTAGTAGTTAGATCTGGTGAGGTCTTTGCCTCTCAGGGATAATGGATGTGAAGGGTATAAGAAAGCAGTGTAAAACTACACAATTGAAAAGTGTGTGTTCTATCTCACATGTACTTTTCATTTTTATTTATGCAGTAAAGGTTTCTATTTATCTAAATTTTATGTTCAATTATGTCTGTAAATGAAAATAGTTTGTATTTATTTTATCTAAAAGCACTTATATAATAATCACTTATGTTTTAAGTGATTAATTTAATATTGCTTTATCCTTCACATAAGATTAGAATCTTGATTGTTAAATTATGGCCATGTCTCACAAAAATGAACTTTGCATTGCAGGTCCTGATTCCCCCAACAATTCAAACAGTGGAGTGTCTTCCCCAAGATTTCAAGCTTCTTGGTTGAAAAACATAATTACGAACGTGCAAAACCATCCACTAGTTCAGAAGCTGAGAATCATAATGGAGTTGCTCCTCTACAACCAACAAGAGAGGATGACAAGGCTCTGCTACGTAGTACATCTTCTCGTAGTTCATCGTCTCGTAGTTCATCGTCTCGTATTGATAGTTGATTAAAAAGAATCTGTGTCAAAAAAGAATTTCATTTGTTGTACAACTTCAAATCTTATTATCGGTGCCTTGTGAAACTATGTTTAGTGAAAGGTTATTGTGCCAGAGTTACCAAACGTAATATCCATTCTGTTAATATTTCTACAAATTTTTTTTTAATTTTAAAAATACATTACCTGCGGATTTACCTGTGGAAAAGATAATTCCTACGGATTTACCTGTGGAACATAAAAGTTGCGAAGGTTGGAACCGTCGTAATCAACAATTAAAACAAAAATCAAATGGAAAGTTACGACGGTTGATAACCGTCGCAATATGCAGATTACGGCAGTTCACTACCATTCGTGAGAATAACGACGGTTGGTGTGACGGTTTTGACAACCGACGCGATACGGCCTAGCGATGCACGTTTCTACGACAGTGTTGCAACCGTCGTGACTTGCAAATTACGTCGGTTTTAACCGTCGTAACCTGCCAAAATAACCGTCGCAATCTACCAATTTTCTTGTAGTGTAAGAAAACAAATTCATAGGAAGAATTGAACAAAAATCAAAATTGAATTGGAATTAAAATAGCCTAAATGTGGTGTAACCCGTAATCAGCAGAGTTCGCCTTAGCGATTAGTTATCTACGAAAATCGTACAAAGCAAGGAATTTCTTGAATAGTATTCAATGTGAATAGGAGCCATGGATGACTTAGGTTAAACAAAACAAGGAATTCGGGTTCAAATTCAAACTGGGCTAGAAAACATAAAAACCGGTCTAAAACTGGCTCAAAACTAATTATTTTCTAAAGTCTGGTACTAAAACGAATTATTCGAGTCTTTTGCACTCTAAATCTTCTTCTAACTTCGACATGAAACCTGTAGCTTTACCTCTTAGCTTTCCAACGCATATTAGAACGGATCAATCTGGTACTTGTACCTGAAGTTATTATCTGTTCAATGAGAAGGCCTCAAATAACTGTTTAAGCTGAAAATTAAATACGAAATTAAAATAAAGGTAAACATAAAATAAGTTTAGGAAACAAACTAAAATAGTAAAAATAACACAAGACACTCTAGAATAGTGAAAGAATGTGCATGAAAATGCATTGATCAAATTCCCTCACACTTGACCTTTTGCACTCCGAGCAAAATTATAAAGTTAAAAATCAAAACAGAAAAATATGAGCAAAACAAGGGTGTAAGTAAAATCATCATTTTAAGCTTCAATAAAAATGGTGTTATTGAATAACTTCTTGTGACAGTCAAAGTAAATAAGAAAATAGTTTACCAAAGAGTACATCATAAATATTAAGATCCTCACAGGATAAAATTCTCTCAACTCTCAAGTGTTTATGTTAACTGTTTACACTCAAAGCACATCATGAAAATTAGTACTACCATAAGCTTGAAAAGACTCTAACACCCACAAATTAAAATACATGCACACAAAGATTAAAAGTGTAATACCCCGTAAATTATTTTGCTCCGGATAATATTAGTGGTGATCAACTGAGTCCCAGTGTGCTCTGAGAAATTATCTTTAGAGATAATTAGAGTAACTGTTGAACTTAGAGTAAATCCAATTAATATTATCTGACTCTGAGATATTTTAATTGTTTGAACTTTAGAGACTTTTTAGACAATAAGTAGTATTACAATTGATGATGTCTTACTATATTATTCTTTTCCACTCTTTTCCACTTAGAAGCAAATAAGAAAAAGATAGCAAGGAATTTGGAGAGAAAGAAAAGAGAAGGAAAGGAAGAGGAAAAGAGGAAAAGCTCAAGAACACAACTGATCAAGAACTTCATCAATCATATTTCAATCTTCACCATCTTCATCTATTCAAGGTGGGTTCTAGATAGATGCTTTAAAGGTAGAATCCCATGTGTTTTAGAGTTAGGTTAGAATTGTGAGAAAATGAGTAATTATGCTAAAATCATGAATTCAACGGATGAAATGCGATATAATTGTTGTTAAATGCTTGTTGTTATGATCATACTATGTTTTTATGATTATAATAAGGTTTGGAGGTGTTTTGATTGGAAAATATTGGTTTTGGGATGAAGAATAGCGCTGTTAGGAAGTGGAATTTTCCAGGCTTCGCCTAGCGACCCTGGGGCGAGCCTCAGTGAACGGACTTTCGAGGGTTCGCCTAGCGAACCCACCAGCGAAGGTCAGCGAATGTTCGCCAACGACGTTCGCCTAGCGAATTTTGTTCCTTTTCAGTTCTGTTTGGTTCTGCCTTGCTTCGCTGAGTCATTCGCGAAGCGAAGGGAGAGGCGAGTGTTCGCCAGGGAGTTCGCGGAGCAAACTTTGTGTCTGTTTTTGTTCTGGTTGCTCATTTGCCAGGAGCTTCGCCTAGCGAAGGCTAGAACGAATGCTCGCTGGGACGTTCGCGTAACGAATATGGCTGGGTATGTAGTTTTGTTTCTCTCATAACTTTGGACTCGTGTATTCGTTTTGCGTATTCTTGATACTGTTGTGAAACTCTAAATGTCCCCTATATAATAGAAGGAAGAGATATTGGTTTTGATGCCCGATTAAATAAATCAGAGGGAACCGTAAATTCGTAAAATTGGGAATGTGTGCAATTATGTGGTTCCATTGTGTGATTGATGACTAATTGCCTATGTTCTTATTGTTAAGCATGTTTGAGTATGTATGCATGTTAAAATATGAAATAGGTAGAGTGAGGAATATCACCGTAAACATTTGTCAGATAGTGTGGAATAACATTGTGACAACGCTCATGCAGAAGAGGTTGAGGCGTGTGTCTAGTAATCATAACCGATTGATCTTGCGGTGTAGTTTCATGACACTCGAGCACCTCCTCTGAAACGTATGCACAATTACTTGGCAGGTTTGATTCCCGCGTATAGTACGATTGGAGCCTAGGGTAAAGAGACTTTTGACGGTGTACGGGTCGTGTGAAGTGACGGATCACGGTGTACAGGCCGATGATCCCGAATCCAATTCGTATGCCAAGTAAATACAAGGATCCATGACTCGAATCGTATTCTAGACGTAGAAGCGGACGGGAAAGGGGTTGCCTTGGTACGGTTATTGATTAGCGAGATTCTTGAGTTAACAGGCTCAGGACGTACTTGGTACTATTGTGAGTTAACAGGCTCACTAGTGTGGATTTATATGTATATTGCGTGTGTACTCAAAGTCATCCCCCATCCCTTTTGACTTCAGTTAGGCTTGTTAGAACCTTGTAAAGCCGAGAGGACTATAAGATAGCGAACTCACTGAGATTTGATGTATCTCACCCCACTGTTGTTGTTTACATCACAGGTTCTGCAGGTTCGGCGAAGGGTAAGGACAAAGTGGTTTGACTTTCCTTACGGAGTGTAGCTTTTGAGATGGCATGGCTTCCGCTATGGCGTTTATTTTTTAGATCATTGTATTGATCTAGTTCTTAGTGCTTGTTGGACATCTTGTATATGTTATGCCGTAGACTTTAAATCCTTGTGTTTAGGGCATTTAATGTATACAATGTGTTAACTAGGAACTTGTACATATATATTTCAGTACCAAACGTATTATTCATGTATGATATATGCTTTGATGTATGTATATATATATGGGGGTTACAAAAAGAACTTTTATTCGGGTTGTAATTTGGCCAAGGTGATAGTGAGATAAATCATAAGGGGGTACTAGGCTAAAATTCAAAGGGACAAAAGAGAATTGTAAGAAACTGCGGAAGTTGAACTAAATAAAATCAAATTCACTTTCAAACAACAACAACAACAACTCCTTTCTCTTATTTTTATCCTTTTTCCTCTTTTTTATTCCAAAAGGGAAATGAATTGTCATCCTTCTTTTATTTTTCAATTTATTTTTTAATTTTTATTTTTTAATTTTTTTTTCTTTTTTACCAACCTTTGAAACATCATAGCTATATTAATTCAACCCCACACATTCTTCTAAGAAATATATCTCAAGCACAGAATGAACCAGAACTCTTGATACCACTTGTTAGACGATAGGCTTCGATCTAGAGGGGGTGAATAGATCACAAATTTTACAACAAAAAAAAATTGGGCAAAAATCAGTTTTCAAAGATATGGCACAGTGGAAAAATGACCCGGAACGAATCGTCTAACCGAACCTACTATCAAAAAGCTATATACGTATCGCACACCAAACATAATGATAATGAACGTAAATGTTCAGCAACGATCAAGCTACAAATCAATTAAATGCAAAGTTATTCGTAATGCTTATTTCCAATGAACACAAAGCAATAAAAATACACACAAACAATTTAACAAACACTTTGTGTACGATTGATCACGTTTGGAAATTCAATTTATTTTTTTGATGTAAAAACCCAATCACAACCAAAGTGATTATAATTATATCAACAACAACACTTTAAAATAAAGTTGAAAAAATTTTCAATCGAATTAATCGAAACAACAACGAAATCGATAATTTGCAAGAACATCAATTAAAGAAAATTATAGCGATAAAAAGACACAAAGATATGTTTAGGCAGTTCCACAATCGGCCTCGCTATGGGTACGTCTTCCCTCAATCCGAAATCGAATTGAGATACTTGTAATTAACCTTAACTTTGCAAATAATTTATACAAGAGATGAAAAACTCAAACCCCAAAATCCCTATGATTTGTGTTGATTCTTGCACATACAAACCCTTGATCAAAGCTTGATTAAGTGACCAACAATGCGGCTATAATCCTCTGATTATCCAGAGCAGAAAACATGTTGAAACCAAAGATTCCCGAACACAATTCACTGTCTCGCGCTACTCCCTTTTAAGGAAACCACCTTGTTCTAAGAGCTTTACTCGATTGAATCTGTGTTGACGTGATCTTGTCCAAAACTTTAAATCACACCGATCATGAAGGAAAATCCCACCTTGGTTTTCTTATTTGAAACACACAAAGTTCCCAACCTAATATTCTCGGTTACACCAAACCTAATTGGACGTTATCAACCCTAATCTAGATGGTCACCCAATCGAAAAATGATTATGTGTAGTTCAATTGTATGTATGCATAGAATATGGGATGAAGATGATGGGCAACTTTATAAGCTGGTTTCACTTAGGTTTTTACTCTCTAGAAAACCCTTGAACTAGAAGAAGGTGCATGTATGAGTATATATAGGTATGTGAGAGAATGAGAAAAATGAATGCAATAAGTTGGAGCAAAAATGAAATTTTTGAGATGGGAACACGTATAGGTCGGCCTATGAAGGTCATGGGTCGGCCTATGCTGGTATTCAGATCGACCAGTGAGGCGGCCTGTGGGAAGAGCCTACAGGCTTTAATACTGCTCCATGGGTGCCGACCTGAACAATTATATATCGGTCTATACTAAAACAAAAATTCATATAGGTCGGCCTGATCATGCATGTGTCGGCCTGAACTGACTTTTTTGCCCAAAAATATGTTTTCCATGCAATTATGATGTAGACTCCTTTTCAAACTTATTTGAATGCTTCTTAATGCAAGATGCTCATCTAGAATGGGAAGATACCGTCCAATATACATAATGCTACACTATCCTAGTTTTGATATCACTGAAAATACAAAAAGCACTCACAATAACTTCACTACAACACATGCTTGCTCAGGTTGTGACAATTGTTGATCATACTCAACCTTATCATTAACCCATACAACTTCTATCCATAATGTGTCTATCACCTTTTACAAGTCATTTGCCACATATTGCTTGCATTTTAAACTGACATTTTCGTTTATATGAATTCGACATAGCAAATTTATCGTCCTTGGAAACATAACTTCAATTGCTTTCATTAAAGCAACATATTATCAGTCAAAATCACTTGTGGACACAAATATTTCTCAACAAAAAATTGTTTTAGTTTATCCAACACCCAACAAAAGTTATATGTCTACTCATATTCCATATAAGCAAATGCAACACCGAATGTCAACTCGATTGATGTCATGCCAACAATTTCAAACAAAGATTGTCTATATTTATTTGTCTTGTAAGTGTTATCGATAACTAGCATAATAGAAAAAATATTCAACAACTTAATTGAATCTAGGTGGGCCAAAAAAACATCTCTCATAACTTCCGAGTCATATCTTTTTCTACTCCAATAAACATAGTTTGTGTCCTCTATTAGCTTAAATAAATGTTGTATCTCACTTCTAGGACCTCTTATCTACCTTTGTAACTTACTCTTATACTTATATATATATATATATATATATATATATATATATATATATATATATATATATATATATATATATATATATATATCTGTGTGTGTGTGTGTGTGTGTGATCCGAGTGACATTCTCTGTATCTCGTTCTTGTAAGGAAATCAATGTGTCTAAGTGGAACATGTCTCTTTGTCAAATCAACAACATGCTGCTTCTCATTTGTGCTCAGCCTACAAACAAAGGAATGGCCTTTGAATCTATCAGATAAACCATGGTTATGAAGTCCATATTTTACACCAACCTTCCATCCAGACCCATCTTTCGACGGTGTCGACCTGATTTTGAATGGACATCCACATTTCTTAGTGGAACTTTGTGTTCCATTATCTGTATCTTTGTATTTTCCACCTTTATCACAATCAAATATTATTTTGTTGCTTCTCCCTCTCTTGTTTGTTTCGGTATCTGAACGAGTGGTTATAACAGTTACTTTATTTCTAATTCCAACATCTTTGATCCACGTCATCACCTCTTCTCATGTATAAAATATTTGTGTATTTGAGAATGCATTAGAGGTATCTACACATATTTGGTTTTTATCGCATATTTGTAAAGAAATGTCCATAGATGCAACATAAAAAAAATGTAAAATTAAAAAACTAAAAATTGACTACCGAATAACGTACCATTAAGTTTATTGGTTACAAAAACATAGATCACCAAATAACTCAACAACAAGTGTTCCGATAAACAAAGTCTCTTTACCGGATAACATTCTTCAAGTAATTCAGTACAATAAAAAAAACAAATTGGATAATTATTCAGTTAGTTTTTGAATAAAAAATAAAATACACATTGGATAACATATTTCAAGTTATCCGATAAACAAAAAATATGTATCGTATGTGATTTCTAAACGTTATTTGATATGCATATGTGAGAATGTAAATTCCTTTCAATTTTCAAAAATTTTGAATGAATTATAAAAAATAAAGAGAAAAGGGATGGTGCACTGACAGTGTAAAATATTTTTACACTGTCAACCAATAACAATCATGTATCCCACCAAGTCAACCTGTAAAATTTAAATTATTTAAATGATTTGACACTTTAAAATATTTTACTTGGCTGTATGTGTAATACTTTTTTACATTGACAGTGCACTACCATTAAACCCAATACCTAAATTCGATGCAAATTGTGATTTCATTCTAAAACCTCAGTTTTGTCCGATAAAATTTCGATTTAATCAATTTGTTGGATAAATCGGATAGATTAGATCAATTTAATATCTATTGAGGTAATCCCTAAAAGGCCTATTTTTTATAAAATTCACAACTATTTTTTTCTTAATTTAATATATATATATATATATATATATATATATATATATATATATATATATATATATATATATGAAAATTTTTAAATATCAAAAATTTTATTATTGAAAAAAATTATTATTACGTGATAACATGTTAAATATTATTTATTTTTAATATTACTTGATATTAATTTGGTCTTTATTAACAACAAATTAAATAACATTTAAAATTTTATATTACATGTTCTTGTATTTTTATGAATACACAATGAAACCATTAAATTAAAAAAAATGATAATAACCTAACAATTATATTAGTAAAAGTGAATAAAATAAATATTAATTAAGTTCGATTAAATTCGATTTTTGGGAAATCCAAAACAATCATTCATATTCGATCCATCGAACCTATACTATCTAAATTAGACAAGACGGTTTCTTAATACACCACCCATGTTTCTTAGACACCACGTGAAATTTCGTTTTTGCCCCGAATTTCTAGATGTGCAAATCCGAAAGCACCGTTTTTTAAAAAATTTTCAGTTTTTTTCCGGATGTGCACATCCGGAAGAATTCCTGATCTACAAATCCGGAAAAAATCAAGAGAATTCCATAAGATCATTTACTTCTAAATATAATTAAATCCAATATAATTAAAATCCAGCATAATTAAAATTAATATGATTTTTTCAATATAATTAAACCCAATTTAATTAAATCCAATATAATTAAAATTAATATGATTTTTTTAATATAATTAAATCCAATATAATTAAAACCAATATAATTAAATTAATTTTAAAAGTAAATAACATATAATTTTAATTATAATTTAGAAGTAAATACCATATAATTTAGAAGTAAATACCATATAAATTTAAATACCAATATAATTAAATCCAATTTTAGAAGTAAATACCATATAATTTTAAATCATTTACTTCTAAATATAATTATATTTACTTCTAAATCATTTATAAATGTAATTATAAAAAATGTAATTATATTTAGAAGTAAATAAAATTATATTTAAAAGTAAATGATTTAAAATTATATGATATTTACTTCTAAAATTGGATTTAATTATATTGGTATTTAAATTTATATGGTATATACTTCTAAATTATATGGTATTTACTTCTAAATTATAATTAAAACTATATGGTATTTACTTCAAGAATTAATTTAATTATATTGAAAAAATCATATTAATTTTAATTACATTGGATTTTAATTATATTGGATTTAATTAACTTGGATTTAATTATATTGAAAAATTGATATTAATTTTAATTATATTCGAATTTAATTATATTAGATTTAATTATATTTAGAAGTAAATGATTTTATGGAATTCTTTTGATTTTAAAAAAACGGCGCGTCAAAAACTGAAATATTTTTAAAAAAATGGCGCGTACGGATTTGCACATCCGGAACGCAGGGTTATTTTCGTTAGCGCATGGTGTCTAAGAAGATTAGGTGGTGTGGTAAGAAATTTCCCTTAAACAACTCAATCAATTCGCTACCCGACCAATCTGTTTGCGTAAAAATAACATTAAATTAATTGGTTTAGTCAAACGGTTCAAATTTATTCACCTTTAACCAAAAAATACTACATGAAATATTGAGGGATGCCACTTTCTTTCACTTAATTTTCATATCGAATGTTACTATTATCCCATGTGTCTTTCCTTTCTCTTTAAAGAAACTAATTAATTATATATGATTCTTATTAAATATATAAAACAAATTTCCATAAATGGGAGACCACCACCATCAGTCTCTTTGCCGTTGCAGTGCACGTTGCCGCCAGAACGGACCTCCCCAGTGCAATTCTCCACCACCGGACTACCACCACTCCTCCACCAAACTTCATTCTTAGAACACTCATCACTAATATTGATAGATACTATTACAATAGATATCGAAAGAACTCAACAGATATTGCTAAAGTAGTCATTGAAAACATACTAATTCAAAGCGTATATTCAAAAGTAAAACAAGAAACCCTAATAATATACCTAAATGTTACTCTGACCTTCTGTAGAGTGATTTGTCTGGTTCTGCTGGTGGAGCTGAATCAACCTCGGCGGTGGCATTATCACCAGCGGAGAGGATAGAAGTGTCAATTTAGGGGGTTGGGGCCTAAATTTCAAGGTCTCAAAAATAGAGGGGCTCAAAATTTTAAAAATAAATGAGTCCAAAATATGTAGGCCCCGTAAATTAAGGGCCTCTAAAATTCAAGTAGGACCTCAAAGCCCCAACATTTTCAAACCATGACTTTTTTTTTAAATAGATTTTTTCAATCAATTTTTTTGAAAATCGTTTTTTTTATTTTTGGAAAAAATCGTTTTTTTATTTTAGGAAAAAATCATTTTTTTTTATTTTAGAAAAAATCAAATTTTTTTAATTTTCGAAAAAAATCGATTTTTTTCATTTTTGGAAAAAAGCGGTTTATTTTTTATATTTGGAAAAAATCGCGTTTTTTCATTTTCAGAAAAAATCAGTTGTTTTATATTCGGAAAAAATCGGTTTTTTTTATTTTCGGAAAAAATCGGTTTTTTTATATTCGGAAAAATTCAGTTTTTTTCATTTTCGGAAAAAGTCGGTTTTTGTTATATTCGAGAAAATTCGGTTTTTTTCATTTTCGAAAAAAATCGGTTTTTTTTTATTTTAGAAAAAAATCGCTTTTTTCATTTTCGGAAAAAATTGAATTTTTTTATATTCGGAAAAAATCGATTTTTTTCATTTTCGGAAAAAATCGATTTTCTTCATTTTCGAAAAAAATCGATTTTTTTCATTTTCGGAAAAAATCGGTTTTTTTTATTTTCGGAAAAAATCGGTTTTTTTTTATTTTCGGAAAAATAAGTTTTTTTTTTATTTACGAAAAAAATCGGTTTTTTTATTTTCGAAAAAAATCAGTTTTTATATTTTCAGAAAAAATAGGTTTTTTATTTTATTTTCGGAAAAAATCAGTTTTTTTTATTTACGAAAAAAATCGGTTTTTTTTTTTATTTTCGGAGAAAATCGGTTTTTTTTATTTGCGGAAAAAATCGGTTTTTTTTATTTACGAAAAAAATTGGTTTTTCTCATTTTCAGAAAAAATCGGTTTTTTTATTTTTGAAAAAAATCGGTTTTTTTTAATTTTCGGAAAAAATCGGTTTTTTTTTCATTATCTGAAAAAATCGATTTTTTTCATTTTCGGAAAAAATCGGTTGTTTTTGTATTTTCGAAAAAAATCTGTTTTTTTTTTATTTTTGGAAAAAATCAGTTTTTTTTATATTCGAAAAAAATATGTTTTTTTTTATTTTCTGAAAAAAATCGTTTTTCTTAATTTTCGGAAAAATTGGTTTTTTATTTTTTTGGAAAAAAAATAGGGTGTTTTTTTTTGGAAATAATTGTTTTTTTTTCATCAGAAAAAACCGATTTTTTTATTTTCTGAAAAAATCGAGTATTTTTTATTTTCGAAAAAAAATCAGTTTTTTTTTATTTTTGAAAAAATCAGTTTTTTTTTAATTTCTGAAAAAATCGGTTTTTTTTTATTTTTGGAAAAAATCGCTTTTAGCAAAAAAAAAACAGTTTTAAGAAAAAATTTGTTTTAGAAAAAAATCGGTTTTATAATATAAAATATTTTATTTCAAATAAATTAGATTTTGAGCCGTTCACTTAAGCCCCATTAAAAACAAAAATATGAAGGGGCTTAAAAATAAGGGGCCAAGAAAATATTCAATTAGTAAGGGTCCTAAAAAAAGGGGGCCTAATTATTGGGGTTTTGTCATTTAGGGCTTTTTTGACAGCTCTAGCGGAGGAGGCCGTGAGTAGGCCTTACAGACAGCTCGCCAAATGAAAAACATCACCACTAGAAGCAACAGAATCCCAATGGTGATTCCAATGATGATGTTGCGGCAGTGGTGGGTAGGGTGGTGGACGGGAAGGAGTGGATTGGAGAAATTTTTCCGGATGTAATCCAGAAATGAGGTTTGAGGACGTGGAGATGTGGGAGAGGGGATGGTTGAGAAATCCATTCTTGTACTTTGCTTCGGTAGTTTGAAGATGGTGGAGATTTCGGAGGCTTCGGTAACTTTGCTTCTTTCGAAGGTCTGTTCATTTGTTCATTTGGTAGCAGATGACCAAGTGGTTGGCACATTGTTCATTCAGCCAATAGCAAAGGTCTGTTCAAAGTTCCCCAGTTGTCCAAGTGAATGGCACATGGTTATATGGAAAGTACAAGGAAACTTTGCTATTGGCTGTTGCTCAAAACGGTAACAGAAATATATTTTCAATTGCTTTTGCATTGGTAGAGGGTGAAACAGGTGAAGCATGGAGTTTTTTCTTAAGGAATCTTAGAAGGTACGTTACACCGCAGCCCAATCTGTGTTTGATCTCCGATAGACACAAGTCGATAATAAGCGCCTACAATAACCCAGATAATGGTTGACAGTATCCTCCCTCCTCACACGTCTTTTGCATCAGGCACATAGCACAAAAATTTATGAGGGAAATAAGGGACAACGAACTTTGTGAAAAAGTTACTAGCATGAGTACATTCTGAAACTTATCTTTCTATATACCTCTGGAAATAACTCACATAGACTAATCTATTTTTCTTTTTCATGCATAGGATACGCATTAAATGAGTCTACGTACGAATACTACAGACGAGAGATACGTAAAGCTAACATACAGGCATTTAATTGGCTGGAAAAAATTCCACGAGACAAATGGACAAGGACGTTTGATGGAGGGAAAAGATGGGGCCATATGACCACCAACCTCGTCGAATCAATGAACTCAGTTCTGAAGGCCACACGCAACCTTCCGATTACAGCTCTGGTAAAATCAACATACTACAGATTGGGCACTCTTTTTGGAAAAAGAGGACACGAATGGACTAAATCGTTGGGTTCTGGGCAAGTGTATACTGATAACTGCATGAAGGGTATTGAGATAGAAGCTCTCAAATCAATAGCCACAACGTTATACAATTTGACCGTCAAAGGTTCTGCTTTCTTGTCCAAGAAACAGTGACTTATAACGACGGTAGACCGCCTACCCACTACAACGTCGACCTAAGGAATTAGACGTGCGAGTGTGGAAGATTTCAAACTTTCCACGTCCCTTGCTCACATGCAATTGCTGCTTGTTCCAACATAAGACAGGACTATACTATGCATATAGCTGATGTGCTCAAAGTTGTTAACGTGTTTAAGGTCTATGAGGAGAGCTTTATCAGGGTCCCTACTGATACAACTTGGCCACAATACGAAGGTGACACTCTATGCCACAACGACAGCATGCGGAGGAAACAGAAAGGTCGTCCAAACAGTAGCCGGATAAGAACTGAAATGGACAACAGTGAAAAAGAAAAAAGGCGGTGCGGCATTTGTCGCGAAATCGGACACATGCGCAAAAAATGTCCAAATAGGGCTGGACCTTCCAGTTAGTTGTGGAACAAGTTTTATTTTATTTTGTTGTACTTTTATTTATGAAACTCTTGTATGTCCTTCCCTAACAACAACAACATCATCTTTTATATTGAGCTTAACAAAATAATGATACAATTCATTCAGCATGACAACATAACCAAAACTTCAAAAAAAAAATACAACACGGTTAATAATACAACAAACCATTATGATTGACCATCTTGACATATTAAACAACAACAGCTAAAACAAGTGGATCTACAACGCCGCGGTTGACTTCTCTGCTATGTGCGGAAAACATATACTGGACATCCTCATCATTTTCAACCCGGTCCCAGTAATGAAGGTAGGTATCCTCTGGGATGGCATCCGTTAGAGTTATGTAGAGACAATAATATTCAATTTTCCTAACGCATCAAATTGGACCACTCAACTGTCGAAACCCTGCATTGATGGCAGAAACCAATTGCCAGAACTTCCATTGTGGATTCAAAGACACCCTCATGTGTTTGTCTGTTTCAAAAAAAATAACACAAGCCACAGACATGATTATGAAATACACGAAACAATTAGGCAGACGAAAAAAAAGGGAATGATTTTTTGTGTCCTCAACACCCCTATTTATAGTAGCTCATAGGAAGGGAAAAAAAATTTTCACAATAAAATTGGCAGGAAAACCATAATTCTATATTTTTAATTTATTCAATTTAAATTATTACAAATTAATATAATTGATACAATTAAATAGCTAATTAATTATTCAAAAAATATTTCGAACTAAAGAAAAATATCACTTATTAAAATATAAAAAAAAAATTTATTTTATAATATTATATATTATTTAAATAATTAAAATATTAAAATAACATTTAAAATCAATTAAAAACATTTTAGAAAATAAAAACGAAAAAAAAAAGAGCAGTGCGCCATCCCAGATGGCGGATTAACACATGGTCCCCTGACACCTCGCCATCTGGGATGGTGGGGTCTGAAAATGAATAAAATAATAACACAAAAGGACAAAAAAAAGTGACGTTTTTGGACTTCTTTTTCAGGGTGTGGCATTTCAGGAATTTAATTTCAAATTTGTGGCAAGGAAGGCAAAAACTCCTTCTTGTAAGAAATGGTGTACCCGAATTTGTCACGGATATGGGCTATGATGTGTTTCACCTTTAGTGAAGCATCTTCATTAATCAGAGGTTTGATACTATCACTAATTAGGTTTGAATCTAATTTGGAATGATCTTGGGACATGGCGTTAGAAGTACAGGTATGTGGTCCGCTAACCTTGGTTATCCTCCCTGTAGTACTGCCTTTTTCCACGGAGGCCCTACATGTGAAGTTGCATTCTTTGTGTTCGCAAGTGATTATAATCCGTTTTATATCTGACTTATAAACTTTATAGTCTAGATAATTTCTGATGTGAAACTGTCATATGCCAAACACACATTGCTCTTTGTTTTCAAATTCCAAACCAAGTAACCCACCTTCGATCCGAAGCGGCCAAGGTTCTTCGAATATTGAGACATCTTCATCATCCATGTATATTGGATTTTTCATGTGGAGTGGTGGATTGTAAAGGTCCACCACTTGATGTTGTTGCCCAACGTCAATATCATTGTCGAAGTCGCCGCTATCACCACTAAAAAGATTTTGGGTACTAACTCCATGCACCTCTTCTATGTCACAACTAACTTTCCCAACAACATTCAACCATAAAATTTAATTTCACAACTAATATACCCAACCACATTCAACAATAAAATTTATTGTAACATTAAATCCACCCAACCACATTCATTTTCTTTCCTCTATAAATAGCTACATGGTGCTAAGCATTCTTCATTCAAACAATCTTTCTCTCTTTCGTCTCTACATTTCTTACCTTCATCTCAAATTTTTCTCTACTTCTTTTTAACAATGGCTCAACCTCCTTTTATTTGGATGGGTGAACAACATAGGGGAGCTCCTAATAACATTCGTGGCTTAGTAAGTCTTCCCTAATTTTTTATTGTTTGTTACTTTCCTTTTCCATTAACAATATTGTACATTTTTTTATAATCTTCTATTTTAACAATATTGAATTTATGGTTGTATTAGGAGGAACCCAATAAAGGTTTTCGACCGCGAAACCACAAGCCACTTGAAGCGTCATGATTAATATTACCCTTATTGGAACAAGCTGTGTGATTATCCTTACTTATCTGATGGCTTTGCTTCCGTTGTGGAGTTTTTTGAGATCGTTGTCGATCTAGTTCTTAGTTTCTTTTTTTGGAACATCTTGTATATATACTTATGCCATAATTCTTTGTGTTTAGGTGTTGGGGCATGTATATGTATAATGTGTAAACTAGGGACTTATGATATTTCAGTACCAAAAGTATATTCATGTATGATATTAATGCTTTGATGTATTATATTATGGATGGGCTTTACAGTTGGTATCAGAGCAGGTCGTATCCTCGACCTAGCCATGAAATAGTATAAGTTTTTTTTTCTTCCGTTTCATATGCGGCGTGTCACCATTGGTCTTGCGTGTTATATTTATGGTATTGAGTCTGATCAACTTAATCCTATCTGTATGAAATTCAGGAACATGGCTGACAGGCACAGAAACAACCGTGGTAGACCGAGAACCACTCCAGCAGGGACTAATCCGCCAGGTGACGAGGGGAATGCCCCTTTATACCTATTTATGCAACAGATGCAGCAGCAACAAAATCAGTTTGTGCAACAAATGGTTCAGCAGATGGCAGGTGGTCTACATCCTCCAATGGTTGTTCCTGAAGTTGCAGGAGGAAACTTTAGGGATTTCATTCGTATGAATCCTCCGGAGTTTCAGGGAGGGTTAGACCCAGTAAAGGCTCATGAGTGGATATCCGGTATGGAGTGGATTTTCTTAATAGTTCAGTGCAGTGATCAAAATAAGGTGGTATTCGCTTCTCACTTGTTAAAGGGTCCTGCTATGAGGTGGTGGGAGAGTGTTTCGGCCTTAATGACAATTCAGGAGGTACCGAAAGTATGGGAGCAGTTTAAGATAAATTTTATGGAGAAGTATTTTCCAAGTTCCTTAAGGTCTCAGAAGGATTTCGAGTTTCAACAGTTGAGACAAGGCAACTTGACTGTGGCTTCTTATGCAGAAAAGTTCAAGGTTATGGCTGCTTATTCTAGGCAGGCTATGTATGCTCCTGATGAGAGGTGGAAGATTGATCAGTTTCTTTCTGGTTTGAGGGCCGAAATTTCGCATAGCGTGTCGCAGAGGGAATTCACTAACTATGTTGAATTGTTACGACAGTGTTATGTGGCGGAGCATAGCTTAAAGAAAGTGCAAGCAGAAGGAGAGTTGAGTAGGGTGAATCAAAGTGGTCGTGGGAGATCGAATCAATAATTTAGATCAAGGCAACAATCTTTCAAATGGAAGCAAGTTCAGAGTTCTAGGACTAATGCACCTCCTGTATGTCGTCTTTGTGGTAGGAATCATCAGGGAAGGTGTGGTATCGAAGGTGTGAGGTGTTATCAGTGTCAGAAAGTGGGCCACTTAGTGAGGGATTGTCCTCAGAAGAGGAATCAGACGCAAGAGAAGAATACCGGGCGAGTGTATACCTTGGATGCGAGGAAAGCAAAGGGTGATAACTCTTTGATTGCTGGTACGTGTTTTGTGAATGGAAATCCTTGTTTTGTTTTATTTGATTGTGGGGCAACACATTCTTTTGTGTCGACTAGATGTGTGAAGTGACTTGGGCTGCAAGCTGTTCCTTTGTCTCCTCCTATGGTGGTTACTACTGCTATGGATGAACTGGTTGAGACACCATTGATGTGTGAAAATTGTGTTTTGTCTGTGAATGATAGAGTTTTCCAAATTGACCTTATTTGCTTACCGCTTAAGAAAGTGGATGTGGTTCTAGAAATGGATTGGCTTTCAGCTAATTCGGTATTTATCGAGTGCGAAGAAAAACTAATCATTATTCCATCTACCGAGGCTACTCCGAAGGATGTGTTAACTACTATTTTGGAAGGAGAAGTCCGTTCTTTTGGTTCTTACTAAGGAGGAGAGTAGCAACCTTCAAGTTTTGAGTATTCCGGTAGTTTGTGAGTTTCCTGAAGTTTTCCCAGAGGATATCACTTCTCTTCCTCCGGAGAGGGAAGTGGAATTCTCTATTGACCTGGTACCGGGAACGGCTCCTATATCCGTTTCTCCTTATCGGATGGCACCGCTTGAATTAAGAGAATTAAAGGACCAATTGGAGGACTTAATGGCTAAGCATTTTGTTAGACCTAGCGTTTCACCGTTGGGAGCTCCAGTGTTATTGTTAAAGAAGAAGGATGGTGGAATGCGTCTGTGCATTGATTATCGTAAGTTGAATAAAGTTACCATTAAGAACAAGTGCCCATTACCAAGGATAGACGATCTGTTAGATCAACTGAAAGGAGCCGGTGTGTTCTCGAAGATTGATTTACGGCCGGGTTATCATCAGATTCGTGTGAAGAGTTCAGATGTACCAAAGACTGCATTTAGAACCCGTTATGGTCATTATGAATTTTTGGTGATGCCTTTCGGTGTGACGACTGCTCCGGCAGTTTTCATGGATTATATGAATCGGATATTTCAACCTTATCTGGACGAATTTGTGGTGATTTTCATTGATGACATTCTTATCTATTCTCGTGATCCTCAAGAGCACGGAGAACACCTAAGAATCGTTTTATCTATCTTACAAGAGAGACAACTTTTTGCCAAGCTAAGTAAGTGTGAGTTTTGGATGTCGGAGGTTAATTTTCTTGGACATGTCATATCTCAGGGAGGTGTAGCGGTTGATCCATCAAAAGTTGAGGCAGTGATTAATTGGGAGAGACCGAAGAATGTGCCTGAAGTTAGAAGCTTCTTGGGATTAGCAGGTTATTATAGAAGGTTTATTAAAGGCTTTTCTCAACTGGCTTTACCGATGATGAGACTGACTCGGAAAGATTATTCGTATGAATGGGATTCGTCTTGTGAGCAAAGTTTTATAAGCTTGAAGGAGAGATTGACGACCGCTCCTGTTTTGGTTAATCCTGATCCTAGCAAGCCGTATGAGGTATATTGTGATACATCGAAGATGGGATTAGGAGGTGTGTTAATGCAAGATGGACATGTAGTGGCTTATGCTTTCCGACAGTTGAAAGTCCATGAAGAGAATTATCCAACGCATGATTTAGAATTGGCGGCAGTTGTATTTACTTTGAAGGTGTGGTGTCACTATTTGTATGGTGTACGTTTTGAGATGTTTAGCGACCACAAGAGCTTAAAGTACCTCTTTGATCAGAAAGAGTTGAACATGCGGCAAAGGAGGTGGATGGAATATTTGAAGGAATATGATTTGGAGTTAAAATACCATCCAGGTAAAGCAAATAAAGTGGCGGATGCATTGAGTAGGAAGGTGTTGCATAATGCCGAGTTGATGATGCTAGAGTATACTTTATTGGAAAAATTTCGAGATCTAAATCTTCAATTTGTTTGGACTCCTAATGGTGTGATTATGGGGAATTTGAATATCAATTCTACTCTTAGGGAAGAAATCCAACAAGAGCAAGGGTTAGATGAGCAGTTACAAAAAGTATTATTACAACCGGGTTTTGTGCGAGCTACCGACGGAATTATTTTGTTTAACCAAAGGATTTGTGTTCCGGATAACACGGAGTTAAAAAGGAGGATTTTGGAAGAAGCGCATAAGGGTGTTTTTACTATACATCCTGGTGCTTCAAAGATGTATCAAGATTTAAAGAGGGACTATTGGTGGTCCGAGATGAAAAAGGATAGTGCGGTATATGTTTCGGAATGTGCGGTGTGCCAACAAGTAAAGATTGAACACGAAAGACCGGGTGGCATGTTGCAACCTTTAGAAATTCCGGTATGGAAATGGAATAGTATTTCGATGGACTTCGCCGTTGGACTACCCCGTACTCAGGGTGGTTATGATTCGATTTGGGTAATTGTGGATCGGTTAACGAAATCCGCGCATTTCTTAGCTGTGAAGACTACCTACAAGGCGAGTCATCTCGCGAGGTTGTTCATTTCGGAGATAGTGAGATTGCATGGTATTTCCACTAGTATCGTTTCGGATAGAGATCCAAAGTTTACTTCGAGATTTTGGAGAGCTTTTCAACAAGCTATGGGAACGAAGTTGTGTTTGAGTACGTCTAATCATCCCCAAACGGATGGTCAGACGGAACGGACAATATAAACGATGGAAGATATGTTGAGAGCTTGTGTACTTGAAAGTAGAGGAAATTGGATAGAACTTTTGTCGTTGATTGAGTTCTCTTATAATAACAGTTATCATGCAAGTATTGGTATGGCACCTTATGAGGCATTATATGGAAGGAAGTGTCGGACACCGTTGTGTTGGGCAGAAGTTGGTGAAGATAGAATGTTGGGACCCGAGATTATTCACGAAACTACGGAGGAGATTAGGATGAACCGTGCTAAGGTCAAACAAGCACAAGATCGTCAGAAGAGTTATGCAGAAAACCGTAGAAGACCTTTAGAATTTGAAGAAGACGATCACGTGTTTTTGAAAGTTACTCCGAGCTTGCGGTTGAAAGGACCGTTTCGGTCGCGGAAGTTAAGTCCGAGATACATGGGACCGTATTAGATTTTGGAAAGAATTGGTGAAGTAGCTTATAGATTAGCCTTACCGCCTTCCTTGTCGGAGATGCACGATGTTTTCCATGTATCTCAGCTTCGAAAGTTTGTTCCAGATCCTCTTCAGCCAATTCTACCGGATGCTATCGAGATAGAAGCAGATTTAACGTTTGAACCTCAACCGAGTCGTATTATGGGAAGAGAAACAAAGTTGTTAAGAAACAAAGACATTCCTCTTGTTAAGGCGCAATGGGATATGACGCATCCGGGTGATGCTACTTGGGAACTAGAATCGGAGATGCGGGATTCTTACCCTCAACTGTTCAAGTAATCTTTTAAATTCGAGGACGAATTTCTATTTAAGGGGGGGAGGATGTAATACCCCGTAAATTATTCCACTTGGGATAATATTATTATGGTCAACTGAGTTCTGGTTTGCTCTGAGAATTTATTAGATAAAATAATTAGAGTAAACTGACGAACTCAGAATTGATCAGAGTAATATTATTGAACTCTGAGGTTTTATCAATTGGTGCAATTGAGCTAATTTGGACATTTAGTGGTATTACTAACAATGATATTTTTCTATATCATTCCTTTTCCTCTCATTTCCAAACATAGAAACTTTTGAGAAGAGAAGGAAGGAAAGAAAGGAAAGGAAAGGAAGAGAAAAAGAGGAAAAAGTCCAAGAGCTCGAGATCATCAACCAACATCAACTCTTCATCATTTCATCTCAGCTTCTTCATCATCATCTTGTAATCCAGGTGGGTTCTAGTTAGAGACTTTAGTGTAGAATTTCCGGAGGTTTTAGAGTTAGGTTGGTTTTGTGAGAAAATGAACAATTTTACCAATCAACGGAATCTAACGGATAAAATGTGATATAAATCGTATAGAACAACCATTATGCATGTATAATCATCTGTTGATAATAGTCATGATGTTTGATTATGTTTTGAATGATTTTGAGATGGAAAAGTATCAATTAAAACAAGAATTTTTGCCTCTGAGCCCAGAGTAACCAATTAACGTGTGGTTGTTAACCGGTTACCCTTTGTAAATTTGGGGTTTTTACGCAGGAAATGAGTTGAGTAACCGGTTAACACACTGTGAGTAACCGGTTACCCAAATGTGTCTCTAACTCTCATTTTCATTCTGAGTGAACAGTGAGGCTTGAAGTAACCGGTTAACGTGTGGTTGTTAACCGGTTACCGCTGTTTGTTTTATAAAACTATTTTCTAAAATTCATATCTTTTGACTCGGGTGTCCGCCGATTTAAACATTCTTTATATCGATATGAAGCTATGAAAGAGTTCTATGCTATGGAATGTGAAAATATTATTTATGAGATGGTTTTTGTCGATTCCGGGAATGAATCGGAATTGAGTAAATTATGTGAAAATGGAACTTTCTAAATCCATAACTTGTGTTCTGATTATCAGTTTTGAACATTCTTGGTATCGTTGGGAAGCTATTTAAATGTTCTTTATGATAGTAAAGGAAAACATGTGTTTATGGAATGAATTGATAAGACAAGAGAGGTCTTAAGGCTAATATGGCCGGGGGGATCACGTAATCGTAACCGGTTATTTTTGTGAGTGTGTTTCATGGGTCTCGAGCTCCTCTGAAACATGTGCACAACTACTAAGCAGGTTTGATTCCCGCGTGCAGTACGAATGGCGCTCTGGGAGCGTATGCTTGTGACGGTTAATGGCCCGTGTGAAGTGACAGTTCATAACGGTTAATGACCCCTAGAACCCGAATCCATTCGTATGTCAAGTAGGTTACTAGGATCCATGACTCGGGTCGACTTCTAGACGTAGAAGCGGACGGGAAAAGGGGATGCCTTGGTGTGGTTATCGATTAGTGATATAGTGAGTTAACGAGACTCATGAACTTGGATCCATATAGTGTGTGTGAGTACTCAAAGTCACTTCCCTTCCCTTTTGACTTAAGTTAGGCTTATTAGAACCTTGTAAAGCCGAGAGGACTTTAAGATAGGGAACTCACTGAGATTTGATGTATCTCACCCCACTGTTGTTGTTTACATCACAGGTACTGCAGGTTCCGCGAAGGGTAAGGATAAGGCTGTGTGATTATCATTACTTATCTGATGGCTTTGCTTCCGTTGTGGAGTTTTTTGAGATCGTTGTCGATCTAGTTCTTAGTTTCTTTTTTCGGAACATCTTGTATATATACTTATGCCATAATTCTTTGTGTTTAGGTGTTGGGGCATGTATATGTATAATGTGTAAACTAGGGACTTATGATATTTCAGTTCCAAAAGTATATTCATGTATGATATTAATGCTTTGATGTATTATATTATGGATGAGCTTAACAGGAAAAGGAAAGAGAGAAACGAGAAGGAAGAAGATGATTGTTGTAAGAAAGGAGAAGATGAATGAACGCTGCTTTAAAGTCGTTGATATTGAATTTATTATGCACATATAGTATAAAAATTACTTTATTTTTTCATCTTTGTTTGATTTTAATTTGGTGCATTATCACTCGATTTTGGAGTTTGAACATTAGATTTTAAGCGATCTCGCCAAACGAAGAGAAGTTGAAAGGATAACTTGTTTTTAATATATATATATATATATATATATTAATTTGACGGTATTTTCTTCTTTATCTTACCAGACAAAAGACGAGGGAGAGAAAAAGAAATTAAATTAGTTGTCTCTTTATTCATTTATTAGTAAATAATTTGTGCGCACGCACATGTTCTTGTCTAATATGCACATTTTTTCACAAATGTAATAAGTTGTTGTTTATAAAAATATTTATATCAACAATACAATTTTTGATGTTTATAAAAGTTTTTTATCTACAATATATTATTTCACGCTTATAAAAATATTTGTATCAATAATATACACTTACTCGTTTATAAAAATATTTGTATCAACAATACACTTTTTCTCGTTTATAAAATTTTTGTATCAACATTATTTTTTTATTCCATTTATAAAAAATATTTGTATCATCAATACACTTTTTCTTATTTATTAAATATTTGTATCAACATTATTTATTTATTTTTATGAACAATGCATTTTTTTCTCGTTTTAAAAAAATATTTGTATCATTTTCCTTCATATAACTAATTAACTCTATCATTTCTAATTTAACATATTTGTACCCAAAAAATATCATCCAAATTGTTATCATTTAAAGTTTTTGTAAAAAAATTAAAATTTTTTAATTTTATCATTTAATTGATTAAAATTATTTAATGTGAGAATCATATTGCTTTTGTGGAATATTGGTAAAAACCTAAAATGGTTAATTATTGTGACATTTAATAACAAAAGATAATTAAAAAAACAATCAACATAAGAACACAAAATAAATATGAAAATATACAACAATCAAAGTTAAAATATTAATTATCTATTTAATTAAGGCAAGATACTGTGAGAAAGTTAAACTTATTAAAATATTCACACTCTTTTCCGCACTCCTAATTTGTTTCCTATATTTTAGTGCATCCTCAAATTTTTAAAAAGTATATAGTTATTCTTAAATACTTTTTAACTCATTTTAATCAACTACCTATGATCATAAACACAAATAATTGAAACACAGTTCATATCCCTAAAACACATTACTCATTCATAATTCATAGAGAAAACAAATATCAAGAAGACAATGAACAAACAAATACTACGGCATATGAAGATAACATCGAATGTCATTTGTTAGTCAATCGTGACCATCAACTACTGCATATATATATATATATATATATATATATATATATATATATATATATATATATATATATTTTTTTTTTTTTTTTTTTTTTGTTATAAGCTAAAATATATTAATCAGGGATACAATAGGGGTATCCCAACCCGTATACATCAAAAGCCTCTCTAAAAAACAAGGCCTACAAAAAATCACTAGGGTAATTTATCCAAGTGTAATAGTTACAATTGTGAGCACTATTGTGATTCTTTCCTATCCACCACCAAGAATAGATAACTATACGATTCGAAATCGTGTCATAATCCCAAAACTCGTCTCTAAATAAAATGTTGTTTCTAGATGACCAATTGATCCAACAAATTATAAGCCATATTCCGACTGCATTACCGATTAAAACATTATTTCTAGCACACCCCGATACCCAACAAGTTAAGTGATTCAGCATATTTCCCACTATAATCTCCGGAATGCCCAACCAGTTACATGCGAATTTCCATATCAGACTGGCCTTATGGCATAAAAATAGAACATGCTCCACAGTTTCCTCCACTAAGAAACAGAAAGGGAAAGACTTTTCGTGTCTTTTGGTGATTATTCCTCTACGGGCGAGATTGACTCGAGTTGGAATTTTCTTATGTAGCATCCGCCAACCGGACACTTTCACCTTGAACGGGATCTGTGCTATCCAAATAAGTTTGAAAGCAGCTCTCAAATCCTCCCGAAAAATCGTGACAGAATATGAAGTAAACATCTAACGGTGGTTGAGAAAACAAGACAAGAAATCCTAGGGATGAGGTGGGGATACAAGTCATACAACAACATAAGCCTCTGGTGGCCGCTCGATCACCACCCGGCGACGTGGAGGTGAGGAGGAGGAGGAGATGGTGGTGAAGGGTGGTGTAGGAGTGAAGAACTCCATTTTTGAAATAATTTTATAGTTTGAGATGATGAAGATGAGTTTGAGAGAGAAGAGTGAGAATTTTGTAGTTTGTTCTGTATTTATAAACAACCTATGCTTTGTCAACAAAATTTAATTAGTTTACCTAAGTATATTTATTTTTTCAATTGTAATTTTATAATTTTGTATGTTATTTTACTTTTAGTTTTTATTCTATTTTGAAAAGATAGTTGAAATAATTTCTAACTTGTCAATGATGAAGGCTCGTGTGGTTCTCTACAGGCCAATATAAATGATATTAAGATAATTTTTTATTTTATTTTTGTGAGTATTATTTGATAGTTAGAAATATCTACTATTTTTGTAGTGGTTTGAATTTTATGAATTATGAAAGAATATATTGTGCAGTAACCAGTTTTAATTAAAGTTCTAAATATCTATAATAATGAAATTTGTAGGAATAGATTCGATTTTTTAAAAATAAAAAAAATAGATGTTTTTATTATTCAATATAGTCATATAATATTTATTAAAAGTGAATAAGTTTTTTGTGAAATTTTAAATTTAAAAACTCTTATACAGTAATTTTTTAGGAATTAAAAATAAACATTAATTAAAGGATTTGTAGGTATGTAGGACACCACATATCCGTATCCATCTGGCATGTGAATATCAGATAATATCGGATGGTCAGCCGAAAAGTCGAAGTGTGGTTTGGCCTAACTCAACCCTACAAAACCGGTTGGTAGAGTGAGGATTGCCCCCACTTATAAAGTCATGTTCATGCCATATATTGTCCGATGTCGGACTCCTAACTCACCCCCTCACGCCCAGGCCTAAACATCTGGAACGTGGAAATAAATGGTGGATGGCCCGATAGCGGAAACCATAGAAGGTGGTCCACCAGATCTTAAACCAGGCTCTGATACCATGTCAACAATGGCCAAATACTTGTAACAGAAAGCAGTTCCAACAGTATATAGTGTAACAGAAAACAGTTAGGTTGCTCATCGAAGAAGAAGAAATGAAAAAATGCTTATATGTTGTATTCAGCTCACATTTACAATACAAGGATAAGGTATACATACAATGAAAAATGAGCCTATTACAACAAGCCAGCTCAGCAATAAAATTACATTATCTAGAAATAAAGGAAAGCTATGTAAATAAATGCAAGCAGTAAGTAATGTAAACTAATATGGACGCGTAATTGTTAATCAAATTGAAATGAAAAATGGTAAAATTATAAAAATAGTTATGATTGAAATTGAAAATTTGTATTGGTAAGTATGAGAAAATGTTGTGTGTTGTAAAAGATAATTTTTTTACCCAAATACCCAACTTTTTCAATTTTAATCCCAAACTAACCTACCTTTCAAATTAATTCTCAATATACCCCACTTTCTAGTTACTTGCGGATTTATCTGTAGATTCGACATTACCTGCGAATTTACCTACGGATTTATTAAAAATCTGCAGGAAAATCCGCAGGTAACTGGAAAAATTAAGAGAAATATAGGTAATCGAAAAATTTAAGAACAATATAAGCATATTACCTGCGAATTTACCTACGAATTTAGATAAATTCGCAGGCAGTGTCAAATCTGTAGGTAAATCCGCAAGTAAATGAAAAGTGTGGTATATTGAGAATTAATTTGAAAGGTAGGTTAGTTTGGGATAAAAATTGAAAAAGTTGGGTATTTGGGTAAAAAAATTCTGTAAAAGAAGGAATTAAATTAATTATTGATATAAATTCAAATAATGCAATGATGATTGAAAATATTAATCAATTGGTAGACCAAAAACAAATGAAACTAAAGAATAATAGTAAATTTAAGAATAATAATATGAATAATACTTAAGAATAATAGTAAAATTAAGTTGAAATAATAATACATGTAGAAGATGAAAGGTAAACAAAAATATCAATAATAATATAATTAAAAAACTATTGAAAAGTAAAGGTATGCCCGTTTATAACAATTGTATTTTTTTCGTATATAAAAAATTTGAATCAAAGATTAAAGTTTTGCATGTCTATAACAATAGTATTTTTTCGTATAATATAAAAATTTGAATCAAAGTTAAAGTTGTATCCGTTTATAACAATAGTATTTTTTCATATATAACAAAATTTGAATCAAAATTAAAGTTGTGCCTGTTTATAACAATAATATTTTTTTCGTATATAAAAATGTTTGAATCAAAATTAAAGTTGTGCCCGTTTATAACAATAATATTTTTTTCGTATATAAAAATGTTTGAATCAAAATTATAGTTGTCCCCGTTTATAACAGTAGTATTTTATCTTATATAAAAAATTTGAATAATATATGTAGAAGATGTAGAAGACGAAATATAAACAACAATGTTATGAATAATATGATTAAAACTGAATACTATTAAAACTTGTATTAGATAAATCAATCTTTTTAGTTTTTTTATAAATAAGACAATTATTTTATAAGAGAGAATACAGTTTTAAAAAATATACTCAATCTTTTTAAAACTCCCTTAATTTTTTAACATATTTAAAAAAATGATCGACACATTTTTATTATTCAATATTTGAATCAGTAGTAAAGTCGTGTCCATTTATAACAATAGTATTTCATTTGTATATAAAAATATTTGAATCAATTATAAAGTTGTTCCCGTATATAAAAAAATTTGAATAAACAATGTATTTTTTTCGTATATAAATATTATTCTTTTTTGACATTATTTGAATAAATATTTGAATCAATAGCAAAGTTGTTCTAGTATATAAAATATTTGAATCAACAATGTATTTTTTTCGGTATATAAATAGTATATTTGTCTTAACAATATTTATAAAAAATATTTAAATCAGTAGTAAGTTGTTATCGTATATAAAAATATTTGAATCAACAATGTAATTTTTCTAGTATATAAATATTATTTTTGTTTTCACAACATTTATAAAAATATTTGAATCAGTATTAAATTTGTTCCCGTATATAAAAAATTTGGAATCAACAATTTATTTTTTCCCATATATAAATATTTAATTTTATTTTGACAATATTAACTTTGTATTAAATAAATCATAACTTAATTTTTAACAAACGAGTCAATTATTTAACATTAAATTTGTTCCCGTATATAAAAAATTTTGAATCAACAATTTATTTTTTTCCGTATATAAATATTTAATTTTATTTTGACAATATTAATGTTGTATTAAATAAATCATAACTTAATTTTTAACAAATGAGTCAATTATTTTATAATAGATATTTGTGCGTCCAGATAATTGTTTGTTTGGATAGAAAATAAGGTCGTAAGAATTTTTTAAAAAAAATTAAAGTTAAATTGAAACCAGATAATAATTTGAAGAAGATGATGATTTTGTTTAACAGTGAGATATGGTATTCAACGCACATTTGTTTGCACTAATAAAAATATGAAATTGAAAAAAAAGTAAAAAATTAAGAATGACAGAAAATTTCAGGATCTCTACTAATACCTTATGTACTCAAAAAACACATGTAGCATATGTGTTATAGCTTCCTAATTCTTAAACTTCAGAGAAGACAACAAAATAAGGTAATTTTCTATGACTAATTTATAGAAACACAAGAAAAGATTTGAATAATAAAGTCCTTGCAACCTGACAATCTTTCCGCTAACGATTTTCATCAAACTTCGTCTGACTGCTATAAGCCAAGAAGAAGAATATATTAGGACTCCTAGTTATTATTTTGAATGTAATAGAACATATCCACTCTAAATCCTCAATCCATTTTTAATTTACAAAGATATTTGTCATTAACTTATAGAAAAAAATGTCATTAAATAACTTTATGAGAATTTCCTATTTTTAGAGTTTGAAACCCTCTGGTTTCATGTGATAAATTAAAACACACATGTTGTTTCAAATTGTTAAACTAAACTACAAAAGACACACTTACATACACATGTGTGTGTACTTAAATTGTGGTGGGAAATAAGACAGAAATGCTAGATGTAACGCCCCGATTCCAATTATTCTCATTTTGTTGAGTCTTTTATTTAAATTGAGTGATAAATTATTTTGTTTGTGGAATTGGTGTGTTAATATGCTATGTTGATGTGTTATGGTATTTGACCGTTTTGAGAGTTTTCGGGGAAATTAGAATGGAGGATATTTTAGACATTTCTCAATTATTAGTAAGTTAGAAATTTAGTAAGAATTGTTGGAAAAATGATTAAGTGTAGAATTTTGTGAGAAAATGAATTAATTGTATTTGAGTGGAAAATAGAAAAGAAAGAAAAAGAGAATAGAAATAGAAATAGAAAGGAAAAAGAAAAGAAAAGAAAAGAAAGATAGGAAGAAAGAGGAGAGAAAGAAAGAGGAGGAAGAGAAAAGAAGAGAAATTGGGGAAGAACTAGGAAATCATCAAGAGTGATCATATAGCAAGTTTGGAATCCGGGTAAGGGTGTGAAATCTTGTTATCTTAGCAATGTGTATGATTATGTATGATTGTATTGTTGTTTTTGTTGATTTTCATGAGTTGTGGTATAAACCCATTTGTGTAGAAAATGGTAGAAATCGATTAAATCGGGTTGAAAATGATATTTTTGGATCCTTTGTTGTTGATACATGAATGATACTTGTTGTTAGATATCAAATTGGTATTTTTCTGTGTGTAGATCAGGAAATTGGAAGATTTTGGGGGAGAAAACGCAGAACTTGGTTCTGCAGAATTTTTCTGGGTTTTCCCCTGGCCATACGCGTAAGGGGCATGTCCATACGCATATGAGCCAGGCGTTACGCGTATCATTGGCCTGTTTTTGGGCCAATACGCGTATGGAGGGTGGCTTTTCCCGGCCCTCTGGTGATACGCGTATGGGTGTTGGGCGTACGCGTATGGGTTCTGAAAACGTGAAATTGTGAAGGAAATGGGTTCTGCCCATACGCGTATGGACATGGGTGATACGCGTATGGACAAGAGGAATGTAAAAATGGGATTTTTCAAAATGTGTTTTTCGTTTTCGTCCGTAACTTTTGTTCCGTTTGGCCGATTTTTACATTCTTGGTATCGTTGTGAAGCTATTGAGCTGTACTATATGGTTATGATGAATTGGAAATTGTTAGCCAATTAAATAAGTCAGAAAAGTCGGGAATAATGTTATTTAGCGACTTTTACCGTTTTGACTGTGTGTTTGAATGTGAATCATACAATAGTGCATTGATGTGAATGTATATAGATTGTATGTGATTGCATGAGATGAATGCATGATTATATTGTGAATATGTATGCATTTCAAGAATGTCTTGAGTCATTTTGCATGTGAAGCATAATGAAGTACATTCTTGTGTTGAGCGATTCTAATGAGAATCCGTTGTATCGTCGTGTGCCTATGTGAGGTGTGAGCGATGATTACAAACGATTGTGTGCCTAGGTGAGGTGTGAGCAATCGGATTGTGTGCCTAGGTGAGGTGTGAACAATCGGATTGTGTGCCTAGGTGAGGTGTGAGCAATCAGATCGTGTGCCCGCGTGTGGGGTGTGAGCGATCGGGTCGTGTGCCCGTGTGGGGTGTGAGCGATCCATAAACATTGTGTGCCTATGTGGGGTGTGAGTAATGGGTGAACATCGTAGGCCCGACGGGGAGTTACATTGGTAACGAGCGATGGTTCCAGAAGAGTTCCTGAGTGAACTAATGATGATTGAGTCGGTACTGCATTGCATTTGCATAGAGTCGTGAGTCGGTCTCTATGATTTGCATTTATCATCTTTGTATTTGTGCATTGATGAATAAACATGAATGTGTAGGTTTATGTGGGATGATTGAGAATTGCGAAAGTATGTATGATGAATATGCTTGGTTGTATATATATATATATACATTGTGATGTATATGGGTGAGTTTTGATGAATTGTGGTGAGAATGTGGAGTATGTGTATTTTTATGTTAAGATATATATAATTATGTGTATTGTTATTATGATAATATTTCTCACCCTTCTGCTGTTTTATGATGCTCTATGAGGCATTGCAGAGTAGGTATGCTGGAGGTCTTTTTGTGAAGCGTGTCTTCATCCTTTTGGTCGGTTGGCTCTGATATGTAGCACCGGGTAGCTAGGATGTATATGATTCTTTTGTGACACATTTGTATATGTATCTTGCTGATGAATGTTTATGTAAACATGAATTATGTTGATGGATGATACTCGATGACGCATGTATATATATATATATATATATATGTATATATGTTTGATGTTATTCAATGTTTAGATTCCGCTTTTATTCTAAATATTGAGATGTGGGTGTAAGGACAAAGTTCCTCTGTTGCAAAGTTACCCCACTGTTGCATATCAATGATTGAGCAGGTGTTGTATGTTTTAATTTAATGTATAATGTGACATACCTCTTTTATACCATGTCTATAAATATACTCTGACGAAATTTCAATATGTGCCTAAATGATTAATTGTGATTATTTTGGGGGTATAGAAAGGGGGTGTTACATTAAGTGGTATCAGAGCCAGAGTTGAGTCAGTTGTGTCTGTCTTGTTGTTGTGTTGGTTGAACTGTTGTTTAACTTTGTTGTCATTTTTGGGAATGATCAGAATATGGCTGGTAGAAACGACAATGCGATGGCTGCTGCTTTGGAAGCAATGGCTAGGGCGGTGCAAGGTGCGCCGAATGTGAATGCTAATGACGAGTTCAGGAAGAATCAACCACCGGTCTTCAAAGGAAGATTTGATCCCGATGGTGCTCAACTTTGGTTGAAAGAGATTGAAAGGATCTTCAGAGTCATGGACTGTGCGGAGGAGAACAAGGTGAGGCTTGGGTCTCACATGCTGAAGGAAGAAGCCGACGATTGGTGGGTCGGTATGCGTCAAATTCTTGAGGTGGATGATGAAGAGGTAACTTGGGATTTATTTTGTACTGAGTTCTTAAGGAAGTATTACCCTGAAAGTGTGAAAGGGAAGAAAGAGATGGAGTTCCTTGAATTGAAACAAGGTAGTATGTCCGTGGTGGACTATACTGCTAAATTTGTGGAGTTGGTTCAATTCCATCCTCATTATGCTGCGATTACTGCTGAGTTCTCAAAGTGTATTAAATATGAGAATGGTTTACGTCCTGAGATTAAGCAAGCTGTGGGATATCAAAGGATAAGAAGGTTTTCATATTTGACGGAATGTTGTAGAATCTTCGAGGAAGATAGCAAGGCTCGTTCTACACATTACAAAAGTTTGAATGAGAGGAAGGGAAAGCAACAAGCTAGAAGTGGACCTTATGTGACACCCGTTGATAAGGGCAAGCATAGGGGAAACTTTGATAGGAGATCTGGAGGAGGAGGTTCCGGTTCTATTAGGTGTTACAAGTGTGGTGAAATGGGTCATAAATCATTTGAGTGTGGGAAGCCAGTGGTGAAATGTTCTAACTGTGGAGGTCTTGGGCATATTGCTACAGATTGTAGAAGGAATATGGTGAAGTGCTATAATTGTGGAGAAATTGGTCACATTAGTACTAAGTGTACTAAGCCGAAACAAGCTCAAGCGGGCAGAAAGGTGTTTGCATTGGCGGGGACTCAAACTACTAATGCAGACCGTTTGATTAAAGGTACATGCTTTATTAATAGTACACCTTTAGTTGCCATTATTGATACGGGAGCGACTCATTCGTTTATTTCGTCTGAGTGCGCAAATCGTTTGAATCTTGTGTTGTCTCTGATGGATGGTAAGATGGTTATTGATACTCCAGCAATGGGGTCAGTAACTACTTCTTTGGTTTGTTTAAGTTGTCCTTTAACCATTTATGGTAAAGACTTTGAGATGGACTTAGTGTGTTTGCCGTTGGAAGGATTGGATGTGGTCTTGGGTATGAATTGGTTGCAATTTAATAGAGTTCATATAGATTGTTATCACAAGTTAGTGAGGTTTCCTTCTTTGGAAAAGGACGAAGACTCGAGTTTCCTATCCACTAAAGAGTTGAAGAATCTTTTAGCGGACGAAGCTCAATTGTTCGGGTTGTTTGCATCACTGTCTGTGGATAGTCAAGTGTCACTTGATGTGTTTCCTGTTGTGTGTGATTTTCCTGAAGTGTTTCCTGAGGATATTACGAATGTACCGGCGGAAAGAGAAGTTGAGTTTTCTATTGATCTAGTTCCGGGTACTAGACCAGTTTCGATGGCACCGTATCGTATGTCGGCATCGGAGTTGGTAGAATTGAAGAAACAATTGAATGACTTGTTAGACAAGAGATTTGTAAGACCAAGTGTTTCTCGGTGGGGTGCTCCGGTATTGTTGGTAAAGAAGAAGGATGGAAGTATGCGGTTATGCATTGATTATCGACAACTGAACAAGGTGACAATTAAGAACAAGTATCCGCTTCCAAGGATCGATGATTTGTTGGACCAATTGGTTGGTGCGCGTGTTTTTAGCAAGATTGATTTGAGATCGGGATATCACCAGATTCGTGTGAAAGAAGAGGATATTCAAAAGACGGCCTTTAGGACACGGTATGGTCATTACGAATATTCTGTGATGCCATTCGGGGTTTCTAATGCGCCGGGTGTGTTTATGGAATACATGAATCGTATTTTTCATGAACAGTTGGATCGTTTCGTGGTTGCGTTCATCGACGATATTTTGATTTACTCTAAGTCTCAAGAGGAGCATGAAGAGCATTTGAGGATTGTGTTACAAATTTTGAAAGAGAAACAATTGTATGCTAAGTTGTCGAAATGTGAGTTTTGGTTGTCGGAAGTAAGTTTTCTTGGACATGTTATTTCCGGTAGTGGTATTAGTGTTGACCCATCCAAGATTGATGCGGTGATGCAGTGGGAGGCTCCTAGATCAGTTACGGAGATTCGAAGCATTTTAGGCTTGGCGGGTTATTATCGGAGGTTTATTGAAGGATTTTCGAAGTTGGCACTTCCGTTAACGCAATTGACTTGTAAAGGAAAGGCTTTCATTTGGGATATTCATTGTGAAGGGAGTTTCAATGAGCTAAAGAGAAGGTTGACAACGGCTCCGATCTTGATTTTACCAAATCCGACGAAACCATTTGTTGTGTATTGTGATGCTTCTTTGGTTGGTTTAGGTGGTGTTTTGATGCAAGATGGAAAGGTTGTGGCTTATGCTTCAAGACAATTGAGAGTGCATGAAAAGAATTATCCTACACATGACTTGGAGTTAGCGGCGGTGGTGTTTGTTTTGAAAATGTGGAGGCATTATCTTTATGGTGCGAGATTTGAAGTTTTTAGTGATCACAAGAGCTTGAAATATTTATTTGATCAAAAAGAATTGAACATGAGACAAAGGAGGTGGTTAGAACTTTTGAAGGATTATGATTTTGGTTTGAATTACCATCCGGGTAAGGCAAACGTGGTGGCCGATGCCTTGAGTCGGAAGTCGTTACATATGTCCGCACTGATGATGAGAGAATGGGAACTTTTGGAGAATTTTAGAGACTTGAGTTTGGTTGGTGAAATGACGTCGAGAAGTGTGAGACTTGGTATGTTACATGTTACGAATGATTTTCTTGCAATGGTATGTGAAAAGCAAAAGTTGGATTTGAAATTCGTTGATTTGATGTTGAATGAAAATGAGGATTTCAAGGTTGATAATTTTGGAGTTTTGAGATTCCGTGGTCGTATTTGTATTCCCGATGATGTGGAGTTGAAAAAGGTGATATTGGATGAAGGACACCGAAGTAACTTAAGTATTCATCCGGGAGCGAACAAAATGTATCAAGATTTGAAGAAAATCTTTTGGTGGTCCGGATTAAAGAGGGATGTTGCTCAATTTGTGTATGCATGCTTAACTTGTCAAAAGTCTAAGGTGGAACATCAAAAACCTAGTGGATTGATGCAACCGTTGGACATTCCGGAGTGGAAGTGGGATAGTATATCGATGGATTTTGTTACGGGATTGCCGAATACGCAAAGAGGTCATAATGCTATTTGGGTAATTGTTGATAGGCTTACTAAATCTGCTCACTTCATTCCAATTGATATTAGTTATCCTTTGGAGAAGTTAGCCGAGATTTATATTCTTGTGGTTGTAAAGTTACATGGAGTTCCTAAGAGTATTGTATCGGATAGAGATCCTAGATTCACATCGAGGTTTTGGGAGAGTTTACAAAAGGCTTTGGGTACTAAGCTAAGATTGAGTTCGGCTTATCATCCGCAAACGGATGGTCAAACCGAAAGGACAATTCAATCGTTGGAGGATTTATTGCGTGCTTGTGTGCTCGAGCAAGGTGGTGCTTGGGATAGTTATTTGGCGTTGATTGAGTTCACCTACAATAACAGTTTTCATTCAAGTATAAGTATGGCACCATTTGAGGCTTTGCATGGTCGGAGATGTCGAACACCTTTATGTTGGCATGAAACCGGCGAGAGGACGATAGTTGGACCGGAGATGGTACAACAAACGACGGAGAAAGTGAAGTTTATTCGTGAAAATATGAAGGCTTCTCAAAGTAGACAAAAGAGCTATCATGACAAGAGAAGAAAAGATCTTGAGTTTCAAGAAGGCGACCATGTGTTTTTTAGAGTTACGCCAGTTACGGGTGTGGGTCGTGCTTTGAAGTCGAAGAAGTTGAGTTCTCGTTTTATTGGTCCGTATCAGATTTCTGCACGAGTTGGTGTTGTGGCTTACCGTGTGGCGTTGCCTCCGAACCTTTCGAATTTGCATGACGTTTTCCATGTTTCGCAACTTCGGAAGTATGTTCCGGATCCGTCACATGTTATTCCTATGGACGAGGTTGAAGTGAGAGATAACCTTACGGTTGAAACTTTACCGATTAGGATTTTGGACCGTGAAGTTAAGAAGTTAAGGGGCAAGGATATTGCACTAGTGAAAGTTGTCGCTCCCGAAAAGATTCGCATCCAACGGTACAAACGCGAGAGTGGCGCAAAAGAACACAGAGTCGCCAGCAAAGTGTATTTATCCCAAGAGAGGGAAAGGAAACACTGCATAAACCTGAAGAGAAAGGGAAAGAGCTTGGTCTCACGACCAAGAGAACGGGTAAGGGAGTCGGTTACGCGAAGGGAAGGTGTTAGCACCCAACACGTCCATCGTACTCGATGGGATCCACGCTTGTTGTCTGCATCAAAGGGTGTCGTCGTCTGGAACTCCACTGCTACTGGACCGGCGAAGAAATGAGAACGAAAAGAACGGAGAAACGAAGAAGAAAAGAAAAAGAAGTGACTCGACAGGACGTCCTCGGAGTCCTATGCCTACGTATTCCCTCGTGCAATGGGAAAGTCAGAGTCAACGTAGTTCGGACGAGAACTAGGGGGGAGGTTGCTCGCCAAGACAATCGCTGTCTTGTACCTACGTATCCTCAATCGGACGAGAAAGAGGAAATCAGAGCAGTCGTAGTTCGACCTACGGGTCGAAAAGAGACAAAGAGGTGATAAAGAAAGGTTGTGAAAGAAATGTGCTCGGAGAGATCTCGCACGATCTCCTGCCTACGTATCTCACTCGCACGTGAGAATCAGAGCGACGTAGTTCCCCTCACTAGGGGTGGATTGTGTTTTTAAGGGGACGGCTTACGTTCCAGCTCAGGTGTTGCAACTCGCTGAATCGAGACTTAGGCGTTACCGTCTTGCAAGAGAACGAGTAGAAGCACGTTCGTACACTGAGAGTGAGTGAGATGAGAAAAGAATTCCCGAAGGAAAGACGTTATTGTTTGTTAAAGTTTTTTAGACAGAAGTGTTTTTTAAGTTAGCTTGTAACTTGCATTGCGCCAAAGTCTATCATGCGGGAACGAGTGAGTCACATGGTCGTCCCCGAATGGAACGTATGCTAAACACTCTAGAAGAGGAGGGGGGACCCCTCGTTCTTCATTTCCTACATTTAAGGCTCAGACGCAATACTCGTTAACCTTTATTAAGTATTTTTACTTTTCCTTTTGAGGTGAGAAGAGAAACGACGCAAGGGAAACTCTAAAGGGAAGCTAAGAGTCCTAACGTTATCATGCATGGATGTCCTATGGTTAGTGAGGTTTAGGAGAGAAGACTACCTAACCTAATGCTAATCCTACTCCAAACTTAATCAAAAATTAAGTTGGACTAGGTAGCTCTAAGGGGAGAGAGTCCAAGACTTAAACAAGTCTTGAGACTCGAGGGACAAAAAGAGTGAAAGAGAAGGAGGAGAAAGAGAAGTGAAACACAAGTACGTACACGTGTTCAATCATCAACATGTTGACACAATAGAGGTACAAAGCACTTAAGTACTAAACATGATGCGCAAACAGAACCTACTTCGAGGTAGGGCTTCAGATGTACTCAATATGCTTCTAACGTGGATACAATCCTAGAATGAGGCATGAAAAATAAAATTGAGATTCTAGGGGTACCTAACGGAGAAGGTCCGTTGCCTCTTCAATGCACGCAAAGAAAACTCAAGAACACTTGTAGAAGCTTCACATGATCAACCCGATTAATCCTCAAGTGTCCAACGTCATAAATCAACATCTAAGATCAACATCCAAGATCAACTGAGCCAAAATCAAAAGTGCTAACAAGGAAGGTCTGTTGCCTCTTCAACGCGCACAAAAAACTCAGGAATTGTTAGAAGCTTCACCATTATCAATCCGATTAATCCTCAAGTGTCCAACATCGCAAATCAACATCCAAGCCAAAATAGGAAAAAAATATTAATCAAGAGAATCGAGAAGTTAGCAAGAACTTGATAAAAGAAAGTCAATTAAAATTCTAATCAAAATCAACAAAGAAATTAATCAAAGTTTAAACCTAAACCACAATTAAAACTAAAATCTAATTAAGATCAAAACAAAATTTAACCTCATAATAAAAGCTAAGCAAAATCACTAATTAATCTTCAACACAATTTGCCAAAGCAACATCTAAACAACACAGGTATCCAGAATTTAAATCAATTATAAAGAAAATAAATAATGAAAAATAAAATAAATAACTAAATAAATAAAGAAAACCCTTCAAGAGGGGATGCACAGCCGTCTGATGATGTATGAGAGAAGAACCCACAGGGCGATGGGCTTATGAGCCCGGTTCTATGTAAAGTCCATAAGCTTGGTCCATAAGCTGAAGATTGTCCTCAAAGCCCGACTCAGATGCAAGTAAACAGATCTTTTCCAAAAATATTATCATCAGATAAAAAGAAGAGGAATACGGCTTCAAACATCGTAAACCCTTGGAAATGGAAAAGACGGTCCTGACCGCACCGTTCCATTCGCCGAGCAACATCATGTATGGCAACGCATCATCAACGAAACAAGAACGAAATAGAAGATCAAATCGTTTTCAATCTTGCTTCAAACAAATCCATCTCATCTATCTCTTTCGTCTTGCTTCGACTTGATATCGACTCAGCTTCGACTTCAGGTTTGATTTGTTTGATTTCATTTTCGTTCTACTTCAATCGTCATCTTCTACTCCTCTTTTCTGGTGATTCATTCGAGTTTGTGAATGGTGAATGGGTTTGTGAAGGGTTGAGCTGTTTGGGTCGAGGAATAAGAGAAGGTTGAAGGTTGGGTAGCGGGTTTGTTGTTGTTCAGAAGGGTCGTTTGGTGATTTACAGGTTTTGAGGTGGATGATTATGAAAGTTTAGTTGCGTGAGGTTTGTATCAGTGGGTTAGTTTGAAGGATTGGAGCTCTGTTGATCTGAGTTTGTTGCGGAAGATTGGAGAAGAGGTTTGGGAATGGGTGAAGAACTACGGTTTCGAAGAAAAGAATGGAGGTTTGAAGGTTTCTGAAGAGTGATTTTGGCAGGGTTTCTTTAGCTCCAGAGAGCTTGTTTTCAAGAGTGATGGAGGCTGGTTTTTGTAGAGTGGAGTGAGGGCAAAATAGGGAGAGGATTTTGGATTATGAGCTGGAAATTTGTAAGAATCAAAACTGTTGTGAGGTTGTACGAGCATTCTCTTTGCTCATTTTTGTCCTTTTTTCTGTCAACCAATTCTTTATTTGTGTGGTCCCAACCAAATTGATGTTGTTATACGGTTTGTGGCATTTTTGCAGGATGGTGTGGTGCGAGTCATGTTGTGGTTTGAAATGGCTCAAGTGTGGCATTGCAAGAAGCTTGGAAATGTTCAGTTTGGCTTTATTATTGGCTGGTGGTTTGAATGAAAATAGGATGTATATCACTGCTGTTGTGAACAATTTTGAGGGCTGGGGGGTTTGTAGCAGAAAAGTGGAGGTTTTGGGTGGTGTTGTACGATTTTGTATTTATCAAGGTTGGAGGTTATGGGGATTGGAAAGTTGGTGTAGGCTGCTGGTTGGTTTTGAAGAGGTTTATGAAGGGTGAAATTTGCTGCAGGCCGTGCTTTACGTGATGGGTGATTTTGGTACGTACGATTCGTGGTGTGCGTGTTTGGAATTGTGCAGCTGTATTAGTCTGTGGGTCCACCAGTTTTGTATGAAAAAGTTTGGTTGTCAAGGTTTGGCATGTTATAGTAATGGAAATTGGCTAACTGAAGAAGGCTTATGCGCGGCGTATTGTTTGGACATTGTGAGGAGTATTGGCAATTGAAAATGTAGCAACTTATGGCTTTGAAATTGTCACGTGTTGTAACCTTTGGGATGATGCTTGTAGTTGTAGTGTATTCTCATGTTGGCTTCAAAATTAATTAATGTGTATATGACTTTTCTTCTTTGACTATTGTGATGGACTTTCTTTTGCTAATTTTGTCATGCGCTTCAAAAGTAGTGAACAGATGAGAATGGTAAAAACAAAAAGTGGTTATGGGCCTGATAAAAAAAAATGATGATGGGCTAAGGAGTTGTGGATCTAAAAAGAATTTCCAATTGGATAAAAAAAGGATAAAATATGGAAATGGATATTTTTATGAAATTAAAATGGATATGTATATTGGATAATGAGATGGTTAAAAATGGATTTGTACATGGACAAAGAAAACAAAATGGGTCTAGAAGATGGACAACCACATTGCACCAATCTCAAACTTGAATGAAAATACCCTAGGCAAATAGAAACCCTAATCCTCGTCGAGATACACTGATGAAGCTTAAATGACTTGAACAGAGAAGGAACCAAACCCAGATTCACACCCAAGAAAACCTGACCCAACGCTTCTGATGAATCCTCTGCAATAGGAAAATCCTGGAGTTTGATGAACCTCTAAATAAGAAGAACATCATGATAATGTGAATTCAACCCTAAATGGAGACGAGAATCTCACAAAAAAAGAGACTCCCAAGCTTACACATAATTCCTTGATCCCACGTCCTAAGAAACAATGCAAAAAAATGAATAATTATGAACTATGACCTAATGATGATGCAAATGAGTGCGAAACAAAAGCCAGAAAAAGGTAAGGGCAAATTTTGGGGTGCTACAAAAGTAGCGTGGGGAGGCGCTGCGGAAGGCGATATGACTTGGGAGCTAGAGAGTAGGATGCGAGAGTCGTATCCGGAGTTGTTTGAATCAGGTAATATTTTCGAGGACGAAAATTTCTAAAGTGGGGGAGAGTTGTAACGCCCCGATTCCAATTATTCCCATTTTGTTGAGTCTTTTATTTAAATTGAGTGATAAATTATTTTGTTTGTGGAATTGGTGTGTTAATATGCTATGTTGATGTGTTATGATATTTGACCGTTTTGAGAGTTTTCGGGGAAATTAGAATGGAGGATATTTTAAACATTTCTCAATTATTAGTAAGTTAGAAATTTAGTAAGAATTGTTGGAAAAATGATTAAGTGTAGAATTTTGTGAGAAAATGAATTAATTGTATTTGAGTGGAAAATAGAAAAGAAAGAAAAAGAGAATAGAAATAGAAATAGAAAGGAAAAAGAAAAGAAAAGAAAAGAAAGATAGGAAGAAAGAGGAGAGAAAGAAAGAGGAGGAAGAGAAAAGAGGAGAAATTGGGGAAGAACTAGGAAATCATCAAGAGTGATCATATAGCAAGTTTGGAATCCGGGTAAGGGTGTGAAATCTTGTTATCTTAGCAATGTGTATGATTATGTATGATTGTATTGTTGTTTTTGTTGATTTTCATGAGTTGTGGTATAAACCCATTTCTGTAGAAAATGGTAGAAATCGATTAAATCGGGTTGAAAATGATATGTTTGGATCCTTTGTTGTTGATACATGAATGATACTTGTTGTTAGATATCAAATTGGTATTTTTCTGTGTGTAGATGAGGAAATTGGAGGATTTTGGGGGAGAAAACGCAGAACTTGGTTCTGCAGAATTTTTCTGGGTTTTCCCTTGGCCATACACGTAAGGGGCATGTCCATACACGTATGAGCCAGGCGTTACGCGTATCATTGGCCTGTTTTTGGGCCAATACGCGTATGGAGGGTGGCTTTTCCCGGCCCTCTGGTGATACGCGTATGGGTTCTGAAAACGTGAAATTGTGAAGGAAATGGGTTCTACCCATACGCGTATGGACATGGGTGATACGCGTATGGACAGGAGGAATGTAAAAATGGGATTTTTCAAAATGTGTTTTTCGTTTTCGTCCGTAACTTTTGTTCCGTTTGGCCGATTTTTACATTCTTGGTATCGTTGTGAAGCTATTGAGCTGTACTATATGGTTATGATTAATTAGAAATTGTTAGCCAATTAAATAAGTCGGAAAAGTCAGGAATAGTGTTATTTAGCGACTTTTACCGTTTTGACTGTGTGTTTGAATGTGAATCATACAATAGTGCATTGATGTGAATGTATATAGATTGTATGTGATTGCATGAGATGAATGCATGATTATATTGTGAATATGTATGCATTTCAAGAATGTCTTGAGTCATTTTGCATGTGAAGCATAATGAAGTACATTCTTGTGTTGAGCGATTCTAATGAGAATCCGTTGTATCGTCGTGTACCTATGTGAGGTGTGAGCGATGATTACAAACTATTGTGTGCCTAGGTGAGGTGTGAGCAATCGGATTGTGTGCCTAGGTGAGGTGTGAGCAATCGGATTGTGTGCCTAGGTGAGGTGTGAGCAATCGGATCGTGTGCCCGCGTGTGGGGTGTGAGCGATCGGGTCGTGTGCCCGTGTGGGGTGTGAGCGATCCATAAACATTGTGTGCCCATGTGGGATGTGAGCAATGGGTGAACATCGTAGGCCCGACGGGGAGTTACATTGGTAACGAGCGATGGTTCCAGCAGAGTTCCTGAGTAAACTAATGATGATTGAGTTGGTACTGCATTACATTTGCATAGAGTCGTGAGTCGGTCTCTATGATTTGCATTTATCATCTTTGTATTTGTGCATTGATGAATAAACATGAATGTGTAGGTTTATGTGGGATGATTGAGAATTGCGAAAGTATGTACGATGAATATGCTTGGTTGTATATATATATACATTGTGATGTATATGGGTGAGTTTTGATGAATTGTGGTGAGAATGTGGAGTATGTGTATTTTTATGTTAAGATATATATAATTATGTGTATTGTTATTATGATAATATTTCTCACCCTTCTGCTGTTTTATGATGCTCTATGAGGCATTGCAGAGTAGGTATGCTGGAGGTCTTTTTGTGAAGCGTGTCTTCATCCTTTTGGTCGGTTGGCTCTGATATGTAGCACTGAGTAGCTAGGATGTATATGATTCTTTTGTGATACATTTGTATATGTATCTTGCTGATGAATGTTTATGTAAACATGAATTATGTTGATGGATGATACTCGATGACGCATGTATAAATATATATATGTATATATGTTTGATGTTATTCAATGTTTAGATTTTCCGCTTTTATTCTAAATATTGAGATGTGGGTGTAAGGACAAAGTTCCTCTGTTGCAAAGTTACCCCACTGTTGCATATCAATGATTGAGCAGGTGTTGTATGTTTTAATTTAATGTATAATGTGACATACCTCTTTTATACCATGTCTATAAATATACTCTGACAAAATTTCAATATGTGCCTAAATGATTAATTGTGATTATTTTGGGGGTATAGAAAGGGGGTGTTACACTAGCTATGCTCACATGCAAGAAAGTGTAAGACAAAAGTGGTGTAATAAATCTATGAATATTGCATCAAACTCTTCCCGAATAATAAAATAATATTTGAATTTTACATATTTTTTTATTGCTGACATGAAAATTGGAAGTTTCTAATTATGAAACAAAAATTACTTCTCTTTCAAAGGCTGGATGAAATAAACAGCAGCCACATATATTGTCTTCAAGAAGTAATATAATGGATTGTGAATTAAACAACACCCACATACATTATCACGATTTTGAAAACAAAAGCAAAGTCGTTGATTGCTTTGCCTTCTTCATCAGTATAAATTCCAACAGACTTCCAAATGGCTACAAAAATTTCTGAAACATTCTCTGACTATTGTTGCCCTGTTAACGCCAAAATCATTGTCACCTGCTTAAACTTCTCTAATGGACCTGAAACAAAATAAGACTTTCTTAGTATGCTAACAATTAAGGCTAAATGAGTTTCCATATAGGTGCAAAGATAGTTTCAAAGTATAACTTAGCAGTTAGTACACAACAAACCAAAGATGCATGACTCTACTAACTTAGCAACATGATACATATTTTTTCAAATTTAAGGGTGGTGTTATATTTAATCAGATTCATCACATCATGATTTTATTCACAGTTAGGGAACTCTATAGTACCTACAACATATGTGAGATAGGTCTTGTTTCTCTTCTACCTGTCAAATATATGCAGTAACAAAAGGTGTCCACATTGTAGATGATTACTATGTGTTGTTCCAAATGTAACATACATCCAAGGATGGAACTTCAAGCTGTAAAGTTAATGTACACACTACTTCTGCTGCATGCCAACCTTTACGACTTCTCCCGACAATATATAATTTTTCATCAACTATTGTTGTTGCATGCTCATGAGCTTTGTCTAATAAGAGCTTCAGGTTATGCCATTAACTGCTACTACAGAGCTACATTCTCTTGTTAAAAAGAGTATCTTCTAACTATATGAACCAAATAAACCTTAATTTACTAACCGAAGAACATCAGGTGGCCATGCTACAGGATCAACAGACTTAAATAGAGAAATACCAAGTTCGGTCGAATCATCCGTGGCAGCAGCATCTTTTAAATTTAGAATACACTGAATAGCCAATTCACGCATTTCTCGAAACTCTTGATCTGGATCATAATCCAAACTATGCTTCAACAGTGAAACATTACTATATGAACCAATAGCGCCAAGTACTTCAGCTGCCTAAGAGTGACCATAACAAACATTACTGTCTAAATCTCAACCTGGATTTTACAATGACATACAAAATGTGGGATATTTATTTGTCTTGCTTGATACAAGGAACGCGCATGTACTTAATTCCTACATACATTCAATTAAAATGGAAAAAGAAGAAAGATCAAGCACCTGAAGTATGTACTGAAGTTCATATTCTCGAACTTTTGCACAAATTCCAAAATATCTGCAGAATATCATAAATTGGACATTATTGTTTAAAAATGAAGAAAACACTTAATATAGCATTTTAAAATTAAACAATTGTGAATAATAAAGTCAGGCATCCACACTCTTTTGCTGTCTTAGATACACCAACAACTGATAACTCTTTGATCCAATGTGGCAATGGTGTTTTAGGGCCGCAACCAACATCCTTCTAATTAAACGGGAATGAAACAGTCAAGCTATAACGCCACAAATCTGCAAGAAAAAACCAGCATTGGTAAATCACAAACTAACTATTACAAAATACAAGTTATAAATATCTTGCTTCTCATTTCTTACCTGCATTGTTTTTCCCAAAGCCCATGTCATCTCCCAAAATTCCACTTTTACCCCAAACATGCAAGAAGTGAACCATCTAAGAATCACACAACTGATGTTCCTATTGCACACTTAGGCTCAACATCTGCTTCAAGCAATGATAGAAAAATGGTTTCGCGGCTGGATATTGAGCTTGTCCAAAAAGCATAATGTTTGTATTATGATTTAAGACCATTTTTAATTACTATTCATAGTAATACAATCATCTTCATCCAAAAGTAGTGCAGAAAGTCCAATGATAAGAAATAATCATCTCCAATATCAAAATTTTTAAAATGTAGGATGCAGAAAGAGAAGGGCCCTTCTCCACTGAAGGAAAAACACAGATAGCAAGTAAACTACTGTTAAGATCACAAAACCATAAGGTTCTGATCTAAGAACTAACATCAGTATTTTATAAACTAACAAAAAACCAAATTAGAAAACAAAACAGTAAAGTAATGACTAAAATTTATCTATTAAATCAGAAGAAACATAAATTCAACAAATTAAAGTTAAATTGAAACCAGTTAATATTTTGGAGAAGATGATGACTTTGTAGTATAGATTTTCATAGCTCGACAATATCATCATCATCATCTCTGTCATTAGCATAACTAAAATTGGGAAATCTTGTGACAATTCATAAATAAATGATATATAACTGGAAAAACATCTGTGCCAATTTTTGCTGCAAAAAGTTCCTCATTTCAGCAAAATTAGACATGAAGGGATAAAAAATCTGTTAGTACATGTATATGACATACTAACAGACCTGTCGTTCAGCAAGCTTTCCTCTTCCAGTAAAGTCCACTCAAAAAAGAGTAATCACAGGATCCACAATCTGCCAAAAAAGCTGTCAACTATCCACAATCATATTATTCCATATCAACCAGATTAAAATTACGAAACGAAAGAACTCATGAGCAAAAACAACAAGACTTTAGGTCATTAAATTCTCCTCGGCATGATGCTTTAGCTCTTGAATAATGCCAGTAGAATAAATTAGATGCATCTATATTGTTAGTCTGATCCAGAGTAGGCAAAAAGTAGGGAGGCATTTGTTCCTCCAAAACCAAAAGAGTTTGACATAGATACTCTAATTGGCATCTCCTTTGAAGCAGTCAAAGGCATGAAACCATCACCGAATACAGAATCTGGCTTTGTTAAATTAAGAGTTAACAGAGCAATTCCCTGTGATAAGAATAAAAGAATCACACTATTTGATTAAACATACAGGGTTTGGTTATAGACTAAGCACATATTCGTGGTGTTCAAAAATGGTTCACCAGCATTTCTATTATGCAAGTACACAAATTGCCAAAAAGTTGCTTACATGTTGTATTGCTAAAACAGAGAAAATTGCTTCAACCGCTCCAGCAACGCCTATTAGATGACCAATAGCCTGTTGAAATCAGAGAAATTGGGGAAAAGTCATGGACTTGATTCAATTTATCAATGTTCCCCCAATCCATATTTTCTTTTAAACATTTAATGGCATCTCAATTCCTATGCATGAGAGTTTTCATCTAAGAGGGGGTCAGTATATAGATTAGAAAGCCAAATAGATAGGCATATAACTTGTTAGTCATGCAGCTTGCAACCACCCTTACCTTGGTGGAGGAGAAGGCTAAAGCAGAAGAGCTAACATGGTCAGAGAATACAGTTTTTATAGCATTAGCTTCTATTGCATCACCTGTAAAAAGAATTATGATGAGATAATTTATGATATAAGCATAATCATCCATTCATGAAGTATTCAAACATAATAAACATTCAAACTTAAATTGCTGGAATCAGTAAGGATCTGCTTCACTTGCCCAAATATGTAGATGTAGCATGCACATTTATGTAATCTACATCAGAAGGATGAAGACCTGACTGAAATTTATGAAAATGAAATCATTTAAAATAAAGATTGTCGAGATTATGGCTACATCATAAATGTAGAGAGAAAACAACAATAATACAATGTGGAATAAGAGTTTAATATCATTAAGACTTAATGTCTATTGTCTCCTAAATAGGCATCTGGAGCGCCCTCAAATAATAACTACCAAAAGCATTTAAATATAAACTCCTTCGCATGATAATTTCATTCACTTGCAGACTTTGCTAATATCTAACCAGTACTGGTTATGGCAAAAGTTTGGTCATCTTGTGCACACAACTAATAAGTTGTTACCGTGGCATAGCATAACCTTTGATTTCTGCAGTTGATAAGATCTCATAGTGACAACGAAACTAAGATTAGGGAGAAAATTTAGCATATCCTGCAACAAATTACCTGACATCCCAGTAGTAATTGCAGCATAATGAGGATGGAATTGAACCAACTCCACAAACTTAGCAGTATAGTCCACCACGGACATACTACCTTGTTTTAGTTCAAGGAACTCCACCTCCTTCTTCCCTTTCACACTCTCAAGGTAATACTTCCTCAAGAACTCGGTACGAAATAAATCCCAAGTTATCTCTTCATCATCCACCTCAAGAACTTCACGCATACCGACCCACCAATCATCGGCTTCTTCTTTCAGCATGTGAGATCCAAGCCTCACCTTATTCTCCTCTGCACAACCCATAACTCTGAAGATCCTTTCAATCTTTTTCAACCACAGTTGAGCTCCATCGGGATCAAATCTTCCTTTGAAGACCGGTGGTTGATTCTTCCTGAACTCGTCATTAGCATTCACGTTAGGCGCACCTTGCACCGTCCTAGCCATTGCTTCCAAAGCAGCAGCCATCGCATTATCATTTCTACCAGCCATATTCTGATCATTCCCAAAAATTACAACAAGGTTAAACAACAGTTCAACCAACACAACAACAAGACAGACACAACTGACTCAACTCTGGCTCTGATACCACTTAATGTAACACCCCCTTTCTATACCCCCAAATAATCACATAAACCATTTAGGCACATATAAAATAATTCGCCAGAGTACGATTAAAACATAGTATAAAAGAGGCATGTCACATCATACACTCATTTAACACATACATCACCTGCTCAAAATATTGATATGCAACAGTGGGGTAACTTGCCACAGAGGAACCTTGTCCTTACACCCACATCTCAATATTTAGAATAAAAGCGGAAACATCTAAAATATTGAATAACAACCACATATATACACATCATCCAGTATGAATCACAAGCAACATCGTGTTTATATACACTAATTCATCAGCAAGATACATATGCAAATGTATCACAAAAAGATCAAACGTCCTAGCTACCCGGTGCTACATATCAGAGCCAACCGACCAACAAGTCAAATGAAGACACGCTTCACAAAAAGACCGCCAGATACCTAATCTGCAATGCCTCATAGAGCATCATAAAACAGCAGAAGGGTGAGAAATATTATCATAATAACAATGCATATAATTATGTACTACAACATAAACATATAACACATATTCTCACCACAACTCATCATATATCACAATATAGATATATCATCAAGCATATTCATTATGCATCCATTCACCATTATCATCATTCCACATGAACACACACATACTTGTTCATTCAACAATGCATCATCACAACGATACAATTCTTATCACAATTCATCACATCTCATTCAATATACATCGCAAGGCATATATATATAAAACCAAGCATATCCCTCATAATGCTTATCATTCCACATCAACATATACATATATATATATATGTTTATTCATCAATGCACAAATACAATGATGACAAATGCAACTCATAGAGACCGACTCTCGACTCTATGCAGATGCATGCGGTACCGACTCATCACCCGAGCTCAATTGAAGAACTCAATGGAAATATCCTCCCTGCCGGGCCTACGATATTTCCTCATCGCTCATACCATCATGGAATCCGATGTTTCTGGATTGTTCACGCAGACACAATCCGATTGCTCAAACCCCACAAGGGCACACAATCATTCTGAAGATTCCCACGGAATCAAGTGTAACTCATCGCAACGATTACACCCATTGACTACGCAATGTTCAGAGGATCCTCAATGATCATTTGTGTAATCAATCACTCACACCCAACAGGGACGTGATATTACACCCGATTCTCCACGGAATCGCGACACATGAATGCATGTCATGATGTTTCTCATACAAAATGACCACATACACTCATGCAATGCACACATATTTCACAATATAGTCATGCATATACCATTAAATACACACATTGCAATTTCTTGCCTTTCGGCCATAATTCATCACCACAACATGTATTTCATGCAATTTCACTTCACAACAACACGGAAGTCATACCATATTCATACCATCAACACATTGCATGATATACACTAATTACACACAATTGTAACCGTAAAATTCGACAAAACAACACATTTTCCAATTTTCGACATAATTTAATCGGCCAACAATCTCAAAAACCATTTTTACAAGAAAGAACATTCCATAAGCTTTCCAACGATATAAAGAACGTCCCGATCCGAGTTACGGATCAAGAGTTATGAATTTTCAAAAGTTAAGAATTTATTGAGAAACAGCCAAATTCGCCTGGCGACTGGCAAATTCGCCTGGCGAATCTGCCTTCGCCAGCACTTCGCCAGCACTTCGCCTGGCCAATCACCATTCGCCAGCAGTTCGCCTGGCGAGGTAGTGGCGAGTCACCAATATAGAAAAATTCCAAGAGTTACAGAAGCTACCCCTTTTCTGTAATTCCGAATTCGCCTGGCGACTGGCAAATTCGCCTGGCGAATCTGCCTTCACCAGCACTTCGCCTGGCGAGCTAGTGGCCAGATTCAATTCGCCTGGCGAATCCCAAATTTGCCTGGCGAATCACACCAGAACCAGAAAAATGTTGTTACGGGTTACACGACCCAAAACCCCCCAAAAACCTCATTTTTCATCCCAAATTAATTCCAACAACAAAACAATCATCAGCAATGATTCATAAACACATGGTAATCATACAACACAAATTATATCGATTTCCGACCGTAAAAACATTGATTCCCAATCATTTTATCGTTTTCGACCTAAAACTCAAAAGCTATGGAAACAAGAAAACATCCAAGCAAACCCATACATAATCATACACATTGATAAGATAACAATGTTTCACACCCTTACCCGGATTCCACGCTCGCTAATTGATCGATCTTGATGATTTCCTAGTTTTCCCAACTTTCTCTTCTTTTCTTTCTCTCCTCTTTTCTTTCTATTCTATTTCTTTCTTCTCTCATTTTCCACTAAATCAATTTAATTCATTTTTCTCACATAATTCTAATTCCACAAAATTTCTAACTTATGATTCATTGAGAAAAGTCTAAAATACCCTCCATTCTAATTTCCCCGAAAACTCTCAAAATGGTAAAATAACATTTAACACACCAAATTCACAATTAAAATAATTATTGCCCAATTAAAATAAAAGACTCAAGAATAATGAAATAATCAAAATCGGGTTGTTACAAAGATGCCTGTAACTTTCGCCTGCCAGAAAATTAGAGAAAGAAACTCAATCAATAGGACACAAAAGAAACAAAATCACTTGTTCAAGGTTGTTCAACTAAAATCACTTTTGAAAGCAAGTAAACAGGGATCCTTCTGTGCAGTTTTTCAATGAAAAGTAGCACACTGGAACAGACTTAAATGTGTCACAAGAGAGTATTAAAATAAGTAAAATAAAATGTTTAAATCAAGAGTACACTGTTTATGTCAACTATTACCTTGAACTTTGTGATTAAAAATGTTTAAATCAAGAGAGTAACCTCATCCGTAGATCTACCACCTCTATATCGCATATCGGTGTCAAATTGCCGGAAACGATGTCGCCATCTTCCCTCATTCCTGCAACACCAACAATCTTAGGTAAAAACAAAATAACATAAACCCTAAAAAACTTTGAGTTCGCTATTTTTGTCACTTACTGAAGTCCAAAATTATTCTGACCAAACATGCCTAGAATTCCACCGAAATGAACAACAATCAAAGATACATTCATAAATACGTTCAAAGATGAGAAATCATATATATAAAGATCAAAATGGATATTTTACATTTAAAACATCAAAATGGAGATTCATAACATATATATTAAAGGGTTTGAGAGAAGATTTAAAATACCTTTCAAATCTACCGAAACCAATTCTTGCAGCAAAGTAGAAAGACACAAAGAGTAACCATATATCACTGTGAACAACAACGATGAAAAGAGAGTGAGAAGAAGAAGTGAGAGATCAGCAGAGAGACAATCTTGAGAGAGTGAGAAGAAGTGAGAGATATGCAGAGAGAGAAAGAGTTGAAAAGACAGGGAGAGAGAAACATTGAAAAGAATGGAAAAGGCAATGTAAGATTTTGTGAGATTTTTTGAAAAATAATTCTGATTTGACGTGTTGGAAGTACATAAAGTTAGATTTATGTTGTTGGTTTTCAACTACAAAACAACAAAAACCAGTTTATATTGAACAAAAATAGATATAATATTGCATAACCAATTCAACAAACCAGTTTCATTTGCTAGTTTGGTCACAAAAAGTAATTTTAGGACAAGAATTGCCCTCATTTTTTGAATGTGGCAAATTTAAAGTGTAGGGAAAAATTGACTTTTTCATAACACTTAATTTTCTTATATTATAGATGAATTGTTTGTACTTGTATTATTATATTCTCCACTTACATTTAGTTTTACTTATTACTACTAGCTTTGAATACGAGTGATGAAAATTCAAGCAGGTTGAAGAAGATAAATAAATAAGTATATTTAAGAAATATAAATAAATAAATTGATAAATCCGAGTACTAAGGTGTATCCAGTGGCGGATCCTAGAGGTTTGGTTGATGGGAGAAAACAAATTGTGTAAATATTTTGATTAAAACAATATTATAGATATTACATAATACATCATAGTTATAACGACAAATAAATTTAAATTACGTAGTTTTTTTTTATAAAAATTATATTTATTTCTTATTATTTTTCATATTCTAAAAAATATTTAATGATATTTTTACCATCAATACTATCAAATATATTCTTAAACTTTAAAGTCCACCTTGAAGAATTCTAGAAGTTTAATTCACCTAAAATTTTAACAATTAAAAAATGACATTTATTGTATATAAAATTAAATATTTGTTCACTCATTAGTTATTGTATGAATATTCTCCTTTCTTTAAAATTGATAGTAGAAAGTTTTGATATTTTACTAACAGGATTAACTATATATATTAATACTTTTTAAAAAAATAAAATATTCAATTAAGAAAAATTATTTTTACAAATTTATAAATTTATAATTTTAATTAAAGAGGAGAAGTATTTATAATAAATTCTAGATGAAAAATTAAAATAGCTTAAAATTAAACAGAAAAAAACATAAAGAGTTATGGTGCATAATAAATTAATGAGACAAATTAAATTTAATGGGAGCAATGAAAATTATATGTTAATAGCATTAAAGAAACAATTTATTTCACGTGGGGGCTTGAGCTCCCAATACCATTGCTCTAGATCCGCCCCTGGGTGTATCCATTTTTACACTCTTCAAGTGAGTGCCAACTTCAAAAAAGAGAAGAAATATTTCATTCGTTTCAAAAATACGGTCGTTTTATCAAATAAATTTTGTTTCAAAATGACTGTGATTTTCACATTTTAATGTAACTGATTACAATTTTTTCAATTAAAAGAAAAAGGAGAGCTATTATCATTCAACATGTCCAAAAAAAACTTAGGTAGACACAAACCTAACATTTGGTTTTAGAAACAACCAATCATATTTTTTTATTTAATTAAAAAATTAAAAAATAATATTCTCTCTCCTCCATAATCACAACCACCAATGAATCCAAATTAAAAATAAATTAAATTTTAAAAAAATTTAATATTTTCTCTCTTTCTTATTGGCTGTTTGTAACACTCAGAATTTAAGTTCGTTCCTACGCAAGTTTTTCTCTAAGAGCCGACACATGGAAAATCGGGTGGATACGATTGCCAAACGAAAATTGAAGCCTTATTCCACTTCCCCAATACCTTCTAAAATGGGGAAAAGGACCATAAAACCTCTTAGAAAGCTTATTATGCATGTGTTGACGAACATAGTTTTGGTGATATGCCGAAGACGCACGAGAACCAAGTCACCCACATCTAGGGTTACATCACGACGATGCACATTGACCTTCTGACGCATACGATGTTGAGCAGCATTCAAATTATCCTTTAAAGTGCATAGTAATTCACCAAGAGAAGTGAGAGCCTCGTCAAACACTTGAATAAAAGGGGAACCTCTAGCATAAGCTAGAATGGTGGGTGGTTTGCGTCCATAAAGAGCCTTAAATGGGGACATTTGCAAAGCACTACGATAGTTGGTATTAACTCGTCCCAAGGCAGAAATGCGACCCATGAAGATGGTTTGTGTTGTGTGAAAACACAAAGGTACTGCTCCAATCCATGATTAACTACTTCAGATTGTCCATCATATTGCGGATGGTAAGCACTTCTCATTGTCAGTTTTTTACCACTAAGTTCAAACAATTCGCGTCAAAATTTGCTAATAAAAATGGGCTCGCGATTGGATACAATTGAACAAGGGTACCCATGGCGGCGAACAAGCAACGACATAAATAACTCTTCCATTCTTCCATTTTAGAAGTTGTGAAAGAAATGGGAAGAGAGCTAAAGTGAGTTGTCTTGGATAGACGATCTACAACAAACAGGTATAACAGTGGACCCTTGCGATGGAGGAAGTCTGGTGATGTAGTCCATTGTGACATATTCCCAAATTGTTTCAGGAACCGGGAGAGGTTGAAGAAGCCAGACTAGAACTTGAGTGGAGTACTTAATTTGTTAGCAAGTGATGCATGAGCTCACAAAGGTTTCCACCGTTTTACACATACCAAGCAAATTGAAATTTGCTACAAGACAAACAAATGTGCGTTTTACCCTGGAATGGCCGAAACTCAGTGATGATTATATGGCATAAAGGAGATGTGGAGTTAAGTACTAAACATCCAGCATGTAGTAAGGTCCCATTAACGTCTGCATAAGGGTGTGGAAGTATTCCTTGGGCACGTTGTTCATGAAAATATTTGTGAAAAGAATCCGAAATATTGTCCTGTTGAAGCTACAGAACAATGTTATGCGAAGGATAAGATAACAATGCGTGAAATGTTGGTGTTTTCTCACAATAATGCCATTTAACAGGTACAAGATATATATATATATATATATATATATATATATATATATATATATATATATATATATATATATATATATATATAGTCAACTACCTTATTTGAAGCGTTCAGTTTGTATTCAATGTAAAACTAGAAGCTCAATAGTTTGTGCATGAATTAATGTTGATCGGGGGTTTGGATCACTTGTTAAAAAAGTTCCTTGATACTTTTGTGATCAATTCGAATGACAAAAAAAATGCCCCAACAAGTAATGTCGCCATTCAAGGACGGACTCTGTAATAACATGTAACTCTTTGATATACACTTATGCTGCCTGTAGTTTTGGCCCCAATTTCTTGCTAAAAAAGGAAAGAGGACGACCTTCTTGTATCATCACAACTCCAATACCCATATTAGATGCATTTGTTTGAATCATAAAATCCTTAGAAAAATATGGGAAACACTACTTCAAAAAGTATCTATAACCATAATTAGGAGAAGGATTCCACCACGGATGGTGGTTCGTGGTAACGAAGGGCGTGGTAGTAAGTGCGTTATTTTCACCACAACAACAACAAAAACAAATACAATAGTAGTAACAACAACAATAAAAAATTCAACAAACACAACACCAAGAATAACAATAAAAACAACAACAACAACAATAATAACTACAACAACAACAACAACAACAACGTCAACAAAAACAACAACAAAGACAACAACAACAACAACAAACACAATAACAACAATAATAACAACGAAAACAACAACAACAACAACTACTACGGAAACAACAACAAAAAACAAAAATAACAACAAAAACAACAAAAATACAACAACAACAATATCATCATTATCAACAGCAATAAAACCAACAACAACAACAACAATAGCAGCAAGAACAACAACAACAACCACAACAATAACAACAACAACAGTGATCCGTTGTCGCACACGGGTAAAAAACAAGTAAATAAAAACTGCAGTTTAAGGAAGCGATGCTCGAGATTCTTATCACAAAGACACTTGGATTGATTTTTATCAACTTAAAACGAAGAGAGTTTTAAGGTTTAGGGTTCAAATAATATAACAGTAAAAAGGATTTGACTACGAATAAGTTAAAATGGCTAATCCTATTGATTTAGGTTCCGACTTATAACTGGCTATTGTAACTCCAATCCCCTCAAAGCAGTTTCAATCCTATTTGGTTATGAAATCAATTAGACAAGTGATGTCAATATCATGTGAATTATGTTCCTGTTTACCGCATTAAGCATGATGGTTTAAAGATTAGGCAAAGCTAACAAATAAGCTAAGTTAACACGCGATTAAAATTATGAACATGCATACAATTGAATTTAATAAATTATATCATATGAGCAATAATTGAATTAAGCAAACGAAAGCAATCAAATTAAGAAAACAAATTCATAGGAAGAATTGAACAAAAATCAAAATTGAATTGGAATTAAAATAGCCTAAAAGTGGTGTAACCTGTAATCAGCAGAGTTCGCCTTAGCGATTAGTTCTCTATGAAAATCGTACAAAGCAAGGAATTTCTTGAATAGTATACAATGTGAATAGGAGCCATGGATGCCTTAGGTTAAACAAAACAAGGAATTCGGGTTCAAATTCAAATTGGGCTGGAAAACATAAAAACCGGTCTAAAACTGGCTCAAAACTAATTATTTTCTAAAGTCTGGTACTAAAACGAATTATTCAAGTCTTTTGCACTCTAAATCTTCTTCTAACTTCGACATGAAACCTGTAGCTTTACCTCTTAGCTTTCCAATGCATATTAGAACGGATCAATCTGGTACTTGTACCTGAAGTTATTATTTGTTCAATGAGAAGGCATCAAATAACTGTTTAAGCTGAAAATTAAATACGAAATTAAAATAAAGGTAAACATAAAATAAGTTTAGGAAACAAACTAAAATAGTAAAAATAACACAAGACACTCTAGAATAGTGAAAGAATGTGCATGAAAATGCATTGATCAAATTCCCTCACACTTGACCTTTTGCACTCCGAGCAAAATTATAAAGTTAAAAATCAAAACAGAAAAATATGAGCAAAACAAGGGTGTAAGTAAAATCATCATTTTAAGATTCAAGAAAAATGATGTTATTGAATAACTTCTTGTGACAGTAAAAGTAAATAAGAAAATAGTTTACCAAAGAGTACATCATAAATATTAAGATCCTCACGGGATAAAATTCTCTCAACTCTCAAGTGTTTATGTTAACTGTTTACACTCAAAGCACATCATGAAAATTAGTACTACCATAAGCTTGAAAAGACTCTAACACTCACAAATTGAAATACATGCACACAAAGATTAAAAGAACTTTTATTCGGGTTGTAATTTGGTCAAGGTGAGAGTGAGATAAATCATAAGGGGGTACTAGGCTAAAATTCAAAGGGACAAGAGAGAATTGAAAGAAACTGCGGAAGTTGAACTAAATAAAATCAAATTCACTTTCAAACAACAACAACAACAACTCCTTTCTCTTCTTTTTATCCTTTTTTCTCTTTTTTATTCCAAAAGGGAAATGAATTGTCATCCTTCTTCTTTTTTTAAATTTATTTTTTAATTTTTATTTTTTAATTTTTTTTCCTTTTCTAACAACCTTTGAAACATCATAGCTATATTAATTCAACCCCACACATTCTTCTAAGAAATATATCTCAAGCACAGAATGAACCGGAACTCTTGATACCACTTGTAAGACGATAGGCTTCGATCTAGAGGGGGTGAATAGATCACAAATTTTACAACCAAAAAAAGCTATATACGTATCGCACACCAAACAGAATGATAATGAACGTAAATGTTCAGCAACGATCAAGCTACAAATCAATTAAATGCAAAGCTATTCGTAATGCTTATTTCCAATGAACACAAAGCAATAAAAATACACACAAACAATTTAACAAACACTTTGTGTACGATTGATCACGTTTGGAAATTCAATTTATTTTTTTGATGTAAAAACCCAATCACAACCAAAGTGATTGTGATTATATCAACAACAACACTTTAAAATAAAGTTGAAAAAATTTTCAATCGAATTAATCGAAACAACAACGAAATCGATAATTTGCAAGAACATCAATTAAAGAAAATTAGAGCGATAAAAAGACACAAAGATATGTTTAGGCAGTTCCACAATCGGCCTCGCTATGGGTACGTCTGCCCTCAATCCGAAATCGAATTGAGATACTTGTAATTAACCTTAACTTTGCAAATAATTTATACAAGAGATGAAAAACTCAAACCCCAAAATCCCTATGATTTGTGTTGATTCTTGCACATCCAAACCCTTGATCAAAGCTTGATTAAGTGACCAACAATGCGGCTACAATCCTCTGATTATCCAGAGCATAAAACATGTTGAAACCAAAGATTCCCGAACACAATTCACTGTCTCGCGCTACTCCCTTTTAAGGAAACCACCTTGTCCCAAGAGCTTTACTCGATTGAATCTGTGTTGACGTGATCTTGTCCAAAACTTTAAATCACACCGATCATGAAGGAAAATCCCACCTTGGTTTTCTTATTTGAAACACACAAAGTTCCCAATCCAATATTCTCGATTACACCAAACCTAATTGGGCGTTATCAACCCTAATCTAGATGGTCACCCAATCGAAGAATGATTATGTGTAGTTCAATTGTATGTATGCATAGAATATGGGATGAAGATGATGGGCAACTTTATAAGCTGGTTTCACTTAGGTTTTTACTCTCTAGAAAACCCTTGAACTAGAAGAATGTGCATGTATGAGTATATATAGGTATGTGAGAGAATGAGCAAAATAAATGCAATAAGTTGGAGCAAAAATGAAATTTTTGAGATGGGACCACGTATAGGTCGGCCTATGAAGGTCATGGGTCGGCCTATGCTGGTATTCAGATCGACCAGTGAGGCGGCCTGTGGGAAGAGCCTACAGGCTTTAATACTGCTCCATGGGTGCCGACCTGAACAATTATATATCGGCCTATACTAAAACAAAAAGTCATATAGGTCGGCCTGATCATGCATGTGTCGGCCTGAACTGACTTTTTTGCCCAAAAATATGTTTTCCATGCAATTATGATGTAGACTCCTTTTCAAACTTATTTGAATGCTTCCTAATGCAAGATGCTCAATGGGAGGATACCGTCCAATATACATAATGCTACACTATCCTAGTTTTGATATCACTGAAAATACAAAAAGCACTCACAATAACTTCACTACAACACATGCTTGCTCAGGTTGTTACAATTGTTGATCGTACTCAACCTTATCATTAACCCATACAACTTCTATCCATAATGTGTCTATCACCTTTTACAAGTCATTTGCCACATATTGCTTGCATTTTAAACTAACATTTCCGTTTATATGAATTCGACATAGCAAATTTATCGTCCTTGGAAACATAACTTCAATTGCTTTCATTAAAGCAACATATTATCAGTCAAAATCACTTGTGGACACAAATATTTCTCAACAAAAAATTGTGTTAGTTTATCCAACACCCAACAAAAGTTATATGTCTACTCATATTCCATATAAGCAAATGAAACACCGAATGTCAACTCGATTGATGTCATGCCAACAATTTCAAACAAAGATTGTCTATATTTATTTGTCTTGTAAGTGTTATCGATAACTAGCATAATAGAAAAAATATCCAACAACTTAATTGAATCTAGGTGGGCCAAAAAAACATCTCTCATAACTTCCGAGTCATATCTTTTTCTACTCCAATAAACATAGTTTGTGTCCTCTATTAGCTTAAATAAATGTTGTATCTCACTTCTAGGACCTCTTATCTACTTTTTTAACTTATTCTTATGCTTATATATATATATATATATATCTGTGTGTGTGTGTGATCCGAGTGACATTCTCTATATCTCGTTCTTGTAAGGAAATCAATGTGTCTAAGTGGAACATGTCTCTTTGTCAAATCAACAACATGCTGCTTCTCATCTGTGCTCAGCCTACAAACAAAGGAATGACCTTTGAATCTATCAGATAAACCATGGTTATGAAGTCCATATTTTACACCAACCTTCCATCCAGACCCATCTTTCGACGGTGTCGACCTGATTTTGAATGGACATCCACATTTCTTAGTGGAACTTTGTGTTCCATTATCTGTATCTTTGTATTTTCCACCTTTATCACAATCAAATATTATTTTGTTGCTTCTCCCTCTCTTGTTTGTTTCGGTATCTGAACGAGTGGTTATAACAGTTACTTTATTTTTAATTCCAACATCTTTGATCCACGTCATCACCTCTTCTCATGTATAAAATATTTGTGTATTTGAGAATGCATTAGAGGTATCTACACATATTTGGTTTTTATCGCATATTTGTAAAGAAATGTCCATAAATGCAACATAAAAAAAATATAAAATTAAAAAACTAAAAATTGACTACCGGATAACGTACCATTAAGTTTATTGGTTACAAAAACATAGATCACCAGATAACTCAACAACAAGTGTTCCGATAAACAAAGTCTCTTTACCGGATAACATTCTTCAAGTAATTCAGGACAATAAAAAAAAACAAATTGGATAATTATTCAGTTAGTTTTTGAATAAAAAATAAAATACACATTGGATAACATATTTCAAGTTATCCGATAAACAAAAAATATGTATCGTATGTGATTTCTAAACGTTATTTGATATGCATATGTGAGAATGTAAATTCCTTTCAATTTTCAAAAATTTTGAATGAATTATAAAAAATAAAGAAAAAATGGATGGTGCACTGACAGTGTAAAATATTTTTACACTGTCAACCAATGACAATCATGTATCCCGCCAAGTCAACCTGTAAAATTTAAATTATTTAAATGATTTGACACTTTAAAATATTTTAATTAGATGTATGTGTAATACTTTTTTACATTGACAGTGCACTACCATTAAACCCAAAAATAAAATGGTAAATTATAAGTTAAGAACATACACGCGCAAAAATGACTTTTTAAAATAAAAAATTACGTGAAAGTTAGGAAAATGATTTTGAATTGACCCACCAGTTTTTGATATTAATTAAGAAATATGTTATAGAAATGATAGAAAACTATAGGGCTGGCCAATCAACCGGTTTGGGTTAATATCCGACCCAATACCTAGATTCGATGCAAATTGTGATTTCATTCTAAAACCTCAGTTTTGTCCGGTAAAATTTCGATTTAATCAATTTGTTGGATAAATCGGATAGATTAGATCAATTTAATATCTATTGAGGTAATCCCTAAAAGGCCTATTTTTTATAAAATTCACAACTATTTCTTTCTTAATTTAATATATATATATATATATATATATATATATATATATATATATATATATATATATATATATATATATATATATATATATATATGAAAATTTTTAAATATCCAAAATTTTATTATTGAAAAAAATTATTATTACGTGATAACATCTTAAATATTATTTATTTTTAATATTACTTGATATTAATTTGGTCTTTATTAACAACAAATTAAATAACATTTAAAATTTTATATTACATGTTCTTGTATTTTTATGAATACACAATGAAACCATTAAATTAAAAAAATGATAATAACCTAACAATTATATTAGTAAAAGTGAATAAAATAAATATTAATTGAGTTCGATTAAATTCGATTTTTGAGAAATCCAAAATAATCATTCACATTCGATCCATCGAACCTATACTATCTAAATTAAACAAGACGGTTTCTTAATACACTACCCATGTTTCTTAGACACCACGTGAAATTTCGTTTTTGCCCCCAATTTATGGATGTGCAAATCCGGACGCACCGTTTTTTTTTAATTTTTCAGTTTTTTCCGTATGTGCACATCCGGAAGAATTCCTTATCTGCAAATCCGGAAAAAATCAAGAGAATTCCATAAGATCATTTACTTCAAAATATAATTAAATTCAATATAATTAAAATACAACATAATTAAAATTAATATGATTTTTTCAATATAATTAAACCCAATTTAATTAAATCCAATATAATTAAAATTAATATGATTTTTTCAATATAATTAAATCCAATATAATTAAATTAATTTTAAAAGTAAATAACATATAATTTTAATTATAATTTAGAAGTAAATACTATATAATTTAGAAGTAAATAACATATAAATTTAAATACCAATATAATTAAATCCAATTTTAGAAGTAAATACCATATAATTTTAAATCATTTACTTCTAAATATAATAATATTTACTTCTAAATCATTTATAAATGTAATTATAAAAAATGTAATTATATTTAGAAGTATATAAAATTATATTTAAAAGTAAATGATTTAAAATTATATGGTATTTACTTTTAAAATTGGATTTAATTATATTGGTATTTAAATTTATATGGTATATACTTCTAATTTATATGGTATTTATTTCTAACTTATAATTAAAATTATATGATATTTACTTCTAAAATTAATTTAATTATATTGAAAAAATCATATTAATTTTAATTATATTAATTTTAATTATATTGGATTTAATTAACTTGGATTTAATTATATTGAAAAAATGATATTAATTTTAATTATGTTGGAATTTAATTATATTGGATTTAATTATATTTAGAAGTAAATGATTTTATAGAATTCTTTTGATTTTTTCCGGATTTACAGATTAGAAATTCTTTCTAAAAAAACTGAAATATTTTAAAAAAACGGCGCGTACGGATTTGCACATCCAGAACGCAGGGTTATTTTCGTTAGCGCATGGTGTCTAAGAAGATTAGATGGTGTGGTAAGAAATTTCCATTAAACAACTCAATCAATTCGCTACCCGACCAATCTGTTTGCGTAAAAATAACATTAAATTAATTGGTTTAGTCAAACGGTTCAAATTTATTCACCTTTAACCAAAAAATACTACATGAAATATTGAGGGATGCCACTTTCTTTCACTTAATTTTCATATCGAATGTTACTATTATCCCATGTGTCTTTCCTTTCTCTTTAAAGAAACTAATTAATTATATATGATTCTTATTAAATATATAAAACAAATTTCCATAAATGGGAGACCACCACCATCAGTCTCTTTGCCGTTGCAGTGCACGTTGCCGCCAGAACGGACCTCCGCAGTGCAATTCTCCACCACCGGACTACCACCACTCCTCCACCAAACTTCATTCTTAGAACACTCATCACTAATATTGATAGATACTATTACAATAGATATCGAAAGAACTCAACAGATATTGCTAAAGTAGTCATTGAAAACAGTGGCGGAGTTAGGAACTTGGGATATGGGGTGCAAATTTTTTAAATTAATTATTTAATATTTATTTAAATATTTAAATATTTAAATAATTATATTTTATTATATTTTTCAAATATAAAGCAATAGGTAAATTATTTTATCATTTTTTTTATTAAAAATATCATTTTTAATCAGATAAATTTGTTTTTATCAATTGAAATACAATTTAGGAGGGGTGCAAAATGAAAAATAAACAAACTGCTGCTACATTTCAGGGGGTGCAAAATGAAAAATAATTGAGTTATTGCCAATTATCAGTTGGTACAAACTACTGCTGGTACAAATTTTCAAAATCCAGGGGGTTCAGTTGCACCCCCTCAGCTATAGCTGGCTCCGCCACTGATTGAAAACATACTAATTCAAAGCGTATATTCAAAAGTAAAACAAGAAACCCTAATAATATACCTAAATGTTACTCTGACCTTCTGTAGAGTGATTTGTCTGGTTCTGCTGGTGGAGCTGAATCAACCTCGGCGGTGGCATTATCACCAGCGGAGAGGATAGAAGTGTGAATTTAGGGGGTTGGGGCATAAATTTAAAGGTCTCAAAAATAGAAGGGCTCAAAATTTTAAAAATAAATGAGTCCAAAATATGTAGGCCCCGTAAATTAAGGGCCTCTAAAATTCAAGTAGGACTTCAAAGCCCCAACATTTTCAAAACATGATTTTTTTTTTTAAATAGATTTTTTCAATAAATTTTTTTGAAAATCGTTTTTTTTTATTTTTGGAAAAAATCGTTTTTTTTTTTATTTTAGAAAAAAATCGTTTTTTTTTATTTTACAAAAAAATCAAATTTTTTTTATTTTCGAAAAAAATCGGTTTTTTTCATTTTTGGAAAAAAGCGGTTTTTTTTTATATTCGGAAAAAATCGGATTTTTTCATTTTCAGAAAAAATCAGTTGTTTTATATTCGGAAAAAATCGGGTTTTTTCATTTTCGGAAAAAATCTGTTTTTTTATATTCGGAAAAATTCAGTTTTTTTCATTTTCGGAAAAAGTCGGTTTTTTTATATTCGAAAAAATTCAGTTTTTTTCATTTTCGAAAAAAATCAGTTTTTTTTTTCTATTTTCGAAAAAAATCGGTTTTTTCATTTTCGGAAAAAATCGATTTTTTTTATATTCGGAAAAAATCGATTTTTTTCATTTTCGGAAAAAATCGATTTTTTTCATTTTCGGAAAAAATTTATTTTTTTATTTTCGGAAAAAATCGGTTTTTTATTTTATTTTCGGAAAAAATCAGTTTTTTTTATATACGAAAAAAATCGGTTTTTTTTTATTTTCGGAGAAAATCGTTTTTTTTTTTATTTTCGGAAAAAATCGGTTTCTTTTTATTTACGAAAAAAATTGGTTTTTTTCATTTTCAGAAAAAATCGGTTTTTTTATTTTTGAAAAAAATCGGTTTTTTTTATTTTCCAAAAAAATCGGTTTTTTTTTCATTATCTGAAAAAAATCGTTTTTCTTAATTTTCGGAAAAATTGGTTTTTTATTTTTTTGGAAAAAAAATAGGGTTTTTTTTTAATTTTTGGAAATAATCGGCTTTTTTTCCTTCTGAAAAAAACCGATTTTTTTATTTTCTGAAAAAATCGAGTATTTTTTATTTTCGAAAAAATCAGTTTTTTTTTATTTTTGTAAAAATCTTTTTTTTTAATTTCTGAAAAAATCGGTTTTTTTTTTATTTTTGGAAAAAATCGCTTTTAGCAAAAAAAAACCAATTTTAAGAAAAAATCTGTTTTAGAAAAAAATCGGTTTTATAATATAAAATATTTTATTTCAAATAAATTAGATTTTAAGCCCTTCACTTAAGCCCCATTAAAAACAAAAATATGAAGGGGCTTAAAAATAAGGGGCCAAGAAAATATTCAATTAGTAAGGGGCCTAAAAAAAGGGGGCCAACAAGGGGCCTAATTATTGGGGCTTTATCATTTAGGGCTTTTTCGACACCTCTAGTGGAGGAGGCCGTGAGTAGGCCTTACAGACAGCTCGCCAAATGAAAAACATCACCACTAGAAGCAACAAAATCCCAACGGTGATTCCAATGATGATGTTGCGGCAGTGGTGGGTAGGGTGGTGGACGGGAAGGAGTGGATTGGAGAAATTTTTCCGGATGTAATCCAGAAATGAGGTTAGAGGACGTGGAGATGTGGGGGAGGGGATGGTTGAGAAATCCATTCTTGTACTTTGCTTCGGTAGTTTGAAGATGGTGGAGATTTCGGAGGCTTCGGTAACTTTGCTTCTTTCGAAGGTCTGTTCATTTGTTCATTTGGTAGCAGATGACCAAGTGGATGGCACATTGTTCATTCGGCCAATAGCAAAGGTCTGTTCAAAGTTCCCCAGTTGTCCAAGTGAATGGCACATGGTTATATGGAAAGTACAAGGGAACTTTGCTATTGGCTGTTGCTCAAAACGGTAACAGAAATATATTTTCAATTGCTTTTGCATTGGTAGAGGGTGAAACAGGTGAAGCATGGAGTTTTTTCTTAAGGAATCTTAGAAGGTACGTTACACCGCAACCCAATTTGTGTTTGATCTCTGATAGACACAAGTCGATAATAAGCGCCTACAATAACCCAGATAATGGTTGACAGTATCCTCCCTCCTCACACGTCTTTTGCATCAGGCACATAGCACAAAAATTTATGAGGGAAATAAGGGACAACGAACTTTGTGAAAAAGTTACTAGCATGAGTACATTCTGAAACTTATCTTTCTATATACCTCTGGAAATAACTTGCATAGACTAATCTATTTTTCTTTTTCATGCATAGGATACGCATTAAATGAGTCTACGTACGAATACTACAGACGAGAGATATATAAAGCTAACATACAGGCATTTAATTGGCTGGAAAAAATTCCATGAGACAAATGGACAAGGACGTTTGATGGAGAGAAAAAATGGGGCCATATGACCACCAACCTCGTCGAATCAACGAACTCAGTTCTGAAGGCCACACGCAACCTTCCGATTACAGCTCTGGTAAAATCAACATACTACAGATTGGGCACTCTTTTTGGAAAAAGAGGACACGAATGGACTAAATCGTTGGGTTCTGGGCAAGTGTATACTGATAACTACATGATGGGTATTGAGATAGAAGCTCTCAAATCAATAGCCACAACGTTATACAATTTGACCGTCAAAGGTTCTGCTTTCTTGTCCAAGAAACAGTGACTTATAACGACGGTAGACCGCCTACCCATTACAACGTTGACCTAAGGAATCAGACGTGTGAGTGTGGAAGATTTCAAACTTTCCACGTCCCTTGCTCACATGTAATTGCTGCTTGTTCCAACATAAGACAGGACTATACTATGCATATAGATGATGTGCTCAAAGTTGTTAACGTGTTTAAGGTCTATGAGGAGAGCTTTATCGGGGTCCCTACTGATACAACTTGGCCACAATACGAAGGTGACACTCTATGCCACAACGATAGCAAGCGGAGGAAACAGAAAGGTCGTCCAAACAGTAGCCGGATAAGAACTGAAATGGACAACAGTGAAAAAGAAAAAAGGCGGTGCGGCATTTGTCGCGAAATCGGACATATGCGCAAAAAATGTCCAAATAGGGCTGGACCTTCCAGTTAATTGTGGAACAAGTTTTATTTTATTTTGTTGTACTTTTATTTATGAAACTCTTGTATGTCCTTCCCTAACAACAACAGCACCATCTTTTATATTGAGCTTAACAAAATAATGATACAATTCATTCAGCATGACAACATAACCAAAACTTCAAAAAAAAAAATACAACACGGTTAATAATACAACAAACCATTATGATTGACCATCTTGACATATTAAACAACAACAGCTAAAACAAGTGGATCTACAACGCCGCGGTTGACTTCTCTGCTATGTGCGGAAAACATACACTGGACATCCTCATCATTTTCAACCCGGTCCCAGTAATGAAGGTAGGTATCATCTGGGCTGGCATCCGTTAGAGTTATGCAGGGACAATAATATTCAATTTTCCTAACGCATCGAATTGGACCACTCAACTGTCGAAACCCTGCATTGATGGCAGAAACCAATTGCCGGAACTTCCTTTGTGGATTCAAAGACACCCTCATGTGTTTATCTGTTTCAAAAAAAATAACACATGCCACAGACATGATTATGAAATACACGAAACAATTAGGCAGCCGAAAAAAAAGGGAATGATTTTTTGTGTCCTCAAAACCCCTATTTATAGTAGCTCATAGGGAGGGAAAAAAATTTTCACAATAAAATTGGCAGGAAAACCATAATTCTATATTTTTAATTTATTCAATTTAAATTATTACAAATTAATATAATTGATACAATTAAATAGCTAATTAATTATTCAAAAAATATTTCGAACTAAAGAAAAATATCACTTATTAAAATATAAAAAAATAATAATTTTATAATATTATATATTATTTAAATAATTAAAATATTAAAATAACATTTAAAATCAATTAAAAACATTTCAGAAAATAAAAACGAAAAAAAAAGCAGTGTGTCATCCCAGATGGCGGACCAACACATGGTCCCCCGACACCTCGCCATCTGGGATGGTGGGGTCTGAAAATGAATAAAATAATAGCACAAAAGGACAAAAAAAAGTGACGTTTTAGGACTTCTTTTTCAGGGTGTGGCATTTCAAGAATTTAATTTCAAATTTGTGGCAGGGAAGGCAAAAACTCCTTCTTGTAAGAAATGGTGTAGCCGAATTTGTCACGGATATGGGTTATGATGTGTTTCACCTTTAGTGAAGCATCTTCATTAATCAGAGGTTTGATACTATCACTAATTAGGTTTGAATCTAATTTGGAATGATCTTGGGACATGGCGTTTGAAGTACAGGTATGTGGTCCGCTAACCTTGGTTATCCTCCATGTAGTACTGCCCTTTTCCACGGAGGCCCTACATGTGAAGTTGCATTCTTTGTGTTCGCAAGTGATTATAATCCGTTTTGTATCTGACTTATAAACTTTATAGTCTAGACAATTTCTGATGTGAAACTGTCATATGCCAAACACACATTGCTCTTTGTTTTGAAATTCCAAACCAAGTAACCCACCTTCGATCCGAAGCGGCCTAGGTTCTTCGAATATTGAGACATCTTCATCATCCATGTATGTTGGATTTCTCATGTGGAGTGGTGGATTGTAAAGGTCCACCACTTGATGTTGTTGCCCAACGTCAATATCATTGTCGGAGTCGCTGCTATCACCACTAAAATGATTTTGGGTACTAACTTCATGCTCTTCTATGTCACAACTAGCTTTCCCAACAACATTCAACCATAAAATTTAATTTCACAACTAATATACCCAACCACATTCAACAATAAAATTTATTGTAACATTAAATCCACCCAACCACATTCATTTTCTTTCCTCTATAAATAGCTACATGGTGCTAAGCATTCTTCATTCAAACAATCTTTCTCTCTTTCATCTCTACATTTCTTACCTTCATCTCAAATTTTTCTCTACTTCTTTTTAACAATGGCTCAACCTCCTTTTTTTTGGATGGGTGAACAACATAGGGGAGCTCCTAATAACATTCGTGGCTTAGTAAGTCTTCCCTAATTTTTTATTGTTTGTTACTTTCCTTTTCCATTAACAATATTGTACATTTTTTTTATAATCTTTTATTTTAACAATATTGAATTTATGGTTGTATTAGGAGGAACCCAATAAAGGTTTTCGACCGCGAAACCACAAGCCACTTGAAGCGTCACGATTAATATTACCCTTATTGGAACAAGCAGGTTTCATAAATGTATACCATATGCATGATATCACCCTTGATTCGAGTTTCATATATGCTTTACTCGAACGATGGAGACCCGAAACCCATACGTTCCACTTTCCAACGGGTGAGTGTACAATAACATTGGAAGATGTAAGTATGCTTTTGGGTCTCCGTGTGAATGGTGATCCGATGGTGGGGCCTACTAAGCTTCCTACTCAACATGGACAGAGTTTTTCGCTGGAGAACCACCTAGTAATGTAATAAAAGGTAGATGTTTAAGTCTAAGTTGGCTTAAACAAATTTTTAAACAAAATTTAGTTTTCAAAAATTCAACACACGATGAACTTTGTTTATATACAAAATAGTATATTTTATTATGCATTGCACTTGTGTTGTACCCTTACAAAGGTGCCAAAAGTATTAATTCTATGTGTGTTCCATTTATTAACGACTTGGAAAAGTGTGGTACTTATAGTTGGGGATCAGCTGTATTGGCATATTGATATAGAGAAATGTGCAAAGCAGCTAATATTAATGTTGATGGAATGGTAGGTTGTGTTATTCTTCTACAAGCGTGGGGATTTTCAAGGATGCCATTTTTGGCACCCATCAGTTTTAACACACTACGATACCCGTACGCAACATTGTAAGTTTCTATTTACTCTTCTATCTCTATTATTTATATTTTTTAATTACGCTATTTTTTTTTCTTTTACATATTAGATGGGCTACAGACCCGGCGAAGAAGAAAAATTGCTCTAACAACCCTCGCCATTACCTCAATGGGTACCATCGCGTCATAGATCAAATGTTACCACAAAACATAATTTCACCACCATTAACTATTTTTATTTATTTTAACAAATTTTTTTCTCGAACTAAAATTCATTATTGATACATTTACAGTTCAAATGGAGGCCATATCTTGAGTATCCACCAATACAAATTGACGATCAGCTGATTTGGAATGCAACCACCCCTATCTTATGTTTTTGGATTGCTGAGATGCATCAGTTCGATAGGGTAAAATTGCAGTTTGGATATTATCAAGAAATACCCAACCCTCCAAAATGCCTCCAAGATCAACATAATATGACAATGCAAGAGTCAAGGAAGTACCACTACACCAGTCTAAATAAATCTGAACGTAGACTTTGGGAAAACAGACAACGGTTATGCTTGACTGGGGTACCGTTTCAGGGAGAAATGAAACCAACTCAAGAATATTTGAATTGGTTTCATACCCTCCCATTTCAATACGCATCACTGGAACAATTTTTAATTGACCCCCGTGAACGGTATCCCACACAGCAGGTGCCAAATCATCCACAACTGAATTTCCAAAACCATCAGACATCCACATCCACGTCATACCAACCACAAAACTACCAAACACGGACTCAACCTACACCAACACATTACACCTACCAAACTCCTCAACAACAACCACACTTCAGCTATCAAAGCCAACAACAACAACTCCACCGCCACCAAGACACCACACAACAATTCCATATACAAATTTCGAATACTCAAGCACAAATCAACCATCTTCATCCCTTGATGTGTCAGACTATTATGTCGCAACCATCGAGCGTACAGCCCTAAACCCCACTCAATTCTCCCAAGCTTTTAACGATTTTCCTCCTACTGACTTTTTTGAGAATTTTGAGTCATTTCAAATTTTCCCAAACCAAGCCCTCGTCATACCAACCTCTACCACTACGCCCACAACTTCAACCGCTTTTCCGGTAAGACGTGGAACTAGCGGTCATTTCCTTGACGAAGATTATGATGAAGAAGATAATTAGTTTTTTTGGTTGCACATTTCTATTGTAATTTATAATTCTATATATTATATTTTTTTTTCCTAAATTGTCATTTATAAATATTTCAAATTTAATTTTATTAAATAAAACGTAATTAAAGATCTTAAATAAAATACTTCGTTAAATATTTACATAATAAATTAAAAAAATAATATTCTTGTTAAATATTATGTCATTAATTAATAATTAAAATATAAAAAAAATCTTTTTTTTTTATTTTATAATATTATATATTATTTAAATAATTAAAATATTAAAATAACATTTAAAATCAATTAAAAACTTTTCAAAAATTAAAAACAAAAAAAAGCAGTGCACCATCCTAGATGGCGGACCAACACATGGTCCCTGACACCTCGCCATCTGGGATGGTGGGGTCTGAAAAACAATAAAATAATACCACAAAAGGACAAAAAATGTGGCATTTTGGGACATTTTTTTTAGGGTGTGGCATTTCAGGAATTAACTTTCAAATTTGTGGCAGGCAGGGAAAAAACTCTACAAGAAGGCATGGATTGCTAAGAACAAGGTTATTGCTTCTATTTATGGCAACTGGGAGACATCATACAACGACCTCCACAATGGTTGTTGGTGATGAAAACATTTGTACCCGGTACTGTCATAGAATTAGAAACCCTTCTTGTGTGGTCGAACGAGGGGACACAAATTGGCAGATCTAGGATTTTTTACCGTCTTTTTTGGGCTTTCCGACCGGGCATCAAGGGTTTTGCATTCTGCAAACCAATTGTCTAAGTGGATGGCACATGGTTATATGGAAAGTACAGGGGAACTTTGCTATTGGCCGTTGCGCAAGACGGTAACAGGAATATATTTCCAATTGCTTTTACATTGGTAGAGGGTGAAACAGGTGAAGCGTGGAGTTTTTTCTTAAGAAATCTTAGAAGGCACGTTACACCGCAACCCAACCTGTGTTTGATCTCCGATAGACACAAGTCGATAATAAGAGCCTACAATAACCCGGATAATGGTTGGCAGTATCCTCCCTCCTCACACGTCTTTTGTATCAGGCATATAGCACAAAACTTTATGAGGGAAATAAGGGACAACAAACTTCGTGAAAAATTTACTAGCATGGGTACATTCTGAAACTTATCTTTCTATATACCTCTGGCAATAACTCGCATAGACTAATCTATTTTTCTTTCTCATGCATAGGATACGCATTAAATGAGTCTACGTACGAATACTGCAGACGAGAGATACGTAAAGCTAACATACTGGCATTTAATTAGCTGGTAAAAATTCCACGAGACAAATGGACAAGGACGTTTGATAGAGGGAAAAGATGAGGCCATATGACCACCAACCTCGCCGAATCAACGAACTCAGTTCTGAAGGCCACACGCAACCTTCCGATTACAGCTCTGGTAAAATCAACATACTACAGATTGGGCACTCTTTTTGGAAAAAGATGACACAAATGGACTAAATCGTTGGGTTTTGGGCAAGTGTATACTGATAACTGTATGAAGGGTATTGAGATAGAAGCTCTCAAATCAAATAGCCACAACGTTATGCAATTTGATCGTCAAAGGTTCTGCTTTCTTGTCCAAGAAACGGTGACTTATAACGATGGTAAACCGCCTACCCATTACAACGTCGACCTAAGGAATCAGACGTGCAAGTGTGGAAGATTTCAAACTTTCCACGTCCTTTGCTCACATGCAATTGTTGCTTGTTCCAGCATAAGACAGGACTATACTATGCATATAGCAGATGTGCTCAAAGGTGTTAACGTGTTTAAGGTCTATAAGGAGAGCTTTATCGGGGTCCCTACTGATACAACTAGGCCACAATACGAAGGTGACACTCTATGCCACAACGACAGCATGCGGAGGAAAAAGAAAGGTCATCCAAATAGTAGCCGGATAAGAACTGAAATGGACAACGTTGAAAAAGAAAAAAGGCGGTACGGCATTTGTCGCGAAATCGGACATATGCGCAAAAAATGTCCAAATAGGGCTGGACCTTCCAGTTAGTTGTGGAACAAGTTTTATTTTATTTTGTTGTACTTTTATTTATGAAACTCTTGTATGTCCTTCCCTAACAACAACAACACCATCTTTTATATTGAGCTTAACAAAATAATGATACAACTCATTCAGCATGACAACATAACAAAAACTTCAAAAAAAAATACAACACGGTTAATAATACAATAAAACATTATGATTGACCATCTTGACAGATTAAACAACAACAATGTTAATATTGTAATAGTGTGGGTTGTTTTTAATCGTATCCACAGGGATTGTTTGATATTTGATGCGTGCCTTTCAATAGTTGTGATATTCTAAGTTAACGGTTTCAAAAGTTTCTCAATTGTTTTTAACATTCACTTGCAGCAAAGATTAATTGGTGACAAAGATTTTGTAAAAGGTTTTATAAAAGCATGTTAAGGTTAGGTTTCGCTAATCCTTTCCACGTATAAATGATTAATCAAGCATATGAACTCGGTTTCCGACCAATATAACCGCGTATCCTCCCGACTAAGTTTATGTCTAAAGCGAAGTCGTGAGTATCGTTGTTTAGACCGTTAGATGATGTCTCACGCTAACAATCTAAGCAACGATCATTAAGATCAATACAATGCGAATAGCAAATCCCAAATCTATGTCTAGAGTTTGGTTTTTAAGAGATAAAATTGTTAGGTCATGATTTGGAAAATCTATGTCTAGAGTAAATAAAATCACACATGGATCATTAAGAGAAAACAACATCATCTATATTGATCAAAGACTTTGTTCATATACAATAGATCAAAAGCAATACATAAAATTAGGATCAACTACCTCTAACCTCAACATTGAGTGTTTAGCTACCACTTCTCATGGTAGATTGGATAACAAGTAAAGAGAGGAGATGAATGAGCATCCACGACGAATAATCGAGAATGGATGCGACTTCAGCTTCTCCAATCGAAAATACACTCTTTGATGATCAAAATACTGTAAACTATGTTTTCTACTGAAAATGAACAAGAGATCCCAATTACATAAAGTGAAAATCTATTTATACACTTCTGAAATCTGCACTATTCGCACTGCGAGCACAACATTCGCACTGCGAATGAGGGAAAATGGCACTTTAAGTGCCTCTGAGACTTCAACTGCCCCAAGCAGAAATCGCGCGTTCGCAGTGCGAACCTTTCCTTCGCACAGCGAATGATTCGCTAGCTCATTCGCACTGCGAATAAACTAGCGAGCCAGGGCAATCAAAAACCCAAACTTACTGCCTCCATTCGCCAGCATCTTCGCACTGCGAACCAACCAGCAAGTATTCACTGGACCCTCGCCAGGAGTTCGCAGTGCGAACTCTTTGTTATTTCAAAACTAGGACTTTCTGCCATCATTCGTTGGTTCATTCGCTGACGTTCGCAGTGCGAACCTTCGCTGGGCCTTCGCCAGATCCTTCGCACTGCGAATGCTCTGTTGCAGCAATAATTTCCAAGGCAACTTGCATTTACTCCATGTGTCTCACACTTTTGCTCCTTTCATGCCTATACCTGCACATTAACACACAAATTACAAGCTCCACACATATATTCCAATGTAAGCATTACAACACGATTTACCGCTTACATACACACTTTACCGTTGGAAAGAAATGAAAAATGCCAAGTATTTCATACAAATATATAACATGTTTGGCATCTAACAAACTCTCCCCAACTAACTCTTTGTTTGTCCTCAAGCAAAGTATGCCTCTCACGAGGATTTGCTCGAGCACTCAATTCAACCAAGACGCGAAAAACGGCTCAACTAAACCACGATCACAACAACGCATAATTACACAATTCAAGAACCTATAACGTAAAAGAACTTGCCTCTTAAACAATTTCAAACAATGTTTCAAGAGACAACTAACTTATCCTGCACATGTCATTCTACACTCCTCTTCGAAAAAGGATTGAAGGCACATGTGCATACAAACACGGGACAGATACACTCAAATGACCAATGATGCAAATACTAAGCAATTCATACCATATCTCAATGAACACAAAAGAAATCATGGAAGTACAAGATCACTAAGGACTTCAAAGGCGTAGCTTGGTCGGGTGAACAAAAAAGGGACATTTCTAACGGTCTTTGAAACGAAATTGCCGACGCAAAAGAACATTCACTATACACATATTCACACAACACACTTCATTTCACCAATTTTTCATTCCACCTTCACAAACTACCGTGCAAAATTATTGATTCTATATATTTTTTTCATTCAAGCAAGCATTTTCTCATTTGTACAACATATTCACACTCTTTTCTTTACATGCTTACTTGAATATATATTTTTTTTTTTCAAAATTTGGAGTAATGCACCCATATTCTTTTTATTCTCCCCAACTCATTTTCGACTCAACGTAACGTGAATGTTCCTTGCCTTAAAGCAAGGAAGAAAAAGTATATAATTTCAAAGGTTCAAGAAGAAAATGTTATAAACTCAACAAATTTAGTGATGAACCAAACTTACAAATTAGGTACATAAAACAAGTTCATCACTAAACCGAGTTCTAAACCATTTAGGCTCAAAGGGGCTACCAAATGCTCACTACTCACGGGTGAATTAATATATGGACATGGTTGTGCTCATTATCAACAAGTGCCTTGATCACTTCTCCTACTTCCACAAAATCACATGGTCACAAGATAAGGCATGAATTAAAAGTAAAAACAACATTCATCAACAATCCTTAGCATATACTAACACTTTGGAGGCTTCTCACTTTAATGGTTTTGATCCTAAAATGACACATGCATTCAAAGGAAGTTGTAACATGAAACAACATTATCAATCACACAAGACACACAATTCTAAAACATACAAAATTCTCGAACCAGGTAACGATGTACCTTGTCGCAATGCAATGCTTAAGATACTATCATAGCCCTCACATCATGGAAGAATCTTTCTTTAAAAATCAAGAGTCCAACCTACTTCCAAAATTCCATCATAAAAGAAGGAATATTAACATGAAAACATACTAACAATTAAAAACTAACAAATTATTAGTAAAAGCAAAATAAAAAATTTTAAACAAAACACTTAACATTACTCATAATAAATAAAGTGCTTGGTGTAAGAACACCTACAATATCCAAAATGGTACCACTAGGGTACAAGTACACCAATATCAAAATATTTCACTATGTGGATACATTAGACTAGTAAAAGCTGAAAAATACAAATAATAAGAAAACTTCACTTTGGAGTCCAAAGGAAGTATACACATCTGAAAATCACAAAACTAGTCCTCGTCGGACTCCGTTTCCAAAACCTCGGTAACCATCTCATCCTCATCACCCTCATCAGAAGTATTACCCAAAACCTCCACATCAGTGCCATCACCCTCTATCTCATCACCATCTCCATCCTCGTCAGCATCCTCTCCAGCAGGACCAACTGAATCCTCTCCCCCTCCGAAAACTGGCCTGGCCTCAGGCCATCCAGCATGTGCGAGGAACTGCTCCCTCGACATCATAGTGTGCTCCGTAGAAGGCTCACGGATCTGCATTTGGAGAACCTGCAAAGAATCATGAATATCAGTCATGGCACGCTGCTGGGCAGCCATCCAATCCCAATTATATTGGCAGATCTCCTGCTGATACGGATAGAAATTCGGCGACTCAAAAGTATCTCTGCCACTGGTACCAGCCCCTGCAGCAGCAGCCTCAGAAGTCTCAGCCCTACCACCCTTTGGTTTGCAAAATTTGTCGACATATCGATCATCGATAGCCGACGTGATAGTGACCTGACGACGTGAAGGTAAATTAACACCAGCATCAGCACATAAGGTCATGATTAGGCACGGAAATGCGACATGGGAATTTTTCCTCGAAGCATTTCCTCCTAATCCACTCTCAACAATGGACCTTATTTCATCTGCTATTATCCTCGCGACATCAATTTCTACGTTTGTAAGGATGTTGTGCACAAGGTGAGCCAGAGGTATCGTAACTGTAGAGGAGTGTGACTTTGTCTTAATGTTGTTCACAACCAAAAGTAATACAAGCTGAGCCAAAGGTACCATGTCCTCTCGATGATATCTCACAGCAACTCCCGAATGATTGAACTTCACATTTTTACCGGGGCGCAACAAATCAGTGGTCATTTGCTCGATATCTCTGTTGCGGTTAAGGTTCCTGTGATAATCATCTTCGTCACTAGCATGCAAAGGAAGAGGGTCTCCAAGCACACGGTTAATAGTCCTCCTGTCAAACCTTACAGTTGTCCCTCCTACAATAGTAGTCCAATTAAACAGATCCCCCTCATCAGGAAGGGTGTTGGCATAAAATTCTCGGACCATCTCCACATTGTACGAATCAAGGGGCGTTATCAGCTGATCCCACTTTTTCTGATGCAAGAGGGCAACTATTGAACGATAAGTCCCTTGATCATTCAGAATAAATCTTTTTTCAGCAAGGATGGTTCTCGTCTCCAAAACCTCATACCTCTGCGCCTGCCTAATACCCTTGAAACGAGTGTCGTCGAAACGAATCGGAACCTGTCTGGATGTTGATGTTTTCCTTTTCTTGATCATGGTTTTAGGACCCATATGCACAAATGACAAACAAATCCACACAAAAACACCAAGACAGATGATTAGAAATAAGCACACACTTGCATCAGACTGCACCAAAGAAAACAAAAATCAGGGCTGCTCGCTAGAACCCTCGCACTGCGAAGCCTGGCGAACGCTAGCCCCAGGTTCGCAGTGCGAACAAGCCAGCGAATGCACGGAAATTTTGAAAATTTTTTGCAGACCCAGATTTCACTACATAACAACATTCTAAATGTATTCTATACTCAAAAACCAGCATATAATTAGACATGCATTGAATAACCCTAAGCAGAAATTAACCCTAAACTTTCTACACATTGTCATGCATACTTCATAACACAATCCAATTAATTAGAAAGCACAGAGAAAAGAAAAGCAAACCTGGCTGGAATTGGCAATTGAGTACAAGAAAAAACTTGAGATGGACAGCAACACACGTGAGAGGGAACTTGAGTTTTTTTCTCTTTTGGGTTTTGGGATGAAAGTGAGAGGCAAGGACTAGGGTTTGGTCCCCCCAAGTTCTCAGAATTTCAACATGGATCTTAGGCCTACGTACAGGCCCACCCATTACAAACCCTCACTTTTAATGATGTGGCAGCAAAACCTCCCAGGCTGGTTCGCTGATGTTCGCAGTGTGAATGGCCAGCGAATGCTCGCCCCAGATTCGCAGTGCGAACAAGCCAGCGAACAAGACAGATTTTTAAAATTTTCAAGTCTGTCTTGCTGCCATATTGCATAAGATTCAATACTATAATGTACTACACTATTTTCACAAAAATGACTTCAAACAGAAAATACAAGCAAAATATTTACAATGTTGGGGTGCCTCCCAATGAGCGCTTGTTTAACGTCAGCTAAGCTCGACGGTCCACCGCAATCTCACGGATCGTGGAAGGGAACAATGGCGGGATTCCGCTCGAAATCACCTCCAAGGTACACTTTTAATCTCTGGCCATTGACAATCCAATTCTCTTTGGTTGTTGTATCTTTTATTACGATTGCTCCATAAGGCTTTATTTCACGAATCCGAAACGGACCCGACCATTTAGACCTTAACTTTCCTGGGAACAATTTTAAACGAGAATTGAATAGCAGTACCAGCTGTCCTACCTCAAATTTCTTGATGATTATTTTTTTGTCATGGTAAGACTTTACACGCTCTTTGTACAGCCTATTGGAATCGTACGCCTGAAGGCGTAATTCATCAAATTCCTGCAATTGCACTTTTCTTTTTTCGCCGCTTAGAGTGGAATCAAAATTTAAAAATTTTAAGGCCCAAAACGCCTTGTGCTCCAACTCCACCGGCAGGTGGCAATTCTTACCATACACCATTTTAAACGGTGTGAGACCGATCGGAGCCTTAGAAGCGGTCTGATATGCCCACAAAGCATCATCCAATTTGTTGGCCCAATCTTTTCTCGAGGCCGAAACAGTTTTCTCCAAAATACATTTTATCTCACGATTGGATACCTCCGCTTGACCATTAGCTTGCGGATGATATGGTGTGGCAACCTTGTGCATCACACCATATTGCTCCAAAGCTTTGTCAAGCTGAGTGTTACAGAAGTGAGATCCTCCGTCACTTATTAACACTCTAGGAGTACCAAAACGCGCAAAAATGTTTTTCTTCAAAAATTTCACAACTGTTTTTCCGTCGGCTTTAGCACAAGCTATCGCCTCCACCCACTTAGACACATAATCAATGGCGACCAAAATATATTCATTAGAAAAGGAAGATGGGAATGGACCGACAAAGTCGATCCCCCAACAGTCAAAAACTTCGATTTCCAACATATTCTGTAAAGGCATCTCGTGCCGCCGTGAAATTCCGCCGCTTCCCTGGCACTTATCACAACTAAGGGCATGCACATGCGCATCTTTGAATAAGGACGGCCAATAAAAGCCCGATTGAAGGACTTTAGTGGCCGTTCTCAACCCATTAAAGTGTCCTCCATACGGAGAGTTATGATAGTGCCACAGAATATTCGTGGCTTCCTCCAATGAGACACACCTTCTTAAGAGGTTGTCGACACCAAGTTTGAACAAATAAGGTTCATCCCAAATGAAAGACTTGGCGTCAGACAAAAATTTTCTTTTTTGGTGGTGCGTTAGACCGTCCGGTATCAATCCGGAGGCTTTGTGGTTAGCCATGTCGGCGAACCACGGTCTAACCTCCACTCTAAACAGTTTTTCATCCGGGAACTCCTCTTTTACCTCAAATTCATTCTTGGTCACGTCAACGTTGACCAGGCGGGATAAGTGATCCGCCACCAAATTCTCGTATCCCTTTTTATCACGAATTTCAAGATCAAATTCCTGTAACAAAAGGATCCACCGAATAAAACTTTGCTTAGAATCCGGTTTGGTGAGCAGATACCTTATAGTCGTATGGTCCGTGTAAACGATGACACGTGAACCAATCAAGTAGGAACGAAATTTCTCCAACGCATACACTATGGCAAGCAATTCTTTCTCAGTTGTTGCATAGTTAATTTGAGCCTCGTTTAAAACTTTGCTAGCATAATGTATAGCGTGGAAAACTTTCCTTTGACCCAAAACAACCCCAACCGCATAATCGCTTGCATCGCACATTAATTCAAAATCCAATTTCCAGTTAGGTGCAACGATTATCGGTGAGGTAGTTAAACTCTTTTTCAAAAAATTAAAAGCAAAAAGACAAGACTCGTCAAAGTCAAAAATCTTACCTTGGACGAGCAAGTTGCTCAACGGCTTTGCGACCTTGGCGAAGTCCTTAATGAATCTACGGTAGAACCCGGCGTGTCCAAGAAAACTCCTTATACCTTTGACATTCATCGGTGGTGGTAATTTCTCAATAACGTCCACCTTAGCTTTATCAACTTCAAGGCCCTTTGAAGAGACCTTGTGACCGAGCACAATTCCCTCGTTCACCATAAAGTTGCATTTTTCCCAATTAAGCACCAAATTAGTTTCCACACACCGTTCCAACACCGTATCCAAATTTTTCAAGCACAAATCAAACGATTGTCCCAAAACGGAGAAATCATCCATAAAGACCTCAATTGTCTTTTCGATCAAATCCGAGAAGATAGCTTGCATACACCGCTGAAAAGTCGCCGGTGCATTACATAATCCAAACGGCATCCTCCTATAAGCGAAGATTCCAAAAGGACATGTAAAAGTGGTTTTTTCGTGATCCTCCGGGTTCACAATAATTTGGTTGTAACCCGAATAACCATCCAAAAAACAGTAGAATTTTTGACCGGAAAACCTTTCGAGCATTTGATCCATAAAAGGTAGAGGGAAATGATCTTTTCTCGTAGCTTTGTTCAACCTACGGTAGTCGATACACATTCTCCACCCGGTAACGGTTTTTGTTGGAATGAGCTCATTTTTCTCGTTTCGGACCACTGTTAATCCGCCTTTTTTCGGTACCACATGCACTGGACTAACCCACGGGCTATCAGAAATGGGATAAATCATTCCGGCATCTAACATTTTCACCACTTCTTTTCTAACCACTTCTTTCATGATTGGATTTAACTGGCGTTGAGGTTGAGCAACCGGTGTAAAATCTTCCTCCATAAAAATACGGTGCATGCAATACGAAGGGCTTATGCCTTTGAGATCGGATAATGTCCATCCCATTGCATCCTGATTTTTTCCCAACACTTGAATTAAGCGGCTCTCCTCGTTTTCAGACAAAATACTACTTATGATCACCGGTTTATTACCACCGTCATCGAGAAAAGCATACTTCAAGGTTGAAGGTAACACTTTCAATTCAAGTTTGGATGGTTCATCATTTACCACTTTTTTTAGAATTTCCTCTTCATGCTCCCAAGGTTGCAATTCTTCCAAAGCTTCAAGCTCTAACAAACACTCTTCAAGAGCTTGCTCTTCTTCAACCGAGAATACTTCCAAGGAATCATCCAAAGCTCTTTGTAAAGGATCAATGGCATGAATTTTCTTTGTAACTTCAAAACTTGCTTTCTCCGTTGCATCGATTCGGAAACAATCACCTTTATCTTTCTTGTGCTTCATGGCATCATAAAGATTGAAACACACCTCTTCATCTTGGACTCTCACTTTCATGAGACCATCGTCCATGTCAATTGCCATTCAGGCAGTTTTCATGAAAGGCCTTCCAAGAATCAAAGGTGCATCCTCATCCTCCTCCATTTCAATTACAACAAAGTCTATTGGAAACAAAAATTTGTCCACTTTGACCAACACATCTTCCGCTACACCGTGAGGATGAGTAGTGGATTTATCGGCGAGTTGCAACGTCATTTGCGTGGATCTCAATTCCATGTGTCCTAACCGTTTCACAATCGACAAAGGTATCAAGTTGATACTAGAGCCCAAATCAATCAATCTGTTGCCAACATAGATGTTTCCTATCGTAACCGGCAATGTAACTCGTCCCGGATCACATTCTTTCCTTGGGAGAGTACGTTGAATGATGGCACTACAACTTGCATCTACCATAATCGTCTCTTGATCCGTATACCTCTTCTTTTTTGTGAGGATATCCTTCATGAATTTCCCATATTTAGGCATTTGCTCCAAAGCCTCGAAAAATGGAATATTTATTTGTAATTGCTTGAAAATGTCCATAAACCGAGAATAGTGCTGCGCATTATCTTTCTTTGTAGGAGCATGCGGATATGGTAGATGTTGAATCGGAATATTGTTCATCGGCTCTTTTCCCTTCTTAGTTCTCTTCACTCTTTCTTCACTCTCTATTTTTTTCTCATTCTCACTTTTTTCCTTCTCATTTTCAACTACAACACCCTCAACATTTTTTTCTACTTCAATCTCCTCACTATCTTTTTCTTTTTCATTTTCAACTACAACCTCCTCCTCCACTACTCTCTTACCTACACCCATGTCAATCTCTCTTCCACTTCTCGTAAGAATTGCTTTTCAATCTTTAGGATTCGGAAGCGTATTCATCGTAAAGTGCCCTTTTTATTGGTCGGCCAATTGTTTTGATAATTGCCCGACTTGTGTTTCAAGATTCCTTATGGCGGCATCGGTGTTCTTTTGGTTGGAAATTGCCATTTGCATAAGTTGTGTGAGAGTGTCTTCCATCTTTGTATTTCCAACGGGAGCTTGTGGAGGTTGAGTGTAATTTTGGTATTGTTGATGGTTTGATGGTCCGGCTTCTTGCGGTCTCCATTGTTGTTGATAACCTTGGTTAGGCCTTTGTTGGTAACCTTGGTTGCCTTGTTGATACGGAGGTCGGGGTTGGTAACCTTGATTTCCCGCGTAATTTGCTTCCTCCACAACGGGAGGACAATAACCGGTCGGATGGTCACCTCGACATAATTCACACACTAACACTTGCACATTTTTACTTGAAGACTCATGCATCTCTTTGAATTATTGCGGCAATTTAGACATTTGCTTAGTTAGCAACTCAACCTGTTGTGATAATAATTTGTTCTGCGCAAGGATATCATCGCTTGTTCCTAATTCCAACACTCCCGGAGTTCGTTGAGAAGGTCCACGGTTGTGACTACCTTGATGATCGTTCAAGTCCATCTTATCAATTATAGTTGTGGCTTCCGCTGCGGTTTTGCTTAACATGGATCCACCAGCGGTGGCATCCAACAAGGTTTTGTGTACAAGTTGCAGCCCATTTCTAAATATATGAATTTGTGACAATTCATAAAAACCATGGCCTTTGCACTTTCGTAACATTGATTTGAACCTCTCCCAAGCTTCGTTGAGAGATTCATTGGCTGCTTGTGTGAATACCGCGATGGCGGTCTTTGCTTCCATAAACCGAGTGTGAGGGAAAAATCTCTCCAAAAATTTCTCTTCCAATGCATTCCAATCCGTCATTATGGCTGTTGACTGATCAAGGTACCATTCATTGGCCTTCCCAATGAGGGAATGCGAGAATAGTCTCTTGAACAGAGACTCCTCTTCTGCTTCAGGTGCCCCAGTCGCTCCCGCTATTTCATAGAATTTTGTAAGATGGGTAAAAGGATCTTCATGATCCATACCCGTAAATGGACTTCGATATAATAGTTGGAGAATTCTGGTCTTCATCTCAGCATGACGACCGTTGTGTGCATGGCGAGCGAACTGAGCATTGTGTCTCGGACTATTTGTACATGGCCTAGAAGCAGGTGGTGGTGGTGGTGGTGGATCTCCCTCCATAACTGGAAGTATTTATGGAACTGGTGGTGGTGTAGAAGTACTTTCCTCTTGTTCTCGCTTCTGTCTTACTAGCTGCCTCCTGTGTCTAGTCATGCTGTTGATTCTACGAGCGGTTCTCTCAATCTCAGGATCGAAAAGAAGTTGGTCCGCCGGTAGTTTCCCTTGCATAAACTAAGTCTGTACACTAAACAAAACAGATTAACAAGTTCAAGATAAAGTGGTAACAAGCTTAAAATAGCTCAACTATCGCAATGCTTGCAATATCACCTAACAATCCCCGGCAACGGCGCCATTATGTTAATATAGTAATAGTGTGGGTTGTTTTTAATCGTATCCACAGGGATTGTTTGATATTTGATGCGTGCATTTCAATAGTTGTGATATTCTAAGTTAACGGTTTCAAAAGTTTCTCAATTGTTTTTAACATTCACTTGTAGCAAAGATTAATTGGTGACAAAGATTTTGTAAAAGGTTTTATAAAAGCATGTTAAGGTTAGGTTTCGCTAATCCTTTCCACGTATAAATGATTAAGCAAGCATATGAACTCGGTTTCAGACCAATATAACCGCGTATCCTCCCAACTAAGTTTATGTCTAAAGCGAAGTCGTGAGTATCGTTGTTTAGACCGTTAGATGATGTCTCACGCTAACAATCTAAGCAACGATCATTAAGATCAATACAATGCGAATAGCAAATCCCAAATCTATGTCTAGAGTTTGGTTTTTAAGAGATAAAATTGTTAGGTCATGATTTGTAAAATCTATGTCTAGAGTAAAACAAATCACACATGGATCATTAAGAGAAAACAACATCATCTATATTGATCAAAGACTTTGTTCATATACAATAGATCAAAAGCAATACATAAAATTAGGATCAACTACCTCTAACCTCAACATTGAGTGTTTAGCTACCACTTCTCATGGTAGATTGGATAACAAGTAAAGAGAGGAGATGAATGAGCATCCACGACGAATAATCGAGAATGGATGCGACTTCAGCTTCTCCAATCGAAAATACACTCTTTGATGATCAAAATACTGTAAACTATGTTTTCTACTGAAAATGAACAAGAGATCCCAATTACATAAAGTGAAAATCTATTTATACACTTCTGAAATCTGCACTATTCGCACTGCGAGCACAACATTCGCACTGCGAATGAGGGAAAATGGCACTTTAAGTGCCTCTGAGACTTAAACCGCCCCAAGCAGAAATCGCGCGTTCGCAGTGCGAACCTTTCCTTCACACAGCGAATGATTCGCTAGCTCATTCGCACTGCGAATAAACTAGCGAGCCAGGGCAATCAAAAACCCAAACTTACTGCCTCCATTCGCCAGCATCTTCGCACTGCGAACCAACCAGCGAGTATTCGCTGGACCCTTGCCAGGAGTTCGCAGTGCGAACTCTTTGTTATTTCAAAACTGGGACTTTCTGCCATCATTCGTTGGTTCATTCGCTGACGTTCGCAGAGCGAACCTTCGCTGGGCCTTCGCCAGATCCTTCACACTGCGAATGCTCTGTTGCAGCAATAATTTCCAAGGCAACTTGCATTCACTCCATGTGTCTCACACTTTTGCTCCTTCCATGCCTATACCTGCACATTAACACACAAATTACAAGCTTCACACATATATTCCAATGTAAGCATTACAACACGATTTACCGCTTACATACACACTTTACCGTTGGAAAGAAATGAAAAATGCTAAGTATTTCATACAAATATATAACATGTTTGGCATCTAACAAACAGCTAAAACAAGTGGATCTACAACGCCGCGGCTGACTTCTCCGCTATGTGCGGAAAACATACACTAGACATCCACATCATTTTCAACCCGGTCCCAGTAATGAAAGTAGGTATCATCTGGGCTGACATCCGTTAGAGTTATGTAGGGACAATAATATTCAATTTTCCTAACGCATCGAATTAGACCACCCAACTGTCGAAACCCTGCATTGATGGCAGAAACCAATTATCGGAACTTCCATTGTGGATTCAAAGACACCCTCATGTGTTTGTCTGTTTCAAAAAAAAATAACACACGCCACAGACATGATTATGAAATACACGAAACAATTAGGCAGACGAAAAAAAAGGGAATGATTTTTTGTGTCCTCAACACCTCTATTTATAGTAGCTCATAGGGAGGGAAAAAAGTTTTCACAATAAAATTGGCGGGAAAACCATAATTCTATATTTTTAATTTATTCAATTTAAATTATTAAAATTAATTAAATTGATACAATTAAATAGCTAATTAATTATTCAAAAAATATTTCGAACTAAAGAAAAATATCACTTATTAAAATATAAATTATTTTTTAATTTTATAATATTATACATTATTTAAATAATTAAAATATTACAATACCATTTAAAATTATTTAAAAACATTTACAAAAAACCAAAAAAAAAAATAGTGCGCCATCCCTGATGGCGGACCAACACATGGTCTCATGACACTTCGCTATCTGGGATGGTGCGATCTGAAAATAAATAAAATACTAGCACAAAAGAACGAAAAATGGCATTTTATGACTTCTTTTTGAGAGTGTGGCATTTCAAGAATTTAATTTCAAATTTGTGGTGGGGAAGACAAAAACTCCAGGTAATAAACATTGATTCACGTGATGGTATGTACTAATTTCCTGTATTGATGATGTGCTGATGACGTCAACATACTAATTCAGGATGTTGGAGGAGCAAGTGATCACTGCTGTCATCACACACAAATTTCTACTTTCACGGTAAATCCCAAATCACTCCCTTAGTCCCTTATATCACATGCTTCCCTTTTCTTTTTTATAAGAGTATTATTTATTTTATTTTTTAAATGTGTATATATCACATACTTTAATAAAATGTATTTTTCACTTCATAATGGTGGCTTGTTTCTTATTTAATTAAATGTATTTTCACTTCGTAATGGTGGCTTGTTTCTTATTTAATTAAATGTAGGGTTAATAGTCATTTTGCCCCCTGTCATATAGGCGTTTTTCGAAAAATCTCCATGTAAAAAAAAAACTTGCAAAAAAAAACCCTAACATTTGAAGATTCTCTCAGTTTTGACCTTCATCACATTCAGTCACCAAAAATGCCAAAATGGCAGGGGTCAAAATAAAAACGCTGCCAAAATAGAAGGGGTCAAAATGAAAACGCTGCCAAAATGGTAGGAGTCAAAATAAAAATGCTGCCAAAATGGCAGGGGTCAAAATGACAGGTTTTTGGTGACTGAATGTGATGAAGGTCAAAATTGAGAGAATCTTCAAATGTTAGGGTTTTTTTTTGCAAGTTTTTTTTTTACAGGGGGTTTTTCAAAAAGCACCTATATGACAGGGGGCAAAATGGCTATTAATGTATTTTCACTTCATAATGGTGGCTTATTTCTTATTAAGAAGAACGGAATCAAGACACTACAAAGAGCTTTTTCCGTGTCTATATATTTGTTTATAATGCCACCAAATACTATCAACTCATTTAATGTGAGCTACAAAGATTTTCTTGCAAACTTTTATATATATAACATTTTTGTCCCGTTACATGTCTAGAATTTTTTTTGTATAAGCAATTTAAATTAATGGGAGAAACAGGGATTCTCCAACCCTCTACAAAAAGCCAACCAAAAGACGGTTCAAAACAGAACCGAACAGAGCAAAAAGAAAAGATTACAAGAAATCTAAAGGGTGGTACATCCAATCAAAAATAGTACATCTTTTTAGACCTATTTCTAACCAACGCCAAGAAATAGCAACAATGCCGTTAAACACTTCATCCGAGTCCCAAATCATACCGTTGAAAATGATATTATTCCTCATGTTCCAAATGCACCAAGACGTAATAATCCACACATAGCAACTCATGTCTTCTTGACCACTATGGTACATAGCAAGGAACCACAAAAGAGCATGGTTGCAGAAATTATCAGCATGAACCGGATGAATACCTAACCAAACATAAAGCTTCGACCACAAAATTTGAACTTTTGGACAAAAAAGAAAAAGATGTAAAGAATCCTCATCTTCCATGAAACAAAAAACACACACCTTGTCATGCGAGGAAGAGATAATACCTCTAGAAGCAAGATTCATACGCGTCGGCAACCTGTCTCGAATTAATCTCCAAGAAAAAATCTTAACCTTCAAAGGGACTTTAGTTTTCCACGCCACTTTCAGGAAAAGCGTCTCAGGTTGATGAAGAACAGAATCATCCATAGAATCCATCAAATGCACATAATAGCTCTTCACCGTAAACTCTTTGAACTGATCCAAACACCACTCCCACGAATCCTCGGTATGCCGCAACAGCTGACTGTTATTAATACAGTTCTGCAGCAAAACCAAATCAGCCTGCGAAACAGAAAATTCTGGTGTCCAACAATCTTCAAATTTCCACATCCATTGGTCTTCCATCCACACGCCATAATCTTCAATCAACCCATCCTTCTTAACAGCAGCTGCAAAGAGAGCAGGACAGGCGGATTGAATCGTAAAGTTACCGCACCACTGGGAATTCCAAAAAGGAATTTTGCTCCCACTGCCCAGGATTGGAGTAACGCACTGATTAAAGGAGGCAGCATCTCCACCTTGTTTCGATAGGAGCAAATCTCTCATCCAAATCGAAGCGTATTTAGGATGAATACAAGAATCCGCCTCCATAACACAAAAAGCAAGGTTCCCATATCTAACATTCAAAAGCTTTCTCCAAATTTCATTACCACCTTTGACAAACTTCCACAACCACTTAGATAGGAGGGATTTGTTAAAAACTCCAATATGTTTAATCCCAAGACCTCCCTTCTCTTTTGGTTTACATAACTCAGCCCACTTAACCCACGCAATACCAGATTTATCCGCCGAACCCGACCACAGAAAACGCCTCTAGATAGCAATAATCTTCTTAACAATAATAGAAGGTGCCTTGAAAAAGGAAAACTGATGGATCGGTAAGTTAGTAATCACAGAACTTAACAGAGTGACGCGACCCCCTATCGATAAATTCCGAGCAGCCCACGAACTCAACCGAGCTTTCAAGCAGTCCAAAGTCGGTTTCCAGAAAGAAGATATCCTTTGATTTCCCCCAATAGTTACTCCCAGTAATTTAATAGGAAAGGTTCCTTTATTGCAATACAGAAAAGTCGCAGCAGCCCTTAAAAACTGGTCCTCAATTCCAATGCCATAAACACAACTTTTGGAAAAATTGATACGAAGACCGGAAATCATTTCGAAGCTTCTTAAAATAGATTTCAAAGCCCAAAGATTATGGTACCCTCCTTCGTAAAAAATCAATGTATCGTCAGCAAATTGAAGAAGATCAATAGACTCAGCATCATTGACCCGGAAACCTGAAAAAAGGTTGTGGAACGAACTCTACGAAACAAAATAGCCAAAGAATCGGCAACTAACGTGAAAAGAAAGGGTGCTAACGGATCACCCTGCTTCAAACCACGAGAAACCTCAAAATCCTTGGTCGGCGAACCGTTCACCAAAACTGAGACAAAACTAGTGCACACATTTCCTTCAATCCACTTAATTCAATTAGGACCGAAATTCATAGATTTGAGAATAAATATCAGGAACTTCCAGTCGACACTGTTATAGGCCTTGGCAAAATCAACCTTAAATAAAAGACACTGCTTCCCACTTCTCCTAGCCAAATCTAGAATTGATCGGAAGATTGGTGGTTGCGATGGATAACGATGGATTTGAATTTTCGATGCGATAGAAAAAATGTTAATCTATAAGATTTACACTTTAATGTTCAAGTCAATATGTGAAGAAAAAGTGTGACTAAAATTTTAAATTAAAATAATGTATCAGAATTCTTCACGTGTATCCTTTAACACTACGCCAAAATTGGACAAAGACAGCGCAAAAAAGACAGCGCTTTTTGGACAAAGCACTGCTATAAGTCTTTAAAAAATTTTGCTTAAAAAAAGCGCTGTAAAAGACAGCCTTTAGAAAGCGCTTTTTAAAAGCGCTGTTAAATGCCCAAAATGGAAGCCACCTTAGACAACGCTTTTTGGACAAAGCGCTGCTATAAGTCTTTAAAAAATTTCGCTTAAAAAAAACGCTGTAAAAGACAGCCTTTAGAAAGCGCTTTTTAAAAGCGCTGTTAAATGCCCAAAATGGAAGCCACCTTAGAAAGCGCTTTTTGAAAAGCGCTGCTATAGGTATTACCTTAGAAAGCGCTTTCAGAAAGCGCTGCTATAGGTTTTAAATTCTCCCCACCTTAGAAAGCGCTTTTCGAGGAAAGCGCTCTTATAGGTAGCACTTAAGAAAGCGCTTTTTAAAAGCGCTGTCTAAGGTCATTTATGAATTAAAATATAAAATAATTTCTAATCATTTTTAGACACTTCTTTTCATTTTCTTCTCTCGACCGTTCTTCTCTAGAAACCCTTGCTATCGTTCTTCTCTGCTGAAAACCATTGCCATTGTCGTCGTTCATTCGTCATTGCCGTCGTTCACTTTTTTCCGTCATTTTGGTTGTTCATTCGCCATTGCTTTCATGAAGAAGAAGACAAAACGAAAAAGAGGTATGATTTTCATTCTGTTTTCATTCTTGTTAACGAGATTTTTTGTGAAAGGTTTGGAATTGTTGTAAGGTTGTTTTGTTTTTTTTTTCGATTTTTTTCTCACTGTTATGTGTGAATGCTATGCGATGTTTGTTCTGCTTTCTTTTCTCTCCGTGTATGAGTGTGTATGGTGTTTTCCTCTGTCCTTAAACTCTGATGACCCTTGCAATTTATAGGCTCAACACTTTTAATTTTTAATATCAATGTGAAGATATATCTCATTAGTATCACCTGAAGATATAAAACCTTCTACATTAAAGGCCATAACAAGAATAAAAGAGAACTCCAAACTTATCTTTATCCTCTGTTTTGTAAACTATTTAAAAAAAAATAATAAACGATTTTCATTCTTGTTTTCATTCTGTTTTCATTATTGTTTTCATTCTTGTATGATAGTTATTGTAATATTGATAGTTATTGTATTGATGGAGTTATGATATATAGAGCCATGAAAGTGGAGTTATGATAGTTATTGTATTGCATGGTCAAAGAAAGTATGATATTTGTCTTTGCATGAGATGTTTATCTTGCTCAATAATTGCTTTGATGGTTATCTTTGTGATATGATGATACTTGTTTAAGTATGATTTAAACTTGATTCTGAGAAGTTTCAGATTCATATATTTCGTTGCAAGTGGGTTGAAAATAATAATGGCGTACGAATGGATAAGTCAGGATTTTTTTAAGTGGATCTTAATAGGGTGGGGTACAAAGATGAGCCTTTTATTCTAGCCTCTCAAGCTAAACAAGTGTTCTATGTCACTGATCTGACAAGTACAAAATGGTCTATAGTGCTTTTATCTAACAAAGTAATTGATGAAAACATTGGAGATCAAGGTGATATTGATGTTGATATTGAATCATTTACTAGAAATGATCAAGATGAAAATATTATAGCGAATGAATCATATACAAGAAATGATCATAATGAGGGTATTTGGATCAATCCAACCGTCCTTGTTGTTAAGAGACAGGTAGAACATATTCCAACCAAGAAAAGAAAAAGACGTTAGTGAAAAAGGTACTAGTTATAAAATTATAGCTTATATCATTCAATAATATTAATTAGTTGTCATGTTATATATATCTTATATCATTCAATGGATTATGGATTATGGATTTTTATATTTGTCATTTAATTTTTATTTTTTTCTTTCTTACAGGTGAAATGGCTAGTGACCATGACGACACACACGAGACACATGATGAAAATGAAGCTCAAAAGGTATATTAATTTTCACAACGTTGCTTATTAGTGATGCTACTTGATAACACAAAACAACTATATATTAATTCTTATTTGTTTGTCTATGTGTAGTGCCCTCGTCAGCGTAATGGCATAAACTGCGGGTATTTCGTTTTGAGGTTTATGAGAGAAATCCTTCAAATGGATTGATTAGAGATTCCTATTACGGTATGCATGGATTTATAACTTAGGATTTATTTTAATATTTATCGGATATATCATATAATTTATTATTTTTAACTAAATCATGCATATTTTGTTTTGTTATGTAGTACTTTGATGAATACGCGTGTTCTCATTACACGAAGGATAAATTGCAAGAAATTAAGGAGGAATTGTGCGAATACCTTATTGGAAAAAAAGTCATATAAGGTATAGGATAATGGGATTATGTGAATGTATAGTTTTGTGAATGGTTTATTTTATGGGATTGTATAGTTTTGTGAATGGTTTATGTTATTTATGTGATTTTGGAATGTAATTGTATAGTTTTGTGAATGGTTAATGTAAATGACTTGAATTATAATGGAAATGGTTTATGTGGTTTATGTGATTTATGGGATTAGTGGAAATAGTTAATGAACCATACTAGAAATTGTTAATGGAAATATGAAATATACAGGTTTATTGAAATGGCTTGAATTATACAGGTTTCTGCATAAAAAAAATGGTTAAAATGGGATTTTTAAAAAAAATCTTAAAATTATACGTAGAGAAAAGACAGTGCTTTCTAGAAAAAGCGCTGTCTATAGTTCACAACAGAAAGCGCTTTTCCTAAAAAGCGCCCTCTAAAGGTATAGAAAAATTCATAACTAAAATTATAGGCATACATTAGACAGCGCTTTTAAAAGCGCTGTCTAAAGGGGGCCTTTAGAAAGCGCTTTCCCTAAAAAGCGCCCTTTAAAGGTATAGAAAAAATTACATTGGACAGCGATTTTTAAAGCGTTGTCTAAAGGGGGCCTTTAGACAGCGCTTTTCTTGAAAAAGCGCCCTCTAAAGGTATAGAAAAATTGATAATTAAAATTATAGGCATACTTTAGACAGCGCTTTAAAAAGCGCTGTCTAAAGGGGGCCTTTAGACAGCGCTTTTTCGTAAATAAAAAGCGCTGTCTTTACCTACGCCAGCGCTGTCTAAGGCCGAAAAAAGCGTTGTCTAATGTCTTGTTTGGCGTAGTGTAAATAGTAGAGCGGTTGTAACAATCTATTATTTGCTAAGCGTATGAAGCGGAAAGCTGTTGGATGCATCTTGCCTCTAGATCACGTGTACTCTTCTATGATAGCTCTCATACGATGTGATCAATTCAAATAATTGGTCGATGGCCATTCGGGTCATTAGTCCGTAGAAGTTGCCTCAAGCCCTTACTTCTTTATGACAGTGCAAGGGTTTGTCGTATTTGCTTTATATGTTGCTCATCTTTTTAGCTGTTTTGGAAAGTCAAGAGAAGACATTACCGCTTCTTGAAAATTTGTGTCATTAATGTGCCACATTCTTTAGACGTCTTTTCGGAGGTACTCTCATAATGACATTTGGGAATCGAAACACCTGAGTGTTTCGTAGGAGTGATGTTAAACATTGATAGGGGTTACTTCCTCTAGTAAGTCATCATACGATTCTTGAGGAGTTACTTTCACATCTCTTAGAGACATTTTTTCTACATCGCTTTCATCTGCCTTTCTATAACACTTTTCCTTCTCGTACTTTAAGAAAATAGTGCTTATCATGAGTCACAAATCGAAAGAAGAAACTTGTACTTCTTGGGTCGACTTTGTTTCTTCTTCAATCATTTTTGTCTTCGCTTGAGAGGGTAGTATCGATGGAGTCTTTTTAAACATTAGTTCATCTTCGGATTGTGGTGTCTTGACTCCAGACAAAAATGATAGAATCTGTAGCTAGTACGATAACTGTTTCACTCTTTTCTACGAGTGTATTTTCTTGATCATTGGCTTTAGATTCCCTTTCAATGGCTTCAAAATATATGTTCTGAACCATTTGATGATTGCTCAATCACAGTTGCACCTTGTGATTAAGGCATAAGTAAAATTATTTAAATTTTGGTGCGAATATTTAAATGGAAAACCCTTTTTAACCCTTTATTTCACATCTTACAATTTCAACGTGGTTCTACAACTTGGGCGTGGTGCCATAGTTTGATCCATTTGGTGTCAACAATATGTGGTTTAGGGGAATTTTCGGAAGGCTTAAAGCATTTTAAAAATCGATTCTTCCTTGTCACCCTACTTTGCCTAGAGGCTCGTGCAACTGTATACGTCGTAGGGGACATAGTAAGAGGTATATGTATCATCTCGTTTTCCAATACTAAAATGAGGGTAATTTTATGATGGGGAACAAATTTTATGTCTACAAAGGTGACAATCTGTCTTAGGAGGACATGTATTTGAAGAAGCGACTAATGGGTTTTTTCAAAGATTTGGGCTACCATGGGCGCGTTATGATGAGTTCAAAATTGTTGTGATTTTGAGTGTGAATAATTAGCACTCATCGGCTTAATTCATTAATTTTATACCAATAAACCTCAAATTTTGTGTATATTTTGTATAGTTTATGTTATAATGTATATATTTCATTATCGTTTTAATATCATTGAGTTTAATTATTTTTATCTCATTTTTGTAGGTATTAAAGCAATTCTATTTAGTCATTTACTTATAGAGAATTGAATAAGCTTTCCAACGCTTCCGACCGTGCGTAAAATGGAGTTACGGTTCCCAAGTTATGGTCGAAATAAGAGCTGATTTGTCTATCATGGTCGCTGTGCGAGCAGAAAGCGAGGCGAGCTCGCTGTGCAAGCTGAAGGCGACCAGAAATTGTCCAGAAGCGTGGAAAAGGTTTTTTTTTGGAAGTAGCTAAGTCTGATATGCTCGCTGGACGACCTGGAGCTCGCACAATGATCGCGGGACGTCATTTTTTCCTATAAAGTCACTTTTTCGACATTTTTTAGGTTATATTTTTGGAAATTTTTACTCCCAACTTCATCACATACATATTTTTAAGTAGAGAGGCTTAGAAACAACATTAGAGTGTATATCTTGATTATCCGGAGTTGGATTTGCTTCAATCGGCGTTGATAAACTGAGAGATTCCTCTTCATCTTCCTTCTTCTCTTTGTATCCTCTATTTGTTGGGGTTTTGTATGTAAGTTTATCTTGATTGTATGTATATTTATTTATCATTTTATAAGATCTCTTTTACAACTCTTTAGCGATTTCATCTTTGATTTTTTACTTAATGGGTTTGGATTGCTATAGACATTTACGGTTCGAACTCGATCTAAGATGAATATCTATTAGATTCTAAACTCTAGACATAGATTTAGCACTAATATTTGTGTGGGTATTGGTTCTTAATGCTCTGTGTTGTTGAGTTGTGTGAGACATTACCGATGAGACGATACGGTTGTTCTCTCGACTTTGTGTTAGACATAACCTCTGTTGTGAGCGATACGTGATAATATTGACGAGTGATTTTAGTATTTGGTGGGTAGATAAAATACAATTCCTGAAGAGTTCTCTCTTCCTTAAAGAATATATTCTTTACTTGTTCATATGTTTTACTTTTAGCATTTTACTCTTTCAAATCATTCAAACCAAGCTTAGAGATGTAAAGATTGTCAAACGACATTCTTTCCCTCACACCGATCCCTGTGGAGACGTGTTCGAACTGCAGTAAAGCGGGAAGAAGAAAAAAATTAGATATGGAAGGATTCCCTCTGGGATTTATATCGTCTCCACAGGGATCGGTGTGAGGGAAAGAATGTCTTTCAACAATCTCTAAATTTCTAAGCTTGTGGTGAAAATTATGGTTGAAAGATGCAAGGAGCCATAATTAAATAAAAGCGGAAAATATAAAGACGGAAAATATAAAGACGGAAAATATAAAGTAAAGACTGAAATATAAACGGAGCCTTGTTGGGATTGGATCTCATCACTTTATAACACATGCATTCTTCTAACCAGTTAAACACAAATCAATCATTCGTCTGATATCCTCACGTATCATCCACAACCTAGGTTATGTCTAATGCAAAGTCGAAAGAACAGCCGTATTATCTCATTGGTGATGTCTCACACAACTGAACAACACAGAGCATTAAGAATTGATACTCACACAAATGTTAAGCCTAAATCTATGTCTAGAGTCTAGAACCTAACAAATAATCATCCTAGATCAAGATCTGATGAGTATATTTCTATAACGGTTCAAATCAATGATAAATAGGTAAACAAGGATAACATCCATAGCAGATTCACGATTTATTCACATAAAACACCATGATCAGAATACGTACATACGATTAACCCTTTTTACATGTATTCAACTAACTTGCCAAATGTATGTGAACAAGTTCTTCATCTCTATTATCATGCATCCTTACAATACCGTTCGCGTGAAAAACGTTATCGTGGTATTTACCGTATTGACCCTACTCATGCTACTCATGCTACTAATCAACATAATAAAATAAAAGTGATACTAGTGATATCAACTTACAAGACTATGTCAAAAGTTTGCTCATTGATATATGAATATCTTAAATCTAAGATTTGAAAAGGTTTTGTCAAGACCCACAAATAAGAAATCAAAGACAACATCATTATTGAATCAAAACTAGTTCACAAACATATATTAGATGAAATATATAAGGTATCAAAATATTACATCCAAACCCCAACAAGAAATCGAAGCTCTTACCTTGTCTCTTAGGGTTTGTGTTTCTCTCTCTAGAATATGCTTGGAATGAAGAGAGATAAAGTTATGATATGAAAAAATATACCAGTCTTGTTCTAAAAAGTGAAAAAGTATTTAAATAATATTTACAAAATTTGTCCTGTTCGCCTAGAGAACAATCTATTCGCCCATCGAAGACTACTTTTGGGCACTTCAAGTGCCTCAAGAACAGTTAAACCTCCATTGGAAAATATCTGAGTTCGTTGTACGAACACTTCTTCGCACAGCGAACCTCTTCACTTCAACTTCGCCCAGCGACCTTTGGGTCGTTTTCCTACTGCCTCTAAACTGGACTGGTTCGCTGGGGCTTCGCTGCAACCTCGCCCAATGAACATTCACTGCTATTCCTCACTTATTGTTTGCCCAACGAACATAATGATTCCTCTTCATTTCTTTGGCTTCCTTGTCCAATCATTTGTGTCTTAATCTTTGATATTTTATGCCTAAATCCTGCACAATAGCACACACATCAAAGAATCCAAAGGTATTTGCAATATAATTGAAGAATCACACAAGAACAAGAAATAAATCTATTAAAACATGAGAATTGAGTTGTAAAGTGCCAAGAAAGATGGTTCAATTTAAGTCAAAATTTGCACTTAACAAACTCTCCCCAACTGGATTTTTGCTTGTCCTCAAGGAAAGTATGGCCCTCATAAAAACAAGAGATATTTGCTAAAACAAGAGGATTTTCTCAAGCATAAGATTCTACCAAGAAAGGATTAAGGGTTTAAATTCAAACAAGATAGATTTGCTCAAACAAGAGGATTTTCTTAAACATGTGAATGCGCACAAGCAATGTTCACCACATAATAGAATAGAATAATGATAAAGAATTTAGTTCTTAAACAAATATCATGCAATGTTTCAAATAACAATTAAATTCTCATACTTGAATCACTCTAACACTCCTCTTCAAAATAAGAATGAAGAAGTTAATGTGTTTGCAACCGCAGGGAATTTTCACTCATCTGACAAACAATGTTAATAGCAATTCAATTCATACATTCATCTAACAATAAAAAATGAAAACATGGAAGTAAAAAGACCACTAAGGGCTTTTAAGGTTGTAGCTTGGTTAGGTTCATAACAAAGGGTCATTTCTAAAGGCCATTGAATCGAAATTGCCAATGCAAAAAAAAAACATTCACTAAACATGGTATTTACACATCACAACCTCATTCACCACTTTCTTTCCTCTATTGCAAACCTTCTCAAACTTCCTTATTGCACAATTATTTCATTATCTATTTGTCTTTTTCAAATAAGCATTCTTTTTCTTTTGTTTTTCACATACCTATTCACACTTTTTCAATGCTTACTTGAAATTTTTCAAAATTTTTTAGCAACTTACCACTTTTCTTTTAACTCTCCCCAACTTGAATTCAACCAAACCTCAAGTGAATGCTCCTTGCTTTTTATGGCAAGAAAAATAATTTAAAACAATGTTCAAAGGTTAAAGAAAAATTCTTAGAATCTCACAAAATTCAATGATGAACTAAGGTTTCAAATTATGTACAAACATCGAGTTCATCACTAAAAGGAGATCTAAACTATTTAGGCTCAAAAGGGTTAACGAATTCAAACTAGTCACTTGTAAGTTACTTTTCGGATACGATTGTGCTCAATATAAACAAATTCCTTGATCATTTCTAATGCTTCTACAAAATCACAATAATCAAAAGATTAAGCGTGAATCAAACGAATTAAACAAAGTTATCAGTCGTCCTAACATATAGTAAACAATGGAGGTTTCTCATAATTTGTGACTTTTGGACCTAAATGAAACAAGCATTCAAACAAGTTACAACATAAAACAAGAATACACAATTGCACAAAGCACAAAATTCTTAAATCATTCTAACATTCTATAAAGAGGTACAATTTACATTGCTTGCATTCACATGCTCAACATCCTACTACTACCATCCAAACTTGGGAGAATCTTCATTGAATACTTTTATACAAATAACAACCAATATAGAAGAAGTTCTAATCATTCATCCCTAGTCAACACTAGAGAAAACAAGAATGGAAACAAGCATATATACAATATAAACAACTGTACAAAGCTCAAAAATATAGAAACTATTGCAATGCGATTCAATATCTAAAGACTAATCCCCGGCAACAGCGTCATTTTGTTCGTACTGCAGTAAAGCGGAAAGAAGCAAAAATTTAGATTTGGAAGTATTCCCTCTGGGATTTATATCGTTTCCACAGGGATCGGTGCAAGGGAAAGAATGTTTTTCAATAGTCTCTACATTTCTAAGCTTGTGGTGAAAATTATGGTTGAAAGATGCAAGAAACCATAATTAAATAAAAGTAGAAAATATAAAGTACCAACTGAAATATAAATGGAGCCTTGTTGGGATTGGATCTCATCTATTGATAACATATGCATTCTTTTAACCAGTTAAACACAAATCAATCATTCGTCTGATATCCTTACGTATCAACCACAACCGAGGTTATGTCTAACGCAAAGTCTAGAGAAAAATCGTATTGTCTCATTGGTGATGTCTCAAGCAACTCAACAACACAGAGCATTAAGAACCGATACTCACGCAAATGTTAAGCCTAAATCTATGTCTAGAGTCTAGAACCTAACAGATAATCATCCTTGATCCAGATCTGGAGAGGATATTTCTATAGCGGTTCAAATCAATAATAAACAGGTAAACAAGGATAACATCCAAAGTAAATTCATGATTGATTCACATAAAATGCCATGATCATAATACGTATATACGCTTAACCCTATTTACATATATTCAAATAATTTGACAAATGTATGTGAACAAGTTCTTCATCTCTATTATCATGCATCCTGACAATACCGTTCGCGTAAAAAACGTTATCGTGGTCTTTACTGTATTGACCTTATTCATGCTACTAATCAACATAATAAAATAAAAGGGATACTAGTGAATATCAACTTACAAGACTATTTCAAAAGTTTGCTCATTGATAGATGAATATCTTAGATCTAAGATTTGAAAAGGTTTTGTCAAGACCCACAAAAAAGAAATCAAAGACAACATCAATATTGAATCAAAACTAGTTCACAAACATATATTAGATGAAATACAAAGGTATCAAAAGATTACATCCAAACCCCAACAAGAAATCAAAGCTCTTACCTTCTCCCTCTTAGGGTTTGTGTTACTATCTCTAGAATATGCTTGGAATGAAGAGAGATAAAGTTCTTATACGAAAAAATATACCAGTCTTGTTCTAAAAAGTGAAAAAGTACTTAAATAGAATTTACAAAATATGTCATGTTCACCTAGAGAAAACCTTATTCGCTCAACGGAGACTACTTTTGGGAACTTCACTTGCATCAAGAACAGGTAAACCGCCCTAGGAAATATCTGAGTTCGCTGTGCGAAGGCTTCTTCGCACAGAGAACCTCTTCACTTCAACTTTGCCCAGCGAACATTGTGTTAGAACAAGATTTAATTCTGCAAGATATCTCTATGTTTTGATAATAACAAATTAGTATTTGTGTGAGAACAATTTTGGTACTCTAACATTTTTTTTCTAAAGTATTGACAAACAGGATCTGACTCTGATAAAGATAGCTCTGACTCTGATAGAGATCATGTGGAACGTCACTCTTAATTGATCAAAAGTCGCTTCTGCGTCAAAGAAGCAAGTTTGCTTCTGATCTGCTATACTTCAGAAAGATTCTAAGAAGACAATATGTTGTTGCTGAAATGCTCTCTTGGACTCTGGCTCTGAATATGACTCTGATAACTATCTTCTATAGACTAAGTGCTAACGACTCTGAAGACAAGGTTCTGATGAACAACGTTCTGAAGACTCTGAAGACTTAAGTTTCTGAAGACTACGTGCTGAATAGTCTGAAGACAAGGTTCTGCTGAACAACGTTCGGAAGACTTAAGTTTGTGATAACCAAGGGTTCGGAAGAAGGAATGCTGAAGACTCTGAAGACAAGGTTTTTCTGAACAAGTTCTGAAGACTCTGAAGACTCAAGACTCTGAAGACCCTGTGATCAATTCTTCTGATCATGCTTCAACCATATTCATTCAGAAGCCTCTGATGGATAGAAGAAGATGAAATGTTTGCGAGGGAAAATAGTACATAGTACATATCAAACACGTTCTTTTTCACTACCATTCCACTACCCTGATTTTGTGGTACAAAGGAAAACTTCAGTGTACAATTTTCATCCCAGAATAACGACATTATTTCAAGTTGCCAACAATTTTACTGATATTCCTGATCTGCCCTTCAACGGATCTTTTTCTGGCTATATAAGGACTTGATCACTCGAAGAATTATAAGACACACACATACATATAAGTTGACGCTGAAGTTTATGAGTGATACTGATATACAAAAGTGAAGACACTGATATGAGATAAAGAAATCCATGAGTGAACAGTAAAGCACTACAATACAAAGAAGAAAAATTGTTCATACTGTATAAATTTTCTCTAAGTTAGTTTGAGCTAGAAATTGTGTTTATATCAGCTTGTGTAGAAGCATTTCATTGTAAACATCAAATTTGATCAAACAGTTGTTTGTATTCCTTAAGACACCAGTTGGGTCAGAATCCTTAAGAAGAGACGGTTAGTCTGTGTATGTTAGTCACTAGCAGTTGCTAGTGCAGTTGTAATGAGTTTGGTTATAGTGGATAAAGTCCTTGTGTATAAGGCGAAATCATCTTGGCGGGTGGACTGGATTAACTTGATAGTTTTCATGTGAACCACGATATATCATGCGTCTTTCTCTATTGCTAGTTTATTTGTGATCTTTGTTTGAGTTTCACAAAAAGCTTTCATTTTGAAAACCCAATTCAAACCCCCCTTTCTTGTGTCTTCTCACACCTTCACTTTGGGTCCTTTTCCTACTGCCTCTAAACTGGGCTGGTTCGCTGGGGCTTCGCTGCAACCTCGCCCAGCAAACATTCACTGTTGTTCCTCGCTTATTGTTCGCCCAACAAACATGCTGATTCCTCTTCATTTCTTTGTCCTCCTTGTCCAATCATTTTTGTCTTAATCTTTGATGTTTTATGCCTAAATCCTGCACAATAACACACACATCAAAGAATCCAAAGGTATTTGCAATATAATTGAAGAGTCACACAAGAACAAGAAATAAATCTATTAAAACATGAGAATTGAGTTGTAAAGTACCAAGAAAGATGGTTCAATTGAAGTCAAAATTTGCACTTAACAAGACGACAAATCTCAAAATTCTTCCAAACTAAAGTTTTTGCTTGCCGCTTTACCGCAACAACAAAATGGCGTCGTTGTCGGGGACTAGTGTTGATATTGAATTGGATTGTGATAGTTTCTATATTTTGAAGCTTTGTACATAATTGTCTATATTGTATATATGCTTGTATAGATACTTGATTTACTTTTGTTTTTCATCCTTGCATATAATTGTTTTCCATTATGTTTGTTCAAGTGTTGTATATATTTTGTTCTTGTAACGTTTGTTCAAGTGTTTGGTTAGGACACTTTCTTTAGGTTTGTGCTTTGAAGAAAAGCATCGGCATGTTTGTGAGGAAGTTACTAGCTAAGCACAATAAATATGTCGAGCTAACGACGTGTAACAAGTTCTTGTTGGGAGGAAACCCAATGGTTTTTGAGTTTGTATAGCTTTATGTTTAGTTAGTTTAATTTGATTTTTTTAGGTTGTTAGAAATTTTTTTTGCTTTTTTTCAAGCTTTGTTTTTTATTAGCTTGGGGAGACATGTTGTGATTGTTCAAGTTTGAGTGTTTCAACAAGAAAATGTGTGGTAGTAATAAAAGTTTAAAGAAAGTTGCATTATCAAGGTATGTGTTTATTGTTTTCTACAACATAGCATGTATACGAACCTTAGGCTTTATAAATAACACGCCATTTATTCTTTTGCAATTGTTGTTCATTTGTGAATCACTTTAGTTCATATCCCAAGTGTAAGGATGCCTTCAATTGTTTACTAAATTGCATGAAGATCAACTTTCTTGTTTAACTCGTTTGAATTATATTTAATCTTGTATTTGTGTTGATTTGTATGATAGCACTAAAATGATCAAGGCATTTTGTTTGATTTTGAGCACAACCACTTGACCAAAAAGTCAATCTACCTTGTGAGTGAGTGAGAATTTGCTTACTCCATTTGAGCCTTTGTTAGAATCCATGTTGGTGTTGATTTCAATTTTTATATGGATTCTAATATTTTTCTTGAACCATAACCATGAATTGTGGTTTGAATTTTTACCCTTGCCTTAAAAAGTTTGGGAGCATTCACATTATAATGTTGGTTGTATTCAAGTTGGGGGGAGAAGAGATTGGTTGCTATGCGGTTGAGAAAGAAAGAGAAATTTTGAAAAAAGAAAGAAAGAAAAGAAAAGAAAAGTTGTGAAAAAGAAAAAAATAGCAAATAAAGTGTGCTAATAAATTTTGTGAAATGGTGTAACAATTGGGAAAATAGAAAAAGGTGAAGGAAGTTTGTGAATGCTTGAGAATTTGAGAAATGATCACTTTTTTTTTATAGGCAAGTTTTTGTTTCATTGGCCTTGAGAAATTGACCTTTCTTTCTTAGCCATGCCACTGTACAACCCTTTAAAGCCCTTGTGATTTTTGCTTTTATACTTTCAATATGAGTTTTTTTTAGATAAATGTATAATTTGAATTGATGTTTGCAAGATTGATGGGTGTGATTTCAACCCCTCATGTATGTTTTTCATCCATTGATGAAGTTGTGCATTGGGTGTGATTCATTCTTGAACATATTAATTTCTTTAGAATTTTTGACATGTGTTTTGTGCTTGGACTTTGCTTCATTGTCATGGTGTCGTTGTAGTTTAGTGGTAAGCATTGCTTAATGTGTACTTTTGATATTTGAACCATAAATTTGTTTCCGTTTGTAAAAACTTATTGAGCATGATTTCTAGGCAATTGCTTTTGTTTCTTTAGGTTGATTGATTCTTGTTTGAGGACAAACAAGTCTAAGTTGGGGAGAGTTTGATGAGTGCTAAATTGTTGTGATTTTGAGTGTGAATAATTAGCACTCATCGTCTTAATTAATTCATTTTATACCAATAACATCAACTTTTGTGTATATTTTGTATAGGTTATATTATAGTGTATATATTGCATTATCGTGTAAATATCATTGAGTTTAATTGTTTTTTATCTCATTTTTGTAGGTATTAAAGCAATGATATTTAGTCATTGTCTTATAGAGCATTGAATAGCTTTTCAACACTTCCGACCGTGCATAAAACAAAGTTACGGTTCTCAAGTTATGGTTGAAACAAGAGTTGATTTGTCTGTCATGGTCGCTGTGCAAGCTAAAAGCGAGGCGAACTCGCCTAGAGCTCTCTGTGCAAGCTGAAGGCGGCCAGAAATTGCCCAGAAGTGTGGAAAAGCACTGTTATGGCAGTAGCTAAGTCTGATATGCTCGTTGTGTAACCTGGAGCTCACACAGCGAGCGTGGGACGTCTTTTTTGCCTATAAAGTTACTTTTTCAGCATTTTTTAGGTTATGTTTTTGCGGAATTTCATTCCCAACTTTATCACAAACATATTTTTAAGTAGAGATGCTTAAAAACAACATTGGAGTGTATATCTTGATGATCCGGAGTTGGATTTTCTTCAATTGGCATTGATAAACCGAAAGATTCCTCTTCATCTTCCTTTTTCTCTTTGTATCCTCTATTTGTTGCATTTTGTATGTAAGTTTATCTTGATTGTATGTATATTTAATGATCATTGTATAAGATCTCTTTTACAACTCTTTAGCGATGTCATCTTTGATTTTTTACTTAATGGGTTTGGATTTCTATAGACATATACGGTTCAAACTCGATCTAAGATGAACATCTGTTAGATTCTAAACTCTAGACATAGATTTATGACTAATATTCACGTGGGTATCAGTTCTTAATGCTCCGTATTGTTGATTTGCGTAAGACATCACCGATGAGATGATACAATTGTTCTCTCAACTTTGTGTTAGACATAATGTAACACCCATATATAAAACTCATACATCAAAGCATAAATATTATATATAGATCCAAGTGTTTGGTACTGAAACACATAAGTTCCTAGTTAACACATTGTATACAAATAAATGCCCTAAAGTACAAAGTACAAAAACCTAAGGCATATTATACACAAGATGTTCAAATGATAAAAACTAAGAACTAGATCAACAATGATCCCAAAATACACTTCGCTACGGAAGCTAGCCATCACCAAGAAAGGAAAAGATCACACGACCTTATCCTTAGCCTTCCCGGAACCTGAAGCACCTGAAAAACAACAACACCGTGGGGTGAGATACATCAAATCTCAGTGAGTTCCCTATCTTATGGATTCTCTCAGATTAACAAGGTTCTAACAATCCTAACTCAAGTCCGGGGAAAAGGGAAAGGACTCTTGAGTTCACATTTCAATTCTCACACTATATGGAAACATGCCATGAGTTCACCAACTCAAAAGTATCACTAATCGATAACCATACCAAGGTACCTCCTATTCCCATCCGCTTCTACGTCTAGAAGGCGACCCGATTCATAGATCCTTGTAATCTACTTGACATACGAATGGATTCGGGTTCTACGGGCCATTAACCGTTATGAACCGTCACTTTACACGGGCCATTAACCGTCACAAGCATATGCTCCATGGGTGCCATTCGTACAATACGGAGAATCAAACCTGCCAAGTAGTTGTGCATCCATTTCAGAGGAGTCCGAGACTCATGAAACAACACTCAAGATAAACCGGTTACGATTATGTAATCACACACACGAACATGATTGTATTCGACAATCACTAGGTTATCATGCCTCAAGGCCTCTCTTGCCTTTCAAACCACAAAGGTTAACCAACATGTTCCATACTAGTGTCTCCAAACCTTCTAAATTCTCCTATAGTTCATAAGGGGGTTTTCCTCACTCTTTCTATTTCTTTTTCCATATTAACATGTACATTCAATTACAATCATGTTAAACAATAATAGGATAGGCAAGGCATCTCACAATTGCATAATAGAATAATTTATAACAATTAAAACATAATTAAAACACTTTTGAACATTCCCGATTATTTAGTCGGTCGGTAAAATAGACATATTTCATCTTCATCGCATAGAATGTTTCCTCGGCTTTACATCGATATAAAGAATGATCGAATCCGATAAACGAGCCGAAAGTTATGAATTTTCTCACTTAAGGGATAAAATCCCAAGTCCCAAGTCGCGCTAAGCGCGCCCCTGCCCGCGCTAAGCGCGAAAGCTACTGCCTGGAGGGGTTGCAGATTTTCATGACCGCGCTAAGCGGGCTCCTGCGCACTGAGCACGCTTTGCGAAATGTAGAAAAATACCAAAGCACAATAGAATTTTCCTATACCCCACACCTCCTCCAAACCACCAACAACCACCAACAGAGGTTCAACAACATAGTTTGAGCATGGTTTGCACAACAATAACTTCAAAACACATATTTCATCAAGAACACAAAAGTTCTATAAACCTAACTTTTCCAAAATCATTAAAATCAAACAAAACATCAAAACAATGAACAACACATGTTTCTATAATCATATTGATCATTCATTTCGATTTCTAACGAATTCTAACCGTTAAAACATCGATTTCCATAAATTCGACCTAAACCAATCAATTCCAAAACTTCTAAAAATTGGTACTAACTAGAACCCACCTTGGATAGATGATGAAAATGAGGAAGATGAGATGATTGGATGAAGTTTGGATCAATAGATGATGATTGCTCTTGGATTTTCTTCCAAAACCCTTTTCTCCTCTTTTTCTCCTTCCTTTCTCTTTTCTTCTTCTTCTTTCCTCTTCTTTTCCTTCTTTTCTCTTTCTTTCCTTTCTTACTATCTTTTTCTTTTTATAGGTTTGGAAAGTGGAAGGAAAATAAGTAACAAACTTAGTATTAGAAATAATACTACTAAATTTCCAAAAAGTCTCTAAAGTCCAAATTAGTAAAAAAAAAATATGGGGTATTACATCCTCCCCTCCTTAAATAGAAATTCGTCCTCGAATTTAAAGGATTACCTGAACAAATGAGGGTAAGCATCTCGCATTTCCGATTCAAGTTCCCAAGTTGCATCACCCGGATGCGTTACATCCCACTGCACCTTAACGAGAGAAATATCCTTGTTCCTTAATACTTTCGTTTCTCTTCCTACAATGAGACTCGGTTGAGGTTCAAAAGTCAAGTCTTCTTCTATTTCAATCGTATCCGGTAGAATTAGCTGAAGAGGATCCGAAACAAATTTACGAAGTTGAGATACATGAAAAACATCATGTATTTCCGACAGAGAAGGAGGTAAGGCCAACCTGTACGCTACTTCACCAATCCTTTCTAAAACTTGATATGGTCCCACGTATCTCGGACTTAACTTCCGTGACTTAAATGGTCCGTTCAGTCTTAATCTCAGAGTAACTTTCAAAAACACATGGTCACCTTCTTCAAATTCTAAAGGTCTCCTCCGGTTATCCGCATAACTCTTTTGTCGATCTTGTGCTTGTTTAATTTTCTCGCGGATTATTCGAATCTTTTCCGTAGTCTCTTGGATAATTTCGGGTCCCAAATTTCTATCTTCACCAACCTCTGCCCAACACAAAGGTGTTCTACATTTTCTCCCATACAATACTTCATACGGAGCCATACCGATGCTCACATGATAACTATTATTATAAGAAAACTCAATCAATGGTAGAAGTTCTTTCCAATTCCCTTTACTCTCTAACACACAAGCTCTCAACATATCCTCCATCGTTTGTATCGTTCGCTCAGTCTGACCATCCGTTTGTGGATGATTAGACGTGCTTAAAGGCAACTCCGTCCCCATAGCTTGTTGAAAAGCTTTCCAAAATCTTGAAGTAAACTTTGGATCTCTATCCGACACGATATTAGAGGGAATACCATGCAATCTCACAATTTCGGCAATAAACAACCTTGCAAGATGACTCGCTTTGAAGGTAGTCTTCACGGCCAAGAAATGCGCCGACTTTGTCAACCGATCTACTATTACCCAAATCGAATCATAACCACCTTGCGTACGGGGTAAACCTACTGCAAAATCCATAGAAATACTATCCCATTTCCAAATTGGGATTTCTAATGGTTGCAATAATCCACCCGGTCTTTGATGTTCAATCTTAACTTGTTGGCATACCGCACATTCCGACACGAAGACCGCAACATCTCTTTTCATACCGGACCACCAATAGTCCTTCTTTAAATCTTGATACATCTTTGAAGAACCCGTATGTATAGTGGAGGTACCCTTATGCGTTTCCTCTAAAATCCTTCTTTTCAAAGTCGCATCGTTCGGAACGCAAATTCTTTGGTTAAACATAATCATTCCATCGCTAGCGTGCACAAAACCCGGTTGACTTAGCATCTCTTGCAACTTCTCATCCAATAATTGTCCTTGTTGAATTTCAACTCTTAAAGTAGAATTGACATTCAAATTCCCCATAATCACTCCATTAGGAGTCCACACAAATTGAAGATTTAAATCTCTAAACTTTTCCAACAACGAATATTCTAACATCATCAATTCGGCCTTTCTCAAAACTTTCCTACTCAAGACATCAGCCACTTTGTTCGCTTTACCCGGATGGTATTTTAGCTCTAGATCATAATCCTTTAAATATTTCATCCACCTCCTTTGACACATATTCAACTCTTTTTGGTCAAAGAGGTACTTTAAACTCTTGTGGTCACTAAACATTTCAAAATGTACTCCATATAAATAGTGATGCCACACTTTCAAAGTAAACACCACCGCCGCTAATTCCAAATCGTGGGTTGGATAATTCTTCTCGTGAATTTTCAATTGTCGAGAAGCATAAGCCACCATGTGACTTTCTTGCATTAAAACACATCCTAATCCCATCTTAGACGCATCACAAAATACCACATACGACTTGCTAGGATCGGGAATAATCAGAATGGGAGCTGTAGTCAATCTTTCCTTCAAACTCATAAAACTTTGTTCACACGCCGAATCCCACTCAAAGGGGCAATCCTTCCGAGTAAGCTTAGTCATTGGCAACGCTAATTGCGAAAAGTCTTTGATAAACCTTCTGTAGTAACCTGCTAGACCCAAGAAACTTCTAATTTCCGATACATTCTTCGGTCTCTCCCAATTAATCACAGCTTCAACCTTTGACAGATTCACCGCTACACCACCCTGTGATATAACGTGACCAAGAAAACTAACTTCAGACATCCAGAACTCGCACTTGCTTAACTTGGCAAAAGGTTGCTTCTCTTGTAAGATCGATAAAATGATTCTCAAATGTCCTTCGCGCTCTTATGGAGTACGGGAATAGATAAGAATGTCATCAATGAAGATCACAACAAATTGATCCAAGTAAGTTTGAAATAACCGATTCATATAATCCATAAAAACAGCTGGAGTATTAGTCACATCGAAAGGCATCACTAAAAATTCGTAATGACCATTACGGGTCCTAAATGCAGTCTTAGGTACATCGGAACTCTTCAGTCAGATTTGGTGATAACCCGACCTCAAATCAATCTTTGAGAACACACAGGCTCCTTTCAATTGATCTAATAGGTCGTCTATCCTAGGCAAGGGATACTTGTTCTTAATGGTGACTTTATTCAGCTGACGATAATCAATACACAATCGCATCCCGCCGTCTTTCTTCTTTACTAAAAAAACTGGGGCTCCCCATGGTGAGACACTAGGTCTAACAAAATTCTTAGCCATAAGCTCTTCCAATTATTCCTTTAGTTCCTTTAACTCCAATGGTGCCATCCGATACGGAGAAACGGATATAGGAGCCGTTCCCGGTACCAGGTCAATAGAAAATTCCACTTCCCTCTCCGGAGGAAGAGAAGTGACATCTTCGGGGAAGACTTCGAAAAACTCGCAAACTACAGGAATGTTCGAAACTTGAAGGTCACTACTCCCTTCCTTAGTGAGAACCAACAGAACAAATTTCTCTTCTTCAAACAAGAAATTTATCATACCAATCGTACCTTCTAGAATAATTGTTAAAACATATTTTGGTGTGGCCTCAACAGACGGAATGATGATAAGCTTCTCTTCACACCCAATAAACACCGAATTAGCAGAAAGCCAATCCATTCCCAAAATGACATCAACTTTCTTAAGTGGTAAGCAAATAAGATCAATCTGAAAAACTCTACTATCCAAAGACACGACACAGTTTTCGCACATCAACGGTGTTTCTACCATTTCATCCATGGCGGTAGTGACCACCATAGGAGAAGACATAGGAATAGTTTGTAACCCTAGCCGTTTCACACATTGCATATATACAAAGGAGTGCGTTGCTCCACAATCGAATAAAACAAAACAAGGATGTCCGTTTACGAAACACGTACCGACAATTAAAGATTTGTCACTTTTCTTTTTCCTTGCATCAAAAGTGTAAACCCTTCCTTGTGGTTGAGTCTTATTCTGAGGACAATCCCTTTTCAAATGACCCACCTTCTGACATTGGTAACACTTCACAATGTCTATACCACACCTTCCATAATGCATCCTTCCACAAGTGCGACACACTGGAGGTGTACTCGCCCTTGAATCTTGAACTTGCTTTCCTTTGAAGGCTTGTTTCCTAGGCCTGAATTGTTGGTTGGATCTTCCGCGATCCCCTTGATTCACCCTACTCGTAACACCTTCCGCTTGGACTTTCTTCAAACTATGTTCAGCTACATAGCATTGTCTTAGAACTTCGGCATAAGTAGTGAACTCCCTCTGAGATACACTATGGGATATTTCAGCTCTAAGTCCAAAAATAAATTGGTCCACCTTCCACCTCTCATCTTGAGCATACATAGCCTACCTAGAATAAGCAGCCATGTCTTCAAACTTTTCAGCATAACTGGCCACAGTCATACTACCTTGTCTTAGTTGTTGAAAATCAAACTCTTTCTGAGTTCTCAAAGAGCTCGGAAAATACTTCTCCATGAAAACAACCTTGAACTGCTCCCAAACCTTTGGCCCCTTCTGGATAACCATTAAAGCCGAAGCACTCTCCCACCATCTCATAGCGGGACCCTTCAATGAGTGAGAGGCGAACAACACTTTGTTCTCCTTGCTGCGCTGGACTATCAAGAAAATCCTCTCCATACCAGAAATCCATTCGTGAGCCTTCACGGGATCCAATCCACCATGAAATTCTGGGGGATTCATGCGGATAAAATCCCAGAATTTCCCACCTTCAGCTCCTGGAACAACTACCGTAGGATGCAAACCTCCATTCATTTGTTGCACCATTTGCTGCATGAATAGATTCTGTTGCTACTGCATCTGTTGCATAAACTGATACAGAGGAGCATTGCCATCGCCGCCCGGCGGATTTGTCCCTTTAGGAGTGGTGCAGGGTCTACCACGAGTGTTTCTACGTCCTTCAGCCATGTTCCTAAAGGTCATACAAATAGGATTAAGTTGATCAGGCTCAATGCCATAAATATAACACTTAAGACCAATGGCGACACAACGTATATGAAACGGAAATAAATACTTATACTATTTCATGGCTAGGTCGAGGATACGACCTGCTCTGATACCAACTGTAAAATCCATATATAAAACTCATAAATCAAAGCATAAATATTATATATAGATCCAAGTGTTTGGTATTGAAACACATAAGCTCCTAGTTAACACATTGTATACAAATAAATTCCCTAAAGTACAAAGTACAAAACCCTAAGGCATATTATACACAAGATGTTCAAATGATAAAAACTAAGAACTAGATCAACAATGATCCCAAAATACACTTCGCTACGGAAGCTAGCCATCAACAAGCAAGGAAAAGATCACACGACCTTATCCATACCCTTCTCGGAACCTGAAGCACCTGATATACAACAAAAAAGTGGGGTGAGATACATCAAATCTCAGTGAGTTCCCTATCTTATGGATTCTCTCGGATTAACAAGGTTCTAACAATCCTAACTCAAGTCCGGGGAAAAGGGAAAGGACTCTTGAGTTCACATTTCAATTCTCACACTATATGGAAACATGCCATGAGTTCACCAACTCAAAAGTATCACTAATCGATAACCATACCAAGGTACCTCCTGTTCCCGTCCGCTTCTACGTCTAGAAGGCGACCCGAGTCATAGATCCTTGTAATCTACTTGACATATGAATTGATTTGGGTTCTACGGGCCATTAACCGTTATGAACCGTCACTTCACACGGGCCATTAACCGTCACAAGCATACGCTCCATGGGCGCCATTCGTACAATACGGGGAATCAAACCTGCCAAGTAGTTGTGCATCCATTTCAGAGGAGTCCGAGACTCATGAAACTGCACTCAAGATAAACCGGTTACGATTACGTAATCACACACACGAACATGATTGTATTCGACAATCACTAGGCTATCATGCCTCAAGGCCTCTCTTGTCTTTCAAACCACAAAGGTTAACCAACATGTTCCATACTAGTGTCTCCAAACCTTCTAAATTCTCCTATAGTTCATAAGGGGGTTTTCCTCACTCTTTCTATTTCTTTTTCCATATTAACATGTACATTCAATTACAATCATGTTAAACAATAATAGGATAGGCAAGGCATCTCACAATTGCATAATAGAATAATTTATAACAATTAAAACATAATTAAAACACTTTTGAACTTTCTCGATTATTTAGTCGGTCGGTAAAATTGACATATTTCATCTTCATTGCGTAGAATATTTCCTCGGCTTTACATCGATATAAAGAATGATCGAATCCGATAAACGGGCCAAAAGTTATGAATTTTCTCACTTAAGGGATAAAATCCCAAGTCCCAGGTCACGCTAAGCGCGCCCCTGCCCGCGCTAAGCGTGAAAGCTACTGCCTGGAGGGGTTGCAGATTTTCATGACCGCGCTAAGCGGGCTCCTGCGCGCTGAGCGCGCTCTGTGAAATGTAGAAAAATACCAAAGCACAACAGAATTTTCCTATACCCCACACCTCCTCCAAAGCACCAACAACCACCAACAGAGGTTCAACAACATAGTTTGAGCATGTTTTGCACAACAATAACTTCAAAACACATATTTCATCAAGAACACAAAAGTTATATAAACCTAACTTTTCCAAAATCATCAAAATAAAAAAAAACATCAAAACAATCAACAACACATGTTTCTATAATCATATTGATCATTCATTTCGATTTCTAACGAATTCTAACCGTTAAAACATCGATTTCCATAAATTCGACCTAAACCAATCAATTCCAAAACTTCTAAAAATTGGTACTAACTAGAACCCACCTTGAATAGATGATGAAAATGAGGAAGATGAGATGATTGGATGAAGTTTGAATCAATAAATGATGATTGCTCTTGGATTTTCTTCCAAAACCCTTTTCTCCTCTTTTTCTCCTTCCTTTCTCTTTTCTTCTTATTCTTTCCTCTTCTTTTCCTTCTTTTCTCTTTCTTTCCTTTCTTACTATCTTTTTCTTTTTATAGGTTTGGAAAGTGGAAGGAAAATAAGTAACAAACTTAGTATTAGAAATAATACTACTAAATTTCCAAAAAGTCTCTAAAGTCCAAATTAGTAAAAAAAAAAAAAACGGGATATTACACATAACCTATGTTGTGAGTGATACGTGATGATATTGACAAGTGATTTAGGTTGCGTACAATTGATTGATAGATTTTTTTAGTATTAGATGGGTAGATAAAATAAAATTCCTGACGAGTTCTCTCTTCATTAAAGAATGTATTCTTTTCTTGTTCATATGTTTTAATTTTTGCACTTTTCTCTTTCAAACCATTCAAACCAAGCTTAGAGATGTAGAGATTGTCGAACGACATTCTTTCCCTCGCACCGATCCCTGTGGAGACGACAAATCAGGGAATTCTTCCAAACTAAATTTTTTGCTTGCAGCTTTACTGCATCAACACATTATAACTCGGGATGAAACTTACTAGAAGCACTCGAAATGACTCATCGACACCTGCCTGGTGATGGATGCCCGTTTTAAGAAAGAATGAAAAGTTATTTTGGGTACGTTCCAGGGGCACTTGGCTACTTTGTCGTTGACTTAATTATTTATAATGTGCTAACTTTTATGATAATTATCAGCAGATTCAATGAAGGATGAGGAGGCGCTTTGTCTTTTAAGACGGGGGATCCAACCACCTTCCACCTCAGCGGCTCCTACAACTTCTTCAAAGAGGATCAATACTTCTTCCCCCTCAAAGTGCTTTGGGAATGTTGTTGCATGTGTCAGATCCTCCAGCTCTTGCACGTTTTATGGGGCTAGATCCCTGCCCTCTTAAAGAACACCGAGCATATCTTTTATAAGAATATTTTTCCTATTTAGCCAATCTGATCGCATGTACTCTTGAGGAAGTACTTGCGACTTTGGTGCATTATACTTGGCGCGCGTCTACTGCTGCGACCCTCGGTGGGGCTAGTAGTTAGGACGTTTTACGGTCCGACCAGCAACAAAAAGAGAGAAAAAGGCTAAAGTAAAATGTTTGCAACTTGACGCTCCAACGAGACTCATACCTGCAAGAAATATAGAAAGCTTATGCTTCACTTACCAGGGTAGGTGATAATTTGTGCTCCCACAAGGAAAGATATATCCCTAACTTCTATCCAAGCTACATTATCACATACTCAGGTGTCACTTTCTATATTAAAAGAGACTTAAAAGATCTTCATCTTGAGAATTCTTCCTTGGCTCAGCGTTTAACGAAATGCATTGCTTCTAGTGTCATGACTATTTCAGAGTCCTTGAGAATGCCTTATAGCAAATGGAACATTTTCATCCTCCTATGCATATTTCGAGAGAGCATATTTGTCCAGACCAGGTGCAGAAAGGCGTGAATATCGTATGCATTAGGGTCTAGTAAACCCCTCTTTGTTACATCATGTGTGTAAAGTATAGTTGCAATGAAAAAATAGACGTGGTATTGTTTGTACCTGTCTAAGGTATGTGTGTTTGATCCAGAGTGTAGTACCCTTGATTCTACAATAATGTACAAGGTCTTCCCTCAAAGTTTATTGGACATCTCTATGGCTGGCCAAGGGTCGGTTCCCCTACCACCGCCTAGGTGAAAACCCGGTCTGAGGTCAACGTGTAGTCAAGCCACTGCATCCTCTGGAGTGGATAGCTCCCAAAGGTGGTGGACTATTATTGTTGTGTTAGTGGTTTTTCCATTTTTATGTGTGTATTTCGCCATATGGTTTTTTATTGTAATGGTCGAACACACAGGGCATTTGTGATAACACCTTTGAGGCTTTGTGTTAGGGCTTCGATCCCTTCGGTCGTACCCCAGACTCGTCGTTACCTTACACTGTCACAAAGAAAATAAATATTTTAGTATTTGTAATTTTTTTTCATTAACAATCATATGGACTTGTTTCCGCTTATTCTCCCTATTTTGCCTCTCGTTGGTCAGCCATTTTTAGGAGGCCAGATGTTCATGCTCCTGGGCTGGTCGGTTAGGGATTCCACATTGATTTCCATAGCCTTGATCTCTCCTTGGCATTGTTAAAGTGTTTGATATATCCTTTTGTCCCCTTCAAGATCAACATTGATAATGACCGACTCTCTGTGAAGATTATGGAATTTGAGCTTGAGGTGAACTGATGAGTCTACAATATCAAAGGTGGATGTAAAGGTTCTACCAAGAATGTAGTTGTAAACACTCTTGTGTTAGACTACACCAATCTACGAGTTGGCGGATCAGACATCTCTTACCTCTCCTACATATATTATTAACTCGATGTACCTTCAAAGATGAGTCATCATACCGTTAAACGCGTGGAAGTTTGACCCCTCATGCAACCATAGATTTTCTCTCTCTCTCTCTCTCTCTCTCTCTCTCTCTCTCTCTCTCTCTCTCGGCCCATCTTTCAAAGAGCTTAGAGTATATGATGTCGCACGACCTACCACCATCGATTATAATTCGGGAAACATTGAATGGCCAATCATAAATGTTATGAAAAAGGGGGGGATTTATTTTGGGGTTCCCCAATTTTCACGTAGTCCCAGAACTTGAGCATTAGCCTATAAGGGGTTTTGGTTGGCATGCCTCCATCCTTTTTATGGACGACCAACATCTCGGTGATCTTTATTTTCATTATCCCCTTGGACGAGATGTTTGCATGGGGCGCCCCTCCCGTGATAGCGATAGTGTATTTGTGCTTCCCCTTACTAGCTTCCTTATCTTTGCCACTAATCCCAACATCTGTAGCTTTCAAGGGGACTTGTTTTTGGGCAACTCTTCTCTCTCTCTCTCTCTCTCTCTCTTCCATTCACATATTTTAACAATCAACCCTTTTTTAACAACTTCTTGATAGCATATTTTATTCGGATAGAATCATTAGTGTTATAAATATGGTACTTATGGAAATGGTAGTATTTTGTCTTGTTCGTACGAGGTGACTCTCTGATGGTAAAAAGGTTTCTTATTCCTCCCTTTCAAAACTCCGTGTTAGAGCACTCTTGATAAATATTTTCCGATTATGCATTCAAATAAGTATACTTATTATACCATTCATGCATTCCTTGATCCGACTTATCCTTCCATCACTGAGAATCTTTCCCCGTCGGGAGGCTAGAAGTGGCATCAATAGAGAGCGAGCTGTCAAACTGGGTGTTTAGCTTTTCCTTGAGGTTGATGAAAGATTGAGCCATATTCAGTTGTTCTTTCATAGTACACACTTCTCATGCCAACTTGTGTCTGAAGGGGTTACCCTGTAGTAGGCCTTCTTCGGCTCCCTCTACTTCCATGACCACTTGGGGGAAACAGTCAATGTAAGATCGTAAACTCCCATTCCTTCCTTGAGTAATCCTACTTGAGGTAGCTACCCTCACTAGCTATCCTTTATGGTTCGTGAAGTGAGTGGAGAGCTCTCCCATAAGTCAGTCCATGATTCAATGCTTCATTCCAGCAAGTGTTGAACCATAGTGTGGTTGATCCAATGAAGGCTAGCGTAAATAGATTACACTTAGAAGCTTTGTCAGCGTGAATTAGTTCAACCAGTCATTAACGAGTTCTCCACTGACTTCAAGATTCTACTGCCCAAAGTGCAGGAGCCTAGAGGATCTTTTTATGGATTATTTGTTGGTGAATTCTCTAACTGATCCTGTGGAGAAGCATGGCTGCCTCGGTCTCCCTTGGGGATTTGAGGATGAACCTGGTGCTTCTTGCTCTTTTGCTGATTCTACAATTTCGGAGCTTTGTCTCTTCTCGACTTTATCGACTCTGGGATTGCACTATTGTTTCTCTTTGACAGAGCCTCCTACACGGTGTTTCCCCTTGGAGGTGTGTTGTGTAGGCTTTCTTGAAGACGAATAAACCTCTCCTTAATCACCTTTGAATTTTGTTGTCGAAAAATGTTATACATGTTGTTCATCAATTCAATGAAACCTTGTATTCGAAGGTTAGCTCAAAACAGTTAGAAACCATTTAATGTTTTTGTTGTGAAGCTGGCAGTGGTATCAGAGGTCTAATTAGAAGCGCTATAGTAGATCATGCAATCTGAAGAGGTTGGAGTATAATCTAAATGCAACAGAGTATCTACCACTACTTGATATGCAATTACTTAAGGAAAATGAGGAGGTGGTTGATTGATTTCCCTTTAAGCAACAACGGCAGTGGAAATGGCTTTGTGTAAGGCGGCGGAACGAGTAAGTTTAAATCCATCCGTTCTTGAAAAGTTTGGAGGTCAAGAATCTGGAAATTCATGAAATCAAGGTTGATACACTATTTGATTAGGTCGAAAACAGTGGATCTTGTTTTCGATTTCAAGAACTTTGATCTGATAAACTAAAAAAGGTTTTGAATCGATGGATCAAAGAGAGAATGTGCGATTATGAAAACTTGGGAATCAGAAGTCATTTTCCACAAACAATGTTATTGCTCTGTTACGGAACCTGAATTATTTGGATATCGATGGCTGTGATGGGTAATATTGGATCTAAGCTTCTGATGTGGTGGAGAAAGGGATGACCTGCAAGTATAGCACTCCAACGCTCAAGTCAATATTTGAAGGAAAATATTATATGAAATTTTGAATTTGATATTGTGTACTGAATTTTTCGCGTGTATCCTTTATATAATAAATCAATTATAACAATCTGCTATTTGCTAGGTGTCTGAAGCGGGGACCCGTTGGATACATTCTGCCTCTGGATCACCTGTTCTATTCTATGCGACAACTTTCCTGTGTTGTGAGAATTTCAAATGAATTGTAACTCCCTTTGAGTGGTCGGCCGATAGCCATTCTGGTTGGCCCAAAACACATTTATTTATAGTTAAAACAAATGGTTCACCGAGCAACCGTGCCCTTTCAGATCACTGTAAGTGAGGATTTAAAAGCATGTGTTTTCGTAGTTTATCATTAGATCTAAGTTTACTGCCTCTTTCATGAACCACTTCGGTCTTTACTAAATCACTAATGATGTATGTGCAAATTATTTGTCGATGTTTCAATTCGCTTTCACATTTGGATTGCGAATTTCAACGAAAGTGGTTCTTGGTAAAATCCCTCAGAAAACACTTTTAGGAAGACATAATACGAAGTTAAACGAAATGGCCACTCCAAGAGAACGGAGACAAAAAAGATGGAGAGAAGCAACTCCCTCTCAAACTTCCATTTTAAACTAGATTTTCAACCATTGGGATGATATTCATACAATGGTCTGCATTGCTGGACAACTAAGCACATATTGGTAAACTAAACACATCTTGGTAGGACTTACCAATAAATACTTTAACTAGATACGTAGAAAAAAACATCAAATTCAAACCCTCATCGTGTCAGAGGGCTTTCCCCCATTCAAATAGAAGTGTAAGTATAAAGTGAAACCTAAGAGGGGGTGAATTAGGTTTTAAGAATTTTTCTAGTTATTTTGCATATGTTCTTTTCTTTTTATTTTTCAGAAATTTTGATGAAGAACTTAGAACAAGAATAGAAAAATAAAGAGCAATAATGTAAATGACACAAGGATATATTCTAGTTCCTCATATAATCAAGGGTACATCTAATCCCTTCACACCTTGAAGGATTGTACACTATGTTAGATCTTTGTACATGCCTCCACCAAGACATATCTTACAATCTTATAACATAAACACCAAACTTCTGGTGGACTTTGAATCTCCCCGAATAAATAATCTTTTACAACAATAACAAAACACAATGGTGATTCTCACAAAAAAAGAAAGTACACCACTTTCAGCTTACACAAACTTATCACCACACACTCTGGTGATTAAGTCATAATACCCTTTGTACACTTTGAATAAAAATAATTAATAAAGTAATTCCAATATAAAAGTTGATCTTTTATTTCTATATATTACAATTCAATCATGTGGACCTTAAGTGCTCACAATGTTTCAATGAAACTCTTTAAATAATATAAAGGTTATGTATAAAGTTTTATTGTTAAAGTTTGCAAGAATAATTGAAATTATTTGAACTGATGTAAAAATTAATAATGAAAGAGATAAGTTTGAATTCTGATGTAAAAAGCCTTAAATACATGTTATGAGACCCCTATGAATGTATGTATAAGAATGGATGGGTTCTATGAAGCTTTCCCAGCTCAAAATGTGTCATAGCTTCATGAAAAAATGCATATTTTTGCGTGGCAATCGATTACCAATAAGTAGTAATCAATTAAAAGGTCCCAAATATTTTTTTTTAATTTTAATGGACGAGAGTTTTTTTGAGCATCTAAAGTTTATACATAATAAACTGCAATTAAGTACCTTAGCATCGAAATCAATTATTTTACTTCCAAAATATTCAAGCTTGTGCATTCTTATTTCTTGATTCCAAACATTTTCTTCTTTGATATTTATTCTTTGACAAGATTTTGTCTTCATCAAAACTAACCTAAGATAGATGATGAACATTTTATTCACAAGAACAACACGGTGCTCCCTCGATAGAGAGCACAAAAGAGGTACAAATCATTATAACACATAAACATTCTATGATAGAGTTTTCACCATGGTTATCAAACAGACCGCTGTGAAACCTTAAAAATCTGAAACCTTCCTTTATTTATTTATTTTTAAATTAAAAACAATGTATACTTCACCACGTTTGGAATTCCCAATTGTGGGGAAAACTTGTTCTGAACATGGGTTTGATACCCAACACTAGCAAATTTGTGATTTATTTATTATTATAGTGGTGCATTCATTTTTATTTTATTTTCAAATTAAAACAATCCTATTTTCCCCATGATTGGCTTTTTCAACTATGGTGAAATGTTAGACTTTTTTATTTATTTTTAAATTGTTTAAAATTGGCACATTTCTCTTCAATTTTTCCTTACCTTACAAAAATCACATTCTCCCTTACGAGAATCACATCCAGCTCTAGTAAAGTTTATCATCTCCATTAATGACTATAGCACTGAACATGTATCATCTCTAACTCGTTCACCATTGTACTATTTTCATTTCTTCACTACCGTATATTCTCCAACTAGTTCTTAAAAAAATGTTGAACTACATCCATATCTTCTCCAACTCGTACAAAGCAAGGAAATATCAAGAAGGAACTTGAATGATACTTGCAAGAAGGAAAGAAAAAACTCAAACAATATTTAGTTATTTGAATTTTTCATCATGTTTCGTGTACGTAAAATATCTCCACCATGCATGTAAAAATAATATTGTTAATGTTAGGGGAGATTTTCACTAGGGAGCATTGAACATTGTGGGACTTTCTTTTCTAGAGCAACACCTTTGTGAGAGACACACCACATATTCACCCAAAACCTTAAGGTGATAGGTGTGCGGGTTCTCTCACTTATAAATGCTCAAGTCACCACATTCTTATCAAATGTGGGACTATTATCCACACTACTCACACTTGTTAATACTTAACACTCCCCCTCAAGTGTGAGTCTATCCCAATGCTTCCACAATGCTCCCCCTTAAGTGGAAGCTTCAACTGTGCAACTGCACTTTCTGTTGTGTGTTTCTTGGGACACTTAACCCACCACCTGTGGGGATACTTTCTATACAAGTGAGTTGGTCCTTCACTCGAACCAGGCTCTGATACCACTGTTAGGGGAGATTTTCACTAGGGAGCATTGAACATTGTGGGACTTTCTTTTTTAGAGCAACACCTTTGTGAGAGACACACCACATATTCACCCAAAACTTTAAGGTGATAAGTGTGTGGGTTCTCTCACTTATAAATGCTCAAGTCACCACATTCTTATCCAATGTGGGACTATTATCCATACTACTTACACTGATTAATACTTAACAATTAAGATATGTTAGGTTTGATATTATTATGGTTATTAAGAGCCTAAACCTTAAAGGTTTATTTGTTGTTGTTGTTAAGATTGTTATTGAAGGTTTTATCTTGTTTATTTATTGAGATAAGGGAAATGTTTATTGTTGCGGTTATTATTGAGATATTGAAGGTTTAGTGTTGTTGTTGTTGTTATTACTATTGAGATATTAAAGTTTTAGTGTTGTTGCTGTTATTTTTATTGAGATATTGAAAGTTTAATGTGTTGTTGTTGCATTGAATGTTTGTTGTTATTGAAATATTGAAAGTTTAATGTTGTTATTGTTATTGAGTGCCGCATCTCAAAAAATACAATATTTTGCGAAGTCGCAGAAAAAATGATTCAAATAGAGTCACCACCGAACTTTATTTATTCCAATGAAGGATAGGGAAAATATCGATAAAACCCTTAATAAGAAAAGAAGATAGTCGTCGCAACCATATTCGTGCTCGGGAGTCGATTACGCAAGGGGAAGATATTAACGCCCCTCACGTCTATTGTACTCAATGGAAACCATTTAGTTAAACTTACGATTGAATGTTAGCTTATGTTAATTGTTTTCTTAGAATGATAAAAGGTTGAAAAGAGAAAAGAAAGTGGTCGCAAATTTTTTTATTAGGGTGCTTAATGAGATTGTGGGTCTCGTTCCTACGTATCCTCAGGTACAATGAGGAACTCAAAGCTTTGTAGTTTGGGAAATGTTTGTTGGTCTATTTTAATGAACAAGTACTTAGATCGCATTCTAAGGGTTAAACGTTGCCTTTCATGCTCGCGGGGGAGACTTAAGCACTAGTTTGCATATGCGTTAGAGGGATTAAGCAGTGTTCTTTTTTAAAAGAATTTGATTGATTAAAGTTTGTTTTAGTGGCACTACTACGAAACGCGCAAACAACAACGTCAGGTTTACAACGGATTCATCTAAACCGTTGTAATAGGTTAAAATTTTCGTTCCCAGTAACTAGTCGTACGTATAAACAGAAATATAATGACAGTTGTGTTAAAAGACCGTAGTAATAAATATGCTTCGATTCCCTGCAGTTACACTTTTTCCATTTTTATAGAGTACATTAAGCGTTTGTCACTTAAGTCCATTATTTGTAAAATAAATTGTAAATGATTTTACAACGGTTTTTTAAACCAACCGTTGTTATAGAACTTAACTCCATTACTTTGAAAATAAATTGGAAAATAGTTTACAACGGTGAATTAAAAAACCGTTGTAAGAGGTCTTCAAATCCACTACGATTGTGTTTCCCAACCGTAATTAAAAGTTTTCATTGATAAATTAAAACAAAACTTATTATGTATTATTTCTTTCGAAAGATGCCCTATTTGAACAAGCGAGCCACCAGAGACGACAACGGCGGCTTAAACTTTACCCTCGTCGTAGCTCAAATCTTCACACCCTCTTCGTTCATTTAATCCTTCAGCTTCGAAGTACGGTATTCTTCTACATCTTCATTCCTTTTTTCTTTGTTTATATGCTCAAGTCAGTATTAGAGTAATGTTTTATATGCTTTAGGTTTAAATTTGCAAATGCATTAAGTTTTTATATTACATTTTGGTGTGTCATTCACATTATTATATGTGTATAAATTTCAGAAGTTGTTATGGATCGTAGTTGGATGAAATCTGATAGATTAGGTCCGGTTTATGAGAAAGGAGTTCTTGAATTTCTTGAATACGCTGCTAAACATCTTTCCAAAAATAATGTCATCTTTTATTGTCCTTGTGTTCTTTGCGTGAATATCAAAAAGTGTAGAAAGGATGAAATATTTCATCACCTTTGTTGTGATGGTATATGTCAAAATTATATAATATGGACGTGGCATGGTGAAGTGGAGGAAATTCATGTGTCACAAAGTCAAAGAGTCGAGGAATATGAATATATGGATGATCATATTGGGATATTAGGGAATATTCTTTTGAGAATGCTCATATTTATGATACTTTATGTAGTGATAAAGACACCCCTTTATATAAGGGATGCACAGATTTTGCACGATTGTCGGCGGTGTTAAAGTTGTTTAATCTGAAGGAAAAAAATGGATGGTCGGATAAAAGTTTCACGAAATTAAGTGAACTGCTATAGGAAATGTTACCAGAAGATTACAAATTTTCGAATCGTTGTTATGAGGCCAAGAAGATATTGTGTCCAATGGGTCTGGAGTATATCAAAATACATGATTGCCCTAATGATTGCATATTATACCGGAAATAGTATGAAGACTTGTATCAATGTCTGAAATGTGGTGTGTCGCATTACAAGCTGAAGGCCAACAGTGGTGATGACAATGTTAGTAGGAAGCATCCTCCTGCTAAAGTGTTATGGTATTTTCCAATAATTTCACAATTTAAGAGACTTTTTACTAATTCGAATGACGCAAAGAATCTTAGATGGCATGCATATGAAAGGGCTTGTGATGGAAACATTCGCCATGTTGCTGATTCGTTGCAATGGAAGAAAATTGATTCGTTGTTTCCGGATTTTGGAGTTGAGCCAAGAAACCTTAGGCTTGGACTTGCTATAACACCCCAATTCCCCTCGCGAATAAATAATACAAATATAAATCAGAGTAACTAAAAATTTATTTTTCCGACAGGAAACAGGGATGTCACACTTAAAGAAAGAAAATACAAACCCTGCTCAATTATTTTGATACATAGCACAAAATAGGATAACCCCATAGGGAACCTTTTTCCATATAAAATGAATGTCAATTATGGAATAAAGCGGAAAGATCCATAATCGACTTGTTTTACAAAATGAATCGTTTTAAAACAACAAAATATACATACAAAGGTCATACAAAACATATTCAACAATTGTATACAAATAACTTAAAGCGTTCCCCGACTCCCGTGCTACGTATCAGAGCAGACACCAAGACCTAAGCAAACGAAGATCTAACTCTTCCACTTGCCTCCACGCCTCTAAAGCTGACAATCTGCACTATGCCATAAAAAGCATATTCCAGCAGAAGGGTGAGAAATAACAACTAAACCAAGATTGCATAATGATATGCAAAAACACATAATAATCACATACACAGTTATTCTCACCTCACACATCACATACCAATGCATATAGCAAGCCACAGATGTATAACATATTTCTAACAATCCAACCACATAGCATATAACAATTATACTAACATAATCACACATTTGCACCTAAGGCATACCAAGTCATAGCATTTATCACATATGCACGTCAATTATCAATGCCATCACAATCTCAACACATAACAAATCAATGCACAATTTCCACACATAATCAATCAAACATATACCATTCAATACAATTGCACATATTTTATCTCATCAATCACAATCACATTTCCATGCACAATTAATTCATGATTTATGCAAATGCACATAGATCGACACAACGACTCTATGCACATGCCATGCGGTACCGACTTCCATTGTCACGTCATTTTGTCACGTCATTAGTCCACTCAGGAACTATTGGAACCATCGCTCGTTACTGAGAATCTCAAGTAACTCCCCGTCGGGCCTACGATGTTCACCCGTCGCTTTAAGTCCTCAGGCATCGCCTCATATTTTCGAGGCCCACGACGTTAAGGATTGCTTTAAGTCTCCAAAGGAGCCCACAATCGTCTATACCCATCGCTTTAAGTCCTCAGGCAGCGCCTCATATTTTCGAGGCACACGATGTTATAGCATATTCCCCTCGGGAATCAAACCGTCACTCAGGACGTTCAACAATGCACATTATGATGCTTGGCATACAATGACTCATGACATTCACATTGCACCCACATATACATCCATAATCATGCATACATAATCAAATACCACACATTGCATATTCTTGCCCTTAGGCCACAAATCAACAACCACAACAATTACAACAACTTATCACATGCTTCAACATCATCACATTCATGCATTGCAAAGCAATTCAAACAATGCATTTCAAACCCCTAAATGCCACCACACAACATACATTGAAATTTCACATAAACAATGCACTTCATCACAAGCCATAAATAACACAATCATATCACATACCACAAATCACAACAACATCATAGTTCCTCACACAAGGGATTTACATATCAAATGCTACTCACAACACATCATTATCGCACATTGAAATCAAACCCAAAACACACATTTATTCCTCCATAACACCACAAACCATCATCACCAACACTTATCATATATATTCACATCATATACCAGCACACAAGCCATACGATACATATTAAAAGCATATAGCATGATAACACATCAATCGCACACGGTTAACGCGATAAAAACCCGATAAACCAACACTTTTCCAAAACCACGACCTAAATAATTCATCTACTGCCCTCCAAACCATTTTTAAAAGAAAGAGCTTTTCATTAGCTTTCCAACGCTTCGAACGGCGACCAAAACAGACTTACGGTTTGAAAATTACGACGAAAACAAAATTGGAAAATATCATGTTCGCTCCAGTATTCGCTAGGCGAACCCTAGCGAACCAAGGCAGTGGAAAACAGTCATAAAGTTCTCTAGGCGAACCATCTAGCGAACGTTCGCCCGTTCCTTCGCTGGGGTTCGCTAGGCGAACCTGCGAAACCCAGAATTCGCAGCAGCGTCAACCTAGGTCATATGGGACCAAAATACACCATTTTTACCACCCAAACCCTTCTAATTCATACCAGAACAACCAAAACATGTTTAGACATAATCAACGAGTATTCTACGCGGTTTATATCGAATTTCATCCGTGAAAACATCGATTTCTATCAATTGCTCCTAATTTCAATCGATACGAAAAGTCACGAAACAATCAAAACAATTACAACAAACAACACATATACATACACAAGCAAGATATAATTGAAACTTCTCACCCTTACCCGATTATTCGCGCTCGAAACGGAGTTCCCGCGATTTTCCTCTTTTCTCCTCTTTTCTCTCCTCTTCCTTTCCTTCCCTTCTCTTTCTTTCCTTTTTCTTTCCCTTCTCTCTTTTCTTTCCACTTACTATTTATATAAAATATCTAAACCCCTAAAAGACTATTTTACCCCTCAAACTCAAATATCTCGCAAACGCTCTCAAGACGCGATAAAACTTAAACATCAGTGAAATATATTTCGGGAAATAAAAGTTGAAAAGAAATTATAATTTAATACAATTATTTTATCTATCAGAGAAATTAACTAATTAGCAGGTAAAATACCATACATTCACACTTTTCACAAAATTCAAATAAATGAAATAAATAAATAGAGTTAAACAAATCGGGGCGTTACACTTGCCACCGATGGAATGAACCACTTTGGTAATCTGAGCACTAATCATACTTTGTGGCATGTTCTTCTCACTATTTACAACCTATCTTATTGGTTGAGTATCAAGCGCAAGTATATACTGTTAAGTATGATGATTTCTGGACCACGACAACCTGGTAACGACATAGATGTTTATCTAAGTCCATTAATTGGTGATTTACAACTCTTGTGGGATGAAGGCGTTGAAGTTAATGATGCATATTCTAGGGAAAAGTTTAAGATGCGTGCAATGTTATTTTACAAAATCAACGACTTTCCTGCTTACAGTAACTTAGTTGGATATAGTGTCAAAGGACATAGAGCATGTCCTATATGTGAAGATGACATTTGTAATCACCAACTTGAGTTTGGAAAAAAGACTGTTTACCTTGGGCATCAAAAATTTCTAAAACCCGATCATCCTTATCGTAGATTGCGGAAGGCTTTTAATGGAGAGCAAGAGTTTGATGAGGCACGTGATCCTTTAACCGGGGAAGAAGTTTATCAACGGCATGAACACATTAATGTTGTCTTTGGGAAGAGAAAAAAATAAAAATGGGCAGTTGCAAAAAATACTTGGACAAAGAGGTCTATCTTCTTTGATCTTCCGTATTGGTCAAGTCTTGATGTTAGACATTGTCTTGATGTGATGCACGTGGAGAAAAATGTGTGTGATAGTTTGATTGACACACTTCTAAACATTCCAGGCAAGACTAAAGATAGTAAGACTACCCGTCTTAATATGGATAAAATGGGTATAAGAAAACAATTGGCTCCAATAGAGAAAGGAAAAAGAACTTATCTGCCTCCAGCATGTCACACTCTTTCTAAAAAGGAAAAGAAATTTTTCTGCGAGTGTTTGCAAGGTATTAAAGTTCCGCAAGGTTACTCATCAAACATCAAGAAACTTGTATCAATGAAAGATCTTAAGTTAATTGGTTTAAAATCTCATGATTGTCATGTATTGATGCAACAACTTCTACCAGTGGCGATCCGTGGGATCCTACAAAAAAAATGTGAGAGTTACTATAACGAGATTGTGCTTATTCTTCAATGCCATATGTAATAAAGTTCTTAATTTAAAAAAAATAGATGAATTAGAAGATGAGGCTGCCATAATCTTGTGTCAATTGGAGATGTATTTTCCTCCATCATTTTTTGACATTATGGTTCACTTACTTGTTCATCTAGTCAGAGAAATCACAATTTGTGGTCCAGTTTATTTAAGGAGGATGTATCCAATAGAGCGATATATGAAGATCTTTAAAGGATATACGAAGAATCATCACTAACCAGAAGCTTCGATTGTTGAAAGATACAACACAGAAGAAGTTGTTGAGTGTTGTACAAACTATTTGTTGGATGCAGATTCTATAGGAATTCCAATTTCTCGTCATGCTGACACAGACGGAAGAGGTATTCAAGGTCTAAATGTTAAGTCAATGGCTCGGGATGTAGTTATTCAAGCACATTTCTATATATTGAATAATATAGATGAAATTCAACCTTTCATAGATACTCACAAATAACTTTTGAGGAAAAAATATCCCCGAATGAGTGACAAGTTGTTGTTGATAAAGCATTACAAGAGATTCATAGAATGGTTTAATAAAAGTGTATCTAATGATCGTAGTGCATTCGAGATACTTAAATGGTTATCGTACGAGCCAAAATTTTGTGTCATTACTTGGACCGCATACAACATTGGTCATTATACCTTTTATACAAAATCAAAAGATGATCGTAGTACATTACAAAATAGTGGGGTTATGGTTGAAGCTGAATCGATGTATTTCTCTAATTCGAAAGATAAGAATCCTGTATTGGCAACTACCGCGTTTTATAGTGTCATTGTTGAGATTTGGGAGATTGATTATGTTATTTTCAAAGTGGCTTTATTTAAATGTAAATGGGCTCCCAATAAATAGTAATGGTGTACACATTGATGACTTAGGATTCTCACGGGTCGACCTTGGCAAGGCATCTTTTATAACCGAACCATTCATCATGGCTTCTCAAGTAAAACAAGTTTTCTATTTTATCGACCCATCGAACATATTGGGGGAAATGGTCAATCGTTCTCCAAGGAAAACACATTCCTCTTAGTGATGGAAGTCTTGATATTCCATCCACACCTTCTTACACAACACAAGTCCCTACCTCATATGATGAAGTTGATGGAGATGCCGTGCCCGCTGTTCGAATCGATCATGAAGAAGGCATATGGGAAAATTAACAAGTATATAATTTAATCTTTATTCTAATATATTAATTGTATATTATAGTTTCTAAATATTTTTACTAACAAGTATAATTATTTGAAATCATAGGTCTTTAGAGTCAAGACACCAAGAGACAGGAAACCAAAACACCAAGTTACATTTATGTGATGTTATGTACTGTGTAAACTGTAGTTTGTTTGTTCTGATAAATTGTAAGATATTTGTTACAATTAAATATGATACAACTATGTGATGTTATGTATTGTGTAAACTGTAGGTTGTTTGTTCTGATAAATTGTAAGATATTTGTTATAATTGAATATGATACAATTATGTGATGTTATGTAATGTGTAAACTGCAGGTTGTTTGTTTTGATATATTGTAAGATATTTGTTACAATTGCATATGATACACTTATGTGATATTATGAATATGATACAATTAACATTATTATGATTACTTTATCACAATTGTTAGTTGTATTTTCTGTTGTGATATGGTGAACAATAATACATGTTAAAAAAAGGGATTAATTATAAAATCAGGAATCTTTTTCTTAAATCTGTAGAATATGTAACAAGGGTTATACATGATAACCGTAATAATATCTTATGCTTTAACATCGGTTATATTACACAACCATTATAATATCTCGCGCGCTGTTCAGAAAAAAATAAATATCAAAACAGCATAGCTGGGAATCGAACCTAGGACAATTGGCTTCATTACGCGCGGTGGAGACTTAAGCGCTAGTTTGTATATGCATTAGAAGGGATTAGACAAATGTTCTCTTGTGAAAGGTTTTCAATCACACGGGGGCGAGAAAATAAGTTTGATGTATTTGAATGTGTTTTAAAGGTGAATGACGAATATTTGGTAAGAACGAGTCATGAGCCTCATAACCAATTAATCGGGACATTACTGAAATGCTAGACCCCAACAATATCTTTTTCATTCAAAGTATTATGAAATTTGTTTGATGGACAATGAACTTTCAACCAGATCGAGACGAGTATCTCAGAGTTAATTGTTCAAATCTTCCACCGGAATGCTAGACTCCAATGACCCCTTTTTTCGTCCAAGTTCTTATATTAAGTGTTTTAGAAACAAATGGAGTGAATGAAAGATTAACCCAAGTCATGTGCCTCGAGAGCTTTCATTCTAGAATTAAAGAAATGCGAGACTTCAAGGATCCATTTCTTTCATATTTGTTTAAGAAAATATTTTAGCATTATGTTTGATTAGAAAAATATTTGAATCAAATTGAAAATGATTTAATCGGGTTAAGAAAGAAATACTTGGTGTTGGACCAAGGTTTAGTTCATCTTAGAATTATTCATAATTATTTATTCATTTATTTTTTTTTTCAATATTACTATATATTTATTTATTTAATTTTGCAACAAATAAATAAATAGATAATCAATTAAGTAATAGAATAAATAATAATAAAATAATTTAGATTTATGGTTAATTATGCACTTATTCATCTAATAATAGTATGCATTTACTTACTTAATTAGGAAGAACTAAATAAATAAATAACTTAAACAATGTCCTCTCCGGTGGTCAACCACCCCCAATCACAAAACCTTAAACACAAACCCCCCTTTATTTTACGCACTCTTTCTAAATCCACCCATGATTTCTCCTAAAACCAAACACATTAACGGATTGGCCTATCTGAAGCTCTAACCAAACAAAAATTTAAACTAGCCCAAATTTTGTCTACCCTCTCTAACAACCAAAGATTCAAACATTAATAGAGCAACTCAGAAACGAAAAATGAACCAGAGAAGATTATTCCACACAAAATAAATTAAGCCACACGTATGTCAAAGGGTAAAGAGCAGTTTGGAAACATATAAGGCAAAACAAATTTCAATAATATGTTTATCAGACGTGGAAGCAAGTAATCAGTTAAAATAGGAATATGAGCTACCGAAGATTCTCAGATGAAAGTCTTATATCCTTGCTCTTGTTCTTTCTGTTGTGATGTTTTGCTCATTCTTCTTCACTTTTCTTGCTGTTATATGTTGTCTGTTGTGCTGTTGATTCTGAGATATGAGGGCATAGCTCTTCTGACACTGAATTTCAGTGTTAAATTCAGAGTAGAACTAATACGTGAATAGAGCTTTAGGTATAGATTTCAATGGTGAGGAAATAGGGAATTAACTTAGCAGAAAATATTACCCTGAATACTCACATAGATTAGTTCATGCAGGAACTAATCTATAAGGAAGTCGGGTCTAGCTAGAATTTCTGTAGAGTTTTGGCACAGGAAATCATTAGGTTCATGTCTTTTTGAAATGATATAGGAGAGTCTATTTATAGGTTGAAGATTATAATTTTATACGTGAGATTCTGTTAGGATTTAGCTTGGCTCGTATGACGATTTTTTCAGGAAGTTGGTGAAAGGATAGAATCAAACCGTTATACACTTTGCTGATTTTATGGGAGTTTTGTGATTGAATTTTTGCGTGTGAGTAGCCATGTGACTGTTGTTTTGCTTTGAGTGGTCCCAAATTTGTATGATGATGTTGGATTACTCGTTTCAATTTCATGTTTATGTGTATGATATGATATGTATCTTGCTGCTACTTGAATGGTTCCCTTTGATTTTTCTTTTTATGTATGTTGGGCGTGTACATGATACATGATGTTGCTAACTTTATTTGAATGATTATGTTCATGCTATGTGTATTATGATGCTCATGATATGGGTTGTTAAATTTGCAGGGTGACGATCTTGGAGCACATGGAAGGGGCATAAGGGGTAATGGTGTTGTGCGTAATGCGCATGGAAGGACTTTGTCTTTACCATATTTGCACCTTAATTTTAAACCTAATGTACTATAAACCCCTTTTTTAATCCAAGACTTGTAGTGCTTAAAATGTATTATCATTTAAATGTATAAAAATGCACATTTCAAATTATATTGTTTCAAAAACTTCTGTTTACCATGTGTTCTATTTTATTATGCCATATTAAAAGTGAAATGCAAAGATTCAACATAATGTATCTTAACAATGCAAAGACTTAGAGATAAATGCCAAAAAATACTCCTAAATGAATTTTGTACAACAATACATCATTTGCAATTTTTTTCATACAAGGTAATTATTACAATCTGCACAAACGTTATACTATAAATGAATTTATTATTTCAACTATTTTAGTGCAATCATAACATTATATTTGTTTCCATATAAAGATGAGTGCCCTTTGTGCTTTCTAAAATGGTATAATACATTTGCTATGAAACACTTACAATTGCATTATAACGGTTATAACAAAGACATACTGACATACATATCTTATGATCATTGTGATAAAAAAAGGAGAACTTAAATATTTTTATGATTTTGAAAAACTATATTTATATTGAGTCAATTTATAAATATAAACCATCATTAGATTAAGGTAGTGTTTTTTTTTAAAGGAGACGTATAATATTGTTTAAGGGTTAGTGAGACTTGGGTTTATATTAAAATTATGGTGTTGGAAATATATTTATTTAAAATATAATTATTTTATGTGCTGATTAGTATTCTGATTGATAGTATTCATTTCGTTTTTTTGTTAATGTTTTTTTTAGGATGTTGTATATAAGATGTGTGAGAGGAGAACTATTAACCTGTGTTTTGCATGTTGCTGGATAAAGTGTCGTTGGATGTTCTCCAAACTATTAATCAATTGAGGAAGACACTAAAATAATTACCATAGTCTTTGTTTTTTTACATGTCCACTTCTCATATTTGTTGTTGAGAGAGACATTCTAAAATAAATATGAGAGGGAGAGAAGCCAGACAAGAAAAATAAATATAATTGATCATAACATTTGTTCACTCATCTTCATTTTTTCTTCTTTTGTGATATTTGTTGTTCTAATACTCATATTTTTTTTATATCATCTCTCGTAATCCATAAAAATAAACAGAGAATATGTGATTGTATTATGTCTCTTTTGTCTTTTCCATTTTACACTACTTAATTGCAGTTTTTCAAGAAAAAATTATATGTAATTGTAGAAAATATTATATGTAACTGTAATATATCATCCTAAGGGAACAACGATAAGTCCAATTATGATAAAGTTTTACTTAATTTGAACACATGAACTTCCTCTAAGTGGCTGTCTCCACTTAATGTTTTCAAATCCAAACAATTCATACAAAATTGGTTGGTTTGAAAAATTAAATAAAATTCAGAAACAATCTTTAAGGATTCAAAATAAATTTTTTTTTTTAATTTTAATTATTTGAATTTTCAAAACATTAAATACACATTTTCCAAAAACATACTTTATAAACATTTAAAATATACCCGTAGAATATTCGTTAACATTTTATTAAAACCAAATTAGTGGCAATTTATTTCATCAGCTGTAACTTAGTATCCCTATGTTGGATACCAATTTCATTCATTTCTACATTTATTTATTAGACAATTCCCCTTTCACAATTTATCAAAACAAAGTATATAGAGGTTAATTAAAAAAAAACATTATCTGTCACTTTTCGTTCTCCTTCAACAACAATCAATGTGGAGAAGACTTTTCCAACAAAACTTGAAATATACAATTGAATTTCATGTAGCAAATTTGAAAGAAGAAAAAAGGTAATATATCCATCATATCCATGGAAATTGAGATCTATCTCAATCTAATGAATGTTGGTTTATTTTTCATGTGTTCCTTCCTTCATCTTTTACAAGTACTTTATTTTAAATTAAAATAAAAATTAGGCTAAAAAATATCGTTAATATTTGGACGCGTGTGCACACTAAAAAAGCGGATAAACGGGCACGGGAGTGCCCGTTTAGACGCTAGTGGTAAGAATGTTTCCCTGTTTAGGAGTTATGGCACCTACTTTGGTTGTTGCAAAGTGAGTATTTTGATAGATGATTGGGGGCACGTACAAGATGGTTTTAAAGTAAGTATATGGACAAAACTTAAATTACTAATTTTAAGGTACATGATTTAATAGTATCTTTTTTTATTAAATACTAATACCTAATTGCTAATACCTAATTATTGATGTAATTGTAGTCAGCCCTTTAGTTTCAAGAAAGTGATGATAAGTTGAATAATAAGTAGATTTGTTATGCTGGTGAGTGTTGGAGGGGATTTAAGTGGCAACTCACACATGATTACATTAGAAAGCCCAAGCTTGACTTGAGCATCCAACTGTGAAATATATTTTTATTAATAAGGAGATTTGGGAGAAGTTTGTCGAGTCTCCTAGTTCTACTGAATTCTTAGTTAGTAGTAATTTTTATTTTCTAAAGAATAATTTTATTTTGTGTTTTGCTTATGATTTTTAGAATCAACCCTACAAATTAATACTTATACTATATTTATAACAAGCTAAGAGTCGGTCGAGAAAGAAAAACAAGGCTATATATATATATATATATATATATATATATATATATATATATATATATATATATATATATTGATCGTACCTGGATCAGACAATTATGCAGTGGTCAGCAACGTCGTATAGACTTCAGCTCCGGTGATGATGATACGACGGAGGGGGTGTACCTGCAAGGTACTTCGACGCTCAAGTAAGAAAAAGGGGAGTAAGCAAGTACAGAGAATATAGGTGAGAGTTAGAATGTTTCGTAACCTGACCCTCTCAAGTGAGAGGGTATTTATAGAGAGCCCCCAGCGCGGGGGCCAACGGTTACTTGCACTGGGCTGGATTGCAAGGCCCAATCCAAGTAACTGTCAGGGCTTACGTGGCGTGTAACACCCCACTTTCCCCTTTTTGAAAATAAACAAAATATTAAGAATTAATCAGAGTTTTCACCACAAAGTGGAATGTCACATTAATCAACCAACTTTAAAACTCCTTTTATTAATCGAAATAAAACAGCGGAAATAGTTTATTTGATAAAAACACGACCACATGCCAACAACTAACAAAATGCCACATCAAATAGTGGTTCACCAAGAAAATCCAACAAAATAAGGATACGTAACAACAACTTAAAATAAATTGATGAACAACAAAATCCCCAAAATAGTTCCCGTGTTACGTATCAGAGCACTCCTAGGACGCGAACAAGCAACATACAATCCAATGGATCCTAAGTACCTAGATTATCTGTACTTCTGAAGAAGCACAGACACAACAACAACAAAGGGGTGAGAAATCACGTACAATATTATCGGTGAATAAATACATGATAACAAGGTAGCATTCACATATATAAGTTAACAACACACGAATATGACCTACGGGCCAATATTATCAACAACATCCAATAATAATGCAATGCAACACGACACCATGCATGCGGTATCGACTCATTGGTTCATTCAATCGAACCCCGGATAGATCACATACACCTCTACTTGGCAATGATCTATCCCCCACCATTCTCCATATAGGAGTACGGATGAATCACATACACTCCTCCTGAGCAATGATTCACCCCACCAATCACCATGAATATGCAAGACTCAACCATGCACAATAAAACATGTATACAAATGTAAATACATGCACACGATCCTCCTGATCACATCATACATATCATCAACACCATCGTCATGTAATTTACTTCATACGCACTAAACACCCAATTAATTAATTAATTAATTAAAATTATTAAAATTAATATTTTCATCACCCATGTCTTATTTCTCAGCGCCTGGCAACTATCCCCAACCTCTCAAACCAAAAGGAAACAATTCCGATGCGAAGACGGGAAAGAAATCACAAAAATATGAAATTCTGCACCACTGCTGTCCATACGCGTATTGACCTAAGTCATACGCGCGTATGACTTGCTCCCTAGCCATTCCTTACGCGTATGCACCCATCTGATACGCGTAAGGCCTCCTGCCTCGCCCTGCCATACGCGTAATACCCACTTCATACGCGTATGGGCAGATACCCATTTTTCCTCAATTTCCAACTCTCAGATCTACATACGCGTATGGCTATTCTGTACGCGTATTGCCTTGCCAATCATACGCGTACCGTACGAGTATGGGCAGAGGGCCGTACCAAAATCCTCTCCCTCAGCCACCCTTACGCGTAACGCTCCCTTTCCTTCACCCCCATACGCGTATGGCCTAGCCCCATACGCGTATGGCCAGATCCATTACACAAATCACCAGAGACCTCACCATTCTGCACTCTGCTACGATTTTCACATTTCTTCACCTCCAACCAGTCCTATAATCGTTTCTACATGAATTTTATGTCCAATTTTCATCTTTTCTCTTGCACCTAAAATTACTACATGTATTACATGTCGATAATCTCAAATCGTTCTCCCAATTTGAATCAAAACGACAGATCTATAACAGATGTTCATACAGCAGCAACAACAACAAAATTTCGAGAAAACATACATCAATTCTGGCACGATTTCAGAATCAAAATAGGCATTTACAACAGATTAACTACACAACAGTTTGCATACAAATTCCTACGGGGTTAAGGACTCCCCACTACCCTATCATGAATAAATCACCAATATTAAACCCGTTTGTCCCCCTTACCTCGAATCCTTGATTAATTCCCGCGAAAATTGATGAAGATCTTGCCCTAGCACACCCTTTGTTCTTCCTCCCCTTAGCTTTTCTCTTTCTATCTCTAAAATTCTGGTTATGCTAAACCTCCACCAATTTTCCACTAATTACTTTCTAATTACCAAACTGCCCTCATTAATTCTATTTTCCCATAATTCAATTAATTCAAATCTGATTCTTAATTTAATAATAAAATAATACTAATGTCAATAATAATAATATTTATTAATAATAATACTAACCAAAATAATAATAATAATAATAATAATAATAATAATAATAATAATAATAATAATAATAATAATTCCATATTATTAACATTACCCCCTACGCACTCAAACACTCCCCCAAACAAGGTCACACAATTAAAATAACACAAGACGTCTAAATAATTAAAATGGGGTGTTACAACTCTCCCCCACTTAAATTATTTTCGTCCTCGAAAATTATCTGATGGAAACAATTCTGGATACGATTCTCGCATCCTGCTTTCCAATTCCCAGGTCACACTGCCTCCTGCAGCACCTCCCCAAGCTACTCTCACCAGAGGTATCTCTTTCCCTCTGAGTTGCTTCATCCTATGATCTTCGATCCTCAACAGCATCGTCTCTACGGTAAGATTCTCCCTGATCTGAACTTCGTCTCTCTGAATCACATGATACGGATCTGAAACATACTTCCGAAGTTGCGACACATGAAACACGTCATGCAAGTTCGAAAGTTCAGGCGGCAGCGCCACCCTATAAGCCACTGTACCAATCCTCTGCAAGATTTGATACAGTCCAATAAACTTAGGATCCAACTTCTTGGATTTCAAAGCACGACCCACACCGGTCACTGGGTTAACTCTTAGGAACACGTGATCACCTTCACTGAATTCCAAATCTTTCCTGCTGTTGTCATGATAACTCCTCTGTCTACTTTGAGACGCTCTCATCTTCTCACGGATCATCTGAATTGTCTCAGTAGTTTGTTGCACAATCTCAGGTCCATGCACCACATTCTCACCTGTTTTATACCAACACAGAGGTGTCCTACACCTCCTACCATACAAAGCTTCGAAAGGCGCCATTCCGATGCTAGAATGGTGACTGTTATTATACGTGAACTCAATCAATGGCAAATGAGTATCCCACGCACCACCTTTTTCCAATACACAGGCTCTCAGCAAATCCTCCAACGACTGAATGGTCCTCTCTGACTGACCATCGGTCTGTGGATGATAAGCCGAGCTCAACTTCAACTTAGAACCCAAGGCTTCCTGCAGACTCCTCTAAAATTCTGAAGTAAACCTCAGATCTTTATCCGACACTATGCTTGACGGAACACCATGTAACTTCACAATTATCCTGATATAAATTTCCGCCAGCTTCGACAATGGAAAACTGATGTTAATTGGTATAAAATGTGTGGACTTCGTAAGTCGATCCACCACTACCCAAATAGCATCAAAGCCTCTTGCTGTATTTGGCAACCCAGTCACGAAATCCATAGCAATACTGTCCCATTTCCATTCGGGAACCTCTAACGGTTGCATCAATCCCGAAGGCTTCTGGTGTTCTACTTTTGATTTCTGACATGTCTAACAAGCGTAGACAAACTGAGCTATGTCCCTCTTCATACCGGACCACCAAAATAACTTCTTCAAATCATGGTACATCTTTGTAGCTCCCGGATGAATACTCAAGCTACTCCGATGACTTTCTTCCAAGATTTCCTTTTTCAATTCCGCATTATCCGGTACACAAATTCTGCCCCGGAATCTCAACACACCAACATTATCCACTTTAAAGTCACTATCAGGATCATCTCCATCTGTAGGCATCAAGTCCACCAATTTCACATCCAATTTCTGATTTTCTTTAATTACATCCAAAAAGTCATTATTCACTTTCAGCATACCCAATCTGATATTTCCCGGGGTAGTTTCACAAATCATACTCAAATCTCTAAACTGTTCAATCAATTCCATTTCCTTCACCATTAACGCAGACATATGGATTGTCTTCTGACTCAAAGCATCTGCCACAACATTAGCCTTTCCCGGGTGGTAACTCAAACTGAAATCATAATCCTTTAAGAACTCTAACCACCTTCTCTGCCTCATATTCAGTTCCTTCTGGTCGAACAAATATTTCAAACTTTTGTGATCACTAAATACTTCAAATCTTGATCCATACAAATAATGTCTCCAGATCTTTAACACGAACACCACTGCAGCTAATTCAAGATCATGAGTAGGATAGTTCCTCTCATGCACCCTCAACTGTCTTGAAGCATAAGCCACTACCTGGCCACCTTGCATCAACACACCGCCTAATCCCATCTTAGACGCGTCGTAATACACTACAAAAGAATCATGTGGACTTGGCAAAATTAACACTGGCGCTGTAGTCAACTTCTTCTTCAGTTCCTCAAAACTTTCCTCACAGGCAGCATCCCAGACAAAAGCTTGATTCTTCCTGGTCAACCGAGTCAATGGCAACGCCAATTTAGAAAACCCTTCAATGAATCTTCTATAGTAACCTGCCAAACCCAAAAAGCTCTTAATCTCCGTTGCTGTCTTCAGAGTTTCCCACTGAAGTACTGCGCTTACTTTAGATGGATCCACCGCTATACCATCACCAGAAATAACATGACCCAAGAAACTCACAGTCTTCAACCAGAACTCACACTTCGAGAACTTTGCAAACAATTTATTATCTTTCAACACCTGCAATGCAATTCTCAAGTGACCTGCGTGTTCTTCGTCAGACTTAGAATAAATCAGTATATCATCAATAAATACCACGATAAACTGATCCAGATAAGAGTGGAAAATACGATTCATATATTCCATAAATACACCCGGCGCATTAGACACTCCGAAAGGCATCACTGCGTATTCGTAATGTCCGTAGCGAGTTTTGAAAGCAGTCTTCTGAATATCACCTTCCTTTACTCTAATCTGATGGTAACCTGACGTTAGATCAATTTTGCTGAAAACACGAGCTCCTACCAGCTGATCCATTAAGTCATCAATCCTCGAAAGTGGATACTTATTCTTAATGGTCACTTTATTCAACTGATGGTAATCAATGCACAGACGCATACTACCATCCTTCTTCTTCACCAACAATACTGGAGCCCCCCACGGTGACACACTTGTTCTAATAAACTTCTTATCGAGCAATTCTCCGACCTGAGATTTCAACTCTGCCAATTCTGATGCAGACATCCTGTACTGTGCCATAGAGATAGGTCTGGTACCTGGTACAAGATCAATAGTGAATTCAACTTCCCTTGTTGGAGGCAACTCTGTGATGTCATCTGGAAACACTTCAGGGAATTCATTAACCATTGGTAATTCATTAATTGAAGTCTTGCTTTCAACAGATAACGAGGCAAACACCTCAAACAGCTTCGCCTCGTCCTCCAACAACGCCCTCAACTCTTTGCTAGATAGCGAATCTGCCAATGCTTCCTCTTCAGGAGTAAGAAACAGTAACGTCTTCCTGAAGCAATCAATATAAACTCAGTTGAACTCCAACCAGTTCATTCCCAAAATAACATCAAGATTACCGAGTGGCAAACAAATCAGGTCCACTCTGAAATCTCTACCAAACATGGTCAGCAGACACTTCAAACACACCAAAGAAGTAACCACGGAACCAATAGATGGAGTTTCAATCGTCATCCTCTGCTCTAGAGTAGATGGCACAATTCCTAATCTCTTCACACAATCAACAGAAATAAATGAGTGTGTTGCACCCGTGTCAATGATAGCAATCAAAGGAATATCATTAATAAAGCAAGTACCTTTGACGGAACGCTCTTCATCAGTGGATTGAGCTCCCACCAAGGCAAACACTTTCCCACCAGATTGAGACGCCTGAGACTTCCTCGGCTTCTCACAGTGAGTGCTGATGTGACCCTTCTCTCCACAATTATAACAAGTAGGCATAGTGGCTCTGCAATCTACTATTACATGACCTGCTTTGCCACATTTGAAACACTTCTTCACCTCATTCTGACAGTTGTTAGCATGGTGACCCGCGCCACCACATCGGAAGCACTTAAGAGTATCAGCACCTGTTCCCTTTTCCTTCGGTTTCTTCCCCACATCAGTTTTCTGCTTCCCCTTATTACAGGAGCACTGTAAGGAGTACCTCCAAATCTCTGCTTATTTTTCTTCTCATTCACAGCTTTGTAATGAACAATTCTGGCTCGGTTGTCATTATCATAAATTCTACTTCTGCTTACCAGCTCTGGATAGTTTCTTATCTTCTGACAAGCAATACCCAATTTGATCTCGGGACGCAGCCCGTTCTCAAACTTCAAACACTTCAAAGTCATAGCTTCTTCAGTATTGTAATGAGTACAATACTGAACCAACTCCTCAAACTTAGCGGCATACTCAGCAACAGTCTTATCACCCTGCTTCAGCTCCAGAAATTCAACCTCTTTTGCACTACGGATGTCTTCCGGAAAATACTTTTCCAGGAACTCAGCTTGGAACACAGCCCAAGTAATCTCAGTACCTGCAGCTTCCAATCTCTGACGACTATTGTCCCACCAAGCCTCAGCCTCTCCTTCCAGCATATGCGTACCAAACCGTACCTTTTGAGCATCACTGCACTCCATGGTCCTGAAGATCTTCTCCACAGCCTTCAGCCATTTCTGTTCAGCCTCTGGATTCAAGATACCTCCCTCAAAAGTAGGCGGCTTGTTGCTCTGGAATTGTGCTAAGTCACGAAACTGAGCGCCTCCAGCTTGATTGGCATTCTCTACGGCTTGTGCCATGGCTTGCATAGTAGCAGGAAGAGCAGCATCATTCCTCCCTGCCATACTGTTCAACAATTAACATATGGTCAGAACACCCAAACAACTCCTATACTAAGGACAGACTCAACTACAACATCTGGCAGGACGGACCGACCTGCTTTGATACCAATTGTAACACCCCACTTTCCCCTTTTTGAAAATAAACAAAATATTAAGAATTAATCAGAGTTTTCACCACAAAGTGGAATGTCACATTAATCAACCAACTTTAAAACTCCTTTTATTAATCGAAATAAAACAGCGGAAATAGTTTATTTGATAAAAACACGGCCACATGCCAACAACTAACAAAATTCCACATCAAATAGTGGTTCACCAAGAAAATCCAACAAAATAAGGATACGTAACAACAACTTAAAATAAATTGATGAACAACAAAATCCCCAAAATAGTTCCCGTGTTACGTATCAGAGCACTCCTAGGACGCGAACAAGCAACACACAATCCAATGCATCCTAAGTACCTGGATTATCTGTACTTCCGAAGAAGCACAGACACAACAACAACAAAGGGGTGAGAAATCACGTACAATATTATCGGTGAATAAATACATGATAACAAGGTAGCATTCACATATATAAGTCAACAACACACCAATATGACCTACGGGCCAATATTATCAACAACATCCAATAATAATGCAATACAACACGACACCATGCATGCGGTATCGACTCATTGGTTCATTCAATCGAACCCCGGATAGATCACATACACCTCTACTTGGCAATGATCTATCCCCCACCATTCTCCATATAGGAGTACAGATGAATCACATACACTCCTCCTGAGCAATGATTCACCCCACCAATCACCATGAATATGCAAGACTCAACCATGCACAATAAAACATATATACAAATGTAAATACATGCACACGATCCTCCTGATCACATCATACATATCATGAACACCATCGTCATGTAATTTACTTCATACACACTAAACACCCAATTAATTAATTAATTAATTAAAATTATTAAAATTAATATTTTCATCACCCATGTCTTATTTCTCAGCGCCTTGCAACTATCCCCAACCTCTCAAACCAAAAGGAAACAATTTCGATGTGAAGACGGGAAAGAAATCATAAAAATATGAAATTCTGCACCACTGTTGTCCATACGCGTATTGACCTAAGCCATACGCGTATGACTTGCTCCCTCGCCCTTCCTTACGCGTATGCACCCATCTGATAGGCGTAAGGCCTCCTGCCTCGCCCTGCCATACGCGTAATGCCCACTTCATACGCGTATGGGCAGAGACCCATTTTTCCTCAATTTCCAACTCTCAGATCTACATACGCGTATGGCTATTCCGTACGCGTATTGCCTTGCCAGTCATACGCGTACCGTACGAGTATGGGCAGATGGCCGTACCAAAATCCTCTCCCTCAGCCACCCTTACGCGTAACGCTCCCTTTCCTTCACTCCCATACGCGTATGGCCTAGCCCCATACGCGTATGGCCAGATCCATTAGGCAAATCACCAGAGACCTCACCATTCTGCACTCTGCTATGATTTCCACATTCCTTCACCTCCAACCAGTCCTATAATCGTTTCTACATGAATTTTAGGTCCAATTTTCATCTTTTCTCTTGTACCTAAAATTACTACATGTACTACATGTCCATAATCTCAAATCGTTCTCCCGATTTGAATCAAAATGACAGATCTATAACAGATGTTCATACAGCAGCAACAACAATAAAATTTCGTGAAAACATACATCAATTCTGGCACGATTTCAGAATCATAACAGGCATTTACAACAGATCAACTACACAATAGTTTGCATACAAATTCCTACGGGGTTAAGGACTCCCCACTACCCTATCATGAATAAATCACCAATATTAAACCCGTTTCTCCTCCTTACCTCGTATCCTTGATTAATTCTCGCGAAAATTGATGAAGATCTTGCCCTAGCACACCCTTTGTTCTTCCTCCCCTTTGCTTTTCCCTTTCTATCTCTAAAATTCTGGTTATGCTAAACCTCCACCAATTTTCCACTAATTACTTTCTAATTACCAAACTGCCCTCATTAATTCTAATTTCCCATAATTCAATTAATTCAAATCTGATTCTTAATTTAATAATAAAATAATACTAATGTCAATAATAATAATATTTATTAATAATAATACTAACCAAAATAATAATAATAATTCCATATTATTAACATTACCCCCTACGCACTCAAACACTCCCCCAAACAAGGTCACACAATTAAAATAACACAAGACGTCTAAATAATTAAAATTGGGTGTTACATGGCGTAGTGAAGACCAGCACGTGGTCTTCGCCCTGGTGTAACGGTCCCTAAATCTTTGGAGGTAGGGTAGACCGATTCCTTCGGGAGTGGGAAGTTACAAGAGAACGTGTCCTCGCGGGGAGGAGCACGTGGGTGTCGAGGAGAGGTGCATCCGCGGGCTATATGCTTCTGCTCGGCAGTCTTTGCCTCGCGTGCCCGACTTCCAAGGGGATTGGTACGTGCCTGACACGGAGGCGATGTTAGGCCTCGTTGGGCCTTCGCTGGTCATTGGGTTTGGGCCTGCCCGACAGTAGGGCAGGCACTGGCCCAGTCCAGAACATATATATATATATATATATTCTTTTAGCTTTGTCTCATGGAGGATATAGAAAACTGGAGGAAGAAATAATTAATGAAAAAAGACAATGATTGGGATATGACTTGCTAAGTCGTAATGGAAGCTCATCCCAGCCATCACGCCATGAGAAGTGGAATAGGGCCCAAAAAAGACCAGGTGGAGATTTCAGACCAGAGGAAATATGTGTAGTTGTTGAAAAGATTGTAAGTAGACTCTTTTGTCAATTAGAATATTAATGGTAGTTTTATTCAATTTGGTAATGAAATCTTATTCATGTTGTAGGATTTGTTAGTTGATATGGACAATGAAGGTTCCTTTGTTTCACAAGTACGATGTGATATATTAGTAGAAGTAATTGAAACAAAAAAGTATGGCGGCTGTGTTTGTAGTGTTATAAAAAGCACCGACCTAAGACTATACTTCAGATAATCAAGAAATAATAAATAATTGCGTAAGAAAGAGGTTGAAGAGCTCATGAAAAGAAGTTAGAAGAAAAATTAGCACAGAAGTAGTAATCACAAAAGAAAAAGATGGAAAGGCTCTATGATAAGAAGTTTGAAGAAAAATTAGTACAAGATCATGAATTGCAAAAGAAAGAGATGGACGGGCTCTATAATAAGGAAGTTAGAAGAAAAATTAGCACATGAGCGGGAATTGCACAAGAAAGAGTTGGACAAGCTATATGCGGCATGTATAAGTTTTGTTTTATTATTTGTTTGCTTAAAATTATGTTGTGTGTGTTGCATTTGTTTTTGGTCGTATAACATTATATCCGTGTTGTGTATTTTGTTGTTAGAAAACCAATATAAATCGAATGAATCAAGGATAGAATCATGAAAGAAATCACTTTACTTAAAAGTATTTCAAGCACTCTCAAATGTCTTAGAGTAGGAACGCAGGAATACCCGGGATAATTCAGCCTATACTCGAGTTTGCACAAGACCGATGAAAACACGAATGTAAGGAAGAGTGTCTGAAATTTTAGTGAAGATGATGTATGTTTTTTGTTTTATTTTTCTGAATATGGATTGAAGAATTTATCGGCCATATTGGTGTGGTTTCACAAGGTTGCGACCCTTAGTGAAACAACTTCCTTTAACCAAGAGTTACAAGTTTTTACAAAAAGTTATGTACCTTTACTAAAAGTTACATTGTTTTGCCTACAACAACATTCTTCAAGAGTTGCATACTTTCATTCTGCAACACTTCACGAAGTGTTGATTATTTTCGAATTCAAAACTACTGCAACACTTCACAAGTGTTGCATATTTCTGAATTCAAAATTAATCTTCACTTGCATATTTTCTTGTCATTTTGGAACTCACTCAAGATTATTAATTCAATAGTTTACCACTTATTCTAATAATGACAAGACCAATTCTAGAGAAAGTGAGGAAAACAATGTTAATACAGCAAAGTACCTTTCGATTTGAACTTAACCTTTGTAAGGATAACGCAAAGTTTAATCGGAATGCTAGGTAGCTATGCTTTGAACCATTATCCATTGTGATTATACCGACGTTAGATTACACACATTCTTTAGTGGTTCTTCGCCTACATCTCTCGCCTAACACTATTATGGCCATGTGCTTTTTTTTTTGTGAATTTTTCATGAGAAAAACTCAAACTCTTACTTTGAGATGATACCATCTCAAAATTCACATAGGTGAAGTTCATATTGTATCCTTTTCCATGGGACACATACCCTCGGTATTGAACTTCATTAAGAGTTTAAATAAAACTCAACCCTCATTTTAAAGGTCAACATTATCATGAAATGTTCGACAAACATCCAAATCAACGACTAATTGTTACCCATTGAATCTTGAGGTTAATGTTCTACTAACGTAAGATTAGGTTGCCACCGCTGTCGGAACTCTTACTCAAGGAGTTTTAACCCCATGCCTCTCGAGGTTGTTTTTACTAAGTCTCTGGCCATTGGCTTAGTAAATGGATCAAGAAAATTATAGCTTAATTGTATATATGTGAATGATTATATCCTTAATCAATTTTGTCACGAAAGAATGTCTAAGTCCTACTTGCCTAGACTTTCTGCTATACACTTTTTTTAAGCTTTAGTTAAAGTGGTTTGACTACTACAATGTATCAACATATTTTAAACATTGTCTTTATCCAATGGAACTTCCAACAAAAGGTCCCTCAACCATTCAACTTCTTCACTAGCGGAAGCAAGAACGTCGAACTCTGATTCTATGGTTGAGAGAGTGATCCACATTTGTTTCTTACTCTTCCAAGAAATTGCATCCCAGCTAGTGTAAATATCCATCCAAATGCATATTTTTGATATTCAACACTCGATATCCAACTCTCATCGGTATATTCTTCTAATATGGCAGAAAATCTACCATAATGGAGGCCAAGATTTTTGGTTTTTATAAGATAGCCGAAAATCCTAATGATGGAATTCTAGTGCTCATCATTTGGATTGCTAGTAAAATCTACTCATTTTACTAATTGCAAATGATATGTCAGGTCTAGTACATTACATGCACTTGCATATTCAAATTGAGTCACAACTCTTCCATCATTCTTTTAAAGTTTGACACTAGCATCAAATGGAGTGGTCACTTCTTTAAAGCGTAAGTGTTTGAACTTATCAAGCACTTTATCAACATAGTGTGTTTGATTAAGTTCATAACCCCCACTATTCTGCTTTACTTTGATTCTCAAAAGTGTGTCAATTAATCTAAGATCATTCATCTTGAATGTGGAATTTAGAAACCTCTTTGTTTCTAAAATTCTATTCATCTCATTGCTAATGATCAATCATATAATTAACATGGAGACAAATGAATATCACAATGTTTTCACACAACTTTGCGTACAAACACTTGTAACAAGAATCAGATGAAGAATGTTTTTAGATAATCATTCATGATGATGTGAGAAGGTTTTAGATGAAGTGAGAGATGGAATTATGAGCAATTTAAAGTAGTATATTATAAATTACAATGAGTACCTTATTTATGTTCACTTGTCTCCAATCTTCACTTGAATTTATATGCCAAACCATCTTGATCAACTTCATCATTGATGTGCATGACGTTTTTGAACTTTTTCTCATTTGATGATCGTTGTCTTCATCAAAATTGAACTAGATATAAGATGTATTCCTCACAATCTCCTCCTTTTGATGATGACAAACTCTTTGAATTCGTGTTTTGATAATGATTGAAAAGTCTTCCCTAAGTTGTGTGTCTCCCCTTAATTGGTGAATCTTATTATGGCAGAGTCAAACTTTTGATGTCATTATTTCAGTGCTTGTTTTAATCCATGCAAGGATTTGTAAAACTTGCACACCTTTTGTTCATTACATAACCTTTTAGATATCTACTTGCATCCAACGAATTTTGACCTTTTATGTAGACTAACAAGTTCACAAGTGTGGTTTGACATTAATGAATCCATTTCGTCTTGGATAACATCCTTCTAAAACGGGGAGTCCCTTGAAGCCACTACTTTCTTGAATACACCAACAACTATAATGTATTTTGAATCAAGCCAATTCAAAGGACCTTTCTCCAACAAATAGAAAATATACCACTTTCTATTTGCAAATACTTTTAGAAGTACACACACTTTCTTCACAAAAATTATTTCACCATGTACACACTTAGTGTTCAATTACAATACTTGAACAAATTTAAATATATGAAGTTGTTCTTGAATCAATTTCAATAGACAATTGATCTTCTCTTTCAATTTACACTTTTATAATATATGAACCTTAAGTGCTCAAAAAATAGTATGAAACTTTTATGAATGATTTTAAAGTTATGCACAAAGTTTCAACATTTTTTGAAAAGAATGAACACCTAGAAAATTATTTTAATTGATGTGAAAAATCAATAATGAAAGAGGTAATTTGAAAACTAATGTATTTTGCCTTAAATTCATCCTAAGAAACTTCTAGGAATTGATGCAAAAGTTTGAGACATTTTCATTAAGGTTTACAATTGTTTAAAATGACAATGGTTCATGAAAAAACATAATTTTGAATCCTATTCAGGACCTGTTAAGTCGTTTAAACAAAAACCTGACTTAAAAAGTGTAGGACAAATTTTGAATTGCAAACAATTTTTGTAAATTTCAAGTAGCAATAAATTTTGTTAAGCCGTTTAACCAGATCTGACATAAAAAATGTAGCGGATCTGACTTAAAAAGTGTTGACAACTTTTAAAAATAAGCTTTTTATGTCTTTTGTTCTTCTTCCTCTTAAATTTATTTTTCTTTTGAAGTGTAGGGCATTCATTTTTAACATGTACTATTTCTCCACATTCAAAGCAAATAATCTTCCTTCTTGGTGCTTCTTTTTTTTACTCATTTCTTTCTCCACAATTTTTTTTTTAATTTCTTGATTAGAGTATCATCTCTAAAAACACGATTTGTGGTTTGAATTTCAACAATCCCTGAATAATTTTCCTCACGAGATTCTTCGTTAGTGACAAACTTTCGATTTGTATTTTAACAATTCGTGAAAAACCTTCCTCACAAGGTTCTCCAGTAGTCGAAATCTCGAATTTCTTATCCTCTGTGATAAGGACTTTAAAGTTCCACATCTCGGTATTCAATAGTGTTACATTAAATTCTAAATTCAGACATCTATATAAGTCATGATTTATCTTTGGATGCTATTTATATACCTTATAATAATAAGTCTCATTGAATACAAACATGTTATTCACGTAGTATCTGAATTAAAATTTATTTGCATAATTTAAAATTGTAAACTTTAATGAACTTGAATACTGATTAACAAATTTTTAACTCAAATACTTTAAAATTAGGCGATACACTTTTCACTTCAAAATAAAATAATAAATTGAAGTTGATAATTAAAATTGAGACACCATTCAACTTAAATTTATAATTTATGACAAGGCTGCTTTTAGAATTCATTTGTTTGATACATTATTGGTGAAGAAGAAAAATTAAATGATGATACTATTATACATAAACATCATTCGACCATTAAATTTATATACTCATATCATTCAACAATAGAGCTGTCAAATGGGCCCAGCCCATAAGCCCTAAATTTTAGTATGGGCTGGACCATAAAAAAGTATTAAAAAAATACAACCCTATCTTTTTGGGCCCGTCCATCGGGCCAATGTATTTTATGGGCCGGGTCAGGCCGACCAAGCGGGCTTCGGGCTGACCCATTAAAAATATTAAAAAATAGTAATTTGTACTCATTACATTACTTTATTTTTCAATTCACGCGTAGTTTAAATAGGTTTTGCATGTCTAATTTTAAGAATACCATCAAAAAAAGATACAAAAGATTTCAAATGATGGCAAGTCCAAACTTGAAATATACCTGGATGAAAAATGTTTGGATATTGATGTGGATATTCTTCAATATTGGAAATTAAATAGTTTTCGATTTCCTCAACTTGCTATAATGGCTTGTGACATTTTATCCATTCCAATCACAACAATAGCTTCTGAATCTACTTTTAGCATTGGAGGTTGTATTTTGCATAAGTATAGGAATTGCTTCTTCCTGAAACTGTGCAAGCATTAATTTGTACGTGTAATTGGTTGCATGATTTTAAAGATGTTGGACCTTCTAGTGAGTTTTTAAATTGTAATTAATAGTTATTGTATTTTATTTTCAATTTACATTTGTTTTCAAGTTTTTGAGTTGCCAGTTATGTTGTAACTTTAACAAGGGCATGCATGCACCACAAGGTAGTAGTTTAATGTCCATCTACTGCATTTTTAATACAAGGGCCGGACAGAGAGGCAGAAGCATATAAAAATATAACTGTGTTACCATTTGTTAATATAATCATTCCTAGAAAATAGGCTTAAAAAGATTATCATAGTAGAAGTGGGGGAGATACAATTGTTGGATTCACCAAGTGTTCAAGAGACTTAGGCCACAACATTGTCTACTTTATAGTTTATTTTGTTGTATATTTTGAATTATTAGGTGATTAATTATTTGGTTATATATGTGTGAATGTATTCTATTGTCTCTAAAGTTATACTATGTGACAATTGTTGGATTTAGAGCTGTCAAAACGGGTAGCCCGGCCCTAAACGGGCCGGCCCTGGAGGGCCTCGGGCTTTTACGGGCCGGGCTCAAAAAGCCCATTTTGAATACGGGCTCCTTTTTTACTACCCAGACCCAGCCCTGTCTGGGTTGCGGGCTACCCAGCCCTAAACGGGTACATTTTAAAAAAAATTAAAAAATTCATTTTTTAAGTAATATATAATGTAATAGAAATTAATACTCATTTTAATATATAATGTTATAGAAATTAATACTCATTTTAATGATCTTAATGTAATATATTCATTTTAGAATACTGTAATGTAATATAATGTAATAGAAATTAATGTTCTGGTAGTCACTGAAGTGTGTGTGGACCGAACCAAAGAAGCACTAACACATTGTATCCAAATGTTTCTTGGGCCAAATTTATTTTTTAGGTCCAATTATATATATTTATTAATTTATATATGGGCCAAATAGTTAAATTAATTCTTTTAAAAAAAATTGTCGGGCTGGCGGGCTACCCATAGCCCATACGGGCCGGCCCATTTTTTTTCGGGCTTTTTCGGGCCGGGCTCAAAAAGGCCCGGAATAATATGGGCTTCAAAAATAAGGCCCAAGCCCTAACTTTTTTCGGGCTCGGCGGGCCGGCCCATGGGCTTCGGCCCATTTTGACAGCTCTAGTTGGATTCACAAAGTGTTAATGGGACTTAGCCAAAAAATTGTCTACTTTATAATTTATTTTTATATCTATTTTGATCGGTTAGATGAGTAATTATTTTCTTATGTATGATTGTATTTTATTGTCTCTAAATTTAAAAATTAGAATTATAATATTGAAATATATAGGCGGGCCTAGCCCATCGGGCTGCACAGCCCATAAAGAATTGGGCCGGACTCAATTTTTATAGCCCATGAAGTAATCAGATCAGTCCACTCCAGCCCATTTATAAGTATTGGCCCACCGGGCCGATGCGGGCTGGGTCGGGCCGGCCCATTTGACAACTCTATTCAACATCATGAAATTTATATAAACATATCATTTAAAATCAAATGACACTGTAACTTTATAAAGACAAATGATACTTAATGCACAGGAAGAAAAAGTACTCATTAACTTGCATATACCGCCATTTAAAAGCGATAATCTATATTATACAGTACCTTAACACTTACATTAATTAGACATTTCTCTGTATTAAAATATTCTGCATATATATTTGTTCATAGAACAAAATAATTTTAAAAATGTATTGAAGTAAGGCTATTTCAAAACTTAAATGAATCATTATATAATAAGGCTATTAAAACTTAAACTTAATAGGAAAACATTGTTCAGTACAATTAGTGAAAGTGTGAAACTACTAAAAAATTATGAAATAGAAGTAATATATTAATTGTAGGCAACATATGAAAGTTTCGGTAATGCGTATCAAATAGCAGTGCATGATAAAGAAGAAAAGAAAAGTTTACATCGTTTCAATACATGTATTACACATACTGGGATAGGCAATGTGGATGCAAATCATTTTTTTTGTAAGCAAGTTAACCATTATGTGGATGCAAATCATGATAAACACATAAATACGTACTGTATTCAATTATACATATTTTTTCAAAATTTTTTTTCTTTCTTTTCTACATGATACATCAATTGCAAATTAATAATCTTTTATATATATATATATATATATATATATATATATATATATATATATAAAAGAGGAAAAAACTTCAATTGTTATGCATATCAACCGCACAAAACAATCATATAATTGTATATATGATTGATTATCAAACATTTAATTTATTATTATATCAATTAATCATTATCTGAAATCACAATATTAAGAATTAAAACTCGGATATCAACTGTTAAATTTTCTTTTTTATTTTACTTTTTTTTTTAATTTTAATATTATAATTTTTACAGTGCTTTAATATTTTATGAAATACATAAAAGCGTACCAGAATCCATTTGACGACAATTCTTGTTTTTGATTCTTGATACCAAAGTCTCGATTGCCATTATTTGACATACTTTTAAGATTGTTAGAAAATTAATATAAACCGTATGGATCGATGTTAGAATCGTGAACGAAATCATTTTCCTTAAAAATATTTCAAGCACTCTCAAATGTCTTAGAGTTGGAACGCATGAATACCTAGGATAATTCAGTCTATACTCGAGTTTGCACAAGACCGGTGAAAACTCGAATGTAGGGAAGAGTGTCTGAAATTTTTGTGATGATGATGCATGTTTTTTGTTTTATTTTTCCGAATTCGGATTGAAGTATTTATTGGCCATATTGGTATTGTTTCACAAGGTTGCGACCCTTGGTGAAACATATTCCTTTTACAAAGAGTTAAAAGCTTTTGCCAAAAGTTACGTACCTTTACCAAAAGTTACATTGTTTCGCCTACAACAACATTCTTCAAGAGTTGCATACTTTCATTCTGCAACACTTCACGAAGTGTTGCCTATATTGGAATTCAAACCTATTGCAACACTTCACAAGTGTTGCTTATTCCTGAATTCAAAGTTAATCTTCACTTGCATATTTTCTTGTCATTTTGGAACACACTCAAGATTATTAATTCTTAATAATTTACAACAGTTGTTATGATTCATAAATATGAATCAATGGGTGTAACCGTTCAACCGGATACAGATGTAGTAGAGTTGCTTAAAAAAGGGGTTTTGGGTGATGTGAACCTAAAAGAAAGTTGTTCAGCCACCCAGACCAAATGAGATGCCAAATCCTCATGAAGATCTGTTAAAAAGATTGGTATGGTTGATCGTGGATATTAAAGATGACATGTTTGCTAAATTAGAGCATGATATAAATATAAATTTTTTTATCTTTATCCTAAGAATGTTAAGGATTTTGTATTTGAGAATGGGTAGCGATACATATTTATACTACAAGGTGCATGTAAGTACATTTTCTATGATAATTAATGTCCATTTAAATTGGTGTAGGTAAGTACTTTCAATGTTAAGACTACCTTCTATTTTTGAATTTTATTTTAACATTTTGGTACATGCATCGTTTTTGTATAGAAACAAATAAATAAAATATATAGGGATTCTTTGACCCATTTAGTATGCAATTTTCGTTGAATCAATCATGTTAGAGTTGCATATTCTTCATCCTACACTTTGTGAGGATTGCTACAACTAAGGATGAATCTTCACTCAGTGAAGATGAAACAAAATGAAAGAGAAAAAGATAAAGTGAAGTAATGATATTATTGATGATATGACAACTGTACAAGATGATGCTTATATAAGCATAGTGACTAAGCAATAAGAAGCTTAGCAGGAAGTTACAAAGCTAACGTGATTAGTCATAAACGAGATTAACTACCCTAAGTTTAATCCCCAACTCTACTGCAGTATTTTATCACTAACACCCCCCTCAAATGAAGAGTGGAAAGGGCTGCACACCACCTTGAGTTTGTTACGAATTTCCTGAAAAGCATATGCTCCAAGGGGTTTAGTAAGTGTATCAGCAAGTTGGAGGTCAGCTGGAACATGCTGGATTCTCAGCTTCCCAGCTACTACCCGTTCTCTAACAAAATGAATGTCTAATTCAATGTGTTTCGTACAAGTATGAAGAACTGGATTGTGTAACAGAAGAAAAACACTTAAATTATCGCAAAGTAATGTTGGTGGATGAATGGGAAAGCAAAGTTCTGAGAGAAGGGGCTCCAACCAAAGCCGCTCAGATGTGGTATGTGCTAATGATCGATACTCCGCTTTCATGCTGGATCATGCCACTAAGGACTATTTCTTCGAGCTCCAAGAAACCAAATTCGCTCCAAAGAATATGCATAATCCAGATGTAGATCTTCTATCATCTGGATCACTAGCCCACTCAGAATCGCATTAGGCACAGAGAGAGAACCTTGAAGTAGAAAGAGAAGGGGCTAGCATTAGACCATGGGTGATAATACCACTCAAATACCTCAGAAGTCTTCTAACAACAGCCCAGTGAGTGTCTAGAGGACAAGACATGAACTGGCAAGCTTTGTTTATACTGAATGCGATGTCAGGCCTGGTCAAGATTACATATTGCAGAGCTCCTACCATCGATCAATAGGACTCAACAGATGACTAGTGGAGGGGCTGGGTAGATGTGTCTTGTAGCATACTAGTTTAAGCTTTGGTTATTGCCAGACTGCTCTGTAGTAGAGACAACAGACCTGTGACTATGGACATGTTTTGTAGCAGAAACAACAAGCCTGTGACTGTGGACAGGCTGGATAAGAATAGTCTGAGAGCTATTAGATTGATTCATATCCTCAAGATTTTATCCTTGGTCATAAAGATCATTAGCGGGGCCTGTGTTACTTATGAGAGGTTGGTCTGTAGGGTCAAAGGGCTGATTCTCACCAGATTTTTTTCTAAATTGGGATACTGATAGGAAGTAGGAACAATGTTGTTATAACTTAAGGAAATGATAACAGGGCCAAGAGAGCTAGACGTAGAGCAAGACACAACATGTATTTTGAGACTCTGTAGGGGTACTCTTGTGATTGTGATGAAATAAGTAAGGAAAAGGAAAAATATGTTCATTGAAGGTGACATCCTTAGAAATGTACACTTTCCATCTTTGTTCCGACACCTAAACCCTTTATGTTGAGGAGGGTGACCAAGATATACACATTCTTGACTTCTTAATTGAAGTTTATGTTTGTTATATGGCCTAAGTAGAGGAAAACATGAACACCCAAACACTTTCATTGTAGAGTAGTCTGGATTTTTACCATACAAGGCATGAAAGGGTGAATTAAAATTTAGTAGGGTGGAAGAGAGAAGTCTATTGATGATATGTACAGATGTAGAAAAACTATAGTCCCAATAGGAAATAGGTAAAGAAGCATGAGCTAGCAATGTAAGTCCCATTTCAACTATTGGTCTGCTTTCTCTCTATAGACCCATTTTGATGGGAGGTATGTGGGCAAGTTAGCCTATGTGCGATCCCTAACTCAGTCAAGTATTTGGTGAAAGTTCTAAATTCTCCTCCAAAATCAGATTGAACAAACTTGATGGTAACACTAAATTGTGTTTGGACAAACACTTAAAAAGGTTTAAAAGCATGTAAGGCTTCAGATTTTTGCTTAAGCATGTACAACCAGGTATATCTAGTGTGGTCATCTACAAAAGCTATGTAATACATGTATCCAGAACTAGAAAGATTTGGGGAATGACCCCATAGGTCAGTTTATATCATATCAAGGGGTTTAAGATAAACTGTTGTGGTTAGAGGGGCATACAATTTATGTGCCTGGCCAAGATTACAAGAGGTACAAAATGAATTCCTATTTTTATTAGCAGAAGGAATGTTACATAATTTGAGTATAGAAGCAACAAAAATAAAATTTCCATGGCCATGCCTATGATGCCATAATGTGCTAGTATTACAAGTAACTATGCTATGGAAATTAGAATGAGAAACAACATAACTTTGAATACCATTAAAAGTACTAAAGTTGTTGGTGTGACTGTGAGACCTTTGGAGATTGATAGGCAGCTGAGGAAAGCAATACAATCCACTAGCATCTAAGACTCCTTCAATAATAACTTATCTAGAAGCCTGTGATTTAATATAGCATTTATCAGGTAGGAACTCAAATATAATATTATTATCACTATAAAACTTTGAAATAGATAATAAGTTTCTAGTTATGGAGGAAACGTGTAGGATGTTAGCAAGGGTTAACACACAAGAAGGATTGATTTTAGAGTGAAATTGTGAGGACCCTATATATTGTATAGTAAGTGTTTGGCCATTTCCTACATAGACTTTATTGGTTCCTACATAAGGCTTTGTGTTTTGCAAAAGAAAGGCATAAGGTGTTAAGTGATGGGATGCACCCGAGTCTGCACACCAAGCCTGGGATTCTAGCTCAGATGGTAAGTGGTATTCTTGAGTGTATGCCGAGGGTCTGCTTGTGGTAGCCATTATTGCAACAGATTGGGTGTTCTGTGAGGCTTCATAACTTGCTTCTTGCTTGCGAGAATTGTTGTTGGTCGGTCAATTTGAATCATTGCTTGAGGTGGGGGGCATGATGTTTTCATCAAACCTATGCCAGTAGGTTGTAACTTCATGTCCATATTTTCCACATAGTTGATAGGTTAGGCGATTTCCAGGTGTATACATGCCTCCACCTCTACTTCGACCTCGATTGGACCTTCCTCTACCACGACTTGCAGAATAAGCTCCTATGGAGTTATTATCTTCTTGATTCATATGTGCCACATTTGCTGCAACAGTGGCGGCTACTAATTCCTCACGAAACTTATCCAATTATGCTTCTTGCACATAAAGTAAGGCTTCAACATCACACAGAGTAGGAGGTGGAGGACACCCATACATTTGCATAACAAAGGAATTGTACTCCTCAAGAAGACCCTGCAGTATTGAATCGACTTGATCCTGTTCAGAAATAGAGTCACCAATAGCCAAGAGAGAGTTAGCTATAGCTTTGATTCTCAAAACATACTATGTGATGGATTTGGTTCCCTTCTTGGTGGATTTGAGTTCAGCTCTCAACTGTTTAACCCTAGCTTTCATTTGGGCATTGAAAAATTGGTGAATCTTGTCCCAAACTTCAAAAGCATGTTTACACGCAAAAACTCGTGGTAACACTGATTCAGAGATTATTGATAGCAACCAGATAAACAGTGCTTGGTTTTGTACTATCCAAGCTTCATAATCCTTAGAACTCATACTTGTGACACGATCTTGATCAGACTTGAACTTCTGTGGTATCTGCGGTTTCACTATGAACTTGTGCATTTTCTAATATAGAATCACACCTTCAACTTGTTGATTCCAAAGAAGATAATTATTTCCCTGCAGCTTGATTGAGAGCTTCGGTCTGTACGAGTTTGTGGATTTGGGCACAGCAAAACCAGTGAAGGTTTCTTGAGATTACGCGGGATTTTTGACAAACGATTCTTGATTTTATTCAAACGTCATTGTTAAGCTGAAATCAAGATCTTGATTAACACGGACCATGGTTGAAAGCTGAGTGAAAAACAGATTGAATATGAGTAAGCAGGGAAGCACGGAAGATTGATCATGCAAATGATACCATGCTAGAGTTGCATATTCTTCCTCCTACACTTTGTGAGGATTGCTGCAACTAAGGATGAATCTTCACTCAGTGAAGATGAAACAGAATGAAAGAGAAGAAGATAAAGTGAAGTAATGATATTATTGATGATAAGCCAACTGTACAAGATCATGCTTATATAAGCATAGTGACTAAGCAATAAGAAGCTTAGCTGGAAGTTACAAAGCTAACAGAGTTAGTTACAAAAGAGATTAACTACCCTAAGTTTAATCAGCAACTCTACTCATTTGTAAGTAATTATGAATTAGGTTTTTCTTTTATTTATTATTCAATTTCTTTACACAATGCTAATTATGCCCGGGTTCATGCAGTGGTCATTGACAATTGATTATTATATTTCCTCGGTAGAGTATGATAATTGTGTTATGTTCCTTAGGAAAACAACTCAAGGATGAAACATTTAATTGCTACGTAAAATTATATTTCAGGTGACTTTATAATTAATGTGTAATGTTTAAATTATTTTCAATATATAGAGATGTAAAGGGAACTAATATATAGAAAGGACTTAGAAGAAAGCCCAAATTTAATATCCCTATAATAAGTGTATTATTTATGACATTTTTTTATCTATAATTGCATGTGTTTTTGTATGTATTATTACTCACTATATAAAATATATTTATAGACGAGGAAACATCCTGGATGATACAAGTATGCATATTATGTCATGAAACACATGATAAACATTGTCTTTGCCGATATTGCTGATTCTTGCGAGCGAGTAATATACATTTACAATTATATATTAATTATCGTATAATAGTTTGTTATCATTTCTAATTAAGTGTTGTTACATTTGGTTCAACTCATATAAATGCTTAACAACGATACACCACTCACATAAGAACACTACAAGAAAATCTGCTATTAGCTACCAAATATTTGCTAGAGTTATTTGCTCAAGCCAATTTGTGGTAGATTGGATGGATTTCCATTCAAATAAACAAAATACCTGCGGATTTTCCTGCGGAAAATTATCCGCAAGTAATTCTGCGACTTTACTTGCGAATTTTTATTGTAAAACATTATTCCTGTGAAAAATGATGTTGCAGCAAATTTCGCAGGAATTCCTGAGACCTTACCTGCGATTTATTATTTCCCGCGGATTCAATCCTAGTTTCTCATTCTCACGATTCCAGCTTCTTAACCATTGGAAATCCTAGATTCAATAAAAAACGCTATCTCAATTAAATGTATAATTATTTATCATGAATTATTCATATATCAATTAAATTTTAAAATTATGTATATATATATTTTGTTTTTTTGAATATATTATTTTTATTTATATGATAAGATATAATATTTATTGGCCAATTTGATTATGCTATTAAAGTTGAAAGTTTATTTTAAATATTTTATTAAAGAGGGTATTAGTATTCAATCAAATTTAAAATATAAATAAATTTCTTAAAAAAAAGTCTCTTTTAAAAATATATAAAATAATTTTTTAAATAATTTTTTAAAATATCAATTAAAAGAATAATTAATTAGTATTCATTTTAAACAAGATGGAGAATAATTAATAATTTAAAAAAGGATTATTTTCTTTATTTATGTTTTTAGTTAATAAAAAATCAAGAGTTTTGAAACAAATTGCATACACTTTTTTTCTTTTTCTTTTTTTTACAAACCCAAACAGAGAAGAAATGAGATTGCTTCTCTTTCCCTCAAACCCTAACGCCGCCGACATGATTCCCTCCGTCTTCGATCGTCGTTGCTTGTAATGGTAGTAGACCGGCATTTTGATTCATCTCCACCGACTCTTCTTCCGCCTCCGTTCATTTGAGCCAAGTGTTTTTATTTGGAAAGTTACTTCATCTCCTCTGTTGTGGTAATATATTTCGGTTAGATCGTGATTTGAGAGTATACACTGCTAAAAGTTTTGTTTATTTCTAAGGTTTTGTTTATTTTTAATCTTACCTTCAATTATAGTTACTCTTATGGTTAAAGATTTTACAGGTTAAGAATTTGAATTTGAATAAATGTGAACTATGAATCTTTTTGTATAAAGAAGTAGTTACTCTTATGAGAAAACATGAGATCCTTTATTACACTCTAAATGTTCGATAAAATGCCTCTGTGTGTTTTTAATATTTTTTTTGTAATTCCTTTATTGCACTCTACATGTTTGATAAAATGCCTCATGTTGTCATGCATTCGCGATATCCTTATTTGGTATTTGCTTGTGAACATATGCTTGTGATATACATGTTTACTGTTTAGATAATGAACCCTTCACAACATGGTTAAACAAATAAGTAATGAGTGACCTTACTGGCTCATTAATGTTTGCTTGTATCTTGTTTAAGAAAATTTGCAAATGTATTCATGGTCTCATTGGGATAAAAAGGCTTTTGATGAATGAGATTATGCCTGGTTATGTGGATACAGGGTACTGGATTTGTTACCTCCCCTTGAAAGCTTTGGAATGTATCTTACCATTTCAACCTAACATAATATTATCCTAACATATAGTGGGAGACCTCCAACGATGGGCACAATAATTTCCACAAGCTAATAAAGGTAAGTAGAATCATGTATTTTTTTCTAATATACAAGTCAATGCTAATTCATGCCTAACATTGGTGTTTTAACTGCTTTTAATTATCACTGGTTGGTGTATGTGGACAATCCTCATTGGTTGTTTTTGCACATATTTTTTGCATACTTATGCTCCAGATGTATAAACAACTCAGATGTATAAACAATTTTTTAGAGGTATGGTTTGAGAGTGTCAATAAGAACAAGTGAAACACTCTCCTAGTTTACAATTCTATATTTCCTCTGGAATTCTTACCATGCCTGATTCTTTGAGCTACGATTTTTATACTTATGTCCACATTTTCGGTCGTTGCTTAAACTTAATTATTTTATAGTGGAGGTTAGTGGAAGTTCATTTTCCATGATTGTTGTCAAACGAAAAAGTTTTCAAAATTTCTATCTATATTCTTGAAGTTTAACTCTCCATTGTTGAAAATTAGCACAACTATTAGGAACTAACGCAATGTTAGATTTGCTTCTTTGCGCGCAGCAATAAATGACAATTTCCCTGAACCAAATCGCCGCTTATTGCAAAGGTGTTTGAGTAATAACTTTCTCTTTCCCGTTTCTTCCCTTTTGGGATTTACTTATTGATTTTAGGGCAATTACTCAAATAAGGTTTTAATGGCCATCTATATTAATGATCTCATTCTTCTCCAAAATACTGTTGATGATGCAAACTGTGGCTTCACAAAAAGCTGTAAACAGAATGAGTTCCTCAGCTGTGGCAGCTTGCATGGCACCATTACTTCTTCGTCCCCTTCTAGCCGGAGAGTGTGAGATCGACAATGATTTTGATATAGGTGGTGATGGTTCTGTTCAACTTCTACAAGCAGCTACAGCTGCTAACCATGCCCAAGCAATTGTTATAACCTTATTAGAAGAATATAACACTTATTTGTACATGTCAGTTAATCACTGGTCTTTGTTCCTATTATAGCGCGATTTTTGTGGTCTTGAATCACTATCGCTTGGGCGCTACAGTTCGATTCATTTTTTATCCTGTTAAGCTTATTAAGGAAGGGAAATAGATGTCTCCAACTAACCCTGCTCGCATACTGAGGTTAAACAGTCAAAACTGTTGGTTTACAGATGCTATTAAGACGTGAGCCCAACTTCAGTTTATTTTGTTAAAAACACAATGTTCGGATCATTTGTGAGGTTTTAGGTAATGTGTTTAAATTTGATGCTTTTAGGGTTGATTTGATGGAGATACTGGATTTTGGGTTTTTGATTAGTGTGCTCGCTAAGATTTTTCAATCTTATGCCTATGTATTCCTGTTTAACGAAACAGGGAAATCAAAGCGATCGTAGTTCCTCCTATTCTATGGGAGGAAAAAGGTTGTTTTGGTGTCTTGTTCAAAGCCCAAGACGTGAAGCTAAAGGTGATTTGTATCTTGTTCAAAGCCCAAGATGTGAACCTAAAAGGTTCGACTGAGAGAGAACTTGTCATCTCTAAAGAGAAACTATTGATGTTTGTATGTTGTGAGCAAGGCACAAATTGATGCTAAAAGGTTGATTGACTCAACCGGAGATTTCTCTATACAAAGCCTAAGAGGAGGCTATTGACCTAACAAGAGGGTGTTTTTTATTTGTCTCGTACGAAGCCCGAGATAGAGGCTAAAAGGGTTGACTCAACAAGAGAGTGCTTTTATGTGTCTTGTACGAAGCCCAAGATGAAGCCTAAAAAAGGGTCTGACTCAACAAGAGAGTCTTTTTTTCTGTCATGTATAAAGCCCAAGACAGAGGCAAAAAGGTTGACTCAACAAGATATTCTTTTATACTCAACAAGAGAGTGGTTTGGTATCTCGTGCGAAGCCCGAGATGCAGGCTAAAAAGGAGATTGACTCAACAAGAGAGTCTTTTATACTCAACAAGAGAGTGTTTTAGTATGTGTCTTGTACGACGCCCAAGACGGAGGCTAAAAAAGGGAAGTGACTCAACAAGAGAGTCTTGTATACTCAACAAGAGAGTCTGAAAAGGTTAGCTCTGTTGGGGAGAAAATCATTATACAAAGCCCAAGAGAAGGCTGACCTTCCTGAGGAAAGAATCATTATACAAAGCCTAAGAGGAGGCTATGTTACTGCTGAGGACTAGATCCATAGGCAAGCAAAAGGTGCGGAACTCTCATGAGAGAGACTGGGTTCCAGAGTGATCAATGTTTTTTCCTATCTTTGAAAGGAACTTGAGAATGTATTTGAGACTCAAGGGGTTTAGACTGTACAAGTCTAGAGTTTTATCTATTGTACAATGCCTAAGAGGAGGCACGGGCGTTAAGGGATGAGTATCAACCCTAGCATGGCCAGAGTTTTGACGCGGGAAAGACTGCTCTAGCAAAGGATGACTAAGTTTTGTCTTATACCTTTAAGAGGTCGTCAGGGTCCTTGTACTAAGCCCAAGAGAAGGCATGAAACTTCTAAGAAGCCGAAGGGTCCTTGTACAACGCCCAAGAGGAGGCGGGGATGCTTTTAGGAAGCCTATGGGTCCCCAAACCAGGAGAAATTCAAGACATGCAATTCACAGAGAATATATCAAGCCAGGAAAGTTCGAGAATTTGGAAGAAACTCAAGAGATAATATTCACGGAGAATAGATCAACTCTGGGGTGTAGAGTTTCTTTGACAATTTCTAATAGTGACAGTCTGAGAAAGGGTTCACCGAGAATGTTGCCTTTCTCTTTGTTCCATATTGTTTAACCCCAAGAGAAGGGAAGACTGTGTCTGGTAATCCTATGGGGGATCTAGTTTTGTTTGTATTTAAGAGTGACCAACAAGGCTTTACCTAGTGCTAGACGTAGTTGTCGGGAAAAACTCTAAATAACTATACTAGTATTACACAGTTGATATTTGACGAGTATATAAGAGGTTGTGAACGAAGACTTACAGTGAAACAACCCCACAATGCAGTTTATATACATATAAAAGTGGTAAATGAAAGCGGATAAACACTTACCCGTTGTAGAGCTTCCATGCTGTTTGGTTAGTTGTTCAACAAAGAAAACTTTGATAACAATATTGTATTCAAAATCAAAGGAGAAAGTGCTTTGAAAAGATTGTCGGGGCTTACAGCTCAAGGAGAGGCCCAAGTTTTGACCATGATTGCACCATTGTTTTGTAAATCGTACAGAGGGACTTATGCAATATATGAGGCCCAAAATTGTTTTATGTACAAAGGGGGTTGGGTCTTATACTCTATTAGAGGCCCAAAAGTGGTTTTTTAAGAAAAGGAATGAGACTTATAGCTCGAGGAGAGGCTCAGATGATTTTATTTTGAAAACGGCTTGAAAACACAGTGGGTCTTATACAATGACTGAGGCCCAAATTAATTTTGGTTTCAAAAAAGGGTGGGGTCTTACACTCTAATAGATGCCCAAAGAAAAGACATGGGGCTTATAACACAAGGGTAGGCCCATTTTTTTTTTTTAAAAAGGCGACGATCGCACCGTTGTTTTTGAAAATACAGTGGGACTTATACAATGACTGAGGCCCAAAAAGTTGTGTATTTACAAAGGGGATGGGTCTTACACTCTAATAGAGGCCCAAATTAATTTAAAGAAAAGAAATGGGGTTATAACACGAGGGTAGGCCCAGGGTTATTTGTTTTTGAACTGGCGATCGCGCCGAGATTTTCTTTTAACGTAGAGGGACTTATACAATATCTGAGGCCCAAAATTGTTTGGTTAAAAGGAGGGTTGGGTCTTACACTCTATTAGAGGCCCAAAAGTGTTTGAAAAAGTTTGATGAGGGTTGAATTAATCAAAACCCTAATATGTTTTCAAAAAATATTTTAATTGAATAAAAATTCAATTAAAATGATCAAAATTGTTAAACATATGTGAAAACAAATTGTGATCTTGGATTAATGTTTTAAAAATCATGTTTTAGTCCACAAAATGATTGGAAACCAATTAAATTTGGAAAATCAAGAAGGAAAAACATTTTACATGTCAAAAAACAAATAAAACATTAACTCTTTGCAAAAATATCAAATATATGAAATAAGTAATATTTTTGGGAATTTTTGGTAAAATAAAATATTTTAACACTTTTGTGAATTATTAAAAAAAATATCAACTCAAAATCATTAAAACTCAGAGAGAAATTAATTTTTGAATCAATTAAATAAAATCACAAAATTCAAAAATTCAAATATTCAAAAAATGGCGCCAAGAACATGGCAAAAACACGCGCCACCCTCTGTTTCTGCAGATTTGTGTTTTCTCTCCAATCTCACTGAATACTTGATGAAATCACACAAACCACATATCAATCTGCTCGTTTTCACCTCATGATCATGTCTATGGTCTTTAATTTCATTTATTTTAAGCATGGAATAAAAAATCAAAGAGAAACCTCAAGAACCCTAAATCTTGCATGAAGGCTCAGAAATTCCATACACGATTCAAACAAAGTAATTGATTGAGGGTAAACAATCTATGCATGATTATGAACATATGGCAAAATTATTGTGCGCAAAATATGCATGGATCATATAGTTAGAACATCTCATGCTTACCTCTTGCAGCTGGTGACCGTGTTTTGTGTTGGAGGTGTTACGGCTAGGTTCCAATGACGTGGATAGCTTCCCTAGGTGCCAAGTGATGTGTCTGAGTGCTTGGAATGGTTTGAAACAAGCTGGAACTGAAGATGGTATCTCAACTGCAACTTGGTTAAAACCTTGAGCAGTTGGCTGATGATTCTGAGAAATTAGTGTTCCAGATGTTCATTAAGTGTTTAGATCACTTCTATATGATGTTTATGAGGTGTGTCTGTGATTGGTTTACTTGGAATAACTCTCAAACTCAAAACCCGATAGTGACTTGCTTTGGAAGGCAATTTTGGAAGTGAGAAGGTGATTTTGATGAAAGCATCTGTTTGATGGCTTTGGTGTACTCAAACTGATCACAAATGAGCTCTATTTATTGTAGAGAAAGTTTGTTTTGCAAGCAATAGTGAATGGCAACTGCAGCAGCGGTTTGGCCAATGTTGATCAATTGGAATCCAAGTCTCCTCTAGCCATTGACTAGAGGTTAGGGCACAGGCTCCTGGTTCCCTTGGTCTTGGATATGTCTTGACTGAATTCAGTTGGAAATAGTTCACTCCATGCCACCTTGGTGCATCCATTGAATGCTCCAAAACAAAATTGGAGTCTTGTCCCCTCTTTAGGGATTTCTAGGTTTGGCATGCTACTTTTGGTTCCAAGGACTTGGGAGGCTTGGGATCGGTGTTTGTCCCACCTTGGTCCCTCACTGAGGTGTTCGGATGGATAAACATGTTTGTCATTTGAACAAATTGCTCAAATCGAGCAAAATGCACAAATCTGCCTTGCCATGACAGTTTGCAGCAAGGCACATTACCATTGTCATATCTCATGGCTCAAGTGGAATTTCATGGGGTTCTTGGCCATTTTGGAAAGCTCTCATATGATACAACATATGTGTGATCATAGTTTGTTTTGATATCTTTTGGATCTGAGTGAAAAATACCCTTACATTTGGAAAAAAAGCAAGGCAGATTCTGACTTAGTGAAAATTTCACTAAGTGTTGGAAAAAAGTGACATTTTCACTTTTTGTGATTTTGGCCATTCCATAACTTGAAATCCATGAGGAATTGGAATGAGGTGTAGTTGACACTTTTAAAGTATGCCATGAGAGCTACAAATCCATCTTTGGATCAGCCCAAATGGTTGCTTGGATCTCAAGTTATGTTCCTTGGAAGTTGGTACCCTAGCCACCTTATTTCATAACTTAGAAAAATTCTAAGTTTTTATGGTTATCCCTTTTACAAGTTATCCCACTTTCTTTGGTTTTTCTTGATGAATATTGATTCAAATCACACATTAACATCATTTTAGGGTTAAAGAACAATAATTGTGAAAAATCTCAAAAAGTCAAACTTTGACTTTTGTGCACAATTGACTTTTTATCAGATGAATTCCAAACTATGCGATCCTCTATGAAATCAAGTCTTTGACCTAAATCAAACTTGATGGATTGATTTCATAGGTGTTATATGGTGTATTGAATCATGTCCTAGGGTTTGGGAGCATGTCCTGGTCAAAAGTCAAAGATACAGTTGACTTTTTCTGCGAAACCCTGACTGTGGTTCTGATGAACTTGAAACTTGGGAATCAAGCTTCTTGGATCAATCCATTGTTGGAAATGGATTAATGTAGTGAATTAGAGACCCTCAAACCATGTGTTGAGGTCTTGGCTCATGATTTGTCCCAAAAGTCAACTTAGGGGTGAATTAGGTCAAGAAACCCTAATTCTTGATTTTTGGTGAATGCATTCCCTGAGGCTAAATTGACTTGATGATTGGGCCCATGAGGTCCCATGTAGTATCTTAGGTTATGCTTTGAAGCATTGGCTCATGCCTAGAGGAAAATTTCCACCTGGAGGTCTTGGTCGACCAAAACCCTAATTTGGTGACACTGGCGATCTTGAGGCTTGATCCACCTGGAAGGTAGCAACCTTGTGCTTAATCCTTGATGTGGGATCCTCTTGATCCTTTGTGAATGTTTGAGAGGTTAGACAAGTTGAAGATCATGTCATTCCTTGATTGATCTTTTGTCTAAAGCTCAGAGAGGGCTTGAAACCCTAATTATGATTGTAGTGAATGCTCACCCATCTTTGGGGAGACTGATGAGGCATGAAGGTTCCTCCATATTATGATGATGATTTGCACAATGATGGGAAATCTTAGTGGTCAAAATTTTGGGTATGACAGATGCCCCTATTTAATCTTCTTAGACCCGAAGGTGTGAATGGCGAAGGTATTAAGGCATTCGGGGTGCAAGAGGATTAAATATCGGAATACCCAAAATTTTGATGATGGTTATGAATGGCAGTTTGCCAGTCCATCTTCTTTTGCTAAGCAATGATGCTTAGAAAAGGTAAAAACTTCCCCTCAATCCTGGTTTCCTACCAGGGAACTAGTCTCAGTTTCTGAAATAAACTTCCCCTCGATCTTGGTTTCCTACCAAGGAACTGGTCTCAGTTTCTAATGTAAACTTCCCCCCGATCCTGGTTACCTTCCAAGGAACTGGTCTCAGTTTCTTTTGTCAATAAACTTTCTTGACAAGGGATGCTGTTTATAGCGGTTTTCCTCAAACTTCTCGCCGAATTTTCCTGGGGAGATGCCATTTGATGGGAAAATTTTTTGATGTCAGACTTGCTGGGGAACCCATTCGTCTGAGTTGTAGAGGTGCACAAACTTCTCTGTTGGAGACACTTGTCGACTCTATCGGGGAAAACGAGTCTCTTGAGAGACTGTTTCCGATTGGATCTTACATCATACTTTTCTTGGGATCTTCTCAGAGAAATGCCATATGATGTGATCCAATTTTGAGGTGCTGATGACCTTTTCGTCAGCGGATTTTTCGGAGAAAAACTGTTGTATTGCCGAATCTTTGATTAAGAGGCTTTCTCTGGGGATTTCCCTTAATCCGCGAAAGGGAAAATATCATCTTCAATGGCGAAGAGTGATGTTCGTCGACGGTCTTCTTGTCTTTCAGAGGTTCAAGTTATCAAAGTGGTCAAGGGACCATCTCCAATCCAGAAATAAACTGGAGGAGAGATTGTTCGGACGCAACATTTCTTGATGAGGAAAGAACTGACAACTCGATTGAGAGGACTTTTATCACTTGGGGATAAGACTGACCAGAGTGATAGTGATGCAATATGAATGTGAATGTAAATCAACAATGCATGTTGTATGTATGTTTATGCTGACAAAACTGACACAACATACAAACTGATAGATGAACACGACTGGATACTCGGCCACTGTTGGGACGAAGAAGTACCGTTGGTTCAAGATAGCAATTTTGCCTTGCTTAGGAGAGATAGTCCCTGCGAGGAACACCGGTGGTCGGGCTTAGGAGATAAGAACTCGGCCGAAGATGTCAGATGGCGTATTCGCATCTGACATAGTTGATCCTTCGTTCAGGCGCACTGGCTTAGAAGGAGTACTATGATTATGCACTTTGAGGCTCGATTACCTCTGGAGAAGCGATCAATGTTCTTTCGATGTTCAACAGTCAAAAGAAATTGCCATCTTTATTTTAAGAGCAGAAAAGTTTTAACAAGTAAATTCGTTTTTGTTTCGTTTCAAGAATCGTTAATCATATTAAAATGTCGTTCTGTAAAGCTAAAACAAATAAGAATTGCAAACAAAAGCACAAGGGCTCAAATTTTATTGATAGGATGGAAATCAGCCAACCGCGTGATTCCATAGAGTATTTACAAAGTTTGAAAATGGTAATTTAAGGGAAAAGGGCTACATTGAAACATAACGACCACTATCCTTCTACCAACTTTGAATTCGGGACATCCTGAGCTTCTGTCGAAGATGGCCTTGACTGGAGTTTTCTTTCGAGGAATGGTGTAACTGCTGCTGAGGGATTTGCCCCTGTTGGGAGTAGTTACTTGCCATTATCCCTAACTTTTTCCTGGATTGTACTTTGAGATTTCCAATCTATCGGGATGATTTTTTTTATTATGTCTCTAATTTTTTCCTGAACTGCCCTTTCGGGTTTTCAATTCACCGAGACGTTTTTTTTTTTAGTTTAGGCGAAGTATTTCTTGACTACATCAACATTTGTGGGGTAGGAGAATTCCTCTCCATCCATGGTTGCAAGTCTCAAGGCGCCGCCTGAGAAAGCTTTCTTGACCACATAGGGGCTGTCATAATTCGGAGTCCATTTACCCCGAGAGTCAGTGAGGAATGATTGTATCTTTTTTATCACAAGGTCTCCTTTCCTGAAGACACGAGGTCGAACCTTTTTGTCGAACGCCTTCTTCATTCATTGCTGATACAACTGACCATGGCATAGTGCCATTATTCGTGTTTCTTCGATCAGGTTTAATTCGTCGTGTCAACTTTGACACCATTCAGCTTCTGTAAGCTTAGCTTCCATCAATGCCCGATTTGATGGGATCTCTACTTCTATTGGGAGCACTGCCTCTATGCCATATACTAGAGAGAAAGGGGTTGCCCCTATTGAAGTGCGGACAGATGTACGATAACTGTGAAGAGTAAAGGGTAGCATCTCGTGCCAATCTTTGTAGGTTACAACCATCTTTTGAACAATCTTCTTGATGTTCTTGTTAGTTGCTTATACCGCTTCGTTTATCTTGGGTCGGTATGGAGATGAGTTATGGTGTTCTATCTTGAACTCAGCACACAACTCTTTCATCATCTTTTTATTCAAGTTAGATCCATTATCAGTAATGATCTGGCTAGGTACACCATAACGGCAGATGAGATTGTTTTTGATAAAGCGGACCACCACTTGACGGGTTACATTAGCGTACGACGCTGCTTCAACCCACTTGGTGAAGTAGTCAATGGCTACAAGGATGAACCGATGTCCGTTTGAAGCCTTGGGTTCAATTAAGTCAATCATGTCGATTCCCCAGATGGAAAAAGGCCATGGGGAAGAAAGAACTTTGAGATGCGTTGGCGGTACATGGATTTTGTCAGAGTATATCTGACACGTGTGACTACTCCTCATGTACTTGTAGCAGTCGGATTCCATGGTCAACCAATAGTACCCTGCTCTTAGAATTTTCCTCGCCATTGTGTGTGTGTTGGCATGAGTGCCAAAGGATCCTTCGTGAATTTCTTTTATCAGCATGTCTGCTTCTGGTCTGTCTACGCATTGGAGCAAGACCATGTCAAAATTTCTCTTATAGAGTGTGTCACCGCTCAGGAAGAAGTTGGCTGCCAGCCTCCTGAGGGTTTTCCTGTCCTTCCTTAGTGCCCCAGGCGGGTATTCTTGTTTCTGAAGGAAGCATTTTATATCGTGATACCAAGGTTTGTCGTCTACGACTGCTTCAATTGTGAAGATGGAAGCAGACCTTTCAAGGCGCATTATGTCGATCTTAGGTAGGTCGGTCCATTGACCTACAATAATCATGGAAGAGAGAGTGGTTAATTCATCAGCCATGTGATTCTCATCACGAGGGATGCGATGAAACTCGATTCTGGTGAAGAAGGGTAACAACCTTCTTGCATAATCTTTGTAAGGAATCAGTCCTGATTGGTATGTGTTCCAATCTCCTTTGATTTGATTGACGACCAGAGCTGAGTCACCATATCATTCCAAGTTCTTGATCCTTAAGTCGATCGCTTCCTCGAGACCCATGATACAAGCTTCGTATTCGGCCTCGTTATTTGTACACTTGAATGTAAGTCGGGCGGTGAAAGGAACATGGGTACCCTGAGGTGTTATGATGATTGCCCCAATTTCGTTTCCATAATGATTGATAGCTCCGTCAAAGATAAGTCTCCATTGGGAACCTGGTTTCGGCCCTTCACTGGGTAGCGGTTCATTGCAATATTTCATTTTCAAGTACATGACATCTTCGTCTGGGAAGTCAAACCCGACTGATTCTTGATCGTCAATCGGTTGATGAGCCAAACGATCGGCTAAAATACTCCCCTTTATGGCTTTTTAAGCGTGGTATTCTATGTCATATTCTGATAACAACATCTGCCAACGGGCGATCCTTCCCGTGAGAGCAGGCTTTTCAAAGACATACTTGATTGGATCCATTTATGAGATTAACCAAGTAGTGTGACGAATCATATACTGACGAAGACGTTTGGATGCCCAAGCCAAAGCACAACAAGTTTTCTCAAGCATAGTGTATCGAATCTTGCAATCGGTGAATTTCTTGCTCAGATAGTAGATGGCAGACTCCTTTCTTTTTGGTTTCGTCTTGTTGGCCAAGTACACATCCCATGGAGTCTTCCAAGACTGTTAAGTAAATGATCAGTGGTCTTCCTTCCACTAGAGGTGATAGAATCGATGGGTTCAACAGGTATTCCTTGATACTGTCGAAGGCAGTTTGAAAATCTTCTATCCAAACGCAGTCCTGGTTCTTTTTGAGTAATTTGAAGATCGGCGCACATGTCATGGTCATAAGGAATATGAATCTGGAAATGTAGTTCAAACGTCCCATGAATCCTCTAACTTGTTTTTTAGTTTTCGGAGAAGGCATTTCTCGAATGGCCTTGACCTTGTCAGGATCAACCTCAATTCCTTTCTGGCTGACGATGAACCCTAAAAGTTTCCCCGAACGGACACCGAAGGTGCACTTGTTGGGATTCAAGAGGAGTTTGTACTTTCTCAACCGCTCGAATAGTTTTGACAGGTGGGTCACATGCTCCTCTTCTGTCTTAGATTTGGCAATCATATCATCGACATATACCTCTATTTCTTTGTGTATCATGTCATGAAACAGAGTAGTCATGGCCCTTTGATAGGTTTCCCCGGCGTTCTTTAAACCGAACGGCATTACCTTGTAACAAAAGGTACCCCATGGGGTAATGAACGAAGTTTTCTCCATGTCTTTCGGCGCCATTTTGATTTGATTATAGCCCGAGAATCCATCCATGAAGGAGAATACTTTGAATTTTGCGGTACTGTCCACCAGCATGTCAATGTGTGGTAAAGGAAAGTCGTCCTTTGGACTAGCCTTGTTTAGATCTCTGTAATCTACACACATTCTGACCTTTTCGTCCTTTTTTTGAACGGGTACGATGTTGGCTAACCATTGAGGATATTCTGACGCGGCGAGGAAACCCACGTCAATTTGTTTCTGTACTTCCTCCTTGATTTTGATGGCCATGTCCGGATGAGTTTGTCTCAACCTCTGTTTTACTGGCGGACATTCCGATCTCAACGGTAGATGATGTTCCACGATGCTGGTATCCAACCATGGCATGTCCTAATAGGACCAAGCAAATACATCGGGAAACTCTTTGAGAAGCTTTATCAAACTCTGTTTGGTAGTCGGACTGAGCAGTGCCCCAATCCTGACTTCTTTTCTCTCCTTTTCTGAACCTAAGTTGACCGTTTCCAATAGCTCTTTGTGAGGTTCAATGGACTTTTCCTCTTGTTTGAGTAGTCGGGAGATCTCTTCTGGAGTTTTGTCGCCAACTTCTTTTTCAGCCCCAAATACCGGGAACTCAAAGTTGGAAGAAGGCATTGGATCGTATGTTTTAACGAGGTTTAAAACAAGCAATCTGCATGACGTGATGATTGTTTTTTAGAAGAGATATAGAGAATGCAAGAGTGTGTGCAGTGTTTTTTCGAAAACTGCTTGTTTTTATTATTTGTATTATTTTTTAGGATTACCATTTTCTGAAAAAGCAAAAAGAGAAAACAACAATAAATGCGGAAATTACAGAACGACGTTTTTTTATTTATGATTGTCGATTCTTGAAACTACAGCCCTATAAAACAAAACCCTATCGCTTTGGGAAAAGTGAAGAGGGATATTTACAGAAAGTGAGCCCTATCAAAACATCTGTTTCACCTGGGCAGGGTGAAAGGTTAAAGATGGCAATTACTTTGACTTATGAACAATCTTCAGAACATCGACAGCAACCCATTGGCGGCGAACTCCTCGGTGAATCACAAAGTCTGGCACCTTCCTTGATTTGTCTTCAGAAATAAAGCTGATTTCTGGTGGAGCAGGATCGTTGGAATCTGTTTCCTAGGCAGAGTTGTCATAGACGAACTCTTCTGTTGTATCTTGCATAGTATTTGTGCTCTCAGGAAGATGTCCCCATCCAGTTGGCTGGATGTCTTCGAGCCTGATACGAGAGCTTTCAAGAGCGGTGTATTTGACCAAAAAGTCGAACTTTCCACTTGGTAATCCTAAGGTGTCCCACCCTTCTCTGGAACTGGAGGAGTCATCCCTTTCGATGACGTTGACCTCAGGAAAAGCATAATTAATGAATTCTAGTCCTGCAAGCTTTGCAAATTCATCGTAGTGTTGGATAGGTTCTGAATACCCTGAGTGTTGATCCCATGACATGGTGGGGACGCAGGTATTCTTTTCAATAATGCTCAGTTGATAAGCATCGTTCCACTGACTCTTTTGCCTCAAGTCTCCTGGATACGGCTTCCAGATAAGCAGGCCATCCATTGGGCCATAATAGTCATGGTCAAAGTTTTCTTTCATTAGAGTGTCCTCCTCTAATGAATTTGGTGGAGCACGACATCCTTCTGGATCACAATCTCAGTATATCATTCTGACATCTGACCTGGGTATAAATCTCGAACTCTGTGCGGGATAGCAAAATGGCGTAGGCAACTCTTCCTAAGACATATAACCGTCCTTGTTGAGATAGGATTTCCACTCTTCCTCCGCATCGGAGGAATCTCCCTTGTTGATGGTGTGCACTTCCTGATGCACTGGGTGAAGGAAACCTCCACTGTGGAAGAAATCCTGAATAGGATGAAGACTTTCATCGTTAGTAGCAGTCTGGGTACAGGTTGAAGAAAAACCAAGACCCTTCTTTGTTTTGTTATTAGTAGGAATGACAAGTTGTCCCCACCCTTTTGCATTGTTACTTTTGATCACTTCGAGAGCATCTCTGTACGAGGAAATCGAGGTTCCTTTCTCTGATTGATTCTCATTGCTCACCGACAGTGCTTGGAACTGGGTTCCAACCACCTCCTCTGGCTCTACACAAGTAGATAATGACAAGTTACTCAAGAGCAAGGCTTGTTCTCCGTAGACAGTGACGAGTTGATCGTTCTTGATGAACTTCAGTTTTTTGGTGAAGTGTCGAAGTGACTGCCCCAGGCTGGTGTATCAAAGGTCTTCCTAATAAACAGTTGTACGCTTCCCGGACGTCCAAGACTTGGAAAGTGATTAGGAAAGTGTGAGGACCGATAGTTATGGGAAGGTCGACTTCACCGATAACTGCTTTCCGAGATCCATCAAAATGCTTTGACGGTGACCTCACTGCCCCTCATCGGGGATCCTTTGAATGATAGTCCCATTAGAGTGGACTTCGGCATAACGTTGATGGCCGATCCGGTGTCTACCAATACGCTGGCTAAAGCATCGTCCTGGCAGTTGACTGTAATATTGAGAGCCAAGTTGTGGCTTTTTCCTTCCTCTGGCAGTTCTCCATCACTAAATCCCAAGTTGTTGTAGGAAGTGATGTTAGAAATGATGCTATCGAATTACCTTATTGTTACATCCTGTTCCACAAAGGCTTGCTCTAAGACTTTCTGCAGAGCTTCCCTGTGAGCTTCGAAACTGAGTAAAAGAGATAACACAGAGATCTTTGAAGGAGTTTGCAACAGTTGATCAACAATGTTGTATTCACTCTTTTGGATGAGCTTTAACATCTCATCGTTGTTCTTTGAAAAGTCGGGATCATCGGATTGACCGACTGGTGGATTGGGAACTTCTGTCTGAGGTTCCTTTTCTTTGCTGGGTTCTCCAACTCCTCGGTTGAAGATTCGAACACTCCGTGTTACTCGACTGATATCTGTAATATTCACGACGGAGGGTAATAGAACTTCTTTTCCATTCTCAATTGTTGTTGCATCGTACTTGTAAGGGATCGCCTTATCGGACTTGTACGGTACTAGTCCCGGTAGATAGATAACTACAGGAGCCTTCTGATTTCTCTGACCATTGTAAGTAATTTCAATCAGTTCCTGGTTAAGATCCTTTGATTCGTCCAGTAGAGGGATGATGACACACACATCTTTGGTCCCTTCGCGATCAGAGATTACAACGACGTCTTTGATTTGATTAGTGAAGTAGTCTGGCATCCAGTCAATGGACCCCAAAACTGAATATGGTGGAATCTCTTTGCGGTCCAACTGACCTTGGAGGGCTGTTCGCACGAGGTAACACCCTTGGTTATCTTCCGAGCAAACTCTACAGCGCTCATAATTATGTGGTGGCACCTGGCCACGTCCGCTTTGAATGCAGTGTAACCTCACTAGGTCTGTTTTTGCTGATCGAACATCCTGACTCTGATGCCTAGTTGAGTTCCCATTAATCATACTGACTTGTTGCGTGTCTTTATCTAGATAGATCGGAAGCCACCAGTGATTTAACAAGTGTTGCAAAGTTCTTTGAACGAGAGCACATCCCTGGTCACTCTCACAACATCCTTTGTAGTTCTGATAATTATACGAAGTCAGAAAATCGAGCTGAACTTGCTTAGCATGTAATTCTACCAAGCTGGTATTCATTAAGCGAATATCAAAGATTTGAATCATGTTAATCTGATAGAGATTTTTATCATGGTAGTCCCAGATCCATCCAAGATCCATCTGACGCTGGAGGGCCTCTTGTACAAAAGAGCATCCCTGATTATTTGCCGAGCAAATCAGACAGGAATTGTAATCGTGCCGTGGCAGATTATGATACTGGCTTTGCCTTGAGTGCATTGCCACCAGGTTGACATTCATCATACGGATGTCATGGTTTTGAATGATGTTGGAATTCGTATAAGTCATGTTGACCCCCCGAATTCGACGCTCTTGGATCCACCCGAGATCCAATTGTTCCTGTTGAGCTAATTGCACTACAGAATATCCTTGATTGTTCTTAAAGCTGATATCACACCGGTGATAGTTGTGAGGTGGTACATGACCATACCCACTCTGTCTGCGATGCATCTTGACTAGATTGGTCCTCAATAAGAGTACATCATGAATTTGATAGTTGTCGTTAGACTCTCCTTCTATCAAATTGACTGCAGCTTTCTCGTGTTGAGGCAACGGGTTCGTGAGAACATTCGGATTTGTATCTTTGAAAGATAAGACCCCGTTCCTAACAAGCTTTTGTACGTCGAATTTGAAACTGAGACAGTTTTCTATGTTATGCCCCGGTCTTCCTTGATGGTAAGGACAGGTCTGATCCGGTTTGAACCAAAAAGGCAGATTTTCCAGTACTGTAAGAGGAGACCTGGTTTGGACATGCCCCTTGACCAGTAAGAGCGGAAGCAGTTCTGCGTACAACATGGGTATAGGGTCGAACCCTGGTGGTCGCGTTGTACGGTTGTTGTTGTACTGAGGACGGGCCTGCTGAAGAGGCTGTTGTGTCCTTTGCTGATATTGCTGTTGATTTGGTTAGCTCTGTGCAACCTGAGGTTGATATGTTAGAACAGGCGCAGGGTTAATTGTAGGAGTTACAGCTGCTATTGGTTGGTAACGTCGCCTTTGCTTTTCGAGAGAGATATCCCCAATATCCTGCTCTTTTTTCTTAGGGAGAGCACTACCGTATCGTTTTGTACTACTTGATGATCCAACATCTTTAACTAGGCGTCCTTCTCGGATGGCTTCCTCAAGACGAACTCCCATGCCTACCATTTCGGTGAAGTCACTGGGCGCACTGGCAACCATTCGGTCGTAGTAAAATGAGCTCAAGGTTTTTAAGAAGATCTTTGTCATCTCTTTTTCTTCAAGAGATGGGCAAATCTGGCCGGCGATTTCACGCCATCTCTGAGCGTACTCCTTAAAGGTTTCTTTTTCCTTCTGCGACATGGCTCTTAGTTAATCTCTGTCCGGTGCCATGTCCAGGTTATACTTATATTGTTGAACAAAGGCAGCGCCAAGATCCCTGAAAGTAGCGATCTTAGTGCGGTTTAAACCCATGTACTATTTGAGTGCGTCACCGGTTAAACTATCCTGGAAGTAATGGATCAGTAGCTGGTGGTTCTCTGTCTGAGTTGACATCCTCCGAGCGTACATGACCAAATGGCTTTGAGGGCAAGAGTTACCCTTGTACTTTTCAAATTCGGGCACTTTGAACTTGTGAAGAACTTTCACATTTGGGACCAAACAAAGGTCTGCGGCGTCCTTTCCAAATAGATCGTGACCGCGAATGGCTTGCAGTTCCTTCTCTATTTCCAATAACTGTTCCTGGAACTCATTCATTCTGTCGAACATACTTTCGTTTCTGCCAGATGGTATCTGGGAAACCTGTCCTTCCGGGACAGTGTGCACCACGGGTGGTGGTATAGTCATTATGGCAGAGACTCTTGGTGCCTCCCGAAGTTTGTAACCTTCAGGAGTTGCTGTCATGCCCCTGGCATCTTCGCTTTCCCGAAGTTTGTAACTTTCAGGCCCAGTGGTTCCTGTAGTAGCTTCCAGGTCTTCCATGATCGGCGGGATATAGTTAAGTGGCATGCCCCAGGGACGATCTTTCGGCATTTTATACCTGGGATCAAACTTCTCCACTATGAGCGTAGATGTTATCTCTGAGATCACAGTCCATTGTTGCTGCATCTGAGCTTCTGCTAGAGATTGCATGTCACTATGAAGCCTTCTCAGATCTTCTTTCAGAGTGTCAATCTCTTCTCTCAACCGTCTGTTCTCTTCTTCGAGATCATCCATCTTTTTCTGACGATTGGCCCGAGTATTGTACGAATGAGACACTTTGACTCTAGAATCGAGACGCACACGTGAGATTCGCATGGAAGAAGAATGTGTTTATGCGAGAATGATGAATGATATGCAATGATTTTATTAATTAATAATGTTAATCAAAAGAAACTTCGACAATTTTGATTGCAAATATCAAATAGTGGGGAAACCCCGTTTTATTGAATTCAAAGATTGCGGAAATGGAAATACAGTAGATTACAAAGTGTTGTAAAAGGAAATCTCTAAACTAATGGATCCTGAGTCCTCTCTGAGGAGAGCTCAGGTGCGGGTTCTGGTGTTTTCCTTTTCTTTGACCGGGGCTCTTGAGCCGTTGTCGGGTTGTCATTCCTTTGCCAAGTGAAGGGAGCGAGCAAATTCCTTTGGTCATCCTAATTTTCTACAGCATGTTGCTCTAAAATCTCGATCAGAGCATCCTTATCTTTCAATAGCTGTTGTATTTTCTTACACTCCACATTGAGAATGCGGTACTTGTTCCTCCAAGACCTCCTCTCTTGTTGAACTTTGGTGAGAGTCACTTGAAGTTTTCCATATCAGACATGAAATAAAGGACATGGTCCCTTAATGGAAGCACTTCCTAACGAGGGTAAGGCATCCTCAGCTTGAGAGCTCTAGTTTGTACCCAGTGGAGATAAGGCTCCACCGAGACACAGTCCGGTTTTCCTAGAGACTCTCTTCGTTTCCTATGAACATGTTTCCAAGCATGCACTATTTCTGTCTTTAGTGCCCTATCATTTTCCCCTTCCTTGAAGAAAAGACCTTCCAGATGCGCATTCCGCGGGACATGCCTCATTGGGTATCCGAATTGACGACGAACGAGAATTGGATAATAGTTGATTCCTCCCTTAGTTCCTATAAGGGGTACATTTGGGAAATTTCCACAATGGTCAATGATTCTGATACCGTCATAGATTCGATTATACCAATCGATGTCAGAGTTGGTAAGAGCCATGATTCTTCGCTGAAGATGCTGGAAATCTACCTGAGTGAATCGCACACTCAAAGATACAACAGAGTCGCCACCGAACTTTATTTAGTCCCAAAGGACAGGGAAAATATCGATAAAACCCAGGGGAAGAGAAATGGGAACGGGGGGTCGGTTATGCGAAAGGAAGGTATTAGCACCTAACGCATCCGTCGTACTCGACGGGAACCATTTCGCTTGCTTCTAGGCTTGGATGGGTTATCTATCTAAAGGCTTCTGGCTAAAGAAAGAAGAGAGAGAGAAAAGGGGAAAGAGAAAAGAAAGAAAGAAAGTGAGGAAAGTGCTCGCGGAGGAACGAAGTCCTCGTGCCTACGTACCCTCATAGTGCAATGAGGAAGTCAGAGCGCCGTAGTTCTTGAGGAACCAGGGGACAGAAAAGAGAAGGAAGAAAAGGAGAAGGAATGGAGGGTTGAAGTGTGCTCGCCAAGATATTACGTCTCGTGCCTACGTATCATACATCCAAAAGAATGCAGAATCAGAGCTTCTGTAGTTCGTGGAACCGAACGGTAAAGGAAAACAAGAGAGAAACAAAGAAGCGAATGAAGTGGTGTCAAAACCAAGAACAGGAATGGAGGAGAAAACTCTACTGGGGAAGATTGCACAGTAAGAGCGTTTGCACAAAAGAATAGGGAAAGAGTGGTGTCAAAACCAAGAATGAAAGAAACTCCGCTGTGGATAATAAAAAGAATTGGTATCGAGACCAAGAACACAGGGAATAAGTAGCAATCCACTGGGGATCCGAATAAAGGAATGGTGTCATAACCAAAGGAAGAAGGAGATTCGGTATATTAACTGGCCGGCAGTGGTTAACCGAAGAAAGAAAGTAGACCCTGGCGGGGAAAAGAAGCTGGTGTCAACAGACGGAATGTGATAAACCAAGAGAGTGCTGAACCGAGAGAAGGTGTTTGACTCTGAGGGGAATAGAGGAGCATTGGTTTTAACAGAGAAGACTGTGATCAACCAAAGAACACGGGTGTAAGACCGAGCGAAGGTCGTGACCCAAAGGCGTTCGGTAAACGGACTGAACAAACAGTACTCAACCGAAGAAAGGGTATTTGAACCAAAGAAAAGTTACCAACACAAGGGTGGCAGTATTCGAACCAAGAAGAGGTTGCCAACTGCAGGGGATTCAGTGTTTACAGACGGACTGTGATTAACCGAAGAGAAAAGCGAGTGATTAACCAAGAGAAGGTGATTAACTCGAAAAAGGGTTCAGTATTTTAACAGACGGACTGTGGTTAACTGAAGAAAGATTGCAAACATTGGTGTTTTAACTGACAGGCAGTGGTTAACCAATCAAAGGGAGAGGAACCAAAGGAAAGGTTTTGAACTCCTGAGGAGGAATGGTCGTGACAGGAAAACTGTGTTAGACCAAAGAAAGAGAAAAGAAACTCTTCAGAGGAATCGATAAGTATTGATTACAAGGAGAAAATAGGGTGTTGAAACGAAGAAAGCTTGCTAACCCAATGAACAAATGATCATAACCAAAAAGAATGGTGATAGATCAAGAGAGAGATTGAAAAGGATAGGAGTGATCGAGGATCAAAATAGATTGCAAAGAGCAAAGAGTGATCAAGGATCGAATCGACTGGGGAAAAGAGAATGCGCTACCGCCTGGAGTTAGAGATGACTAAGCCAAGCACAGGGTCATTCGTCCCCTACCTGAAATAGTCAGAATGAGAGTAGGAATTCTCCCTTCTAATTCCTTCTCTAACACCCAAGATGTAATACGGAAATTGAACCGGACGGCTCAACAGCTCCAAGTTGTACAGTGCTCCCGTGTAGAGAAACGGACAGCGTAACAGCGTCAATTTGCACAGTGATCCAATGCAAGGTATGGCGCGAACTCCAACTCTACAGGGGAAATGAGAGAAAAAGTTCTAAAGGAGGCCTAAAGAAAGGGAGAAGGGAAGATCGATTAATCGAAACAAAGTCTCGATCAATTAATCAAAGGGATAAACATGCTAACAACTTTTCATATAGAATGCAAAGTCATTAAAGCAAAGAGGAGTGAATTATTGATTATACAAGATTAAGCTTATTCATGGAAAATAAACTTAATGCAAACTGAAATTGAAATGTGCCAAACAGTGCCAAACGATCATCAAAATGTCACACAAAGTCATGTACCATGAGGACAAAAAATAATGCAAGAGTTGCTATGTACATACAATGCTAAAACATGTAACAAATGAATAATCGAAAATGTGCATCGAAAACTCGTAAACATGGTGCAATCAGAAGTGAGATGACACTTAGAACATCCATAAAATCAAGCATAGTGATCAATGTAAATTAAAATGCAGAAAGCATGGCAAACACACATGAAAATGCAAGAAATTAGCCATTCTGTCCATTGTTAATCGGTTAACCCAGGGCGTTAACCGATTAACAGTGCGCGAACCTGCGTTTTTAGAGGAAAAATGAACTGGTTAACCGGTTAACCCATATGGTTAACCGATTAACACTGTGACAGTGGCAAAAATAACAGAAAAAACAGCTTTCCAAAAGTAGTTTTCAACACATAATCACTTATACAAGCTACCACATGCTAGGAATTGAAATGGTGCACGAAAATTGAGATTGAAAACAGCAAATACACAGAGCTAGAATCAACTAATATAATTGAATCATGGATCAAAAACATGCAAAACCAAATCACACACAACATTTATCGACTACATGGCGAGCAATGCGAAAATGTGCGAAACGGTAAAATTAGTTAGATCTACCAACCTACAAGCCGGAGATTTGGCTTGGTGAATGTTGCCAAGGATGCTTGATGCAGAAAATCACAGAAAACCAGAGGAATCTTCCACTTGGAGACGAACCGTATCAAAACCGAGCAAAATGCGATAAACTCCAAAATGCGAATTCGAACCGTTGGAAGTTGCAGCAACTACTCAAGATCAATCCAAAAGCTGAGATAACTCCAGAAATCCAAGAGTAATAGCAAGAATGATGAAGGTTTAGCTCAAGAAATAATCACTTTTGATGTAAAAGTGATTATCCTTCAAAGTAGAAATGAGCTTTGGTGAGGTTTGATGGAGAAGAATTGAGATGAAGATGAAGAATGAGTAGAGAAATCAGAGAGAAATGTGAGAGAAATGTGGGAGAATTGAGAGTGAAATGGAGCAAATGGTTGAGGGTCCTTGAAAATGAGTGAAGGCTTTGTTTAAATAGAGTTTAGGTTTGGAGTGTGAGAGCTTAGGAGTGAGGTTCGGGATGAGGTTTGGGTTTGGAGCTAGGGTCGGAGTTAGTTAGACTCAACTCACCGAGTCAAATTGGTTAACTCGGTTAGTTAGAACCAACTCGGTAACAATCCCAATGTGAATTTCCCAATCCAAAGGTGACAAGCTTGCAAAACAAGGAATATGGTGTATTCAATTTTAGAATGATGCGTGGGATAAATACAAGGGAAATGTATTGAATGATCTTGAACCATCTAGAATGTTCCACACAAAGCTAGAATAGAATAGACCAAAAGAGAATGGAGAGAGTTGCTGAAACGTGATGGAAATGTTGAATTTTTCTGATATAACAGGTGTTAACCGATTAACCCATATGGTTAACCGATTAACAGCTGTTAGAAGCTAAATCTGGCGCTGAAAAGGGGGTGTTAACCGGTTAACCCATATGGTTAACCGATTAACCAGTCAAAAACTTGCCCAATCTTGCTTGAAAAGGATGTTATGGTCTCGACTTCGATCTTCCACCCCTTGTATTGATGAATAGGCATAGAAACCTTTATTTTGAGCTTGTTTGGATGATGGGGATGACCTAATGAGTACATGATTAATCGGGCTCGAAAAAATCTGAAGATCCTGCAACAAGGAACACACGAAGAAAAGTGCGAATGCGTATGCCGACGATGCGAATGCAAATTCTTATGCAAAAGGCAAGAGAGGGAGGTCAAATTTCGGGTTACGACAGCTGCCCCTATTTAATCCACTTGGACCTGAATGTACGAATTGTGCTAGCTTTTCGATGATTCGAGGTAAAAGGGGATTAAATAAAAGAGTAGCTCGAGAATTTGGCCGACGGCGACAAACAGAGCGATGCAAGGTAGAATAGATAAGGGCAAAGCTAGCTGAAAATCTGCTAGGAGATAAGTCAGTCAAAACAAGAGGGAGTATGATCAATGCATATGCTATGTATGCGTTTCTACATGATGCTTGATATCATGCAATGCAAAGGCTCAAGATGAGGCACAACAACGCGGTTAAGTAGAAATCGTAGCAAAACGACTTCGACACCCTCGGTCGGGAATATGACCCGCATATAAAGACAATCCCTGCTGGAGAGGATAGTTTCACAAAGGATGATGATTTCGCCGGGGAAAGAAACTAAGAAAATCTCATATTTCCCAATCACCATGACTGTTTCCGTTGGGGATGAAAGAACCAAGTCAATCCTTCCTACCAAGACTGGCGCTGCGTGGGGAAAAGAAGTTCCCGAATTATGCTGACTCAGCTGAGGAGAAACCACTGCTGCTAGTGACAAATAGCTTCCAATCATTTAGAGAAGATGCACAACCCTTGCTGGGGGAAAGCGAACAATGATGTCTTTGCTGAGAGAACACCTCGGCAACCTGCTGGGCAGAATGATGACCCTGCTGAGAAACTGCTGAGGAGACAAAAACTTCTTCACTGAATCAGAACATTTCCGGCCGAGCGTTAGGCTTACCAATGGATATTATTGGTCATCCTGCAGGAATTACCAGTAACACATGCAATGCATATTGTTTTCTCGATTAATTTAGCTTTTCATTGTTCTCAACGTTTTTTAGTATTATGTGATCACAAATAATTGTTTAGTTTGCAAACAAAATACTGGAATGAAAATGAATTGAGATAACAAAGAATGCATTTTATTGAATATGAAATTGTTGTACATAAGGTGTGTACAAGGATGCAAAATCCTTGATGAGGAAGTTTGCAATAAAAATTGAAAAACAAATGTAAATGGCAAAGGAAATCATGCTTTGCATTGATTACAACATTGGCCACCATCCACTGTAAGTCTAGGTTCCAACGCCTTGCTTCAGTTGATGATGATTGGACTGCTCTGTTACCGTCTGAGGTCTAGCCATGAAGAAGAGAGGCTTAAGTGTTCACAGTCAATGCCTTTATCCCTAATTTTTGCCTGGACATGTTTTCACACATTTTTTTCCGTCCACCGGGATGCCCATTTTTGCCTAAGTCGCCCTTTCGGGTTTTCAACTTAGCGGGCTATTATTGTTTTTTTCATTGTCCCTAACTTTTGCATGGACATTTCTTTTTTTGGTCCATCGGGACGCCCATTTTTGCCTAGATTGTCCTTGTGGATGTCAATCTAGCGGACTTTTATCCATTTTTTTCAGGTATAATATTTTTTTACTGTATCAGAGTTCACGGGCGATGGCAACTCCTCCCCATCCATTGTGGTGAGGATCAGGGCTCCGCTTGAGAAGGCCTTCTTGACAACAAAGGGTCCTTCGTAGTTGGGAGTCCACTTGCCTCGTGGATCCGAGTGAACAGGTGAGTATCTCTTGAGCACGAGTTCGCCTTCACATAACGTTCGAGGAAGAACTTTCTTGTCAAAAGCTCGCTTGAGGCGTCTCTGATACAATTGACCATGACAAACGGCTGCAAGGCGCTTCTCTTCGATGAGATTCAGCTGGTCGTATTTGGATTGAACCCATTCGGCTTCATCAAGACCTGCTTCCATGATGACTCTGAGCGAAGGAATTTCGACTTTGATGGAAGAACAGCCTTCATACCATACACAAGTGAATACGGAGTTGCCCCAGTAGAAGTACGAACTGAAGTTCTGTAGCCATGTAATGCAAAGGGAAGCATCTCATGCCAATCCTTGTAGGTCTTGACCATTTTCTGGACAATCCTCTTGATGTTTTTGTTTGCTGCTTCAACGGCACCATTCATCTTGGGCCGATATGGTGAAGAGTTGTGGTGCTCGATCTTAAATTCTTGACACAACTCCTTCATCATGTTGTTATTCAGGTTGCTTGCATTATCCATGATAATGCTGCTAGGAATGCCATAGCGACATATTATCTCTTTCTTGATGAATCTGGCAACCACTTGTCGTGTAACGTTTGTGTAGGAAGCAGCTTCAACCCACTTGGTGAAGTAGTCGATAGCAACTAGAATGAAACGATGACCGTTGGAAGCCTTCAGCTCGATCATTCCAATCATATCTATACCCCATATGGAGAATGGCCAAGGTGAAGTCAAAACATTCAATGGAGTTGGAGGCACATGGATCTTGTCTCCGTAGATTTGGCATTTGTGACATCTTTTGGCAAAGTTGTAACAATCTACCTCCATTGTCGTCCAGTAATATCCAGCCCGAAGGATCTTCTTAGCCGTAGCAGGACCTTTAGCATGTACACCCTCGCAGCCCTCATGTATGGACCTTATGATCGTGTTTGCTTCGTGTCTATCCATGCATCTGAGCAACACGGAATCATAATTCCTCTTGTACAATATCCCACCACTTAAGAAGAATTTAGCGCAAAGCCGCCTAAGAGCCTTCTTGTCAGTGATAGTGATACCCTCGGGATATTCCTGTTTTTCCAGATATCTTTTGATGTCGTAGAACCAAGGCTTGTCGTCAGACTCATCCTCGATTGCTAAACAGTGTGCTGGTTCGTTCAAGTGGTCAATGCGGATATGAGGAGCTTCATTCTTCCACTTGACCTTGAACATGGATGCTAGTGTGGCAAGAGCATTAGCTAGTTGATTTTCCTCTCTGGGAACATGATGAAAAGTGACCTCATCAAAGTAAGGAATCAACTTCGCTATATGTTGTTGGTACGCAACCAGCTTGGAATCCCGAGTCACAAAATTCCCTCTGACTTGACCGATGACCAAGGCAGAATCTCCATAGACCTCAAGAATCTTGATTCTCATGTCAATTACCGCTTCAATACCGTAGATACATGCTTCGTATTCAGCCATATTATTGGGGCATGCAAAGCATAATCTGGCAGTGAAGGGAAGGTGAAAACCCGTTGGAGAGATGAGGATAGCGCCAATTCCACGACCTTTAGCATTAGAGGCACCGTCGAACACGAGCGTCCATCGCGCCCCTGGTTCGGGTCCTATATCAGGGTCTGGAGTCTCATAATCTCTGATAAACAGAACATCCTCATCGGGAAAGTCAAACTTCATCTGTTGATAACCCTCTACAGGTTGATGAGCAAGGTAATCAGACAAGACGATCCCTTTTATTGCTTTCTGGGTAACATGTTGGATATCATACTCAGTTAACAGCATTTGCCACCGAGCAATCCTTCTAGAGACAGTAGGCTTTTCAAATATGTACTTTATTGGATCCATTTTGGATATCAACAAAGTAGTATGGCAAATCATGTATTGTCGTAGGCGTCGAGCGGCCCAGACCAGAGCACAACAAGTTTTCTCCAAGAGTGAGTATATGGCCTCAAAACTAGTGAACTTCTTGCTCAGATAGTATATTGCATGTTCTTTCCTGCCAGTGTCGTCATGTTGACCCAATACACATCCCATTGATTCATCGAGAACGGTGAGATACATGATTAAAGGCCTACCAGGAACCGGCGGTGCTAAGATCGGTGGCTCTTGCAAGTATTATTTTATTTTGTCAAATGCTTCCTGACAATCATTATTCCATTCAACCGATTGATTTTTCCTTAGTAATTTGAACATTGGTTCACAGGTAGCCGTCAGATGAGAAATGAATCTTGAAATGTAATTGAGTCTGCCCAGAAAGCCACAGACTTATTTTTCTGTTTTGGGAGGCGGCATGTTCTGAATTGCCCGAACCTTATCAGGATCAACTTCAATGCCCTTCTGACTTACAATAAAGCCCAATAGTTTGCCAGATCGAACTCCGAAGGTGCACTTCACAGGATTCAACCGCAATCTAAACTTCCGGAGTCTGTCAAATAGTTTCTTCAGATGAACCAAGTGATCATCCTCAGTTTTGGATTTGGCAATCATATCGTCGACGTAAACCTCAATCTCTTTATGAATCATATCGTGAAAGAGGGTTGTCATGGCACGTTGGTATGTTGCCCCTGCATTCTTTAGACCAAATGGCATGACTTTGTAGCAATATTTACCCCATGGCGTGATGAAAGTAGTCTTTTTCATATCAGCTGGGGACATCTTAATCTGATTATATCCTGAAAAACCATCCATGAAGGAAAAGACAGAGAATTACGCAGTGTTGTCTACCAAGACGTCAATATGAGGCAAAGGAAAATCATCCTTCCGGCTTGCCTTGTTGAGATCTCGATAGTCCACACACATTATGACTTTGCCATCCTTCTTGGGAACTAGGACGATGTTGGCAATCCATTCAGGATATTCAGAAGTGGCTAGGAACCCAGCGTCAAGCTGCTTTTTTACCTCTTCTCTGATTTTGAGTGCCATGTCAGGTCTAGTCCTTCTGAGTTTCTGCTTGACAGGAGAACATCCGGGCTTGAGTGGCAAGTGATGTTCAACGATGTTGGTATCCAACCCAGGCATACCTTGATAGGACCAGGCGAAGATATCAACATACTCTTTCAATAACTTGACCAACTCGGAGTGTACATGCTTAGCGAGGGATGCTTCAACCTTGACTTCTCTTCTGACCTCATAAGTTCCAAGATTGACAACTTCCACTGGCTCTTTGTGCGGCTAAATCTCTCTACGCTCGTTCTCGAGGAGCCTTGCCAGTTCAGCTGGTAATTCACAATCTTCCTTACCATCTTCTTCGGCTTGGTTAATTGGAATTCCAAATTACAAAGGATGTTTGCCATGTTGTTATCAATGCTTTTATTAGTTCTGCATGTTTATGAATATGTTTAGAATGAGCTATTTTAAAGGTGAAAAAGAAAAGAAACTTTTGCCGTTTATTTTGTGAAAAAGTAAAACAAAGAAAGAAAATAGAGCATGATTTTGAATGCAAAAAAACTCATTTATTGATCACATAATATTGCAAAAGCGCGAGGCCCTTTACAAGCTATCCACTCGTCTCGGGCGATGAGGAGGGAATGAGAAAGCAAAATGCATTACATGTTACACGGGAAAACCACAAGAATCACAGTAGATGTCTAATTGTTGAGCTTGAAATCCGGCGGACACTTGCGCACAAAGCTTGAAATCCGATTGCTAGGCCCAGCATCATCAGCAGCTGCCACGATGTCACCTTGTTGGAAACCCGCACTGCGAAACTTGATAAAGTTGTATTGCTTCGGATTAAAGAAACCAGATTGCCGACCAGGACGATAACCCACTCCAAAACGATTACGCTTCTCAACCACATCAATCACGTGCCCCCAGCCAGGCAAGGCACCGCCATTGATGGTCTCTTTAGCGCTCTTTGCAGATGCTAAAGTCAATTGTGGTGATCTACTTTGACTAGTTGAAGCAGAGCTGACATCTTCGAACTCGAGACATTGCAATGGCACCTCAGCTATGCCTTCTTTGGTCTCGAGATATCAAAAGGATGATAGCTCGCTTACAATCAAATCCTCTTCACCACAGACAATGACAAGCTGATCATCAAACACGAATTTCAACTTCTGGTGTAAAGTGGAGGTAACTGCCCCTGCCTCGTGGATCCATGGACGACCCAAAAGGAAACTATACGCAAGATTGATATCCATCACTTGGAAAGTAATGGTAAACAGATGCGGCCCAATGTTGATGGGTAAGTCTACTTCTCCAATGACCTGTCTTCGAGAACTGTCAAAGGCTCTGACAACTAAGGCACTTGGTCTCATATCGATTCCTTCCACTGGTAATTGACTTAATGTGCCCTTAGGCATCACATTGAGAGAAGAACCAGTATCCACTAAAACACGAGATAGCAGAATGTTTGTGCAGGTTACAGATATGTGCAGCGCTTTATTGTGGGCAGTTCCTTCAGGAGGTAACTCTGATTCATTGAAACCCAAATACCGACTTGCAGTTATATTCGCCACAACATCATCGAATTCGACGACGGATATATCTTGCATGACATGGGCACTGTTCAATACTTTCAACAAAGTTAATCTGTGCGCAGGCGAACTCATGAGTAAGGATAAAATTGAGATCCTCGAGGGAGTCTGACCCAGCTGATCCACAATCTTAAAGTCACTCTTCTTGATCAGTTTAAGGAATTCTTGATCATCAAGGGTCTCCTTATTCTTTGAAACATCCTCAGATGGGACAGTTGGTATTGGAATGGTAGTAGATGATGCCCCTTGTTGAACAACAGGAACCACAGTCGGAACTTGAACAGGCTTTGTAGTGACCTTTGGAGCAAACACTCGTCCACTACGAGTCATACCTCCACCAGCGGTGACATTCACGATCTCTGATTCGGCGAACCTTATCTCTTGACCTCCAGAAAAGACAGAAGACCCATACTTCCACGGTACCTCCTTAGAATTCTGATATGGAAACGGCTTCGGCGGATAAACCACAATAGGTTGCACCTTCTTCTGTTTAGGGGATTCCACAGGAACCTTCCTATAGACGATGGTGAACGGCTCAATAGCGGTAACTTCCTCAATAGGTTTAGATCTGGCAAATTACACTTTGCCACGGTTCATCAGAATCTGGACACAACCCTTCAGCCTTCGATACTGGTTGGGATTATCGTCACAAATCTGACACTTACCATGCAAACCTTTCAACAGCCCATGTTCCTTCAATTTCTTGAAAACCACAGCCATCGGGGTCTTTACTTCGTCAACGTCCATGATCAATTCAACCCTTGAGCTATCCTCAATCATGTTAACTGTAGGTCCACCGTGATCCAGCAACGGGTTACTCTGGATATTAGGTCATTCCTCAGCAAAAGTCAGAACCTTCTTATCAATGAGTTCCTGAACTTTGGTTTTGAAAACAAAGCAATCCTCCGTTGCATGTCCTATGTATCCAGCATGGTAGGCACAAGATGCATTTGGATTATGCTTTGGACCAAATGGAGAAATTGCAGGTGCTATCTGTTTGGGGACAATTGCCCCTTGGTGAACCAAGTAAGGAAACAATTTGGTGTACGATACCAGAATCTTGTCAAAATTCGGGCGCTTACGATTTCCTTGATTGTTGTTGTTCTGACGGTTTTGATTCTGTTGGTTCTTATTCTGTTGATTCTGTTGCTGATTCTGAGCATTCTAAACTGGTTGTTGTGGATGATACTGATATGGAGGCTGTTGATACTGTGCAGCAGCAATGTATGGATATGGATAGTACGGCAAGGGAGCCATAGGAGCTGGATACTGAGGAGAAACTTGAGCTGTAACAGCATTGGCTTCATCCTCCTTTTTCTTGGAATGACTGTTATGAGATTTCTGAGTGGCCGGCTGCTGGGTAGCAGCTCCAGGAATCTTTCCAGTCTTCAAACCATTCTCAATCCGTTCACCGATCGTCACAACATCAGCGAAGTTTGATGAAGAACTACCCACCATTTTCTCATAGTAAGAGCCTTGCAAAGTACCCATAAAGATGTCAACCAACTCGTTATCAGAGAGAGCAGGTCGCACACGAGATGCCATCTCACGCCATCTTTATGCATACTCCTTGAATGTTTCAGTTGAACGCTGGGACTGATTCTGCAATTGCAATCTAGTGGGCGCCAGATCAAGATTGTACTTGTATTATCTCACGAATGCTTCAGATAGGTCCCTCCAAGTACCAATCCAAGGAGGCACCGGATAAACTATCTTGAAAACAATGAACAAGCAGTTCATCATTGTCAATATGGGATGCCATCTTCCTGCAGTACATAGTGATGTGACTACGCGGGCAGCTCAAACCTTTGTACTTTGGCAAATCAGGTATCTTGAATTTCTGCGGCAACACAACATTCGGAACCAAACACAAATGTTTGGCATCCAGGCCAAAAGTGGAAAACCCTTCAATAGCTCTGATACGGTCTTCTAACAACTTGTAGTTAACCGATCTGTTCTGATTAGTAGGCCTGACAAGAATCTGAGGATTGGGCAGCTGAGAAGTGGCAAGAGCATTCACTTGCGGAGTAGCAAACTGAGAAGGATAAACTAAACCAGGATTAACCATCTGACCAGTATTCTAACCCATCGGAACCCCATACGGATAACTCGGAGGAGGGACCCCAGCAGCTGAGGAAGATGCCCCAGGATAGAACACCCCAGGATGAACATTCGGAACAACAGTCTGAGCAACTTGAAACGGAACCGGAACATGAATAGGAGGACCCCTATACACATGCTCTTCGTCATCAGAATTTTTAGTATCAACCAATCCGACAGTTTGATGATTTTGAGCCTGAAGATTCTCAGGATCATCATTCACCACTGGAGGCGGGACTGGAGTAGGCATGACCCATGGATAAGCAATAGCATTCCCATTAGGCATGGGTGCAACAAAAGGCTAATATGGCATGCAGAAACTACCATTATTTGCAATCTGAGGAGTGTAATTTGGAGGCATGCCCCAAGGGAAACCAGCGGGCATCTGATTCAAACTAGGCTAAACAACTGGCTGATTAACAGGTTCAACTGGCACATCAACTCTAGCAGGAGAAGGAACAACAACAGCAGGAGTAACTGTAACAACAGGAGAAACAGTCACAACAGGAGTAACAACAGTTGCATTAGTAGTGGTCGCAACAACAGTGGCAGCAGCAGCAGTATCCCTCTGAGCACGAAGGAGCTCCATAATGACATCCATGTTCGTCTGAAACTGATCCATCCGACCTTGGAACTGTGCCAGAGTTTCCTTGTACGCAGCGCTCTCAGCTTCAAAATCAACCATGATTCTGGATTTGTTTGAGCGAGTAAAATACCGATGTCGTGTCATCGTCTTGCTACAAGGAATGTGAACAAGGATGAGCCACGGTTTCGGATGAAGGGACGTGCATATGTGTGCAGATGAATGTATGACATGCATGCAAAAATAAAGTTTTAAATTCCAGGAATTCTTAAACTTATCTTTGTTGACAATAATCATAAAGCATACAAGTAAAGGCATAAAAGATAGAGTGAACAAGCATCTTCATTCATTAATTCAATAGAGGAAAAAAGTACACGCCAAATACAAGTCAAATATCTGCCTTTTGGGCTACAACAAAATCCGCACGGATCCTATCAAATACCACCCTACACACAGATACGAAATGAAAAACCGCCCAAGGAAGTCGGTGTGGTAATGCATCAGCATATGCATCCCTCAACAACCCTGGTAGGTCCTCCAATGCATGCTCATCAAATCTGGCCAGACGACCATGCCTCTCACTCCAGTACTTCGCATCCTTCATGAGGTTGCACAGCAAAGAATGATTAGGTCCCTGAAGCATATCCTGAAGAAATGCCTCTTTCTGATCCAGGAGGTTCTGTAGATGACGACTTTGATGCTCCCAATGAGTACTCTCTGTGTTGAGCTGGCTAATCTGCTCTTGGCTCTGATGTGCTTGATCTTGCAGCTTCTGAATCTCAACGAAGACTTCGTCGAGCTTATCTTGACATTGGGAAAAGTATTTTGCTAACTGATTAGCACGGTCTTGCTCACTTTGCCACTTCGTCTTGAACTCGGATAACTTCCCTCGAAGTTCTTCAAGTTTCTTTTTGTAGCTCAGCTCCTCTTTGTAGGCCTGATAATGAGCATCGGCGAGTTGTCTCTTCTTTGAAGCGAGTCCCTCATAGGTGCTTTTCAAAGCATCACCCACCTTCCTACGCGGGTTCTGTTCCACCTCCACTTCTTTGAGCATACGCTCGCGCTTCTGACGGAGCTCAATCTGTAGGCTATCCTTCTCGGAAGTGACTCTATCAAGGTTGAGACGAAGATCAGCATTCTCCTTCTTCAACTTCTCAACAATCATCTTGAGTTGATCGACCTCAGATGGAGGAACAATGGCAAGTTCAGGAAGCTTGGCATTCATGGAAGGCTCGGGAGAGAATGGCAATAAGATCTCTTTGACACGCTCTTTGACCCAAAGTGTGTAAGCTTCCTTGGCTACACAATTCTTCTTACCCAAATCGGCTCTTCCTCCGAGATGAATCTGAGTCCAAGCGGCGCTAAACCTCTTCGGCAAACCGATGTCATCAACCCCTTCATGAAAGATGAACTCTTCCACTACCTCAGGATCAGGTTTGTCAACCATATGGTATCCCAACTGTCGGAAAGCCATTCTCGGATTGTAGTTAATTCCACCCTTTGTACCCAAGAGAGGCAAATTGGAGAATTTGCCACAATGAAGAATGATCAGAATATCGTCGTAGACTCGACAATACCAAGAAATATCGTCAGCAGTAAGAGACATGATTCGTTGAGACCACTTAAGATTATCCTTATTCTCAACAAAGGGACCCTTCTGTGGAAGGTGAGACATGAACCATCGGTACAATAGAGGAGCACAACAGACAATGGTACCCTTCTTCTTTTCATTCCTGGAATGAATAGAATGGTAGGTATCAGCAAGAAGTGTCGGAACAGGGTTCTTAGACAAGAAGATACTGATGGCAGCCTGATCTACAAAATCCTCCATGTTCAGAAACAGGACAATCCCATATATCAGCAAAGCAAGAACGGCGCTGAAAGCCTTCCAATTTCCATCCTTAGCAAAAGTAGTGGCCCTGTCAACCAAGAACTTCGAAGCAAACCCTCGAATGCCTTTCCCTTTGGTCTTGAGATTATCCTCCACATCTTTCTTACTAATGCCAATCGCATCAGCAATAAGATGGAACTTCAGACAACTGCTAGTGTAAACATAAGGAACCTTCTTCTTGATCCCAATCTCCAGAATATGAGCATACTCCTCAAGTGTAGGTGCTAGCTGATAATCCTGAAATGTGAAGCACCTATAGGGCGGGTCGTAGAACTGAACCAGAGTATGAATGGCAGTGATGTTGACTTCAGGGTTGAGGATGGTCTGCAGATTACCATAAGCATCTATGAAAACCCCTCTGTGATCTCCAACCAACGAAGATGCCAACCTCTCAAAATACCCAGCTTAGGCTCCACAAACTTGTAGCTGACGATGCCGCGACAACCAGTACTTATCTCTATGATAATGTCAACAAAAGATAGGCCTTCGAATACCTAGAAATACACATGCAAAAAATTAATGTACATGATGAAATGATATGCAACACAGTGACAAGCAATCAGCACAGCCCGAACAATCAAGCCTGAATAATCCGGATATCTGCACATAATCTGTGTCAGTGCAACATAATCTGATGTGTCGGTGAAGAAACCTGGTGCGTGTGAGAACAAGGGTATGAGGTGGCTTGTTTTCCTGCAAAAACCCATCCCCCTCACAGGTGTGATCTAGACACAACAAGGTGGTCCCTAGAAAAGGTCGCCCAAACCATAGGACTCAGAATGAAAATCCCCGCCGTAGAGAATTCTCACAGGACGGAAGTATTCTCAAGCGAATCACGATCTGGGATGGGGCTCTCGTGAGAACCCAACGCGCAAAACGCAGGCCTCACGGCTATCCACATTCTAGCCTATGTGTATACTAGGCCCGGTGTTAGGACCTTTCTCTCCAATAATTTCTACCCATCCCAACAACAGCAGAAAATAGCAGATATCCAGAATATGTAGCATATGAATATTCAAAGGAGTAAAGAGATGCGATAAATAAACATAAAGCTAAAGCAAGTAAATAAAGCAAGTAAAGCGCTAAAGATAAACACCCAAGCAAGTAAGAAAAGAAAACAAAACTAGGGGAGACCCCTCAAGGGATGGACCAGCAGTAGGTCAAACAGATCCCCAACAGAGTCGCCAGCTGAAGATGCTGGAAATCTACCTGAGTGAATCGCACACTCAAAGATACAACAGAGTCGCCACCGAACTTTATTTAGTCCCAAAGGACAGGGAAAATATCGATAAAACCCAGGGGAAGAGAAACGGGAACGGGGGGTCGGTTATGCGAAAGGAAGGTATTATCACCTAACGCATCCGTCGTACTCGACGGGAACCATTTCGCTTGCTTCTAGGCTTGGATGGGTTATCTATCTAAAGGCTTCTAGCTAAAGAAAGGAGAGAGAGAGAGAGAGAGAAAAAGGGAAAGAGAAAATAAAGAAAGAAAGTGAGGAAAGTGCTCGCGGAGGAATGAAGTCCTCGTGCCTATGTACCCTCATAGTGCAATGAGGAAGTCAGAGCGCCGTAGTTCTTGAGGAACCAGGGGACAGAAAAGAGAAGGAAGAAAAGGAGAAGGAATGGAGGGTGGAAGTGTGCTCGCCAAGACATTACGTCTCGTGCCTACGTATCATACATCCAAAAGAATGCAGAATCAGAGCTTCCGTAGTTCATGGAACCGAACGGTAAAGGAAAACAAGAGAGAAACAAAGAAGCGAAAGAAGTGGTGTCAAAACCAAGAACAGGAATGAAGGAGAAAACTCTACTGGGGAAGATTCCACAGTAAGAGCATTTGCACAAAAGAATAGGGAAAGAGTGGTGTCAAAACCAAGAATGAAAGAAACTCCGCTGGGGATAATAAAAAGAATTGGTATCGAGACCAAGAACACAGGGAATAAGGAGCAATCAACTGGGGATCCGAATAAAGGAATGGTGTCATAACCAAAGGAAGAAGGAGATTCGGTATATTAACTGGCCGGCAGTGGTTAACCGAAGAAAGAAAGTAGACCCTGGCGGGGAAAAGAAGCTGGTGTCAACAGACGGACTGTGATAAACCAAGAAAGAGAGTGCTGAACCGAGAGAAGGTGTTTGACTCTGAGGGGAATAGAGGAGCATTGGTTTTAACAGAGAAGACTGTGATCAACCAAAGAACACGGGTGTAAGACCGAGCGAAGGTCGTGACCCAAAGGCGTTCGGTAAACGGACTGAACAAACAGTACTCAACCGAAGAAAGGGTATTTGAACCAAAGAAAAGTTACTAACACAAGGGTGCCAGTATTCAAACCAAGAAGAGGTTGCCAACTATGGAGGATTCGGTGTTTACAGACGAACTGTGATTAACCGAAGAGAAAAGCGAGTGATTAACCTAGAAAAGGTGATTAACTCGAAGAGAAAAGCGAGTGATTAACCAAGAAAAGGTGATTAACTCGAAAAAGGGTTCAGTATTTTAACAGACGGACTGTGGTTAACTGAAGAAAGATTGCAAACATTGGTGTTTTAACTGACAGGCAGTGGTTAACCAATCAAAGGGAGAGGAACCAAAGGAAAGGTTTTGAACTCCTGGGGAGGAATGGTCGTGACAGGAAAACTATGTTAGACCAAAGAAAGAGAAAAGAAACTCTTCAGAGGAATCGATAAGTATTGATTACAAGGAGAAAATAGGGTGTTGAAACGAAGAAAGCTTGCTAACCCAATGAACAAAGGATCATAACCAAAAAGAATGGTGATAGATCAAGAGAGAGATTGAAAAGGATAGGAGTGATCGAGGATCAAAATAGATTGCAAAGAGCAAAGAGTGATCAAGGATCGAATCGACTGGGGAAAAAAGAATGCGCTACCGCCTGGAGTTAGAGATGACTGAGCCAAGCACAGGGTCATTCGTCCCCTACCTGAAATAGTCAGAATGAGAGTAGGAATTCTCCCTTCTCATTCCTTCTCTACCACCCAAGATGTAATGCGGAAATTGAACCGGACGGCTCAACAGCTCCAAGTTGTACAGTGCTCCCGCGTAGAGAAACGGACAGCGTGACAGCGTCAATTTGCACAGTGCTTCAATGCAAGGCATGGCGCGAACTCCAACTCTACGGGGGAAATGAGAGAAAAAGTTCTAAAGGAGGCCTAAACAAAGGGAGAAGGGAAGATCGATTAATCGAAACAAAGTCTCGATCAATTAATCAAAGGGATAAACATGCTAACAACTTTTCATATAGAATGCAAAGTCATTAAAGCAAAAAGGAGTGAATTATTGATTATACAAGATTAAGCTTATTCATGGAAAATAAACTTAATGCAAACTAAAATTGAAATGTGACAAACAGTGCCAAATGATCATCAAAATGTCACACAAAGTCATGTACCATGTGGAGAAAAAATAATGCAAGAGTTGCTATGTACATACAATGCTAAAACATGTAACAAATGAATAATCGAAAATGTGCATCGAAACTCGTAAACATGCTGCAATCAGAAGTGAGATGACACTTAGAACATCCATAAAATCAAGCATAGTGATCAATGGAAATTAAAATGGAGAAAGCTTGGCAAACACACATGAAAATGCAAGAAATTAGCCATTATGTCCAGTGTTAATCGGTTAACCCAGGGCGTTAACCGATTAACAGTGCGCGAACCTGCGTGTTTAGTGGAAAAATGAACTGGTTAACCGGTTAACCCATATGGTTAACCGATTAACACTGTGACAGTGGCAAAAATAACAGAAAAAACAGCTTTCCAAAAGTAGTTTTCAACACATAATCACTTATACAAGCTACCACATGCTAGGAATCGAAATGGTGCACGAAAATTGAGATTGAAAACAGCAAATACACAGAGCTAGAATCAACTAATACAATTGAATCATGGATCAAAAACATGCAAAACCAAATCACACACAACATTTATCGACTACATGGCGAGCAATGCGAAAATGTGCGAAACGGTAAAATTAGTTAGATCTACCAACCTACAAGCTGGAGATTTGGCTTGGTGAATGTTTCCAAGGATGCTTGATGCAGAAAATCACAGAAAACTAGAGGAATCTTCCACTTGGAGACGAACCGTATCGAAACCGAGCAAAATGCGATAAACTCCAAAATGCGAATTTGAACCGTTGGAAGTTGCAGCAACTACTCAAGATCAATCCAAAAGCTGAGATAACTCCAGAAATCCAAGAGTAATAGCAAGAATGATGAAGGTTTAGCTCAAGAAATAATCACTTTTGATGTAAAAGTGATTATCCTTCAAAGTAGAAATGAGCTTTGGTGAGGTTTGATGGAGAAGAATTGAGATGAAGATGAAGAATGAGTAGAGAAATCAGAGAGAAATGTGAGAGAAATGTGGGAGAATTGAGAATGAAATGGAGCAAATGGTTGAGGGTCCTTGAAAATGAGTGAAGGCTTTGTTTAAATAGAGTTTAGGTTTGGAGTGTGAGAGCTTAGGAGTGAGGTTCGGGATGAGGTTTGGGTTTGGAGCTAGGGTCGGAGTTAGTTAGACTCAACTCACCGAGTCAAGTTGGTTAACTCGGTTAGTTAGAACCAACTCGGTAACAATCCCAATGTGAATTTCCCAATCCAAAGGTGACAAGCTTGCAAAACAAGGAATATGGTGTATTCAATTTTAGAATGATGCGTGGGATAAATACAAGGGAAATGTATTAAATGATCTTGAACCATCTAGAATGTTCCACACAAAGCTAGAATAGAATAGACCAAAAGAGAATGGAGAGAGTTGCTGAAACCGATTAACAGCTGTTAGAAGCTGAATCTGGCACTGAAAAAGGGGTGTTAACCGGTTAATCCATATGGTTAACCGATTAACCAGTCAAAAACTTGCCCAATCTTGCTTGAAAAGGATGTTATGGTCTCAGCTTCGATCTTCCACCCCTTGTATTGATGAATAGGCATAGAAACCTTTATTTTGAGCTTGTTTGGATGATGGGGATGACCTCATGAGTACATGATTAATAGGGCTCGAAAAAACCTAAAGATCCTGCAACAAGGAACACACGAAGAAAAGTGCGAATGCGTATGCCGACGATGCGAATGCAAATGCTTATGCAAAAGGCAAGAGAGGGAGGTCAAATTTCGGGTTACGACATTCGCGACCAACGTAAAGTATTCTTTTGATCCCAAAATGCAGCAGACTTGGGCAAATGGGAAATGAACCATTTGTATAGCAAGGGTACACAGCATGTGATCATTCCTCCGTTGTATAAATTCCTTAAGTGTACAGAATGATACGCATCTACGAGTAAGGTTGGTACGGGATTTCTAATCAGACATATCTTAATGGCATTGATATCTACAAAGTTATCGATGTTGGGAAACAAAAATAACCCGTAGGTGAGCAAAACAAAGATGCTCTCGAAAGCAGGCACATTCCCTATACTGGCAAAGTACATGGCTTTCTTTATCAAAAACTGGGCTGGAAAACCTTGGATTCCACCCTTAGTGGTCATGTGAGTCCTGACTTCCGACTCGTCCAAATAAATTGCTCTTGCAATGGTTTGATCTTTTGGAATTTCTTCCAGTCCAGAAAAGGGATTTTGATTAGTGATATGCAGATCAGTCAAGTGAGAATACTCCTCCAGTGTTGGTGTGAGCTGATAATCTGGGAATGTGAAACAGTGATAAACCGGATCGTAGAACTGAATGAGCGTAGCAAGTAATCCCTCAATTACATGGATCCTTGACAAAGACAGCAGTCCTCCATACTTAGCTCTGAAAGCCTCAGGGTTGGTGATCATCCTCGCCATACCTCTTAAATCCTCTAACTTTGGAACCTTGAAGGTATACTTATGAGTCTTTCTTCTAGTGAAATCCATTATGCAACCTCTTTCTCTGATATTTGCAAACATTGTCTTAGTTTAATTTGAAAAAGAGAGACTAGAAGAGAATTTTTTTTTTTGTTTTTAATGTTTTTTAAATGAATGTATAAATGCAGCACACATAAACAAAGAAAAAACATGGGGTCAAAGAGTCGGTGTCATGAAGTAGAGGCTCAACCCCCCCAAAGGTTTATACTGGTGATTTTTTGTACCTGTTCTCAAAATCATTGACCCCTCATCGGATAACGGCAGCAAGCGGATCACCAAGCGAGCTCGTACATCTTTAGAGTGATCTCAAATGAGGGTAGTATCGCGTGACAACTATTTCCAATAGCTTCCGCACTACAAAATGGTTGCAGTCTACTAAAAACCGCAACTTCTCAAATAACCCAATCGACCACATTACTTTCAACAACCGAAGTCGTATAGGCAATGTATCTGCAAAGGGAGTCTCCACTGAGTTTGATGGTCGACCGGGGACTCTTAGCTGGGATTCACTCCCCGTAAGATTACCCGTATTGCCATCACCTATCTTAGGTGTATACTCAATCTTTCCACATGCGGCATCACACACATTCCCATTAGCAGAAAAATAAACACATATATCAATTAGGAAAAGCAATATATATATATATATATATATATATATATATATATATATGTCTTAATCATCCTAGACCTCTAGTATTATGATCCTATACAGACAATGACTCCCCAGCAAAGTCGCCATTTCTGTGATACTTTGAGAACTCAGGGCTTTCTACCTAAGATTATGAATTTAAGGTTTCCACCGAAAACTGTAAGAATGAGAAGAGGGCCCCACGGTGGGCACCATTTTTTCTGTAGCATGATTTTTATGGTCTTGAATCACTATCACTTGGGCACTACAGTTCGATTCATTTTTTATCCTATTAAGCTGATTAAGGAAGGGAAATAGATGTCTCCAATTAACCCTGCTCGCATACCGAGGTTAAACAGTCAAAACTGTTGGTTTACATATGTTATTAAGACGTGGGCCCAACTTCGGTTTATTTTGTTAAAAACACAATGTTCGGATCATTTGTGAGGTTTTAGGTAATGTGTTTAAATTTGATGCTTTTGGGGTTGATTTGATTGAGATACTGGATTTTGGGTTTTTTATTAGTGTGCTCGCTAAGATTTTTCAATCTTATGCCTACGTATTCCCGTTTAACGAAACAGGAAAATCAGAGCGATCGTAGTTCCTCCTATTCTATGGGAGGAAAAAGGTTGTTTTGGTGTCTTATTCAAAGCCTAAGACGTGAAGCTAAAGGTGATTTGTATCTTGTTCAAAGCCCAAGATGTGAAGCTAAAAGGTTCGACTGAGAGAGAACTTGTCATCTCTAAAGAGGAACTGCTGATGTTTGTATGTTGTGAGCAAGGCACAAATTGATGCTAAAAGGTTGATTGACTCAACCGGGGATTTCTCTATACAAAGCCTAAGAGGAGGCTATTGACCCAACAAGAGGGTGTTTTTTATTTGTCTCGTACGAAGCCCGAGATAGAGGCTAAAAGGGTTGACTCAACAAGAGAGTGCTAAAAATTGAATGACTCAACAAGAGAGTGTTTTTATGTGTCTTGTACGAAGTCCAAGATGAAGGCTAAAAAAGGGTCTGACTCAACAAGAGAGTCTTTTTATCTGTCTTGTATAAAGCCCAACACGGAGGCTAAAAGGTTGACTCAATAAGAGAGTCTTTTATACTCAACAAGAGAGTGATTTGGTATCCTGTACGAAGCCCGAGATGGAGGCTAAAAAGGAGATTGACTCAACAAGAGAGTCTTTTATACTCAACAAGAGAGTGTTTTAGTATGTGTCTTGTACGACGCCCAAGACGGAGGCTAAAAAAGGGAAGTGATTCAACAAGAGAGTCTTGTATACTCAACAAGAGAGTCTGAAAAGGTTAGCTCCGTTGGGGAGAAAATCATTGTACAAATCCCAAGAGAAGGCTGAACTTTCTGAGGAAAGGATCATTATACAAAGCCTAAGAGGAGGCTATGTTACTGTTGAGGATTAGATTCATAGGCAAGCAAAAGGTGGGGAACTCTTATGAGAGAGACCAGGTCTCAGAGTGATCAACGTTTTTTCCTATCTTTGAAAGGAACTTGAGAATGTCTTTGAGACTCAAGGGGTTTTAGACTGTCCAAGTCTAGAGTTTTATCTATTGTACAATGCCCAAGAGGAGGCACGAGCGTTAAAGGATGAGTATCAACCCTAGCATGGTCGGATTTTTGACGCGGGAAAGACTGCTCTAGTAAAGGATGACTAAGTTCTATCTTATACCTTTAAGAGGTCGTCAGGGTCCTTGTATTAAGCCCAAGAGAAGGCATGAGAACTTCTAAGAAGCCGAAGGGTCCTTGTACAATGCCCAAGAGGAGGCGGGGATGCTTTTAGGAAGCTTGTGGGTCCCCAAACCAAGAAATATTCAAGACATGTTATTCACAGAGAATAGAGCAAGCCAGGAAAGTTCAAAAATTTGGAAGAAACTCAAGAGATACTATTCACGGAGAATAGATCAACTCTGGAGAGTAGAGTTTCTTTGACAATTTCTAATAGTGACAGTCTGAGAAATGGTTCACCGAGAATGCTGCCTTTCTCTTTGTTCCATATTGTTTAACCCCAAGAGAAGGGAATACTGTGTCTGGTAATCCTATGGGGGATCTAGTTTTGTTTGTATTTAAGAGTGACCAACAAGGCTTTACCTAGTGCTAGACGTAGTTGCCGGGGAAAACTCTAAATAACTATACTAGTATTACACAGTTGATATTTGAGGATTATATAAGAGGTTGTGAAAGAAGACTTACAGTGAAACAACCCCACAATACCGTTTATATACAAATGAAAGCGGTAAATGAAAGCGGATAAACACTTACCCGTTGTAGAGCTTCCATGCTGTTTGGTTAGTTGTTCAACAAAGAAAACTTTGATAACAATATTATATTCAAAATCAAAGGAGAAAGTGCTTTGAAAAGATTGTTGGGGCTTACAGCTCAAGGAGGGGCCCAAGTTTTAACGATGATTGCACCGTTGTTTTGTAAATCGTACAGAGAGACTTATGCAATATATGAAGCCCAAAATTGTTTTATGTACAAAGGGGGTTGGGTCTTATACTCTATTAGAGGCCCAAAAGTGGTTTTTTTAAGAAAAGGAATGGGACTTATAGCTCGAGGAGAGGGCCCAGATGATTTCATTTTGAAAATGGCGATCGCGCCGAGGTTTTGAAAACACAGTGGGTCTTATACAATGACTGAGGCCCAAATTAATTTTGGTTTAAAAAAAGGGTGGGGTCTTACACTCTAATAGAGGCCCAAAGAAAAGACATGGGGCTTATAACACGAGGGTAGGCCCATTTGTTTTTTTTTTAAATAGGCGACGATCGCGCCGTTGTTTTTGAAAATACAGTGGGATTTATACAATGACTGAGGCCCAAAAAGTTGTGTATTTACAAAGGGGATGGGTCTTACACTCTAATAGAGGTCCAAATTAATTTAAAGAAAAGAAATGGGGCTTATAACACGAGGGTAGACCCAGAGTTATTTGTTTTTGAACTAGCGATCGCGCCGAGATTTTCTTTTAACGCAGAGGGATTTATACAATATCTGAGGCCCAAAATTGTTTGGTTAAAAGTAGGGTTGGGTCTTAAACTCTATTAGAGGCCCAAAAGTGTTTGAAAAAGTTTGATGAGGGTTGAATTAATCAAAACCCTAATTTTTTTTCAAAAATATATTTTAATTAAATAAAAATTCAATTAAAATGATCAAAATTGTTAAACATATGTGAAAACAAATTGTGATCTTGGATTAATGTTTCAAAAATCATGTTTTAGTCCAAAAAATGATTGGAAACCAATTAAATTTGGAAAATCAAGAAGGAAAAAAACATTTTACATGTTAAAAAACAAATAAAACATTAATTCTTTGCAAAAATATCAAATATATGAAATAAATAATATTTTTGGGATGTATTGGTAAAATAAAATATTTTAACATTTTTGTGAATTATTAAAAAAAATAATCAACTAAAAATCATTAAAACTCAGAGAGAAATTAATTTTTGAATCAATTAAATAAAATCACAAAATTCAAATATTCACATATTCAAAAAATGGCGCCAAGAACATGGCAAGAACACGCGCCACCCTCTGTTTCTGCAAATTTGCGTTTTCTCTCCAATCTCACTGAATACTTGATGAAATCACACAAACCACATATCAATCTGCTCGTTTTCACCTCACGATCATGTCTATGGTCTTTAATTTCATTTATTTTAAGCATGGAATAAGAAATCAAAGAGAAGCCTCAAGAACCCTAAAACTTGCATGAAGGCTCAGAAATTCCATACACGATTCAAATAAAGCAATTGATTGAGGGTAAACACTCTATGCATGATTTGGAACATATGGCAAAATTATTGTGCAGCAAAATATGCATGGATCATAGAGTTAGAAGAGCTCATGCTTACTTCTTGCAGCTGGTGATCGCGTTTTGTGTTGGATGTGTTACAGCTAGGTTCCAATGATGTGGATAGCTTCCCTAGGTGCCAAGTGATGTGTCTGAGTGCTTGGAATGGTTTGAAACAAGCTGGAACTGAATATGGTATCTGAACTGCAACTTGGTTAAAACCTTGAGCAGTTGGCTGGTGATTCTGAGAAATCAGTGTTCCATATGTTGTTTAAGTGTTTGGATCACTTCTATATGATTTTTATGAGGTGTGTATGTGTGTGATTGGTTTGGTTGGAATAGCTCTCAAACTCAAAACCCGATAGTGAATTGCTTTGGAAGGCAATTTTGGAAGTGAGAAGGTGATTTTGAGGAAAGCATCTGTTTGATGGCTTTGGTGTACTCAAACTGATCACAAATGAGCTCTATTTATAGTAGATCAAGTTTGTTTTACAATCAATAGTGAATGACAACTACAGCAGAGGTTTGGCCAATGTTGATCAATAGGAATCCAAGTCTCCTCTAGCCATTGACTAGAGGTTAGGGCACAGGCTGCTGGTTCCCTTGGTCTTGGATATGTATTGACTGAATTCAGTTGGAAATGGTTTAGACCATGCCACCTTGGTGCATCCATTGAATGCTCCAAAACAAAATTGGAGTCTTTTCCCCTCTTTAGGGATTTCTAGGTTTGGCATGCTACTTTTGGTTCCAAGGCTTGGGAGGCTTGAAATCAGTGTTTATCCCTCCTTGGTCCCTCATTGAGGTGTTCAGATGGATAAACATGTTTGTCATTTGCACAAATTGCTCAAATCGAGCAAAATGCACAAATCTGCCTTGCCATGACAGTTTGCAGCAAGGCACATTGCCATCGTCATATCTCATGGCTTAAGTGGAATTTCATGGGGTTCTTGGCCATTTTGGAAAGCTCTCATATGATAAAACATATGTGTGATCATAGTTTGTTTTGATACCTTTTGGATCTGAGTGAAAAATGCCCCTTCATTTGGAAAAAAAGCAAGGCCGATTCTGACTTAGTGAAAATTTCACTAAGTGTTGGAAAAAAGTGACATTTTCACTTTTTGTGATTTTGGCCATTCCATAACTTGAAATCCATGAGGAATTGGAATGAGGTGTAGTTGACACTTTTAAAGTATGCCATGAGAGCTACAAATCCATCTTTGGATCAGCCCAATTGGTTGCTTGGATCTCAAGTTATGTTCCTTGGAAGTTGGTACCTTAGCCACTTTATTTCATAACTTAGAAAAATTCTAAGTTTTTATGGTTACCCTTTTTACAAGTTATCCCACTTTCTTTAATTTTTCTTGATGAATGTTGATTCAAATCACACATTAACATCATTTTAGGGTTAAAGAACCATAATTGTGAAAAATCTCAAAAAGTCAAACTTTGACTTTTGTGCACAGTTGACTTTTTATCAGATGAATTCCAAACTGTGCGATCCTCTATGAAATCAAGTCCTTGACCTAAATCAAACTTGATGGATTGATTTCATGGGTGTTATAAGATGTATTGAATCATGTCCTAGGGTTTGGGAGCATGTCCTGGTCAAAAGTCAAAGATACAGTTGACTTTTTTCGCGAAACCCTAACTATGGTTCTGATGAACTTGAAACTTGGGAATCAAGCTTCTTGGATCAATCAATTGTTGCAAATGGATCAATGTAGTGTATTAGAGACCCTCAAACCATGTCTTGAGGTCTTGTCTCATGATTTGTCCCAAAAGTCAACTTAGGGGTGAATTAGGTCAAGAAACTCTAATTCCTGATTTTTGGTGAATGCATCCCCTGAGGCTAAATTGACTTGATGATTGGGCCCATTAGGTCCCATGGAGTATCTTAGGTTATGCTTTAAAGCATTGGTTCATGCCTAGAGGAAAATTTCCACCTGGAGGCCTTGGTCGACCAAAACCCTAATTTGGTGACACTGGCGATCTTGAGGCTTGATCCACCTGGAAGGTAGCAACCTTGTGCTTAATCCTTGATGTGGGAGTCCTCTTAATCCTTTGTGGATGTTTGAGAGGTTAGACAAGTTAAATATCATATAATTCATTGATTGATCTTTTGTCTAAAGCTCAGAGAGGGCTTGAAACCCAAATTATGATTGTAGTGAATGCTCACCCATCTTTGGGGAGACTGATGAGGCATGAAGGTTCCTCCATATTGTGATGATGATTTGCACAATGATGGGAAATTTTAGTGGTCAAAATTTGGGGTTTGACACCTATAAGCACTTATTTGTCAAATTTATTCATTTGAATTGCATATGATTTATGCTATTTCTTGTTGTATTAGCTTTGCTGATAAATTGCTTATTGATTTCTGCAGATTATGATTGGTATTCTGTTTTTCCTCTTTGAGTTTTATGATGATCAGCTTCTTGCTTTTATGGTCTTGATTCTTGTCTGGTTGTGTGAGCTATTTACTTTTATTAGGTATCCCGCAACACTCACTACCTGGTGTATGATTATTCTAGCAGGTTACACTTTCATGCACACAATACACATATATTGTTATTCTATGATTAGCTAATGAGTATTTACTGTAACTTGCAGTGTCCGAACACCAATATCAATAAAGTTCTTCCCTCGCTTCATTCTGCTGTATTTTCTGGTCTTTCACATATATTTCTTCTCTTATGCTTATGGTATGTTGATATTTTATTTTCTTCATTTTTTAGGTGTTTAAGAAATAAATTAATCTTATTTGGAAATGATGAACTTTTCAAAATTTCCAGGGTTTTCATATTTGGCACTCTCTACAACTGCAGCTTTTATGATACACCTTATCCTCTATTTTTGGAATCGGTTTGAGGTAATAATTGTAACTAGCTTATAAAAGCTCAATATTTTCTTTCATCTTGGGTTATTATTTATTTTTTGCGGGGGTTGGCTCAAGAAAGGTTTGAAATCGTTTCCCCCTATTAAATTATCCCTAAGATAGTTGTATTAAATTTGATGCTTATCATCTCGGTTTGTTTGAAATTCTTGCCATTTTCTCTCCTATATGCCAAGAAACTACAACAAGCAAACAAATTCATCCTGGTGTTAGAATAAGGAGCATAACTTTCAGATTTTAGTTCTTGTTTATTATATTTGAGAAATCAATTATATTTTCCTCGAAGTCAAAAGAAAGTTTTACTTTCTGTTGTAGGTGAAGAAAAATGAAAAGCTGCAATCAAAGATAGATGAATGAAAGAAAGACTTGCAAGAGCGGCGTTTGGCACTTGAGCAAGATGTATGTTCATTGCAAAATGATTTATTCGTTCTTTCTCCATAATAAATTTAAAATTCTGTCACTAAGATTCATTTTTTTTCCACAGGTGATTCATTTTCTTTCCACAGGTGGCTAAACTACAAGAACAGTTACATAAGGAGAAGAGTTCTCGGGACAATCTTGAGGTAGGACTTGAGTTTCTGATTTAGCTAATGTCGACGAGGGTGAAGAGTGTCGTCGAATTCAGTCAAAGGTGGTTAATAACGTGTCTTGATCATTCAACTAATTCACAATCTCTACATCTTATACAAACTAAGGTAGAACTTCAGGAATTAGCTCTAGTAGAAGCGGATCTTTCCAACTTAGAGCGGATGGTTGAGGAGCTTAGGCAGCGGCTTAATGTTAAACTCGAGCATAAATATCGATCTACTTCAAGTATCAGGAAGACATCGCGATAATTATTAAATCAGGAAAGAAAAATATATGTTTATTGTATCAGTTTCCATGATTTTTATTGCTTACATTGTTTCTTCATGTATCTTTGCACTACCCCATTTGGAACTTTTACCGTTTCTATTACTTTTTTCGGCGCCTTTTATTTTTCCTTTTATTTTTCCGTTTCTATGTTTCTTTACGACAGGAAATATAAGGGAGATGCTGAAGTTGCTGCGACATCATAATATGAAAGGTCAATGAGTAAGGTAAATCCCATAAGGACTTGTTCCTTAGTGTCAATGTTATAAGAAACCTATAAAACTTTTATCCTCCTAAGTTTATTTCTGCAGTTTATACTCGCCGATAGAAAACTAATATCTTAATTTCTCAAGCTTTGCATGGTTAAAAACCAAAGGTTAATAGTAATATGCAATCTAACTTTCCTTAAACCATGGATATTTGCAGTGTCTTAAATCTTATTACAGTAAACTTATTTTTCAGGTTCTGAAAACGACAAATTATGTGGATGTGAAGCAAAAGAATGCTTATGGTGATATTGCAGTTAGGAAACTCCTCAAATTTGATAAAGCTTTTGGAGTTGATGGCCATTTTAACTGATAGTGCACTTAGAAATAGAAAGTTGATAGAAAATATGTAGAATTTTTCAATAATGCTAAGCTTTTTATTCTAGTTATAAAATACAAGTTTAATGAGAAAAATTGTATTAATAATATTTTAAAATTTAATTGTTTATTTAAACAAATGTTTAACTATCAACAATTATGATACCCTTATAAATTGTTTTTTGTGATTTTTTTAAATTTAAACCTAATTAGTTTTGATTAAAATTAATTATTAAAAAAAATAAAGCGTAACTAATTTTGGTTAAAAATAAATTTTAAAAAATATCTAAATAAAAAAAGAACTTTCAAATTACCATAAATTTTAACTTAAGATTTACTATGGAATTTTGGTGGCGATATTGTAGATGTATAGCTGGGGAAACATAACTCAAGACTGACATTTTGCTACGATTTGGTTGTACTTTAGCTAGGAATTTTAATATATTAGTTTGAGTTTTGCTAGAAAATTTTGGTCAAGATGATTAGCCACCCAATCTATGCTACGACATATATTGTAGCTAATCCGTAATAAATCTCCATATAATTCTGTTTGATAGAGATTAGCTACAAATTAACTATTGTTTCTTTCGTAGCAAATCCCAGATTTTCTTGGTGTGGAAGATTTAAAAGACCTCCGTTCACATTGGGCGTCTTGCTTCCATGAGATTTATAAGGCAAGTTAATAATTTTGTAATATGTGTGCAATATTGATTTATATCTAAATAATGTATAAGTTTATTTAACATTTCGGTACAAGATGCATGCTATATATATATATATATATATATATATATATATATATATATATATATATATATATATATATATATATATATATATATATGTTCCACATTTTATTGCATATTTTGATTCATATTCTGTTATGGTAAAAATGTGGTATACAATAGAGGTTATAATAAAATTATATGTAAAATTAAAAAGAATTAAATATGTTTTTCGTCCTTATAAAAAACTCAAATTCAATTTTAATGCCTATAAAAATCTTCTTTAAATCATGGTTTTCTTAAAGTTTTTCGTCCATAATTTTGGTCACTGTCGTCTACATTCTTTAACCGAAGTTTATGTAGCACGCCACGTTGCTTAAAATCAATAACATATTTGACTAAAAAAAGCATTATATTGCTGGGTTATAACCCTCCAAAAAATAAAATTAATTTTTTTTAAAATTTAAACAAAAAGACGAGGTCTATGTCAACCGGGAAAACTACTCAGATATATGTATGGATTTCATGTCATCTGTTTTCTAGTTAGTTTTTTTTACTTTATGCATTGAAAAACCTTGTTAGAATATAATAACAATATATCTTTATGTTCTAACACCCTTGAAAATTAATTTATCCAAATAATGTCTTATAGATGCTTGCAATTCTTGTTATAACACTCATTCTAGCCATTATTACTGTTATGTTCGCACTTTGAATAACATGTGTCATACCTTGGATGATTTTTGGGTATTGAAAATGTCAATATCCTTTGATCTCTATAATATTGTGAATAATGGGGTGTTTGCGAGCCAATTTGGGGGAAATTTTAGTCCAAAATTTTCAAAATTGAACATGACTTGCAATTCAACCAATTTAATTGCTACCTTTTCTACTTGGTTTTGCTTTATGCAGCCTATTGAACCTATTTTGTTGAATTTGGTTCCAAATCAAACTAACATATCCAACTTTTTTACTTTTATTTCGCTTTCGCTTTTCAGCACATCATTCTTTGTTCTCTCAAACTTCTCATTCATCTTTTCCTTATTTCTCTCTCCCCATTCTTCACTCTTTATCTTCTTCCTTCACTCTCACACACTTTCATTTCTCAGATCCATTCTTCTAATCCCCACATTCTTCTTCTTTTCTTCTAAACCTTTTTTTATTTTGACATAAAAAGTTTACATGGTTGTATCTTCTATTCATTTATAAAAAAACACTTTTCTTATTTTCTCTATGTAAATCATCTCTCTTGCTCTATTTCAGTTATGTGTTGAGTTCATGTTTAGAGTTCTTAACTTTTTGATGTTATGGGTTCAGTTTACGCTTTTTGATTTAATGGTTTTGATGAAGAATCATTGTAGGTGTTCAAGATTTTATGGTTTTTGATGAAGAATCATTAAAGGTGTTCAAGGGTCTTTCAAAGGTTGTGATGTTTCTTTGATCAGTCAACCTTTTATGTTTTTGTTTTTGATTTGTTAGTTTTGTTTTGTGATTACACAGAAGAAATGATGTTTGTGAGGAGAAATAGGTGAATCTGGTTCATACACCTATCACTCAGTGATGATTTATGGTTTTATGTTGATTTAATGTTATATGTTTGTATTGATATTGGAAATAAGGAATGACTTTTATTTTTTCAATGTATATTGATTTCCTAATATATATATATATATATATATATATATATATATATATATATATATATATATATATATATATATATATATGTGTGTGTGTGTGTGTGAATACTAAAATTAATGAATCATTATGTTGTTTTATGAGGTTTGATATTTTAGTCAATCCCATTGACGTGCTTCTCAAATCTGTGACGGAAATACAAGCTTCTTTATCTGATGGTAATGGATATGAAAATCTTGAGGAGAATAACATATAAGAGGGTTGAGATGTAGATGTTTTCAATTAAAATATAATTCAAGATGTGCTCTTGTCTACTACTAAATTTTTGGGTTACTTCTTCTGTCAAATGATTATAAAGTTGCTACATTTGTCTTTCAATTAATATTTTTAACATTGTGTAACTTTCTTTTGATAATAAGTTAAATATTGTATTTTCTAGATCCTTATAGAATGAAATATTAATCTTTTTAATTTGGATTTTTACTTTTATTAGTGACGAATCCTGGTAATCTTTGACATTTAGTAATGAACATATCTTTCCAAGTTGCCTTATAAATTTGTGTAAAACAATTGAATCGACTATTGAAGAAATTTCTAGATTATTTATTGTTTGCAATTTCCTGAAATGTAGTTGACTGTGGCTACATCAATCTAGAGTAGATCATGGAATTTGAAATTTAAATCTTGAATGTTTCTAATTTAACATATTATGTTGTAGTTTCATTTCTTAAAAGGTAATATATGACACTTCGCGTTCTTCCCACCATGAGGGGGAGGTATGTTGCAATGCTTAGAATGAAATTTTCAATAATATAGGCGACAAGGACAAGGTTGGACCTCAAATGCTCTCCATGAAAATAAGAGTTCAAGATGGTTTCTTGAGTTGTGATAATTATTGAGCTTTTCCACCTACAAAATATTACTAGAATTTTTACATTCATGACTACTAATTTTTCCATTAGAATTGTACTTACGGTCCAAGCCTCTATTAGTATACTTTGCATCTATCTTGATTTCTCTTTTTTGTATAGAGATGGGTGGCACTACCGGGTGAACCTCCAACAATTGATGATACTAATGTAGATTATTTCTACGCTGTACTTACGTGCTATAAATACAACAAATGTTGAAGTTGAAAGTGTTAAAAAAGGTATCGGTGTCGTCAAGTTGATGGGTTGAGACAGTGGCAAGTTTCCTACATGCTTATAACACCTTAACTAACCAGCGTGATAAATTGCAACTATAACGGTGTTATACCATAGTGGAATTTGAATAAAATTATATTTTTTGCGATCTGCTGTGCAGGATTTATTGCAATGTATGCTACCTTACAACGCTGGTTATAACTCTCAAATATATAGGTATATAATACTGAAATTCGTAATATGTTGCAGGCGTGCAAGAAATTAATAACTGAAAGAATATTGTTTTCTCTTTTTTGTGTTACATACCCAACCTATATGATCCGAGATTTTCCAAGTAATGTTTCTGATAATGTGTACTACACACTTCTTGCTCAAAGTGTTGTTCATGGAGTAATGGCAGGTTACACTGGTTACACTTCTTGTTTTGTTTTTTTATATATAAATTAGTTTTAGTTTAGGGAGGATTGTAACCCCCACAATCTAATATGCTTTTTGGACTTTAAGTGACGTGGCGTGCCACACTGGCTTCCGTTAGAATAAGTAGACAACAGAGACCAAAAGTGTGGACGGAAAACTTTAGGAGGACCATTATTCGAAAGAAATTTTTAAAGGGACTAAAATCAAATTTTGGGTTATTTATAGGGACTATATACATAATAACCCAATTAAAAAATTATTATATAAAAAAAATAATGGAATTCACCATGGTTGAGTCACCTAACTATTGTGAAATGTTATCACCAACAAACTTATCCCCTCGGTTAGCTTTAACAATCGAGGGAAACATCCACATGCCAAGATGCCAAAATAAATTTGCTAGGAATCAAATCCATTACCAATCCACTTTTTACCATAATTACGAATTCCAACTGTGGTGAAAAGTGGAGCGTTATCCAATTTCTCACCTCCGATAATAGCCTCTAGTGGAAAGTAGCGCACTATCTATCACATCCTACGTTACTATGTACCACCAACCTTGGTGAAGAATGTTTTTTCAACTGAGGTGATAAACCTTTTTTATAGTAATGAATGTTAGTGGCCCGCCTCTTCACCTTTCTACTTTTACTAAGGGCCCATCTTTAATTATTACTAAATTTCTTGGGACTCACATAGAAGTAAGATCATAATTAACTTTGCATCCCTAGGCTACTAGTCTTAAGTGTAGTAGCTTTGGCGGTCCCACATAGCTTTGGCGGTCTCACAATGAGAAACGCGATAAAACTCATCAACTCCCAAGGCTAAAGTGAGAATGTTCTTCGCTTTCCAATCATGTGACCATAATTTCATATCGTTATCATCCCATTATGCTCCCGTTTTAGGTATTGTGACACCATCTTCATTGGTCATAGTTATTTCATTTGGACCATTTTGGATAGCATCCCAAATACCCTGTCAACTGAGTTAACATGAATACGCATAAGTGCTTTCCAATAGCCATAATTTTCGCCGGTGAAAATTAGTGCTCTATTGTACGCACCCTTAGGTTCAGTAGCCATTCTTCTAAGAAATGTATCTCAAGCACGGAATGAACCAGAGCTCTTGATGCCACTTGTTAGACGATGGGCTTTGATCTTGAAGGGGGAAGTGAATAGATCACAAATTTTACAACCAAAAACTTTTGGCAAAAATCTGTTTTCAAAAATGTGGTGCAACGGAAAAATGACCCGGATCGAATCGTCTAACCGAACCTACTATCAAAAATAAATATACGTAACGCAAACCAAACGGAGTGATAATGAACGTAAATGTTCAACAATGATCAAGCTATGAATTAATTAAATGTAATGCTAATCGTAATTCGTATATCCAATGAACCAAAACGCAAACAAAATACACACAAACAATTTATCGAACACTTGATGTGCGTGTTAGAACAAGGTTTGGTTCTGCAATAATACCTCTGAGTTTTGATGATAACAAACAAGTATGTTTGTATGAACAATTTTGTTATTCTAATGGTTGTTACTTTTGAGAATCTAACAAACAGGTTCTGCTTCTGATAAATAGCGTGGCTAAGTCATTAGAAGAAAATTGTTCCACTTTTATGCTATAATTGTTCTGCTGAACAGTAGCATTTGCTTCAGAAGACTCTGAAGTTGTATGACTCTGATACGAAGACTTAAGAAAATAAGTTCTAAAGATCTGAAGACACAAGTTCTGATGAACAAGTCCAGATGCTGAAGACTTAAGAAAACAAGTTCTGAAGATCTGAAGACAGAAGTTCTGATGAACATGTCCAGATGCTGAAGACTTAAGAAAACAAATTCTGAAGATCTGAAGACAGAAGTTCTGATGAGCAAAGTCCAGATGCAGAAGACTTATGCTTCTGAAGACAACGGGTTCAGAAGACCAAGTGCTGAAGACTCTGAAGATGTAGCTCTGCAGACTCTGAAGGCTTGAAGCTCTTAAGACCCAAGTTAAGTTTTCCCTTCTTCTAACCAATGCTCTCAGAAGCCTCTGAAGTCAGGAAGTTGAGAAAACTAAGCAACGAGGTACAACAGTACAACGGTACTATGAGGACGCCTTGCTCCACTCCAGATAGGGCAGACGCAAATGTACTATTTGTCTCCCACGATCTTTTAAGCCGCCATAATTCTGAAATGTCAGAAATATCCTTCAACAGTCACATCATGCATGGCTATAAAAAGGGTTGAGGACTTCAAGAATGTAAGAAACCAATTCACTGTTCATACGCTATATTGTTAATATCATTCTTAAGTCATTTTGTTCTAAAATCTGTTTACATATCAGCTTGAGTAGAAGTAATTTTCTGTAAACATATTGTATTTTCAAACGGTTGTTCGATTTCCTTAAGAGACCGGTTAGGTCAGAATTCTTAAGAAGTCTAGGACTAGTGTGTCTTAGAGGTTATTGTTAGTCACTTGCAGTTGGCTTGTGCATTGTTGTTAGTCATTTGCAGTTGGCTTGTGCATTGTTGTTAGTCACTAGCAGTTGCTAGTGCAAATGTAATCAGTTTGGTTATAGTGGATTAAGTCCCCGCTTGAGAGAGGCAAAATCACTTTGGCGGGTGGACTGGATTAACTTTATAGTTTTCAAGTGAACCATGATATATCGTGTGTTTTTCCCTATTATTAGTCAATTTGTGATTTTTGTTTGAGTTTTATAAAAAGCTTTCATTTTCAAAAACCCAATTCAAACCCCCATTTCTTGTGTTTTTCTCACACCTTCAATTTGTATCAGAGCCTGGTTTTGAGAAGATAAAAAATTTGAATTTTTATCAAGCACATAACAGTGTTCAGTACTGATCCAAAGTGTGAAAAACAATGGCTGCCCCAATTGGTTCTAATGTTACTTCTGATAATAGTGAAAGAGATTCATATAATGCAAAACCTCATATCTTTGATGGCGAGAAATTTGACTATTGGAAAGACAGAATCAAAGGCTACTTTCTGGGATTTGATTTGGATCTATGGGATCTGGTAGTTGATGGCTACAAGCATCCAGTAGATGCCGAAGGAAAAAAGATTGCCAGAAGCTCATTTACAGAGGCTCAAAAGAAAACCTACAAGAATCATCACAGAACGAGAACGATTCTGCTAAATGCTATTTCATATACAGAGTATGAAAAGATTACAGATAGAGAGACTGAAAAGTCTATCTTTGACTCTCTTCAGATGACTCATGAAGGCAACGCTCAAGTCAAGGAAACAAAGGCTCTGGCCCTAATCCAGAAGTATGAGGCCTTCAGAATGGAAGACAACGAATATGTGGAAACTATGTTTTCAAGATTCCAGTTGCTTGTTGCAGGACTCAGAGTTCTGGACAAAGGTTACTCTACTGCTGATCATGTCAAGAAGATTATCAGGAGTCTGCCTATAAAATGGAGACCAATGGTAACTGCTTTGAAAATGGCAAAGGATCTGAACAACACGAGTCTTGAGGAACTGATTAGTTCTTTAAGAAGTCATGAGATAGAACTTCAAGAAGATGAACCTCAGAAAATAGGTAAGTCTGTTGCTCTGAAGTCTAAGTCTGAAAAGACAAAGGCTTACCAAGCAGAGGAGAACTCAAAAGAATCAGAAGAAGATTCAGACGAAGATGAACTGTCTCTCATATCAAGAAAGATAAATCAGCTGTGGAAACACAAAAAGAGCAAGTTCAGAGGGCCAAGAAGAAAAGCTAGACCTGAGTCTACATCTGGCCAAAGAAAAGCTTCTGAAAAAGAAGCTACCTATTACGAATGCAAGGAGCCTGGACATTATAGGAACGAGTGTCCAAAGCTCATGAAATACAAGAAGCCTAAGAAGAATTTTTCCAAAGCAAAGAAAGGTCTTATGGAAACATGGGATGATTCAGAGTCAGAAGAAGAGGATTCTGATGAAGAACGTTCCAATGTGGCACTCATGGCAAAGACCAGCATGAGCGAATCCTTATTAGAGGATCAAATAACACTTGATGAAGAGTCAGACTCTGATGACGACAAAGAGGTACTTTCTTCCTTATCTCATTTTGAACTTGAATTAGGTTTATTAGAACTTATGAAAAGGTATCAACTTCCTCTAATTAAATACAAAACTCTGAAAAAGGCTTGTGCGGTTGTTTCTGAGAGCTCTACTAAGAACGAGCCAAATATTTCTGATTTAAATGAAAAAAATGTTCTTTAGAAAAATCTAATGCTGCTCTAAACGGTAAAGTCTCTAAACTTCAAGAAGAGATTACTTCTAACATATCTGTTACTGATGAAGTAATCAGATATGATAGAGCTTGTGATAAAAGCATAGATAGAAGCAAGATGGCCTCAATAATCTATGGAGTTAGAAGAAATGGAAGTAGAGGTCTGGGATATTCAGGACCATCAAAACCGATTGATGAGAATCTGAGTATCAAACCAAAACCTCTGTCTGAACATTTTGTGCCTGCTTGCACCAAACAGAAATGTCCAGAACTAAAAGGTTCTGACTCTGCTACACCACAATCACAGACACAAAGGGAAACTTCTAAGACTAAATATCATGCACAAATTCCATTTGATAATCCTGTTGCATAGAAATCCAAAGGTGTCAGAACCTCTAGAAAGACTAACAAGAAAGGACCTAGAAAATAGGTACCTAAGAGTGAGATAGTCTATGTTTTAGACATCCTTGATGGAGCCACTGAAACACCAATCATGGTACCTGGATAATGGATGCTCGCGACACATGACGGGAGAAAGGCATATGTTCCAAGATTTGGAACTTAAGTTTGGAGGAGTCGTCGGTTTCAGAGGAAACTAGAAGGGCACTGCTGCAAAAGGCGTAAACAACGACGCCATGGTCACAACGGTTCATCCCTACACCGTTGTGACATATCTAAACTAAGGCGCGGTTGTATTTTATTTGTTTTTTGAATAAAAATTATCTGTATATAACAACGATTGATAATCCAACCGTGGTGATACCATCAAGCTTTCATGTGTTCGAACCTCAGCGCCATCATATATATTATTCCTTTTATGTTAAGGTGCGTCTTTTCTTTTTTATTTACTTTTAAATAAAAAATTAAAAGTTATGACTACGGTTGTTTATTTACACCGTTGTGATATATTTTGTATGTTTTTTTAATTTTTAATTCTAAATATAACTCTGGCGCTTTAATATGAAATTTCATTATGAAAGTAATATATCATAACGGTTTATAGTGTTGACCGTCTTAGTAGCTTTTCAATATACTCCAAGCTAGCTAGTTTCATTGTCTCTTCAGTATCCTTTTTTCCATTGAAAATAGAAACTAGACGAAACGATACACGATTTCAACCCTAAACCCTAATGTTCAATACTGTGAAACAATACACGATTTCAACCAAAGCTTGCATCATCAGTACCCATTCTTCACCGTGTTGTTGTCATTTTCGTTATCATCGTCACGATCGTTACGGAAGGAAGATTACGTACCAACCAACACCGTCGTCATCATCGTCATCGTCGAGAAGGAATATAACAACAACACCGTCGTTGTCGTAAGGAAGTAAGACAACAACAACACCAACACCAACATTGTTTACTTAGTCATCATGTTTAGGGTACGTAAAATATTTTGCCCATGCATCTACAGTAAACTCATTTGCCATTGTTGTTCATGTTGTTGTTGTTTATGTTCTTGTTGTTCATGTTGTTGTTGTTTATGTTCTTGTTGTTCATGTTCTTGTTGTTCATGTTGTTGTTGTTCATGTTGTTGTTGTTCATGTTGTAGTTGTTGTTGTTTATGTTCTTGTTGTTCATGTTGTTGTTGTTGTTGTTTTTGAACATAGATGTCGACCTTGTCGAGTTCTACATTAGGAAGCAGCGAAGATGCTCAAACAATTGAGTGCTCTGCGAATTCAACTCAAACGATTGATACTCAATCGAAAAGATCACAAAGAGGTGTCACAATGATGCCCTAATTCACATCAGTCTGCAACTCATCAGGTGTAAAAATTCCGATCGAGTTTGATTCGCTCTACAGATTAATGGATTGTCCATATTACTCTACTTTTATTAGTTATGTTGCGTTCCTTGCACGTAGCAAAGTGAGTATACTGATAGATGGTTGGAGAGAAGTGGATGTTAATGTCAAAGGCAGCATATAGACAGACGTTAAGGTATTACATACTATAATTTTCATATATTTGATGTCACTACCTATAGTTTCTAATTCATACTTATATATTGATTTAATGTAGTTGAATTTTGAATTTACCGATGACTCAAAATTGAAAAAAATGTGGATAACTTATACCGGTGTTCGTTGGAGGGGATTTAAGTCACAGCTCACGACTGACTACATTACGAAGCCTAAGAGCGGTCTTCAACGTCCATGGATTCGGTATAGTTTTTTATCGAAGAAGGTGTGGCACAAGTTTGCGAAGAAACGCCGTTCTGAGGAATTCAAGGTTAGTACTAGTCTTATGTAACCTATAATGTTATGATAATGAGTTATAGATACTAATCATAGATTGTCTCGTGGGGGTTACAGGAAACTTGAGAAGAGAATCATGCAAGAAAAACAACAAGAAGGAGGAGATAATGACATCCCATCTCCACCGTCAAGACATGAGAAATGGAAGAGGGCTCGATTAAGACATAATGGAGAGTACACCTCTGAGGCTTCAAGAGTAGTTGCTGAGAAAATTGTAAGTATATGTTTTGTTTTGCTTATGTTTTTTAAATGTGTTTGCTTATGTAAGTTGCTCATGTTATGTTGGATAATTTGGTTGTGGCAGCCCGTGAAGACACATTTGTTCCAGAAGCACGACATGACATATTAGTGGAAGCTATCGGAACAGCTGAGCATGGAGGTCGTGTCCGTGGTGTTGGAGAAGGTTTCGGCTTGAGGTCATACTTTGGATCTCAAAGAAGAAGCACCGAAACCACTGAATTTCATGCTCAACGACAAAAGATTGAGAATGTTGAGAAGCAATTGGAAGAACAAAGGAGGATGTTTGAAGAGGAGAGGGAAAAAGGGAGAAAGACGTGGAAAAGTTACAAGAGTTATATTCGGTATGTGCTTTACTTGAGATGTTAGTGTTTTATCGGAAATGTATGATATATATTGTGCTTATTTTTGTTTTATGTTCTAATTTAATGTTATGATGTAGAGATTAAGTGAAAACCTCGAACAACGAACAAATGAAGATCAACGTTACGTTGATGGTGATGATCAAACTCCAAGTAGAAGTGTTGTAAATCGCGCTTCTACAAAAGGAAGTAATTGTACAGCCCCCCCCCCCCCCCCCCCCCTTTAGATAACCGCAATGGGATATTGGACCCTAGTCCAAATGAAATAACCAATTTATACTTGTCCATTGCAACAATAAACCTTGCGCAACCTCTCCCGCTAAAACATTGCCCGAAATTGGATGTAGTGTATTACACTCCTGAAGATGTAACGGATTTTCTCGCAGGATTTAAGTGTCTTGACATGGTGATTTTGCATGTTTGGTTCACATAAGTATATAGTCGAATATACATGCCATTATAGAACATTATATTTTTTTGTATTTTCTCCCTTAATTTATTCATTTTCTTTGACCATTTAGGTACATTCACCGTGTTTGTATAGAGTTAAATAAATCAAGTACTTATGGAATCTTGGAGCCAACTTATATTGGTTGGGCGCATAATGATAAAAAAATTATGGAAGGGTACTTGAAAGAACGGCTAAATGAGGGAGGAAAAGAATGTTACCTTACACATTAGGTAGGTATTGTTGTAATTTATTTATATATTCTATATTTAGTTTTGATGCACATAATGAAATCAATAATATTGGCTTTTGATGCACGTATTGTATTTGATTTAAACAATGTTAGCTGTTAGCTTTTGATGTAAATTCTCTGATTCATTTATAAGGATAAAATATATGAAGAATTGTGTTTGATGCACATATTGTGTTTGATGTAAACAGAAGTTGTTTTGACATGATAAAATATAGGAAGAATTTGATAAGCATAGAATTTTTATACTTAAAACAGGTTGTTTTGACAGCGGTTATAAAACCTAACCGTAGTTGTATGTCAAACGCTGACCAGAATAGTATAAATAAAAAAATGCTGTTGCTGAGAATCGAACCAGATCACCTTTAGTTATATCCCAACGGTTGTGTAATCTAACCGTTGTGAAATGGTGCGCGGTTTCTGGAATACAACAACGGTCCCAGGACCGTCATTGTACGTACCGCATATACAACAACACTCTACATAACAACGCGTTCGTCCGCGTCATTATATGTCATTTCCAACCGTTGTTAAATGGGTTTTTCGTAGTAGTGTCGAAGAATCATTGGCTCTGGAACTATTGGTAATGGTAAACTTCCTTCCATCAACAATGTTCTTTTAGTTGAGGGTCTAATGCATAACTTATTGTCAATTAGTCAACTTAAGGGCAATGGTTATGACGTTATCTTTAATCAAACGTCGTGTAAGGCTGTTAGTCAGAAGGATGGGTCAGTTCTGTTCAATGGAAAGAGGAAAAACAATACTTACAAAATCAAACTATCAGATTTGAAAAATCCGAATGTAAAATGTCTTCTGTCCGTTAATGAAGAGCAGTGGGTTTGGGACAGACGTCTGGGTCATGTCAGCTTGAGAAGAATTTCTCAGCTGAACAAGCTAGGACTTGTCAGGGGCCTGCCCAATCTGAAGTATTCTTCAGATGCTCTTTGTGAAGCATGTTAGAAAGGCATGTTTTCAAAAACTTCCTTTAAAGCAAAAACAATTGTTTCTACCTCTAAACCATTAGAACTTCTTCACATTGATTTATTTGGACCAGTGAAAATTGCCTCAGTCAATGGAAAGAAATATGGACTAGTCATCGTTGATGATTACAGTCGTTGGACATGGGTAAAATTCTTAAGACACAAGGATGAGTCACACTTTGTGTTTGCTTCCTTCTGCACCCAAGTGCAAAATGAAAAGAATTGCAAAATTGTCAGAGTCAGAAGTGATCATGGTGGAGAATTTGAAAACAAAGATTTTGAAAAACTTTTTTATTCTTATGGCATATCCTATGATTTCTCTTGTCCTAGAACTCCACAACAGAATGGGGTTGTAGAAAGAAAGAATAGGACATTACAAGAAATGGCTCGCACCATGATCCAAGAAACTGACATGGCTAAGCACTTTTGGACAGAGGCAGTCAACACAGCATGTTATATTCAAAATAGAATCTCAATAAGACCTATTTTGGGTAAGAATCCTTATGAATTGTGGAAGAATAGAAAGCCCAACATTTCTTATTTTCATCCTTTTGGATGTGTCTGTTTTATGTTGAACACTAAAGAGAATCTAGACAAGTTTGATTCCAAAGCACAGAAATGTCAGTTGTTAGGATATTCTGAAAGCTCAAAAGGCTACAGAGTCTATAACACAGAATCACGAATTTTGGAAGAATCAATTCATGTCAGATTTGATGATAAGCTTGACTCTGAAAAGTCAAAGCTAGTTGAAATGTTTGCAGATTTGGAGATCAGTTTTTCAGAACCTAAGAAAAAGGCAGAAGAAATAAAAAATTCGGAAGCTCCTACTTTTGATATTATTGTTGCTCCCACTGATCCTTAACAACATAAGAAAAGCAGAGTAGCAACTTCACACCCTGAATAATTGATTCTGGGAAATCAGGACGCTTCTATCAGAACCAGATCAACCTTCAAACCTTCTGAAGAAACACTTATGGGTTTGGTGTCCTTGATCGAGCCAACATCTTTTGATGAAGCTCTACTGGACAAAGACTGGATTCTGGCGATGGAAGAAGAACTTAACCAGTTTTCAAAGAACGATGTTTAGGATCTTGTTCAGAAGCCTAAAGGTGTCCATGTTATTGGAACTAAATGGGTATTCAGAAACAAGCTCAATGAGAAGGGTGGAGTTGTCAGAAACAAGGCACGACTGGTTGCACAAGGTTATATTCAACAAGAAGGAATAAACTATACAGAAATGAAATTCTGGTACCAGACGTGTGATGTCACACACGATGTCACAACAACACACTCTGCACAATGGACAAAATAAACAACAGAAGAACACACCAAATTGTTCACCCAGTTCGGTCTAACTACCTACGTCTGGGGGCTACCAAGCCAGGGATGAAATTCACTACTTGTAGAATTAAATTACAGACTCAACAACCTAGTTGACAATCTCCTAATCTTAATTCCTACTAGTGACTTTCTACCTAAGAAACCACTTAGATATGAGAGCACTACCCAATCCCTAAATCACTTCAAAGATCACACACTTTGAAAAACACAACTTGATTCTGCTTCACAGCTTTGATCAAGAACAACTCAAAACAACTCCACTAATTCACACTAGAATGGTTTACAAAACATATACGAAGACACAAACGACTCTCAGTCTTTAGCTCTCTTTCTTCTTCGTATTTTTTCCTCTAGTACTGATGCGCTTTATATAGCTCTTTGAATTGGACTTGGACCTGCTACAATATCTGACCTGATTTGTTATTTAAAACTGAATCTTTTTAAAACAGATTTTCTCACCAAAATCTTCTTAAATCTTCAGCCTTTAAACCTCATACAAATCTGCATCAAATCTCTATGCAACAGAGAATATCTATCCCAAGATATCCGCAACCAATGAGACTACCTGCTCTCCACAATTCCAGCTAAAACGCAAACCCTAACAACATCACTAAACCAGATGTTATTAATTCTGCAGACCTGATGTCACAACATCGCATGTGACATCAGACATCCAACTTAAACACTTAACACAGCCCAGTGTTAAGACTCAATGTTGTGACATCACCCATGTGACATCAGACATTAAACAGCTTCATTACTTAACACAACCCAGCGTTAAGACTCAATGTTGCAACATCACCACCTTGACATCAACATTGAACAACCTTTGTTTTACCAAAATTCCAGCCAATCCAAGAACTAATAATCTCCCCCTTTGGCTAATTTTGGCTAAAACACTCTCTGCACCTTCAGAGACTTCAGCAGCGGAATAAACTTGAATAATTTTTGAAACTTCAAGCAGCAACATCTTCAATACATAAAGACTTCTCACACAAAACTCTGCTGCAACACCATCTTCAACAGCTACAATTTTCAACAGACAACAATGGTGCTCCCCCTCAAAACAACCCTCAAAACAAGAACCAACATAACAGCTGTTTAGCACCACTCAGAAACTCCCCCTCAACATCTGCACTACACAAGTACACTCTACACACCTAGGCTGACTCTCCCCCTTTTTAGCCACAATTACCAAACACAATGTCCTGACATAAAGTCATGGTCAAACAACACACGTTCCAACACATTGACTGTTCAGTCGATACAAACGATGCTTCTTGATTATCATTATAAACACAAGCCTTTCTACTAGCAGCACCACTCAGCAACCAAGAATGAGCCAGTCAAACAGCAAAGGTGCAGCAAAGAACTTCAAGCAGAAGAGCACGACTTCAGATCCACCTCAGCAGATAAACAATACAATGACTGCAGCTGCAACTACTTCAGGGGCCAAAAGGATAGGCAGAACCTCAGAAACAACCATGAAACCAAGCAAAACGCTTCCTGTGCAAAAACAATCTGCTGATGATGATTGGGATGAAGACTGGAAAGCTTTTCTAGACGCAGGGGGTTGGGATAATCTGTAACTGATGATGTACTTCAAACTTGTATGCTATCAGCAGTTGAATAAAATCAATTTCCAATAATACAACTGCTTAATGTACTCTCTAGCACAATTAATCTTCATGTATGCAAATTCCCAATTTACTTCTTAAACTTTCAAATTGGTTTGCATCTAATGCTTTAGTGAAGATATCAGCTAACTTTTTTTCTGTAGCTACATGCTCCAATGTAACAACTTTGTCCTCAACCAATTCTCTTATAAAATGATGCCTTATATCAATATACTTAGTTCTACTATGTTGAATAGGATTCTTAGAGATATTGATAGCACTTAAATTATCACAGTACAATGTCATGACATCTTGCTTGACAATGTATTCAGTTAACATCTGCTTCATCCAAACAAGTTAAGAGCAACTACTTCCTGCGGCTATGTACTCAGCTTCAGCAGTAGAAAGAGACACACAGTTCTGCTTTTTACTAAACCATGATATCAGATTATTCCCTAGGAAGAAACAACCTCCTGAAGTGCTTTTCCTATCATCAGCACTACCAGCCCAGTCAGCATCACAATATCCCCTTAACTCAGTCCCAGAACCATGACTATACAGCATCCCATAGTCACTAGTGCCATTAACATATTTCAAGATCCTTTTCACTTGATTCAAGTGACTAGCCTTAGGTTCAGATTGATATCTGGCACAAACTCCAACAGCAAAAGCAATGTCAGGTCTGCTAGCTGTAAGATACAATAGACTCCCAATCATGCTTCTATATAAACTTTGATCCACACTGACACCATGTTCATCCTTGGATAATTTTAGATGAGTAGGAGCAGGAGTCCTCTTGTGATTCACATTCTCTAAACCAAACTTCTTCACTATGTTCTTTGCATACTTGCTCTGAGAAATGAATATGGAGTCCTCCATTTGTCTAACTTGTAGACCAAGAAAATAGTTTAGCTCACCAACAAGACTCATTTCAAATTCAGACTGCATCTGTTCCACAAAATGTTTCACCATCGCATCTGACATCCCACCAAATACTATGTCATCAACATAGATTTGGGCTATCATCAGTTTTCTTCCTTCCTCTTTAACAAACAAGGTCTTGTCAATCCCTCCTTTTCTGTAGCCATTCACAACCAGGAATTCAGTAAGTCTTTCATACCAAGCTCTTGGTGCTTGCTTCCAACCATATAGAGCTTTCCTTAGTTTGTACACATGGTTAGGAAATGTTGGATCAATAAATCCTTTTGGTTGATCAACATACACCTCTTCATTCAAGTAACCATTCAAGAAGGCACTTTTAACATCCATCTGAAAAAGCTTAAATTTGAAGTTACAAGCCACACCTATGAGCAATCTGATAGATTCCAGTCGTGCCACAGGAGCAAAGGTTTCATCATAATCAATTCCTTCAACCTGAGTGTATCCCTGAGCAACTAATCTGGCCTTGTTTCTGGTGACCACTCCTTGTTCATCAGATTTATTCTTGTAGATCCACTTGGTGTCAATCACATTAACTCCATCAGGCCTAGGTACAAGCTCCCATACTTCATTCCTCTTGAATTGCTCCAGCTCTTCATGCATTGCATTAATCCAAAACTCATCAGTCAATGCTTCCTTGACATTCTTTGGCTCAATTTTGGAGACAAAACATGAACTTGCTATAACATCTCTTGACCTAGTCCTCACTCCAGAGTTTGGATCACCTATAATGAGCTCCTTTGGGTGGTCCTTCTGCACTCTGATGGAGGGATCCTTATGAAGTTGTTCAGTTTCAGGCTTAGCAGCATCAACACTAGGAGTTGGACTTCTGTCTTCAGCTTCTGGTGCAACTTCACCAACTGATGTTCCAACATTATCAAGGACATCATCATCTTCCTGCTTGTCATTGTCATCAATCACCACATTGATCGACTCCATCATCACCTTGGTTCTAGAGTTGAAAACCCTATATGCTCTGCTGTTAGTAGAGTATCCCAAAAATATTCCTTCATCACTTTTGGAATCCAATTTTCTTCTCTGTTCTCTATCAGCCAGAATATATCATCTACTTCCAAAAACATGAAAGTATTTAACATTAGGTTTTCTTCCCTTCCAAAGCTCATACAGAGTGGATGAAGTGCCTCTTCTCAGGGTAACCCTGTTGTGAATGTAGCAGGCAGTATTCATGGCTTCAGTCCAGAAATGATAAGGAAGTTTCTTGGCGTGGATCATCACTCTAGCAGACTCTTGGATAGTTCTATTCTTCCTCTCAACTACTCCATTTTGCTGAGGAGTAATAGGAGATGAAAACTCATGACTTATACCTTCAGTAGAGCAAAATTCTTCAAACTTGCTATTCTCAAACTCTCTTCCATGGTCACTTCTTATTCTGATAACCTTACTCTCCTTTTCTCTTTGGAGTCTTTGACAAAGATCTTTAAAAACATCAAACACCTCTGATTTGTCTTTGATGAAGCTCACCCAGGTGTACCTTGAATAGTCATCCACAACAACATATGCATATTTCTTTCCACCCAAACTTTCCACCTGCATAGGCCCCATCAAGTCCATATGAAGTAGTTCCAATACCTTGGAGGTGGTGTCATGTTGAAGCTTTGGATGAGACATCTTTGTCTGCTTCCCTTTTTGACAGTCTCCACACACTTTTCCTTCCTCAATATTAAGTTTGGGAATTCCTCTGACTGCTTATGAGGCGATGATTCTCTTCATTCCCTTTAGGTGAAGATGTCTCAACTTCTGATGCCAGATTTTGACATCATCTTCTTTAGCAAACACACACGTGGAAGAATTTGAGTTTTGAGGCACCCAAAGATAACAATTGTCCTTAGACCTGGCTCCCTTCATATATGAAACGCTCAATTCTCTCTCCTTGACCATAAACACTCTGTCGTCCACCACTTCCTCTCCCAAAATTCAAACTTCCAACTTCATCATGTAGCTTAGCTCGTGGTGGTGTGATGAGGTCCTTCCTCCACACCATCATTTTACCCTTGGGACTATCCTTTTCAGATGATCGTTTTTTGGTGGTTGCTCCGGCATGTTTCAGCGACGGCTGACCTAGTTGTTTTGCTTAATCCAGACATATTAGAAACTAATTTCTTTTGATTTGAAGTTGTTTTGATTTTACCTTTTCAATTGTTTTCTTTTATAGGTTGAGTCCTCACCGGATTTTGGTTTGTGGGTGGAGAAAATGTTCGCTGACGATGGTTGCATAATGCAACTTGGTTGTGGTTGTGCATCTCCTTCTCCGGCACCAAATTTTGTTGCAGCTAAGCCTCGTCTTCTCTGATGCGTGAGTGTTAACTTTTTTTATTCTTGATTCTCTATTAGCTTCTAGATTTGTTGAGATTTGCAGGTTTCAAGATATTGTTTGTCTCCATTGCGTCAAAGAATTTTTTGTTGTTCGGTTTGGCGGTGGTTCGTAGATTCTTGCTCTTGTTCGAGTCTACTACCTCCGCGGTATTAAAATCCACTTCATTCAATTGTGGTTGATTTTGGACTGTTTGACTAGAAATGGTCGTGATCACTTACCACAGTTTGTGCGTAAGTTGTTGGTAAAAATATTTTAATTTTCTTTTCTTGAACACCTAGGTTAAAAACACAAATAGCATGACTAAAACATATAACACTTAACAGTACTAAAAATTACTAAAACACGACTTATTGGATCGACTAAATTTATTTATGTTTTATATACCCAAAGTAAAGTATTTATCAACAATCTTTATATTGGTTCATCACTTACTTCTTATTCATGTTTTGCATTATTCCAAGCATCCACATTAAAGTATACATTTCATAACTTTTGTAAAATACATATTGAAGAAAATTAATTTCTATCACCACCTCCAATAGTTGCACAATGCAGTCCGAAATATAATTTTTTCAAACTAAATGATTTCCATTTACCATTTCTCTCTTTTGATCGTGCTTCTTCTATCTTTGTAGATGATGCTTGATTTTTAGATAGCACAAACTTTCTTGTCCTAAAACTTCCTATGACTTCAGATGGATCTAGAGCTGTTTCCAAATTAAAAAAATTAAAAAAAAAATACTTATTTTAACAGACACCTTTTAGCACTTATATTTCAACATGTAAAAATTATAAAAAAAACTATTACAATTGATAATAAAAAATTCAATTTGATTGAAAGGAAACAATTATATAAGAATATTGTGTGACGTCTTTTTTAAAAGTCTAAATATATATTATTTTGTATATGTTTTGAGATTTACTTTTTCTATAACAAAATATTAACACAAAAAAAGTTAAATTATCAAATGTATTTGATATAAAAGTTAGACCAAACGCATTTAACCAAACTTAAATGTAAAATTATTCATACTGTGTATATAAGTTAAAAATCTAATTTGAAAAAAAGCAGAAATAAAGATGTCAAATCCTGACCCATAAAAGAGAAATAAAATAACTTTTTTCTTTTATAGTAATTTAATAGAAAAAAAAATGTAAACATTTAGAATAAATATTAATTTAATTGTTTTGTGAATATTGCAATCAATTTTGATTAAAAAAAACTATTTTAGGTAAGAGTTTGAGTATGAACTCGGATTTTCCACGCTTTAAGCATATGAATTTGTTCACTAATCTATTTTACAAAATATTAATTTAATTGAAAGAGTAAAATATCTTATGAAAATAAAATGTCTCACACATAAACAAAAAAAAAAAAAAAAAAAATATATATATATATATATATATATATATATATATATATATATAATATCAAATGTATTTAGTATAAAATTTAGATCAAATACATTTTTTAAAAACAAAATGTAAACTAATTCAATATATATATATATATATATATATATATATATATATATATTGAATTAGTTTACATTTTGTGCTTGTGAATAAAATGTGAGAATGATGAGGTTTTTAAAATAATTTCGAAAAACACTACTATTAAAACCAAAATGTTTATATAAGAGATAAAAAATTTAACAGGCTGGATTGCTCATCCATAATTTAGCATAGAAAAACATTTACATTAAAACAAATACAATAAATAACAACTACAAACACAAGAAGAATCATAAAAATTAAAAAAGAAAAATTGCATCAGATTAAAATAAAATATGCAATCATTTTCTGTAAACACAAAACAAAATTAACACATAAAAGTAATTACCATATCAAAAAATCTTACCATCAGAGACATCATTTAAGCAGTGTAGAACATATTCAGATGCACTCGATTTCAAAACAGGAAATCTACCTTGACGTGCATAAAATTGGAGAGCTTTGTCAATAACATCACAAACAACATCATTCTCATTAACCACAATTGTTAATGGCCCCGAACTACCGATGATGTTGATCGATATCAAGATCTTATTAATATTGATGTCGTTGTTCTTCTTCTTATTTTTCAGCTCATCACCAACGCTCCAGCTTTTGCTCTTATACAATGCCACTTTCTCATGTTTTCGTAATTTCTTAGTCATATCTCGGCGTTTCTTACTTGAAACAGGAAAAATGAAAATCATATTTTGAATATGTGTTTTTCACTAAACTTTTATTTTATGTTGTAAAGAGGAAGAGAAAAAAAAATCAAAAGATGAGAGGCCTTTATGACCTAACCTCCCTTTTTATAAGATTTTGTGATTCTTTTTATGTTTAATATTTTAATTTTTTAATTTGAATATTTGACATTTTAAATATAATATTTTGGTAACTCTTATTTTAGTGAGAGAATTTCCTCCTTCTCTCTAGTCTTTCCCTTCCGTTCTTCCCTGTTTCATCCGCTTCAGATTTCAACCATCGTCCAAAACAATGTTTCAGGTCCATTAAGGTGAGTCTTCGAATCCGTACATCCTCCGTATATAGTCAACACAAACTTTCGCGATTACCTAACCATTGTACCAAGTAGATACTGGGAGAGCTCCTCTCTATCTTTGGCTTAAATTTCTGGCTTTAGGGCTTAGGGGCCTCGTTAGGGTGGTGTTGTCTTCTGGGTTTTACTGGGTATTTGGTTGGTGTGAGTTGCCATTCAGGTTTGGTTTTTAACAGTGCGGAGGTTTCGCGAAGTTATTGGAATCAAGGTTAGTCTGCAGTTGAACTTAGGTTATAGTACGAGGTAATGGAGATGAATGCGAAAGCCAGCAATAAGGAGGGTTGGGTTAACATTAAGTTGAAAAAGCATCACTATGAGGTCATTGCAAGAAGATCCATATGGAAAGCTCAAGGAGGGAAAGTGACCGACCAAGACATTAAAGACGCTTCATCTTTCTTCTTTACCCATTTTCCAGATACATATGATGCGAAACGTATGTTTGAGGTATTCAAGGAATTTGGTACTATTCTTGAAGTATACATTCCCCCTAGGAAAGACAAAAGAGGAAACAAATTTGGTTTTGTAAGATTTAAGAAGGTGATGGATGAACATCTTCTTGCCATTGAACTTGACAACATTGTCATCAATGGCACTAAGATATTTGCTAACACACCTAGATATCAAAGAGAAATCAAGGAACATGTGAAGGTTGGGCAATCAAAATAGATTTTCCGTGGTGGGAAGGCTGCAGTGAGTAATCTAAATCTGAACAGGGAGGGCCACAAACTGGGGATATCATACGCCCAAGCCACCTACAGAGGTTTAACTAACCGCAGTGGATACAAACAACATAGACAGGTTCACAATCAGTTTTTAATGGGCGACAAACCTAACTTTGCACACCTCATCTTCAATGTGGAACACTCTGATTTGGTGAGGTTTGAAAAGGCCTATGTTGGAGTCATGGAGGAACCAGGATCAACATTTGAAGTTCAAGAAGCCTTGCAGATAGAAGGTTATTTCCAAATAAAAGCGACTCCCTTGGGGGCCAATTTGTGTTTACTGGAGGAGGAAAACAAAGGAGACATTAGTAAGATGATACAAGAGGATGAGGCTTGGATTTCAAAATGGTACTCCGATATACATCCGTGGTCGCCGGCGGACGTGGACAAAGAGAGATTAACTTGGGTTAGTATATTTGGATTACCTTGCCATGTTTGGGGGGTCAGTTTCTTTAAATTTCTGGAAAGTCGATTAGGGGAGTTTGTTAAGGCTGACCCTGATACTGATAATCAAGAAAGGCTGGATGTTGCAAGGGTACTAATTAGAACCAAATTTACGCTAAATTTGAATGAAGTTTTCAATATCGAAGTCAACGACAACATATACTGTATTAAAGTGGTGGATGATTCAATTGGTAGTAGGAGATCTAACTTGTGGAGTAATAATTCTTCTATTGAGAGTTCTGAGTTTGTGTCCTCTGACACTGAGGTTGAAGAATCAGACTTGGAAGGATTGGTACTGGACAAAACCAAAATTTCATCACGGTATAATCGGGCATCGATTCAGGTAGGTGGAAACAACACAACATACAAAACTGGTTTGGACGAGATGACGAATGAGGAGGATATTGAAGACGAGGATACGCATAAAAATTCTGAGTTTGTGTTAGGACATGACAAAGCAATGTCTGTTGAAAACGTAATTCAGCAGAATAGTACAAAGGATAATACAGGAAGGGACAAACGTCTGATTGAGAATAGAAACACGGATTCTCAGGCTGAAGATACAAACAATGCTCAGAGGACCAATGGTGGTTATTCTGCGGATGTAGAGCCTGAGATTTTATCAGGTGGCGTAACAGATAGGATGGGAGCAAACAAACATTCAACTGCAGTTGGTGGACATACCATTAACGATCAGGCAGGATTGAGTAGGTCTACAAAAAATAAAAAACTATTGGATGACTTATACCAGAAAATTAGGATTCCTTTAGCCCCCTCATAATACTCTACTTTACTTCGGTTAGATCACACATTTTCTGACCATGAAAAGACTCCTAATAAAAATCTTGGTATGAGTTTGGTGGAAAACAAACCTATGCTTGGCTCAGGAGTACATAGCTGTGAATCCATTGAGGATGAAGAAGTTAGACACAGCAATTCAAGAATTAGAAAGAGGCTGGAGAAACTACCTAACAGACTTTGGGAGTCCATTAGAAAACAGGGAGTGGAAACAGTGAATGAAGGCGGGGATGCTGTGGAAATCATTCGAAACATGGAGAGTTTGAACAAATCAAAAACCAAGGTTAAGAAACGAACTGGCAAAGGACAGTTAGGAACAATCAAGGGTAAGAAGGCGGCAGCTAAAGTTAGAGTATGAATTTTTTGACATATAACATAAGAGGGAGTGGTAGCAGCATCAAGAAAAGGAAAATTAGAGAGTTAGTGCAAAGACATGATGCAGATCTGATTTTCCTGCAAGAAACCAAATGTGAGAAGATGACAGATGAAATTGTGTTTAGTCTGTGGGGTGACCGTAATTTTCAATGGTCTGCATCAGATTCAATCGGGTTTTCGGGAGGCATATTAACCATATGGAGAAAAGACGTCATTTTTCCGATAGCGAGTTTCAAAGGAAATGGTTATATTGGTATAAATGCTAAGTGGAAAGATATTAACTGTTACTTCATCAATATATACTCTCCATGTTTGAATTCGGCAAAAAGAGAGCTTTGGAGTAATCTTCTTCAACTTAAGGATACAATGGAGGTTGGAGAATGGGTGTTTGGTGGCGATTTTAATGCCATCAAGAATAGGAGAGAAAGATGTGGTAGTGGTGATTATAACAATAGAATTATGAGTGAATTCAATGATTTCATCAACTTAACTGGTTGTGTTGATCTGCCTATTTGCGGTAACAAATTCACATGGATTAACTCGTCGGGGAAATCTAGCAGTAGAATTGATAGATTCCTGATATCACCAGGCTTACTCAATGATTGGAATTTAGTGGTTCAGAAAGTGGAGGGCAGAGATATCTCGGATCACCGGCCAGTGTGGATTGAGGCGAAAAATACGAACTGGGGACCGAAACCATTTAAGGTATTAAATTGTTGGAAGGAACATCCTGGCTTATTACAGTTTATCAAAGAAGTTTGGGAGGATAATGCAGTTGTTGGTAATGCCTCATTCATTTTGTCCAAGAAATTACAGATTCTTCGTTCTAAACTCCGTTGGTGGAATGTTAACATATTTGGCTGGATTGATACTAAGATTAAGGAGGATGTCGGTATCATCAACGATGTGGAAGATATTATTGCGGAAACGAATGGTGACATCAATGATGAGGATGTGGCCAGCCGTAGAAATGCAATAGATGACATGTGGAAGAACTTGAGAATTAAAGAAAGTATTCTCAAACAAAAGTCCAAAATGAAATGGATTACTGATGGAGACCGTAACACGAAATATTTCCATGCAGCCATCAAACATCGTAACAGTTCCAACTATATCAGATCAGTGACTGTGAATGACAAAGAAATCGAGAATGTTGCAGAAGTTAAGGAAGCAGTTGCAGCACATTTTGAACAGAGATTTAAGGCTGGAAATTCCAATTTTCCTGTTATTGGTAGCAGACTCGTTTCCCGCCTATCTATTGCTGAAAGTTTGGCACTTGAGGCTCCAATTTCGGCTGAGGACATTAAGGCTGCGGTATTTGCTTGCGCGGGGGACAAAAGTCTGGGTCCGGACGGTTTCAACATGGATTTCATAAAACAATGTTGGGAGATAATTGGTACAGATTTTATTAACTGCATTATGGAATTCTTTGAAAAGGGGCGACTGCCCAAAGTCTTGGCTTCATCCTTTTTGGTTATTATTCCTAAACACGACTCCCCTAGTAATCTCGACGATTTTAGGCCGATATGCTTGATTGGTTGTGTTTACAAGATTGTGTCCAAGTTATTAGCTAGTAGAATTAAAAGAGTTATGGATAGTATCATATCTAGTTCTCAGACAACCTTTATTGAAGGAAGAAATCTTATGGACGGTGTGGTTATTTTGAACGAAATGGCAGATTATGTCAAAAGGAGTAAAGGCAGAGCTATGTTTTTAAAAGTGGATTTTTCCAAGGCATACGATTGCGTTGAATGGTCTTATCTCTGGAACATTATGAGTCACATGGGTTTTGGTAGTACTTGGATGCGATGGATGAATGGTAGTGTTATGCACAATCACTTATCGGTGTTAGTCAAAGGGAGTCCGACGCGAGATTTTGAAGTCACACGGGGACTGCGACAGGGGGATCCGCTTTCACCTTTCCTATTTGCTATAGCGGCGGAAGGATTAGCTATTTTGATGAAGAGAGCAGTTGAGGATTCTACTTTCTCATGTTGTAAGATTGGTCCTTCGGTGTCGTACAATCTATTACAATATGCAGACGATACTATCATCATTGGAGATGGTTCATGGAGTAACCTTTGGGCCATCAAATCGTTGTTGAAAGGTTTTCAATTAATATCCGGGTTAGACATAAATTATAGCAAGAGTGCGTTGTATGGGATTGGTCTGGACCACTGGTTTTCTTCGGCTGCAGAGGGTTTCCTAGCGTGTAAAATGCAATCTCTGCCGTTCAAATTCCTTGGAATTTTCGTTGGAGGCAATCACAGATTAATATCGTTTTGGAAACTGGTAATTGACAAGGTTCAATCTAGGCTTGCATCTTGGAAGGGTCGGTTCTTATCTATGGGAGGGAGAGCTACTCTCATTAATTCGGTTCTTTCAAATATACCGATTCATTACATGTCATTTTACAAGATTCCGTCTAAGGTTATTATGACGCTCACAACAATTCAAAGAAGATTTCTTTGGAACGGGTCGACGTGAAAAAAAGGCATTGCTTGGATTAGTTGGAGGGAGACTTGTAAACCAAAAGAAGAGGGAGGCCTCGGCATTTTGAATCTTAAGCACTTCAATTATGCATTACTAGCTAAATGGCTGTGGAAACTGGTGTATATTAAAGAGGGTCTGTGGAGAGGTATTCTCGAGGGTCGATACAATCACTTCGCGTCTGATTTACATTTAGGAGTTGTTCCTACATATTCGACTCCGCCCTCCCTGTGGTGGAGGGATTTATTCAACATTGTTCCATGTTTTGGTGAGGTTTTTTTCTACGATCTAATTAAACATAGAATTGGCAATGGAAATAATACTTTTTTCTGGCTGTCGAAATGGTGTGGGAACCGAAATTTAGCTACGGCATTTCCTGCTCTGTTTCATGTTGCAGTAAACCAAGGGGCAACGATTACTGAATTGGGAGGTTGAGAGAATTCCATATGGAAATGGAAGTTTGAAGCTGTTGTCCAGCAGTTGCCTCACAATTTAGTGCAACACATGGAAGAGCTAAAGTCTGCTATTAGTGAGATAGTGCTTGAATTTGAAGCTACAGATTCTGTAGAATGGTTGCCGGGGGTGGAAAACGTATATACCGTGAAATCGGGTTATAACATCATAAACAGAGTGGAAGAATCGGAGGTGGTCTTAAGCGAGGATACCCGGGATGCGCTTAAACTAGTGTGGATGTCGTATGCTCCGGAGAAGGTGAAGACATTTGGGTGGAGACTTATTAGGAATCGGTTACCTTCCCGCGATAATCTATGGAGACGAGGTATTATATCGAATCCTTCCGAAACTTCTTGTCCTTTCTGTTTTTTGGAAAACGAAGATGCTCGACATTTGATGACGTTTTGTAGTAAGAGTAATAGATTATGGGGTGCTCTTGGGAGCTGGCTGGGTATTCGGAGAATACAGGAGGATAATTTATACAACCATATGCAAAATTGGATACAAGAGTTGGTTCTTAAGAAAGTTGAAATTAAATTGGCTGTTGCTTTATGGATTTCGATTTGTTGGTGCATATGGAATACAAGGAACAACATCATGTTTAAAGAAGAATTTTGGGATCACGAAACCGTAGTGGATAGATGTATCATTGTAACTTGGTGGTGGATTGGAAAGAAACTTAAAAAGTCATATACGTGTAATTATTATGATTAGATTAATCACCCTTGCGATTTTTTGTAAGTTGATCTAGGGGGTGGATGGATATTATGTATACGGGTTAGGGTACCCCTTTGTACCCTTTTTGAATGATATTTTTTGCTTAAAAAAAAATATATATATATTGAAAAAATAAAATTCATTGGATATGAATATTTATATCATTGAATTAACTTTATAGAAAAGCCGTTTTAAGTAAATTGTAGGAGAAAATAGTAATATCAATTGAGGAGTGCATATATTAGGTTCGTAAACTTTTTATAAATACATAAAGGGTTAATTGTGATTTACCCCCCTGACATATGAGCGAGTTTTGATTTACCCCCTACATGCCTTTAGGCAACGGTTTTTTTGAAAAAATCGTTGCCAAAACCTGCCTATGGCAACGGTGGGGGGGTAAACCAAAACACGCTCATATGTCAGGGGGGTAAATCACAATTAACCCATACATAAATAAATGAAAAGAATATGCTAACATTGTACGTATAATGCAACAAGAATATACACGTCTCACATATAAAAATATTTTATTTTTTATTTTTTAAAATGAATATGATATAAACTTTAGGCAAAATACATTTGAGATTTTATTTTTTATTTATATTTTATTACATAGAGTAAAATGTAAAAAAAAAAAAAATACACAAAAAAATGAAGGGAAAATTTTATCAAATAAAAACTATAAATATTTACATAAAACATAAAATAAATCTTATGTGTATAAGTTAAAATTAAAATTATGATTATATTTGTACTTGTCAAACAATACATATGTGCATGATATTTCTATAATGGTAGGGGCTACAAAGAGATCATAGTAGGTTTGTAACAAATTTAGAGTAGTTAAGACTTTCCTGCGTCAACAAGAAGCTTTGTATGATGATGTTATGGTGGTTTTGGAAGACCTACTCCTGTGAGGTGAGAGGCTTTGTATATCAGTGTAGTGCTTTGGCTATTATGCATCAATTGTGATATTCCTTTCTCCCTTTAGGAGAGAAGTAGTTATAAAGGCCTTGGGCCTAGGGTTTTCTGGGGAAGGGACTGCCCACTCAATCAATGGTGGATTGTTGAATCCATGTGTCATAGGGAGACGTGGACCAACTATTGACCTTGACTTCTCTCTGCCCAAGAAACATCTTTTCCCATGGTTCCCATATCTAGACGAGAGGAAGGTACTAAGAGCGACGTGATACCTCCTTGAAGGTGACATATAGTCATCATCTTTCTTAGGGGAGGCACAGTTCTTGCCCTTTCCATGTATTTTACAAATATAACACTACACAGTCGCTTAAGCACGAGGACTTTGATAAAGGACGAAGTGGTTTTAGACCAAAGTAATTTCAATTCCTTTTCAATCTTGTTTTGTATATCTTGCATGCTTAATTCATGTTCTATAGAATGTGTTGATTTATTTGGATTGATATATGTTCCTTAATTATAATCACGTTTAGCGTAGTTTTTTTTTAATTCGCACAATCTTAAACCGTTTGCTTAATTCGGAAAATGGGATCATAAATCATATAGTATCAATTGCGCTTGTTTCATTGATGTTGTAACGAAAAAGGAATAGAATTCGCATTGGGTTTTGGAATTATAATAATCGATGATAAGTTGAAAATTGAAACTATAGTTTGGCTTGTTAATCTTATTCGCAATCAAATTCTTTTAATCATAATCTTAAATGAAAACCTAAACCCCATTTGTTTCAATCCGTTGTTAAGATAATCAAGATTCCTTGGGATACGACTCGAGTGTCGCTGCCTTATACTACCCTTTAGTAACTGGTTTTGACCCGTGTGCGGCAGCGAATCAATTATCCATCGACGCTTCATCCTGAATAAGGGTATTGTCAGCATACAGAAGATGGGGGGCAGCTAGACCAGAGTTCCATACTCTTAACCAGAAAAAAGAGACCAAGCTAAAAAATCCTAGATAGCATCCCCCTAAGACCTTCTGTGACAAGCAGAAAAAGGAAGGGAGCAAGGGGTCACCTTCCTTCAAACCTCTCTTGACACTAATCTCATAGGTTGGATATTCATTAACAAGAACAGTTAGACTACCAGAGAACGCACAACCACTTATCCAATAGTGCCACTTCTGATCAAACTCAAACCTGAAAAGCATATAACCCAAAAAACTCCAACCGACAGAGTCATACGCCTTTTCAAAATCAACCTTAAAAATGAGACGGTATTTCTTATATTTCTTAACAAGATCCACAACTTCATTAACAAGCACAACCCCATCCACCAACATACTACCTTTAGTGAAAGCGGATTAGTTCGAAGTGGTCAGAGACTTCATCACCTTAACCAATATAAAAACCAAAACAGTTGACTTTCTCAAAATTTAATTTCAAATTTATAACACTTCACAATCTCTATATTTATAATTATTTATTAAATTTATTTTATATTGTATTTACCCAAAGTCAAGTATTTAACAATCTCTATATTGATTCATCACTTATTTCTTATTCATGTTTTGCATAATTTCAACCATCTACATTAAAGTACATTTTGTAATTTTTGTAAAATGCATATCTAAAGAAAATTAACCTATAGCTACAGAATGCAGTGCGAAACGGAATTTTTGGAACCTAAATGATTTCCAACTACCATTTCTTCCCTTTGATCCTCCTTCTTCTGTCTTTGTTGATGATGCTTGATTCCCAGATAGTACAAACATTTTTGTTCTAAAACTTCCTATAGATTCAGATGGATTAAAAGCTGCTCCCAAAACAAAAATAATTCATTAAGCACTTATTTGACTAACATTTTTAAGCACTTATATTTCAACATTATAAATTAAAATTCATCTGGATTGGACCAATGGCTAAACATGACCCAATCCACCTCTGCTCCCAGAACGGCCCAATTGCCAAAGTCCAATCCATCAAGGGGCAAAAGTACCTTTCTGCCCCTCCAACCGGGCAAGGACTGCATCGCTCCTCCCCAGAAATGCTGCCTGTTCCGCACGACTTCTTCACTGCCCGAACAGCTAAGGGCATGTGCCCGACACTATGCATATTCCCGACATAACGGCTAGTTTTGGGCACCCTGCCCGACATAACGGCTAGTTTTAGGCAGTTACCTATTCTTTGGGAAAACGGTTATTCGCCCAAAAAATAGAACCGTTAGCCACGCGCTGGGGGCACTATATAAACCCTCTCACTTGAGAGGGTCAGGGATCGAATAATCACACTTGAAACCCATATTTTGTACTTGCCCCTTTTCTCTGACCCTTTCTTACTTGAGCGTCGGAGTGCCTTGCAGGTACACCCCCTCCTCCTCTCCATACGACCAGCACCTCAGACGCACTTGGTGGCCCACTTCAACAGGATCTGATCTAGCCTTCAGGATTAGTGGCGCCTTCTGTGGGAACTCTTGTTCTCCCCTTCTTTCTTTCCCCGGAAACCAAAGATCAAAGCGAATTTCCAAGATCATCATCATGGCCTCTCAAGATCACGTCAAGAGTGCCCACCAATCCGCCGTCCTCCCCGTCAACAAGTCTGAAGTTGACGGCCCATCTTCTCTCCTCGGAGATCCCATTTTCTGAGAGACGGGGCCACAACCTCTCTCTCTCCTACTCCCGCTGATCGCGAAGACGATCAGCCCTCGCTGGCCATCCAACCCTTTCTTGCTCCACCCAACGCCGACCCGGCCGCGGTGGCCCTCTTGGAGGCGCTCAACAAGACCAACCTCCTGATCCTTCAGCAGAACGAAAGGATCCGGACTTTGGAGGAATCCGCCCGTCCAAGATCCCCACCTCCGAGGAAGAACCATCGACGATCCCAGAGCCCGTAGCCTCGGCGAGAAGTCGACCGAAGGTTGCCCTAAGAGCCAGAATCTCGCGCTGTTCAAAAATGAGATCAGGTTTCCCCACGGAACCAGCACTCTCCCGGCCACAAGAGAACCCGAAGAGACAAGCAGTCACCTCCAGTCAGGTCAAAGGGTCGGGCCCGTTCACCTTCTCCTCGAAGAAGTCGCCGACACGAACGAGTTATCTGGTCTCCGTCACCATCCAGTTCCAGCAGCGATGATGAGCCGCACGACCCATTATCCCAAGAGATCTTGGCAACACACCTCCCCAAGGGCCTGGAGAATCCCCCAACACTGGGCACGTAAGACGGCACGACTGACCCTGACGAGCACATCGAGAACATCGATGCGCTGTTGGATTACCGTGGCGTCAGGGGCGCCATCAAGTGTCAGCTATTTCCAACCACGCTCCGAAAAGGGGCAATGACGTGGTACAAGCAGTTGCCCAAAGAATCTATTACGTCGTGGAAGCAACTGGGGAGGATGTTCTCCCGATATTTCACTGCCTCACGGCGTCACCCCAAGATTGAAGCCTCCCTTGGGACGAACCTCTCCGAGCATACATCGAGAGGTTCAACAAAGAAGCAGTGCAGGTCCCTACAACAGACGAAATGAAAAAGTTTCTCCTCGAGCAAGGACTCCGCCCTGGCTCAGAATTTTCTAAAGCAGTCGGCCTAGCACCTCCGAGGAATCTGGATGCCCTCCTCCTCAAGGCACAGCCGCACATCCAGTACGGGGAGAAGGAAGCGGCCAACTCCGTCTGAGCTTCCCACCACCAAGAGAACGCTCGGGCCTCCAGAGGTGAAAAAGCCTCGACATCCCGTCGAGGAGAAAGGAAGCGCGAAGACCGTCCACGGAAGTCCCGCGACAGCAAGGGACCCTCCAGAAGATTCGACGAATATACCCCCTAACCCTCTCCAGGGAAAAGATACTGTCCGAATGCGCGAATTTGGAATTCAAGCAAGCAGGGGTCCGCTTCCCCAAACAAACACCGGCCAAACCCAACGCCGACAAATTGAAGTACTACCGTTTCCATAAGAGTAATAGCCACACTACCGAAGACTGCATCCATTTAAAGGATGCTATCGAGATACTGGTCAGGGATGGCCACCTAAAACAGTTCACTAAGAAGAAAGACGCTCCCCGACAAGACTCCCAAGAGTCAAAAAAGGTAGAGGAAGAGGTGCCTTCCTCGGAAGCGACCAACATCCAGGTCGCCATGTCCGTATCACGACTAGAGGACTTCTACATCCCAAACGAGCTCAGCGCTCCTGCCTGCTTCGCGGCCCACAACCCATGGGAGACATTCCCATCCGCCATAGTCATCTCATGCAGAGGTTTCAACAAAGTCACGGTGGGCTCCGTGAAAAGAAAATTCGAGCACCTAATCAACACGAGCTACAATAAGGTGACCACGCTCGACCAAGTCCAGAAGGGCTCTGTCCCCATCTCCTTCTACTGGGAAGAGCTCCTCGGAGGATCTCCGAACTCGAGCATACCTTTGCTCGTTAGAGCTCGAATGGTGAACTTCGACGTCCGCATAATCCTCGTCGACCAAGGCAGCTCGGTCGACATCATGTACTCCCAGCTGTTCTTAACACTTCAGCTGGATGAATCACACCTCACCCCCTATGTGGGGTCTAATTTGCAAGGATTCAACGGATCAGTGACCAAGCCCTGGGGATACATCGAACTGATCGTCACTCAGCAGAGATGGCCAGATCCGTCAAAGTGCAGTTTTTGGTGATCGATTTCCCGTCACTGTACCAGTATATATTCGGAAGACCGACATTGGCTGAGTTGGTAGATGTACCCCTCAACCGTCCACCTGAAGATAAAGTATTACACTTCAAAGGGGATGGTCGCCACCCTCCACGGCGACATCGAAGCCGCACGATGATGTTTCGAAGCGGCTACAAAGGGACTCAATGCCATTGCGTTCAAGCCAAAGGTTTCGAACAAACCCGCCTTGCCCAACAGTTCCGAGGAAGCCAAGCCTCAGCCTCAGGTCGACTCCATCGATCTCGACAGTCACTTCCCTGAAGAAGACCAGCAGGAGGACCAAGCAGCTTTAACCGGCTCGTCTACCCTGTCCAACAGCACCTCCCAACCGATGTGCCCAATCCCGGATGGTAACTTCGAGCTCGTCTTGTTCGGCGACGACCCCCAGCGGGGAGTAAAGATTGGAGCGGACCTCCCCGACATCGCAAGGAAGCAACTCAAAGCCTGCCTCCATGAGAACGCCGACCTCTTCGCCTGGAACGCCGCCGAGATGCCCGGCTTGGACCCGTCCGTCGCCTGCCATCAACTCACGATTGACCAGGCCGTCAAAGCAGTAGCACTACGTAGGAGAAAGCAGTCTCCAGAGAAAACGGAGGCTGCAGAAAAAGCTGTAAAGGACCTCCTTAAGGCTAAATTTATTTCGGAGGCCAAGTACACCACTTGGCTGTCCAACGTTGTACTCGTGAAAAAATCTAATGGCAAATGGCGAATGTGCATTGACTACACCGATCTTAATAAGGCATGCCCGAAGGATGCCTACCCCCTCCCCAATATTGATAAACTTGTTGATAATTCTGCCGGTTTTAAACTTTTATCATTCATGGACACATACTCTGGCTATAACCAAATTCCAATGGCAATGAGCGATAAAAAATACAAGGCCTTCATGACCAAATCGGGAAACTATTACTACAACGTAATGCCCTTCGGCCTGAAGAACGCCGACGCGATCTATCAAAGAATGATGAACAAGGTCTTCCGGGGAGAGATAGGCGACATGCTCGAAGTCTATATGGACGACATGATCGTTAAATCCCACGAGGAAATCGATCATACTGCCCATCTGAGGAAGGTTTTCGAACAGGCCAGGAAGTGCAAGATGCATTTCAACCCGGAGAAGTGCACGCTTGGTGTCCGGGCAGGCAAATTCCTCGGCTTCTACTTAACAGAATGAGAAATCGAAGCCAACCCCGATAAGTGCCGGGCATTCTCTGAGTTTTCGACGCCCAAGTCAAAGAAATCCATTCAGTCCCTCAACGGGATACTCGCGTCAATCGCCTGGTTCGTGGCCAAGTCTGCCCAACACGCCTTACCATTCTTCAAACTCCTCCGCAAGGAGGCAGCGTTTGAATGGACCGAGGAATGTGACAAGGCCCTTCTCCACCTGAAACGAGCACTTTCAGAACCGCCCATTCTTTCTCGCACGGACAACGGCGAAACTTTGTGCATATACCTCGCCGTGGCGACCGAGGCAGTAAGCGCCACTCTTATTCACGAATCACCTGACGGGCAGAAGCCCATATACTTCACGAGAAAAGCACTGCAAGGGCTGGAGCTGAGATACCAACAGATTGAAAAAGTGGCGCTGGCTCTCATCAACGCAGCTAGAAGACTGAGACACTACTTCCTAGCTCACACGATTGTGATTCGAACAGATCAACCCGTAAAGCAGCTATTGGGATGACCAGACATTGCCGGTAGAATGCTCAAGTGGTCGCTCGAGCTGTCCGAATTCGACATCTAGTATGAGAACAGGAAATCCCTCAAAGCCCAGGCCCTGGCCGACTTCTTCGCATAAATGAAGTTCGTAGACTCCCCAACTGGCGAAGCGCGCAAATGGACCATTTTCGTAGACGGGGCCTCCAGTCCGGCGGGGAGCGGGGCAGACATCATACTGGAAAGCAACAAGGGAATCATCGTTGAAGTTTCACTCACCCTGTCCTTCCCCACCTCTAACAACCCGGCGGAGTACGAAGCCTTCCTCGCGGGGCTACGCTTGGCCGAAGACCTGGGCGCAAAAGAAGTCATCATTTGCACAGATTCACAACCCATGGCCCTTCAAGTTCTAGGAGAATATCCAGCCAAAAATGACAATCTGGCCGAATACTTAGCCCTGGTCAAAGAGAAGATGACGAAGTTTGCAGCGGTGGAGGTAAGGCATGTCCCCCGCGAACACAATGTCCGGGCAGACATTTTGTCCAAACTAGCCAGCACGAAGAAGAAAGGCGGAAATAAGTCCGTCATACAAGAAGTACTTCCTCGACCCAGCATTGAGAAAGCTTCCCCGATGCTCGACGTACAAGTGATCGGCGACAGCAATTGCTGGATGACCCCCGTTTACAACTACCTCGCTAGAAACGAACTCTCGTCCGACCCCAAGGAGGCCAGCGTAGTTAGGCGAAGAGCTTGCTCCTACGTCCTGGTAGAAGATAAACTCTATAGGCGAGGATTCTCCATCCCGCTACTCAAGTGCGTCGAGGAAGAGATGGTCGCCCATATCTTGCGCGAAATCCATGAGGGAATCAACGCCCAACATCTCGGAGGAAGGTCCCTTGCCCGTAAGGCCCTCCGAGCAGGATATTACTGGCCAACCATGCAACATGACGCTAAAGAGCACGTGAAGAGATGCGATAAATGCCAACGGCATGGGGACATGTACCTAGCTCCACCTAACAAGCTCAAATCTATGTTTTCTCCTTGGCCATTCGCCTGGTGGGGCCTGGATATCCTAGGACCATTCGTGGTAGGATCAAGTCAGAACAAATACTTAATAGTAGGCGTGGACTACTTCACAAAATAGATAGAAACGGAGGCCTTGGCCAAGATAACTGCCCTTAACATACTGCGTTTCTACAAACGAAACATCCTCGCACGTTTTGGCGTCCCCCAAGCGATAGTCACGGATAATGGGACATAGTTCACGGACAGGAAGTTCCAAGACTTCGTCGCCCAGCTGGGCACGAAGCAACATTTCGCATCCTTCGAACATCCTCAGACAAACGGGCAAGCTGAAGCGGCGAACCAAGTCATCCTTCGAGGCCTTAAACGAAGGCTTGACGAAACGAAGAAAGCTTGGGTCGAGGAGCTGCACAGTGTCTTATGGCCATATCGCACAACTCCACACTCTTCAACCGGGGAGACACCCTTTCGCCTGGCTTACGGGACCGAGGCTACGATCCCCATCGAAGTTCACGTACCCTTTAGGCGGACAGAGTCGCCCCTAGACGAGGTGATGAACGAGGAATCATTAAGAGAAGAGCTCGACCTCGTCGAGGAAGTCCGCTCAGGAGCAGCACTCCGCGAAGCCTCACTAAAACAAAAAATTACCATCAGGCATAACGCCAAGGTGATACGACGAGAGTTCGATGTAGGAAGCCTTGTCCTAAGAAGAAACCATAAAGACTCTCGCGAAGGCAAATTAGCCGCTAAATGGGAAGGACCCTATCGTGTCCGCGCGAAAACCGAGAATGGGGCCTATTACCTAGAACAACTCAATGGGGAAGAACTTGCTCGACCATGGAATGCCGAAAAGCTGAAACAATACTACAGCTAAGGCCTTAACTATCGGTTCGATCCGTCACGACGACGAGCATCACCTACCGACCATGATGCACGCCTAGGTACAAGCTTCGCATACCAGTGAACCAGAACCCCGCTCAGGAACGAGTCGGGTCTCTGCTGGACAGCGGTCCCTCAATCGAGCACCGCCGTCGTCAAACTAACACAACAGGCAGAACACCTAGCTCGCGATGGGAGGTTCACGCCGCGAACTTAGGCCTCAAGCGCGACCTGAGCTCCGCATCCTCGCCCGGACATTCCCCGGTCGTTCGACCAGTACCCCTCACTGCCGAACACATCTACAACGAGCAATTACCCGAAACTTAAAGCAAATCAAAGTAATCCATATTACGGGCATACACTCACGAACGAGCATAAGTAACAACACAGCGAAATTTAAAGCAGATAAAGCCATGCAAATCATAAAACCGGCCACAAGAACCGAGCGCATAATTAAAAATAATAAGTGGCCGCAAGGACCACAACTGTACTTGCTTACATAAACCGGGGGCCACACCCCCATTCAAAATAAATTACAACAAATTACACGGCACGCAGGCCGGAAAACATTACAATAGCAAGAAAATCCTTCACTCATCCATCCGATCAACCTGCTCAGAGTTGGGCTGAGGCTCCTGGTTCTCCCCGGGCTGATCCTCGGCATGCTCTTCAAGGAGGGAGTCAGGCATAATGATTCGGCCATCTTCAACGTGCGCCAGATAGTGGGTACCCTCGGTGGAAAAGTCGAGTTCGGGGTTCACCACCCGCAATTGAGACACGGCATTCCTGAAGGATTTGTCCGCAATGACGATGTTGTCATCCTCGGCTGCCAACATGCGGGCAACCAGCTCAGACCTTGTCTTTAACTCCTTCACGTCCTCGGGTTCATCTTCGCCTGGAGCATTGATCGCCCTCAACTGCTGGACCATCTCCTCAGCCGCCTTCTTCTCCGCAGCCAGCGTAGAATTCTCCTTCTTTAGCCTGGCCACCTCCTCGTCAGCCTTCTTTCGGGCATCGTCGGCACTCTTAACCTCTTCCTTAAGAGACTCTATGGTAGCCCGAGCAGCCTTAAGTTCGGACACAGTTGCAGAATCCCCTTCAGCATAGATGGCCGTCATCTCCAAAACTCTGACCAGGGCAGAGGCATCTTGGGCCACAAACGCCCTCTTGCTCGGGCGATCCTTGCTTTCCAGCCTGAGAGATTCTACCCGCGGCACAACCAAGGATGTCCCCACGAAGAATCTCCTGTCGAGTATGCAAAGAGGAAGCACAAACTTCCCTTTCTCCGAGGCCCGGCCGAGATCCACGGCGTCATTAGTCCGCGGCCGCTTGGTTCGCGAGGTCGACGGCAAGGGAGATCCCCGGGGAGCAGGAGTGGAAGAAGAGGTCCCAGCAGCAGGCTGAGGAGGAGTGGGAGCACGCGCATTGGCGATTCGAGACTTGGGAGGAGCCGTTCTGGGATTGTTCCCCACAAGAGCGTTCTTTACCATCCTTTCATGAGCCTGAGGCATCTCACCTGCACAAACAGAATAAGAACGATAGACGACGAAGTAAAAATATGTCGGACGAGTTAAAACAAATAAGACTACCGAGCAACTTATAAGCCTCCACGGGAGTCTTGCACTCCAAAAGCGCCTTGACGTTACTGAAGCGGTACTCCACCCTCTGGCTTCCATCCTCCTCGAAGATGGGGTCACGCTTCTTCGTCCAGCATTCAGCAAACCGGAAGGAGTTGACATATTTCACCAGCGTCTCGTAAGAAACAACATCCTGCCCGTCTAGGTTGTTCGGCTGAAGGACGTACTCATTGGGCTCCTTGGTGAAATGGCCAGGTCCCTAGTGGATGGGGAACTTGTATACTCTCTCCCGGATAAACCTCCCTGCCTCATCACGCAGATCGTTACCCTCCTCGTTAACCTCGATCTCCCAGGCATAAGTGTTATCCTGGGCGGTCTCCGACACAGGCTCTATGATGTAGAACCTTTCTTTGAACATCCAGATTGACTACGGGAAGGCCTTGAACAGCTTGCGGGGCTGTTTCAGCGAAACCCAACCATACTTCCTCCCCATCAACTGCCGCTGAAGATGAAAGACAGTGAAGAACAGAGGAAGAGTGACCCCTATCATCAAATGCTCGCACGTTAACTCAAAAGCACGAATGAATGCCAGCGAATTGGGATGCAACTGTGACGGAGCAAGGTCCAAGTGTACGAAGATCGACCGCTGAAAATCGGTGAAGGGCAGCCTCAACCCTAACTCCTTAAAGGCATATTCATACATAGCAAATCTCTCCCTAAAATCTGAACAGATCCGATCATCTTGAGAGGGGAAATGCACCTTCCATTCCCCTTCCAGTCCAACATCCGTAAAGACATCCCCGGTGAAAGTAGCAAATATGGATTGGTGCTCGACAGGCTCTGTAACGCCCCAGTTTTGCCAATTTTATTTTATTGAGTCTTTTTGGATTATTTTATTATTATTTTATTTTATTTTCGACTTTTATGTGAAAATGTGTTATTTTTCGTCGTGATTATATTTTATCGCGTTTTGGGAACGTTTGCGAGAAATTTGAGTGTGGGGGTATTTTGGACATTTCATAGATATTTTTACTAAGTTAGTAAGAAAAGAAAATAGAAAAGAAAAGGGAAAGAAAAATAGAGAGAAAGAAAGAAGAAAGAAGGGAAAAGAGAAGAAAAGAGGAGAAGAGAGAAAATTGGAGAAAAAGTGTGAAAATCATCAAGATCAACTTCTAGAATCGATTTAATCGGGTAAGGGTGCGAAACTCGATTATACTATGCTTGTATATGATTATGTATGTATGTGTTTGGATGATTCTCTTGCTTTCTATGTTTTTCACTTTTAGGTCGAAAACGATAAAATGAGTAGAATCGATGGTTTAACGGTTGGAAATCGATGTAAAGGTGGTAGATTGCTTGTTGGCATGATTAGAATAGGTTCTGATTGATATATGTTGATTGGGAAATGTTTTGGTTGGGAAATATCACTTTTGGGGTTTCAAACAGCGCAGAAAAATTCTGGGTTTTCCTTGGTTCGCCTAGCGAACCTGGGGCGAAGGTGGCAGCGAGTGAGGTTTTCGCAGGTTCGCCTAGCGAACCAATCAGCGAAGGGTAGCGAAGGTTCGCTACGGGTATTCGCCTAGCGAAGGCATGAGCGAAGGTTCGCTAGAGTGTTCGCCTAGCGAACTTTGGGTGTTTTTGGCTCTGTTTGGTTCTGACTTGGTTCGCCAAGTGCTCGCCTAGCGAACTTTGTGTCTGTTTTTATCTAACAGTTGGTTCGCTGGAACATTCGCCTAGCGAAGGAGCTAGCGAATGCTCGCGAGGGATGTTCGCCTAGCGAAGGAGCTAGCGAATGCTCGCGAGGGAGGTTTGCCCAGCGAACAGTGCTGTTCGTGTAATTTTGTTTTCTGCATAACTTTTGATCTGTGATTCGGTTTGAGGTGTGGTTTGATGCGTTGGAAAGCCATTGAGCTGTACTTTCTTATTATGATGGTTTAGAATTTGTTAGCCGATTTTATTTTGTCGGGAAATGTGAATAGTGTCGAATCTCGACTTTTGTCATTTTAATGGTGCATAATTGTCATGTATTATGCTATATGTTTGTGCTTTAGATATGTATGCCTTATGTGCTGTTGTGAGGATAAGTTGTGGTCGAAAGGCAAGAAATGCTAAGTGTTGTATTTGATGATTTATGCATGATTATGAATGTGTGCATGGATGCAATGTGAGTGTCATGAGTCATTGTATGCCAAGCATCATAATGTGCATTGTGGAAACGTCCTGAGAGACGGTTTGATTCCTGAGGGAATATGCTATACCATCGTGTGCCTCAAAAATATGAGGCGATGCCTGAGGACTTAAAGCGATGGGTATAGACGATTGTGGGCTCCTTTGGAGACTTAAAGCAATCCTTAACGTCGTGTGCCTCGAAAATATGAGGCGATGCCTGAGGACCTAAAGCGACGGGTGAACATCGTAGGCCCGACGGGGAGTTACTTGACTAAGTCTCAGTAACGAGCGATGGTTCCAATAGTTCCTGAGTGAACTGATGATGAGACATGAGACAATGGAAGTCGGTACCGCATGGCATGTGCATAGAGTCGTTGTGTCGATCTATGTGCATTTGCATTCATCATGAGTCATTTGTGCATGGAATTGTGAATGTGATTAATGAAATGGAATATGTGTGATTGTATTGTGAATGATTGATGTGCAGTGGTAATTGATACGTGTGGATTGTACTGTGTGTTGTTATAATTTATCTGTGTGCTTTGGTGGTGAGAATACGTTACTTGTGCATTTTTGGTGTTAATATATAATCTTATGCAATTATATTATGGTTGTTTTTCTCACCCTTCTGCTGTTTTATAACGCTCTATGAGGCGTTGCAGATTAGAGCTGCTGGAGGTATTCCTTTTTGTGAAGCGTTGCGTCTTCGTTATTTTGGTCGGTCGGCTCTGATATGTGACTCCGGGTAGCATAGGGTGGCCGTTTGTAATTGTTTTGTATATCTGATGATATATTTTGGTTGTACAGTTATAGCTTGATGTATGACAGCCAAGTTTATATGTATATATGTATATGTGTTATTCAGACTTTAGATCTTTCCGCTTTAATTCTAATTTCTGAAAAATGGGTGTAAAGAACGAAGTTTCCTCTGTATGAATGTTACCCCACGTTGCATATCTAAATGAGCAGGTGTTGCATGTTATGTGTATGTTTGGTTTCAATTGATGTGATTCTCCCTTTCTATGCCGTGAATTCAAATATACTCTGATTAATTTTCTAATTTTGATTTTACCGCTTTAATTGCGAGTTAATTGGGGGTATAGATTGGGGGGCGTCGCATTAAGTGGTATCAGAGCCAGTCCGTGTCAGTTGTGTTTGTTGTGTCGGTCGTGTCTGGCATATTGGGCGAGTTATGTTGAGCGAGCTGTTGTTTAACCATAGTTTCTGTTTTGGACGAACAGAATATGGCTGGTCGTAATGATGCTGCTTTGGCTGCAGCGATGGAAGCGATGGCACGAGCTGTGCAGGTGCACCGAATGCTGCCGAAAATGATGAGTTTAGAAAGAATAAGCCGCCGGTCTTTAAAGGGAAGCATGATCCGGATGGTGCGCAGTTGTGGTTGAAAGAGATTGAGAGGATTTTCAGGGTAATGGATTGTGATGACGATGATGTTAAGGTGAGGCTGGGCACTCATATGTTACACGAAGAGGCTGATGACTGGTGGGTCAGTACTCGTCAGGTGTTGGAAGCTGAGGAGGAGGAAGAAGAGATCACTTGGGAGGTGTTTAGCCGAGAGTTTCTAAGGAAGTATTTTCCGGAGGATGTCCGAGGAAAGAAGGAGATTGAGTTTTTAGAGCTAAAACAAGGTAATATATCGGTTATTGACTATACTGCTAAGTTTGTGGAACTCGTGCAGTTTTATCCTCATTATGTGGAAGCGACTGCTGAATTTTCAAAGTGTGTGAAGTATGAAAGTGGCTTGCGTCCTGAGATAAAGCAGGCTATTGGTTACCAGAGGATTCGAAGGTTTGCTGATTTGGTGGAATGCTGTAGGATTTATGATGAAGATAGTAAGGCTCGTTCTGCTCACTATAAAAGTGTAAGTGACAGGAAAGGGAAGCAACAGTTCCATGGTGGACCGTATGTGTCACCGGCTGATAAAGGTAAACAAAGGAGTACTTTTGATCGAAGGTCAAGTGGAGGAGGTATGTCTAATGCTCCTAGGTGTTTTAAGTGTGGTGAATTGGGTCATCGCCAACATGAATGTAGGAGGAATGTGATTAAGTGTTCTAATTGTGGTGGTATCGGACATGTTTTAGCTGATTGTAAAAGGAAGAATGTGGTGAAGTGTTATAACTGTGGGGAACCTGGTCACATTAGTTCGAAGTGTCATAGTCCGAAGAAAGCCCAGACTAGTGGAAAAGTGTTTTCATTGGCGGGAACTCAGACTTCAAGTGCTGATCGCCTGATAAGAGGTACTTGCTTTATTAATAATACGCCTTTAATTGCTATTATTGATACTGGAGCGACTCATTCGTTTATTTCGTCTGAGTGCGCGAAGAGTTTGAATCTTGTGTTATCTGTGATGGATGGTGAGATGGTTATTGATACTCCAGCGATGGGGTCAGTAACTACTTCTTTAGTGTGTTTGAGTTGTCCTTTGACCATTTATGGTAAAGGCTTTGCGATGGATTTAGTGTGTTTACCGTTGGAAGGTTTAGATGTGGTGTTGGGAATGAACTGGTTGCAATTCAATCGGGTGCACATTGATTGTTATCATAAGCTTGTAAGGTTTCCTTCTCTTGTGGAGGATGAAGACTCGAGTTTCTTGTCTACCAAAGAGTTGAAGAAACTTTTGGCGGATGAAGCTCAGTTGTTTGGAATATTTGCATCTTTGACTGTGGATAGTCAAGTTTCTCTTGAAGTGTTTCCTGTTGTGTGCGAATTTCCTGAGGTGTTTCCTGATGATATTTCAGATGTGCCGCCAGAGAGAGAAGTTGAATTTTCTATTGATCTAGTTCCTGGTACTAGACCTGTTTCTATGGCACCTTATCGAAAGTCGGCATCTGAATTGGTGGAGTTGAAAAAGCAGTTAAATGAGTTGTTGGAAAAGAGGTTCGTGAGGCCAAGTGTTTCTCCTTGGGGTGCTCCAGTTTTGTTAGTGAAAAAGAAAGATGGGAGTATGCGATTATGTATTGATTATCGCCAGTTGAATAAAGTGACGATTAAGAACAAATATCCGCTTCCAAGGATTGATGATCTGATGGATCAGTTGGTTGGTGCTTGTGTGTTTAGTAAGATTGATTTGAGATCGGGGTATCATCAGATAAGAGTGAAAGAAGAGGATATTCAGAAGACGGCCTTTAGAACACGTTACGGTCATTATGAATATTCAGTGATGCCGTTCGGGGTTTCTAATGCGCCTGGTGTGTTTATGGAATACATGAATCGAATTTTCCACGAGCAATTGGATCGTTTTGTCGTGGTGTTTATTGATGATATTTTAATTTATTCTAAGTCTCGGGAGGAACATGCAGAGCATTTGCGTATTGTTTTGCAGGTTTTGAAGGAAAGGAAGCTTTTTGCCAAATTGTCCAAGTGTGAATTCTGGTTGTCTGAGGTGAGTTTTCTTGGGCACGTAATTTCAGGTAATGGTATTGTTGTGGATCCATCTAAAGTAGAAGCAGTTCTACAATGGGAGGCTCCTAGATCCGTTACTGAAATTCGAAGCTTTTTGGGTTTGGCGGGTTATTACCGGAGGTTCATTGAAGGTTTTTCTAAGTTAGCTCTTCCTTTGACGCAGTTGACTTGTAAGGGCAAAGCATTCATTTGGGATATTCAATGTGAAGAAAGTTTTTGTGAGCTGAAGAGAAGATTGACGAAAGCTCCGATTCTTATTTTACCTAATCCTAATGAACCATTTGCTGTGTATTGCGATGCTTCTTTAATTGGTTTGGGTGGTGTTCTGATGCAGGAAGGTAAAGTTGTAGCTTATGCTTCAAGGCAGTTAAGAGTTCATGAGAGAAACTATCCTACTCATGATCTTGAATTAGCGGTTGTGGTTTTTGTGTTGAAGATTTGGAGGCACTATCTCTATGGTGCGAGGTTCGAAGTCTTTAGTGATCATAAAAGCTTGAAATATTTATTTGATCAGAAAAAGTTGAACATGAGGCAGCGGAGATGGTTGGAATTCTTGAAAGATTACGACTTTGGCTTGAATTACCATCCTGGTAAAGCTAATGTGGTAGCCGATGCATTGAGCCGGAAATCGTTGCATATGTCCGCATTGATGGTGAAAGAGTTGGAACTTTTGGAGTCGTTTAGAGACTTGAGTTTGGTATGTGAAGTGACGTCGGTTAGCGTAAGGCTTGGAATGTTGAAAGTTACTAATGAATTTATGTTGTCGGTTAGTGAGAAACAAAAGTTGGATTTGAAATTCGTTGATTTGATGAGGAATGAGAATGTGGATTTCAAGGTGGATAATTTTGGTGTTTTGAGGTTTCGTGGTCGTATTTGTATACCTGATGATGCGGAGTTGAAAAGAATGATTTTGGAGGAAGGACACCGGAGTAATTTAAGTATTCATCCGGGTGCGAATAAGATGTACCAAGATTTGAAGAAGATTTTCTGGTGGGATGGTTTGAAAAGAGATGTGGCTCAGTTTGTGTATGCATGTTTGACTTGTCAGAAATCGAAAGTGGAACATTTGAGACCTAGTGGTTTGTTGCAACCGTTGGATATTCCTGAGTGGAAATGGGATAGCATTTCGATGGATTTTATGACGGGATTACCGAACACTCAGCGTGGGCATAATGCTATTTGGGTGATTGTGGACAGGCTGACTAAATCGGCGCATTTTATTCCGATTAACATCAATTTTTCTTTGGAACGGTTAGCTGAGATCTATATCAGTGTGGTGGTGAAATTGCATGGGATTCCTTTAAGTATTGTTTCGGATCGAGATCCTAGGTTTACATCGAGATTTTGGGAAAGTTTACAGAAGGCTTTGGGTTCTAAATTGAGGTTGAGTTCGGCTTATCATCCGCAGACGGATGGTCAGACCGAAAGAACTATTCAGTCGTTGGAGGATTTGTTGAGGTCGTGTGTTTTGGAACAAGGTGGTGCGTGGGATGGTTATCTTGCTTTGATTGAGTTCACGTATAATAACAGTTTCCATTCTAGTATTGGAATGGCACCTTTTGAGGCTTTATATGGGCGAAGATGTCGAACACCGTTGTGTTGGCACGAAACTGGTGAGAGTTATGTGGTTGGACCGGAATTGGTGCAATAGACGACAGAAAAGGTAAAGTTTATTCGCGAGAAAATGAAGGCTTCTCAGAGTAGAAAAAAGAGTTATCATGATCGGAGACGGAAGGATCTTGACTTTCAAGAGGGTGATCACGTATTTTTGAGAGTTACGCCGGTAACGGGTGTTGGTCGTGCTTTGAAATCTAAGAAGCTTACTTCTCGATTTATTGGTCCTTACCAGATATCTGCGAGAGTTGGTGCTGTAGCGTATTGTGTGGCGTTACCGCTGAATCTGTCGAATTTGCATGATGTTTTTCATGTTTCACAGCTTCGGAAGTATGTTCCGGACCCTTCACATGTGATTCCGATGGACGAGGTTGAGGTAAGGGATAACCTTACGGTCGAGGCATTACCGGTTGGTATTTTGGATCGCGAGGTGAAGCGGTTGAGAGGTAAAGAGATTGCACTTGTGAAAGTGGCGTGGGGAGGCGCTGCTGAGGGTAATCTGACGTGGGAGTTGGAGAGTAGGATGCGGGAGTCGTATCCGGAGTTTTTTGTATCAGGTAAGATTTTCGAGGACGAAAATTTCTAAGTGGGGGAGAATTGTAACGCCCCAGTTTTGCCAATTTTATTTTATTGAGTCTTTTTGGATTATTTTATTTTATTTTCGACTTTTATGTGAAAATGTGTTATTTTTCGTCGTGATTATATTTTATCGCGTTTTGGGAACGTTTGCGAGAAATTTGAGTGTGGGGGTATTTTGGACATTTCATAGATATTTTTACTAAGTTAGTAAGAAAAGAAAATAGAAAAGAAAAGGGAAAGAAAAATAGAGAGAAAGAAAGAAGAAAGAAGGGAAAAGAGAAGAAAAGAGGAGAAGAGAGAAAATTGGAGAAAAAGTGTGAAAATCATCAAGATCAACTTCTAGAATCGATTTAATCGGGTAAGGGTGCGAAACTCGATTATACTATGCTTGTATATGATTATGTATGTATGTGTTTGGATGATTCTCTTGCTTTCTATGTTTTTCACTTTTAGGTCGAAAACGATAAAATGAGTAGAATCGATGGTTTAACGGTTGGAAATCGATGTAAAGGTGGTAGATTGCTTGTTGGCATGATTAGAATAGGTTCTGATTGATATATGTTGATTGGGAAATGTTTTGGTTGGGAAATATCACTTTTGGGGTTTCAAACAGCGCAGAAAAATTCTGGGTTTTCCTTGGTTCGCCTAGCGAACCTGGGACGAAGGTGGCAGCGAGTGAGGTTTTCGCAGGTTCGCCTAGCGAACCAATCAGCGAAGGGTAGCGAAGGTTCGCTACGGGTATTCGCCTAGCGAAGGCATGAGCGAAGGTTCGCTAGAGTGTTCGCCTAGCGAACTTTGGGTGTTTTTGGCTTTGTTTGGTTCTGACTTGGTTCGCCGAGTGCTCGCCTAGCGAACTTTGTGTCTGTTTTTATCTAACAGTTGGTTCGCTGGAACATTCGCCTAGCGAAGGAGCTAGCGAATGCTCGCGAGGGATGTTCGCCTAGCGAAGGAGCTAGCGAATGCTCGCGAGGGAGGTTCGCCTAGCGAACAGTGCTGTTCGTGTAATTTTGTTTTCTGCATAACTTTTGATCTGTGATTCGGTTTGAGGCGTGGTTTGATGCGTTGGAAAGCCATTGAGCTGTACTTTCTTATTATGATGGTTTAGAATTTGTTAGCCGATTTTATTTTGTCGGGAAATGTGAATAGTGTCGAATCTCGACTTTTGTCGTTTTAATGGTGCATAATTGTCATGTATTATGCTATATGTTTGTGCTTTAGATATGTATGCCTTATGTGCTGTTGTGAGGATAAGTTGTGGCCGAAAGGCAAGAAATGCTAAGTGTTGTATTTGATGATTTATGCATGATTATGAATGTGTGCATGGATGCAATGTGAGTGTCATGAGTCATTGTATGCCAAGCATCATAATGTGCATTGTGGAAACGTCCTGAGAGACGGTTTGATTCCTGAGGGAATATGCTATACCATCGTGTGCCTCGAAAATATGAGGCGATGCCTGAGGACTTAAAGCGATGGGTATAGACGATTGTGGGCTCCTTTGGAGACTTAAAGCAATCCTTAACGTCGTGTGCCTCGAAAATATGAGGCGATGCCTGAGGACCTAAAGCGACGGGTGAACATCGTAGGCCCGACGGGGAGTTACTTGACTAAGTCTCAGTAACGAGCGATGGTTCCAATAGTTCCTGAGTGAACTGATGATGAGACATGAGACAATGGAAGTCGGTACCGCATGGCATGTGCATAGAGTCGTTGTGTCGATCTATGTGCATTTGCATTCATCATGAGTCATTTGTGCATGGAATTGTGAATGTGATTAATGAAATGGAATATGTGTGATTGTATTGTGAATGATTGATGTGCAGTGGTAATTGATACGTGTGGATTGTACTGTGTGTTGTTATAATTTATCTGTGTGCTTTGGTGGTGAGAATACGTTACTTGTGCATTTTTGGTGTTAATATATAATCTTATGCAATTATATTATGGTTGTTTTTCTCACCCTTCTGCTGTTTTATAACGCTCTATGAGGCGTTGCAGATTAGAGCTGCTGGAGGTATTCCTTTTTGTGAAGCGTTGCGTCTTCGTTATTTTGGTCGGTCGGCTCTGATATGTGACTCCGGGTAGCATAGGGTGGCCGTTTGTGATTGTTTTGTATATCTGATGATATATTTTGGTTGTACAGTTATAGCTTGATGTATGACATCCAAGTTTATATGTATATATGTATATGTGTTATTCAGACTTTAGATCTTTCCGCTTTAATTCTAATTTCTGAAAAGTGGGTGTAAGGAACGAAGTTTCCTCTGTATGAATGTTACCCCACGTTGCATATCTAAATGAGCAGGTGTTGCATGTTATGTGTATGTTTGGTTTCAATTGATGTGATTCTCCCTTTCTATGCCGTGAATTCAAATATACTCTGATCAATTTTCTAATTTTGATTTTACCGCTTTAATTGCGAGTTAATTGGGGGTATAGATTGGGGGGCGTCGCAGGCTCAGCCACCGACCACTCCTCACCAGGGTTCTCTTCAAGCTTCTCCCCGACTTCGCTGGGGACGGTCGAAGCATCAGTACTACTACTCTCCGAGGAGCTCTCCTCAGACGAATCTATTATTATCTCCCCATCTGGCCCTGTCGCCATGTCGATCACCTGAAAAGCGAAGAAAAAAGTGAATTCGACGAAGAATCAAATCCACCCTTCCACCGCTAGTCAAGTGAAAGGACGCGCAAAGGGCTAAGGACTACGTCCCCGACCTAAGCCCTAACATCAAACAAAAACTCTAAGAATCTCCCACGAGGAGATGCCCGGAGTAAGCTACTCCCATGCGAGGAACCTCCCCGAGCCATTTCCCAGTTTCCATTTGAAGCTTCACCGGAAACTGCAAAGCTTCGCCGAAAACTGCAAAGCTTCGCCGGAAACTGCAAAGGCTCGCCGGGAACTTCATCGTTACTCCGGAATCTGACCAATCACGGCGGTTATGCATGCATCATCATCGCAATGACGCCGGAAACCGCCTGATTCACAAGCATATCCTAAAACCTAGCGGCCCCGTCGGCGGCGGAAAATGGCACGACCACCGTCCACCACCAACAATCGCCGGAAATTAGTCTATTTCACCTCCTAAACCTAAGCCTAACCACATGCAATCTATGAACTACCATCAAAAGGGATAAAATAGTGCAAAATCAGCAAACTTACTTGGTTAAGAAGATGAAAAACGGTTGCTCGGAAATTCATGCGGTGGCCGAAATAGCAAACGGCGGTGACGGGCAATAGCTCTGAAGAAGAAGAGAAACAAGAGCGAAAAGTTCAGAATGGAACAGGCCTTCCCCTTTTATACAGAGAGGCACGTGCACTGGCACGCACTCGTAGGTCATGATGGCTACTAACTAGCCATCATTGCCTAGTAACTACTACACAGGGCTCTAGGCACACGTGGCGCCCGAACGTTTCCAATTCGGACTAACCGTTACTCTCCTCGTACGACGGGCAACCCGGTCACAGTCATGAATGTCACGGACACCAGGGCCACAGGCACCACGAGACGACCTTCCTCGTCACCAAACGACGACTCCACACTAGCTCCCCGGAGCCATGAGCTGTCCTTAAGTCATCACTCCCATGCTCGGGAGCAATGACTTGGGGGGCTCCTATTCTGGACTGGACCAATGGCTAGACATGGCCCAATCCACCTCTGCTCCCAGAACGGCCCAACTGCCTAAGTCCAATCCACCAAGGGGCAAAAGTACCTTTCTGCCCCTCCAACCGGGCAAGGACTACATCGCTCCTCCCCGGAAATGCTGCCTGTTCCGCACGGCTTCTTCACTGCCCGAACAGCTAAGGGCATGTGCCCGACACTATGCCTATGCCCGACATAACGGCTAGTTTTGGGCACCCTGCCCGACATAACGTCTAGTTTTAGGCAGTTACCTATTCTTTGGGAAAACGGTTATTTCGCCCCGAAAATAGAACCGTTAGCCACACGCTGGGGGCACTATATAAACCCTCTCACTTGAGAGGGTCAGGGATCGAATAATCACCCTTGAAACTCATATTTTGTACTTGCCCCTTTTCTCTGACCCTTTCTTACTTGAGCGTCGGAGTGCCGTGCAGGTACACCCCCCTCTTCCTCTCCATACAACCAGCACCTTAGACGCACTTGGTGGCCCACTTCAACAGGATCTGATCCAGCCTTCAAGATCAAAAACCATTCAATGTGTAAATCTAACTAACTACTAGACTAATTGATAATAACAAAAATCAATTGAATGGAGAGAATTATATAAAAATATTGTGTAACATTAATTTTAAAAGTCAAAATCTATTGTTTGTACATGTTTTGAGACTTACTTACCGTGTAAGAAAATATTAACCCAAAAAAAATTAAAATATCAAATGTATTTAATAAAAACTTTGGACCAAACACATTTAACAAAAAAAAATTAAATGTAAACTTCTTCATATTTTTTTTTTAGAAGTTAAAGATCTACTGAGAAATAATGAGTCAACTCGTAACCCATAATAGAAAAATAAAATATAAAGTAAAATAAAACAATTTTTTCTTCAATAATAATTATTAGGTAAAGAATTGAGTTTGAACATGAATTTTCTAAAGAAAAAAAATACTATAATCTAAAGAATAACAAAATGTATGAAAATAAAATGACACATATTTTTAAATTTTCAATTTGTCCTCATTATTTTTTATTTAATTTTTACATTTTACTCTCTTTGTAATCAAACATAAATAAAAATAAATATCAAATGTATTTGGTATAAAATTTAGAGAGAAAAAAATACACACACACGCACACGCACACAATTTTTTAAACAAATAAATAAATAAAATTGAGTTGAAAATAAGTTTTTGCATAAAATAATTTTATTTTTCAAAAATTCATTAAATAATTATTTTGGTTGATTTCATAAAATAAGTAAAGACAACATTTAAACATGCTTTTTTTAATAAAGCTTGTATATTCAAAAGAAAAAGATGTTACAACTAAAAAGATTAAAAAAACTCCTATCAAAATAAAAAGAATTTAAAGAAAATTTTACAAAATTAGCTCTAATTTCAATAAGTATATTTAGCTTATGCTTTTGAGGAGGCTTTTTAAAATAACTTCAAAAAACTCTTCTTTCAAAATCAAAATGTTGATACAAGAAAGAAAAAACATGCAATAGACTAAATTACTCATACATAATTTAACATAAAAAAAACATTTACATCAAAACAAATTCAATAAATAACAACTACAAACAAAAATCAAAATTCCAAAAAAAAAAAAAAAAAACTGATACATTAGAATAAAGTAAAGTATTGAATCATTTTCTCTAAAAACCAAAAAATTAACGCACAAAAGTAATTACAATATCATAAAATCTTACCATCAGAAACATCATCTGAGCAATGTAAAACATAATCGGATACATCAGATTTCAAAGCAGGTAATCTTCCTTGACGTGCATAAAATTTAAGAGCTTTGTCAATAACATCGCAAACAATATCATCCTCATTAACCACTATTGTTAATGGCCCATAACTACTGACGATGTTGATCGATATCAAGATCCTATTAATATTGATGTTGTTATTCTTCTTCTTACTTTTTACCTTATCATCAACTCTCCAGCTTTTGCCCTTGTACAATGGCATTTTCTCAAATTTTCGTAATTTCTTAGTCATATCTCGACGTTTCTTACCTAACACAGGAAAAATGAAAATCATGGTTTCAATATGATTTTTTCTAGAGATGAAAAGAAGAAAGAAAAAAATAAAAACAGATCAATAGATCTACTTTTTATAAGATACTTTGATTCATTATATTTAATTTTTAAATACTTTTTATTTTTTTGGAAATTTTGGTATCCGGCCTTGCGTCCGACTAATTCAAGAGGGACCAATTCCGCCGTCCACTAACGGGGTCCCCGTTTAAAGCCGGAGTAAAGCTCCGTATGAACTGACCCACATAAGGGTTGATTGCACCTAGTAGGATTCGAATCTGAGACCTTGAGAGAAACACACTCATAAAACGCAAGCCTCCACCACTAGGCCAACCCTTAGAGGTTAATATTTTTTATTTTGTTATTTGACTTTTTCAATATTATATTTTTGTAACTTCTATAACACCACAATATAGGTAAAAAAAAATGATTTATATTTAATATTTTAGACACATATAATTATTTCAAGTTAATATAATAAATAAAAAATTCATTAGATATGAATATTTATATTATTGAATTAATTTTATTGAAAAGCCGTTTTAAATAAATTGTAGGAGAAAATGCTAATTATCAATTGAGGAGTGTTATTAGGAAAGAACTTGTCAATTTGCTAACAATGTGCGGATATTGCAACAAGCATATACATGTGTCACGTATAAAAACATTTTATTTTTTATTTTTTAAATATGAATTTGATCTAAACTTTATGCCAAATTCATTTGAGATTTTATTTTTTATATATATTTTATTATGTGAATTAAAGTGTAAAAAAATCTTATTTGTATAAGTTGAAATTAAAATTCTGACTATATTAATTTAAAAATTAAAGAATATATATTAAGAATAATTAAAATGAGCACATATAAGTATATAAATATTTTATTTTAAATTAAGAGTATATTTTTTATTAATTTTATAAAAATTAAATGTAGGTGTGATTAGAATTTAATTACATTGTTTTGATAATTCGAAATGAACTATAAATAAATTTAAAAATAATAGTTTTTTTAATAATTTATTATTACATGATATGAACTCTACCGTGGACAAAGAAATACTAATTAAATTATCAAATAAAAAGATTATAAAATAAATTATGAAACTAATATGGAGATGAAAAAAGTTAGACAATTTTTTAACACACTACCCATGTTTTTTATACACCACGTGAAATTTCGTTTTTGTCCTCAGTTCTGGATGTGCACATCCGAAAAAATGGTTGAAACTTAAAAGGTATATTAATTTTAAGAAATAATAATAATATGTATTTTAACAGAAGGTTAGAGGAACGAATATGGCAAACACTTCAAAATATTTATCAAAACGCATGATGGTCACTTGTTCCGTATCCAAAAGCTTTCTAGTAGTTCTAACCCATATTTAAACAAAATAACGGTCATCCACCTATGGTGACAAACATGACCTCTGTAACCATAAGTTATATATATATATATATATATATATATCCTAAAACGGCACTGTGAATATCTGAACTCCCAAATCTATCCTCGAAGATTGTAGGACAAATCAAGATCAACAGTAAAACATTACTTCTTTGACGTTATCCAAGATAAATGGCAGCAGAGTCGACACAAAGTTAGTGGTACTCCTATTACCACTTGCAGAACCAGAATCAAAATTTTCGACTTCACTTATGTAGTATCGAAGGTGGTGCCTAATTGATACATGTTGATGTATATTTATGTATATGTATATATTATGACTTGTTTTAATATTATAGTTGATTTATTTTGCATTGTTAATTTCTGCTTATCAGAGATGAAGTAAGGGAGGGTCAGTTCAGTCAGGTTTTGCTTTATGAGATGGATGCAATTCGGAAGGTATGACATAGCTAACTTTAACTTTTTAGTTGTTATCATAGTGGCTAAAACCGGGGGAACACTTGTCTTAGTAACTACTCTCATTCTTAACCTTTCTTCTCCACAAAGCTCAGTCTTTTCGGTGCTTTGTGCCCTTACAGGTAAATAATAATGCGTTTTTTTATGCATACAAACTTGTTTTTTAATCATCAACGTTTCACTCTGTAATGCATGTTTACTCATTGACATTGACTGAAGATTAATGGCTACACCGAAACAACACATTGGAGAGAGACAAAAAACAAAGTTTTATATTGGAGAGATACGAAGATCAAAGTTTTCTATTTGAGAGATACGAAGAACAAAGTTTTCTATTGGAGAGATACGAAGAACAAAGTTTTCTATTGGAGAGATACGAAGAACAAAGTTTTCTATTGGAAAGATACGAAGAACAAAGTTTTCTATTGGAGAGACACGAAGAACAAAATTTTCCATGGGCGGGAAACCTAATCCCTTGACTCAAGATCTTCATCATGCTGTCAAGACCTCCTCCCTCCCCTCATTCGAATGTATATTAACTTGCGATTATATAATAACGTATGCGACGAACCGACAAAACCGATTTTAAAAAAAAATTATGTTATTTTCCGGATATGCAGATCAGGAATTTTAAAAAATAAAGTTATCCTATGTTTTCGGATGTGCACATCCGGAACACATCAGCGTTTTTTTAAAAAACGGTGCGTTCGGATGTGCACATCCGGAATCAGGGGGCAAAAACGAAATTTCACGTGGTGTATAAAAAACTTGGATGGTGTATTAAGAAATTGTCAAAAAGTTATATGGAGAGAAAATACATGCGTAGTTTAAATAAATGAGAGGTGTATATGCACTCTTGATCTTTCTATTTTGATAGTTTTAAATTTTTAATCTCCTAGTTTAAAACTTCAAATTTTTAATTCCTCTATTTATACAAATGTGACATTTTTTTATTTAATTTGTAGCACTTATGTGGCAAAGCTACTGCGACGCCATGTAAATAGACTTTGTCATGTAATAAAGCTTAATTCGATAATGTTTTTAACAATACAAATAATCATAATTTATATTTTATATCATATTTTGAATTCTTATACTGAAATGGTATTCAGTTTCAATTCTTCCCCATTTGTATAGAATAGACCCTAAAGTTCCTGATTAAACATCCTTGCAAACTAATTTTTCACCTTTCAAACCTCCTCATTGTCCATTATTTCCGTTCATTTTTTTGGTTCTCAGTACTTCAAAAGTAATCCAAGATCAAGCAAATCTCAGTTTTTTAACAATTCGAAAATGACTAAAGCACCTTCACTTTAAGATAACAATAAAGAAATAGAGTATCATGACAGGTATTTGTGGTCCCTTTTCTTGCTTGTTATTATCTTGTTCCACTTGTTTCATTGTAAATGTAGTGGACTCAAGTAGTTGCAGTTGTTTGTATTTTCTTTGTGGTCCCACTTGCTTTCTTGTTTAACAACTATGTTATAGTCTCCATGTGGTTAAGTAAATCGGTTTATTTTTTGATTGTTTTGCAGGTCAATTCAATGTCAAAAGATATATGAAATTAATTGGAAGACGATGTTGATTATATGTTATATATTCAGTTAGAGAGTTTGATTAAAAATGAAGGTTATAAAAACATTAAGTGTATGTGGTATTATAACCATATATTTAGTTTTTCTTGTGGTCTTAATGCCTTGAATAATGATGTTGATGTTTTTCAATTTGATAAAGATGTGAATGAGTTAATATATTTATATGTATAGCATATTTTGGACAATCTTGAGGTTATGGATGAAAATGAGTTAGGGCGTGGTGATGGAGATTGCACTCTTATACTAATAATTAGCATCAAAATAGGTTAAGATAAATTGTCCCTCAATCCGTAAGGTATGGCTTCCGCTAATTCTGTTTTTGCATATGGTGGCAACAACAACAGACCTCCATGTTTCGTTGGTAAATATTATGACTTTTAGAAAATTAGCATGCAAATGTATTTAGAAGCACAAGAAGAGTAAATATGGGATGTTGTTGAAAATGTTTCATTCATTCCTACAGTTGTCATAAACAACAACAACAAAAGGTGAAAAGCTCTTGGAATAATGAAGATAAGAAGAAAGTGTTGTATGACAAGAAGGCAAAGAACATTCTTGCATCTGCACTAGGTATTCTTTTCTGTTTCAAATTGTAAAACAGAAAAATAAATTTGGGATACTTTAGAAGTAACACATGAAGGCATTGTAGAGGTAAAAAGATCCAAACTAAACTCTTTTTCACAAGAATATGAAATGTTGAGAATGTACCTTTCACATAACAGATTCTCACACTTAACAAATCACTTGATGGCTCTTCTAAAAACATTTACAAACAATGATTTAAATCTCAATGTTCTTAGATCGTTGACAAGAGTATGGAAACCAAAGGTAACAACTATATCGGAAAAGAAAAATCTCTCGAAAATCTCTTTTGCGAAATTGTTTGGTAAACTTCAAGAACATGAGATAGAACTAGAAAGGCTAGAAAATCATGAAGATCAAGAAAATAAACTCAAAATTCTTTTCTTACAAACTAGAGTTAAAGACCATGATAGCAATCAAGAGGATGAATCTCAATCCACTAGTGATTAAGATGATGCTCTAATCAAGAAATTAGAAATTTTCTTAAAGAAAGAAAGAACAAAGGAAATCATTCAGAAAAAAGCACCAAAAAGGAATGTTACTTGTTTTGAATGTGGAAAAAGAGGACATGTCAAAAGTGAATTCCATACACTTAAAAAGAAAAATAAAGTCAAAAGCAAGAAGGATAAACAACCAAAGAAAGCATATGTGGCATGGGATGACAATGAGATAAGTTCATCTTCAGATGAAGAGCAAGAAAATGTGGCATTAATGGCTTCACACCATCCTGATGAAGAATGTAATACCCCGTATTTTATTTTGCTCTGGATAATATTAGTTGTGATCAACTGAGTTCTGGTGTACTCTGAGAAATTATCTGCAAGGATAATTAGAGTAACTGTTGAGCTCAGAGCAGATCCAATTAATATTATCTGACTCTGAGGTTTTATTAATTGGTGCTATAGAGACTTTTTGGACATTTGTAGTGTTACTAATTAAAGATATTTCTCTATATCTTTTTATTTCCTTTTTCCTCTCCATTTAAAAAGAAAAAAGATAGAAAGATAGAAAAATAGAAGGAGGTAGAGAGAAAGAAGAGGAAAGGAAGAAAAGAAGAAGAAAACCTAGAAAGGGAGAAGAAGAAAAGCTTATAATCATCATCTCTTCTTCATCAATCAACCCAACATCTTCTTCATCATCTTCATCTTGTTGTTGGCGAGTTCTAGTTAGAACCATAAGTATAGAAACTTAGGTTAGAATTGAATTAAAATGGTGAAAATGGATTGATCATACAAAATGTGGTTTGCTATGGTTAGTATTTGAAATAGAATGCATAAAATGTGTGGGTTGTATGAAATATAGATGTTTGATGCTTACTATGTTGTTGCCATGAGTTTTGGTGATGTTCCATTGAGTTTTGATGCTGAAAATGCAGGTTTTTAGGTCTCAGACTCAGTGGTAACCGGTTACACATTATAGGGTAACCGGTTACTTGCAGGAAAAATGACTCTGTTACGTAGAAATTGAACTGAGTAATCGGTTACCCAATTGAGCTTTAGCTACTGTCTGCGCAGGATGAATGCGTAACCAGTTACTCTATATAGGGTAACCGGTTACCACTGTTATATTTTGGAAAATATCTTTGAAAATTAATATCTTTCAAACCGTGTTTCCGTTCGAGGTGTTCTTGGTACCGATGGAAAGCTATGAAAAGATTCTACACGATGGAAGTGAAAAATATCGGCTTTATTGCCCGATTAAATAATCGGAGGAAAAACCTAAAATATGTATAAAGTATGATTGACTTATTATATGTGTCTATTGTACAATTGTAATATATCTTGCCTAATCTATTATTGTTGAACATGAATGAGAGATATGCATGTTTAAAATATGGAATAGGAAGAGTGAGGAAACCTCAACATGAAACTATAGTAGAATCTAGTAATGTGACTAGAAATTGAAAGGAAACTCTAGATGGCGATGCTCGGGCATTCGATATATAGATGTGCATCCTTGACGAGTAATAGTCTAGATGAGAGTGAAACACTAGTATGGAACATGTGTGAACCTAGTATAGGTGAAAAGGCGAAAGGGCCTTAAGGCCAAAGTGGCCTAGTGATTGTTGAATACAATTACGTTTGTGTGTGTGTGATCATGTAATCGTAATCGTTTCCCTTGAGTTGCAGTTTCATGAGTCTCAGACTCCTCTGGAACGTATGCATAATTACTTGGTAGGTTTGATTCCCGTGTGTAGTACGAATGAAGCCTATATGGTAAAGAGACTTGAGATGGTTAACAGACCATAAGAAGTGACGGTTCACGGTTAACAGGCCGATGATCCCGAATCCATTTCATATGCCAAATAAATTACGAGGATCCATGACTCAGGTCGCCTTCTAGACGTAGAAGCGGACAAGAAAAAGGGATGCCTTGGTAAGGTTATCGATTAGTGATATTTTGAGTTAATGAACTCATGAACATGTTTCCATATAGTGTGAGATTGTGAGCTCAAGGTCATTTCCTTTCCCTTTGACTTGAGTTAGGATTGATAAAACCTTGTAAAGCCGAGAGAATCTATAAGATAGGGAACTCACTGAGATTTAATATCTCACCATATGTTGTTGATTATATTACAGGTACTACAGGTTCCGCGAAGGGTAAGGATAATGTCGTTTGATTTTCCTTACTTTCCTTGGCTTTCTGGGATAGCGTGGCTTCCGCTTTGGAGTTTTATTTTGAGATCATTGTATTGATCTAGTTCTTAGTGTATTGAGACATCTTGTATATATTATGCCATAAACTTTTAGTACTTTGTATTTTGGGCATGTAATGTATACAATGTATTAACTAGGAATTTATGGTATTTCAGTACCAAACTTGGATTCATGTATAATATATATGCTTTGATGTATGTTTATTATATGTGGGTGTTACAAAGAAGAAAATGAGGTATTGTAGGATAGAAAGAAGAAGTGCACTATATTGAAATTAAAAAAGGTATTGTGGGAAGTTGCAAGGGCTACTACAATGCTTGTTTGGGATATGGAAACACTAAGGGTAAAGGCCTTAAATGAAGGTGCATGGAATTCCTTGCACAATATTGGATTATGTCACACTTCAAGACATATACAAAATGTGACATGCAGCTAAATAACATGTATAAGGCCTTTGACAGGGAAGTATTGGAATATAGGGATTAACCAATAATCACATTATCGTAAGGGATCAAACATTACCTAACAAAAAGGATAACTAGCTAGAAGAAATTATTGCACATTTATTATAAAAGCAAATGCCATAGAATCCAATTGATTAATTAAAATAATAAAAATAATCAGAAGGATGGACCCCTACATGGCATGGTGATGATGATCTTGCAATGTTCGATGTAACAAATAACAATTATACCTATTGTGTTGATCTGAAATAGAAAACATGTAAGAAATGGGCTTTGACTAGGATACCCTGTTGTCATGCCATAACATGTATATGTTAGAACAAGAAAAACCCTAAAGATTATGTGTTTAACTATTAGACGTTTGAAACACTACCATTATATGTTTAATTGTCTATTTGTTTAGAGAAAATACACAACCTGGTGTTATACTTTATTTGTAGGAAATCCACATTTGAAAATACTTACTCTCACATTATCTTCCAAACAAATGGACCATAATTGTGGTCTTTGGATGATAAGGTATCATTCAGTCCACTAGTCATAAGACGAGCAACTGGTCGTCCAAAAAATATGAGAAACAAGACCATTATGAACCTTAGAATCTTCATGTACTGCCAAGGAGACTATCAATAGTTACATTTACGAAATATAGAGTAATGAGACATAATGTGAGGAACTGTAAAAGAAATAACGCAGTTGGCATGTCCATTCCAAAGGGTGTTAACAAGCAATTAAGGGATAAGGTTGCAATGGTTGGAAAAATAAAGGAAAAATAAAAGGGATAAGTAGACGTGGAAAAACAGACACAAAATGTGCAAGGATCACATGCACCACAACCTTCTAAACCTATTCAAGATAGATCATTTTGATTTTATGGATCAATAATATAATATTTTGATATTATGGATCAATTATGTATTAGTTTGATGTTATGGATTAATTATGATATATTTGGATGTTATGAACAAGATTATGTTTGGATATATGTATCCAATTGTTATATTTGATCAAATATGGAATATTTTGATGTAATACTTCAATTGGTAAAGTTCAATTATGGTCATTTGTGTATTCAGAATTTTGAAAGGTTATGCCCATATATGGTCATTTTTAATAACTCCTATTTTAAATCATGTTATGGCAAAATTTTGACATTTTATGCCCATAATTTTGACAATATATGCTCATATTTTAAGACAACTTATGGAAACTTTTTGACAGGTTATGCTCATATTTTAAGTCATCTTATAGAAAAATCATGTTATATATATTTTGACATAAACAAATATTGTTGTGACAAAAACAGAAATTTTGTCATTCATAATCCAAACTTGTTACAACAACACTTCATCAACATCAAATTGGTCAACACTTAATCAGTACATAGTCAGAACATAATCCATTAACCTAAACATGATCATTTAATCATCACCGAAACACTTAATCAATAACTAACTTCTTAATTAACACCTAATTTCATCATCTTTAACTTTAGCATCACTAACATTTTGCTTCTCTTTGTTTACTTTATAAAGTAATGAAGAGATTAATTCCTTTGCTCTAGGATTAATTTTTCATCCAGCCAAACAAAATGATTATATTTTTTGTAGCTTGGCAGATGGAAACACAAACGAAGATGAAATAAGATTAATGAATAGAAAAATTTTGGGCTATCACTAATTCAAAATATGCATTAATGTAAAACCCAACAAACCTATCTTATATATCTCACACCCATAAAAGCGGAGACCTGAGTACAGATCACTCCATGCAGTCATCACTAGAGCATCAATACCACATTTGCATTCGTACATGTTAGGTCATTAATTCGGGGGTCAACATGTGGGATCATTTTTTTATATTGGGGTATTTTTTTATGAGAAACACACCTTGTGAGAGACACACCACATATTCACCCAAAACTGTAAGGTATTAGGTGTTTGGGTTCTCAAACTTATAAAGTGCTCTATCTCAACTTTTTCTAATCAATGTGGGGCTTCCCCACACTTGTTTTTCAACACTTCCAACTCACAATTGTTTTTCTCAACACTCCGTGTAACACCCACATATATCAACATACATCAAAGCATATATATTATACATGAATCCAAGTTTTGGTATTGAAATACCATAAGTTCCTAGTTAACACATTGTATACATTACATGCCCAAAATAAAAAAATACTAAAATCTATGGCATAACATATACAAGATGACCCAAATACACTAAGAACTAGATCAATCCAATGATCTCAAAATAAAACTCCAAAGCGGAAGTCTTGTCATCCCAAAAAGCCAAGAGGCGTAAGGAAAATCAAATGACTTTCTCCTTACCCTTCGCGAAACCTGTATTACCTGTAATATAATAAAAAACATGGGATGAGATATTAAATCTCAGTGAGTTCCCTATCTTACGGATTCTCTCGGGTTTACAAGGTTCTAATCAAATCCTAACTCAAGTCCAAGGGAAGGGAAAGGACTTCGAGTTCACAAACTCACAATCTCACACTATATGGAAACATGTTAGGAGTCCTGTTAACTCAAATAATTATCACTATCGATAACCTTATCAAGGCATCCCTTCTTCCCGTCCTCTTTTACGTCTAAAAGTAGGATCGAGTCATGGATCCTCGTAATTACTTGGCATACGAGATGGATTTGGAGCTAAGGGACACATTATCACCTTAAGTCGTCACTTCACACGGTCCGTACACCGTCACAAGTCTCTTTACCATATAGGTTCCTTTCGTACTATAACATTGGGAATCAAACTTACCAAGTAATAGTGCATTCGTTCCAGAGGAGATCGTTACTCATGGACGACACACAATAGGGGAATGGTTACGATTTCGTGATTTCTCATACAACCATAATTGTATTCAATAAACTAGGCCACATATGCCTTTAGGCCTCATTATCATTTTCCAATAACTAACAACATACACATGTTCCATAATAGTGTTTGTTCCTTTCTATACCACTCGGTATTTGGTTACACGCTTCGGCCTTTTATGCGCGAGCGTTAACACTAGATTGTTTACCTATTTTCCTAGCCCATTACTAGGTTTTATTGTAATTTGGTGTAAGTCACCCTCACACTTCCTATTTATCTTTTAAATATGCATCTCACAATATCAAGTTTAACAATAATAAGATAGGCAAAGCATGTTACAATGGCACAATAGAATTACATGTGATAATTCAAACATAAGTTATACCACTTTTGGGTTTCCTCCGATTATTTAATCGGGCAACAAAACCGATATTTTTCACTTCCATTATATAGAATATTCTCATAGCTTTCCATCGGTACCAAGAACTCCTCGATCGGAAACACGGTTTAAAAGATATTAATTTTCAAAGGTATTTTTCAAAACATAACAGTGGTAACCGGTTACTCAATATAGGGTAACCGATTACTCAAGCTTTAATGTTCACACATAACCAAATTGAGAGTTAGAGACACTTTTGAGTAACCGATTACTCGAAATAAGGTAACCGGTTACTTCGTTTATTTTCTGCGCAGAACACCATTTTTTAAAAGGGTAACCGGTTACTCCCCAGAGGGTAACCGGTTACTCTGGGTGCAGAATCAAAAATACATGTTTTAATTGGATACTTCCAAATTCAATCTCATTCCAAACAATTTCAAACATGATAATAAGTTTCAACAGATGATTATACATGCATATTGATTATTCTATACGATTTATATCTCATTTCATCCGTTAGAAACATCGATTTACTCATTAAATCAAAATCCACCATTTTTTATCAACTTCTAACCTAAGTTTCTATACTTATGGTTTTAACTAGAACTCACCAACAATAAGATGAAGATGTTGAAGAAGATGTTCGGTTGATTGATGAAGAAGAGATGATGATTCTTGATCTTGAGTTTCTAGGGTTTTCTTCTTCTTTTCTTCTTTTCCTTCTTCCTTCTCCAACTTCTCTCTAACTCTTACTATCTTTTCCACTTTTGTTTCTACTTTTGAAAAATGATGGAAATGAAATGATATAGAGAAATATCATTAATTAGTAACACCAATAAATGTACAAATAGTCTTTATAGCTCCAATCAATAAAACTTCAGAGTCAGATAATATTAATTTGATCTGCTCTGAGCTGAACAGTTACTCTAATTATCTTTGCAGATAATTTTGCAGAGTATACCGGAACCCAGTTGATCACAACTAATATTATCCAGAGCAAATTAAAATACGGGGTATTACATCCTCCCCTCCTTAAATTGAAATTCGTCCTCGAATTTAAAGATTACCTGAAAAGATGAGGGTAAGCATCTCGCATCTCTGATTCTAGTTCCCAAGTTGCATCACCCGGATGCGTCTCATCCCACTGAACTTTTACAAGAGAAATCTCTTTATTCCTTAGTACCTTAGTTTCTCTTCCTGTGATACTGCTTGGTTGTGGTTTAAACTTCAAATCTCTTTCTATCTCAATTGTATCAGGTAAAATAGGCTGAAGAGGATCTGGAACAAACTTCCGAAGCTAAGACACATGAAAAACATCATGCATTTCTGACAGAGAAGGCGGTAAGGCTAATCAGTAAGCTACTTCGCAAATCCTTTCTAGAACTTGATACGGTCCCACGTATCTCGGACTTAACTTTCGCGACTTAAACGGTCATTTCAATCTCAATCTCGGAGTAACTTTCAAAAACACTTGATCACTTTCATTGAATTCTAAAGGTCTCCTACGGTTATCCGCATAACTCTTATGTCGATCTTGCACTTGTTTAACTTTATCCGTAGTCTCTTGGATAATCTCAGGTCCTAAAATTCTATCTTCGCCAACTTTCGTCCAACACAAAGGCGTCCTACATTTCCTTCCATATAATGCCTCGTAAGGAGCCATACCAATACTTGCGTGATAACTATTGTTGTATGAAAACTCAATCAATGGTAAAAGTTCTATCCAATTTCCTCCGCTTCCAAGGACACAAGCCCTCATCATATCTTCCATTGTTTGTATTGTCCATTCTATCTGACCATCAGTTTGCGGATGATTTGACGTGCTCAAACACAACCTTGTTCCCATAGCTTGCTGAAAAGCTCTCCAAAACCTTGAAGTAAATTTTGGGTTTCTGTCGAACACAATACTAGAGGGAATACCATGTAACCTCACAATTTCTGAAATAAACAATCTTGCAAGATGACTTGCCTTGTATGTAGTCTTTACGACTAAGAAATGCGCAGATTTCGTCAACCGATCTACAATTACCCAAATAGAATCATAACCACCTTGAGTACGGGATAATCCAACTGCGAAGTCCATAGAAATACTATCCCACTTCCATACCAAAATTTCTAAAGCTTGCAACAATCCACCCGGTTTTTGATGTTCAATCTTTACCTGTTGGCATATCGCACACTCCGAAACATACACCGCAATATCTCTTTTCATACCGGACCATCAATAGTCCCTCTTCAAGTCATGGTACATTTTCGAAGAACCAGGATGTATAGTAAAAGTACCTTTATACACTTCCTCTAAAATCCTTCTTTTCAACACCGTATCATACGAAACACAAATTCTTTGGTTAAACAAAATAATTCCGTCGGTAGCTCGTACAAAACCCGGTTGTACTAACACTTCTTGTAACTTCTCATTCAACACTTGCCCTCGTTGAATTTCCTCCCCAAGAGTAGAATTAACATTCAAGTTTCCCATAATCACACCATCAGGAGTCCAAACAAATTGAAGATTAAGATCCCTAAACTTTTCCAATAGGGCATACTCTAACATCATCAACTCGGCATTACGTAATACTTTTCTACTCAACGCTCTGCTACTTTATTCGCTTTACCCGTATGGTACCTTAGTTCCAAATCATAATCCTTCAAATATTCCACCCATCTCCTTTGACGCATATTCAACTCCTTTTGGTCAAAAAGATATTTTAAACTCTTGTGGTCACAAAACATCTCAAAACGTACTCCATACAAATAATGACGCCACATTTTCAAAGTAAAGACAACCGCCGCCGATTCCAAATCATGTGTTGGATAATTCTTCTCGTGAACTTTCAATTGTCAAGAAGCATAAGCCACCACATGACTCACTTGCATCAAGACACCTCCTAATCCCATCTTTGATGCATCACAAAATACCTCATACAACTTGTTAGGACCAGGAATGATCAAAACAGGAGCAGTCGTTAATCTTTCTTTCAAATTTATAAAACTTTGTTCACAAGCCGAATCCCATTCATAAGGACAATCCTTCCGAGTAAGTTTAGTCATTGGTAAGGCCAAATGAGAAAAGCTCTTGATAAACCTTCTGTAATAACCTGCCAGTCCCAAGAAACTTCTAACTTCCGAAACATTCTTCGGTCTCTCCCAATTAATTACCGCTTCAAGTTTCGATGGATCAACCGCCATACCTCCCTGAGATATGACGTGACCAAGAAAACTAACCTCCGACATCCAAAACTCACACTTGCTCAATCTTGGCAAAAAGTTGCTTCTCTTGTAAGATCGATAAAACTATTCTTAAATGTACTTCGTGCTCTTGTGAAGTACGAGAATAAACAAGAATGTCATCAATGAAGATCACAACAAATTGGTCATAGTAAGCTTGAAATATCTTATTCATATAATCCATAAAAACTGCTGGAGCATTCGTCACACCGAAAGGCATTACTAAGAATTCATAATGGCCATAACGGGTTCTAAACGCGGTCTTTGATACATCTGAACTCTTCACATAGATCTGATGATAACCCGACCGTAAATCAATCTTCGAGAACACACTGGCTCCTTTCAATTGATCTAACAGGCCGTCTATCCTGGGTAATGGGTACCTGTTCTTGATGGTAACTTTATTCAACTGCCGGTAATCAATACATAACGGCATTCCACCATCCTTCTTCTTTACCAACAACACTGGAGCTCCCCAGGGTGAAACACTGGGTCTAGCAAAATGCTTGCCCATTAATTCTTCCAATTACTCCTTCAATTCTCTCAATTCAAGTGGTGCCATCCGATACGGAGAAACGGATATAAGAGTCTTTCCCGGTATCAGGTCAATAGAAAATTCCACTTCCCTTTCCGGAGGAAGAGAAGTGACATTCTCGAGGAAAACTTATGAAAACTCACAGACTATAGGGATACTCAGAACTTGAAGGTCGCTACTCTCCTCCTTAGTGAGAACGAAAAGAACATATTTTTCCTTCTCAAACAAGAAATTTATCATTCCAACCGTACCTTCTAAAATAGTTGTTAACACATCTTTCAGAGTAGCTTTGGTAGATGCAATGATGATTAGTTTTTCTTCACACCCGATGAAAACCGAATTAGCAGAAAGCCAATCCATTCCCAAAACAACATCTACTTTCTTAAGCGACAAACAAATAAGATCAATCTGAAAGACTCTTCCATCCACAGATATAACAAAATTTTCACACATTAATGGTGTTTCAACCATCTCATCCATAGCAGTAGTAACCACCATGGGAGGAGATAACAGAATAGCTTGTAACCCAAGTCGCTTCACACATTGCAATGACACAAAAGAGTGTGTCGCTCCACAATCAAATAATACAAAACAAGGATTCCCATTAACGAAACACGCACTAGAAATCAAAGAGTTATCACCCTTTGCTTTCTTTGCATCCAAGGTATAAACACGCCCGATACTCTTTCCTTGCACCTGATTCCCATTCTGAGGACAATCTTTCGCCATATGACCCACTTTGCGACACTGATGACACTCCACTCCTTCGAAGCGACATCTACCAAAATGCATCTTACCACAAGTACGACACACAGGAGGTGTACTTGCCCTAGAATCCTGAACTTGTTTCCCCTTGAAGGCTTGTTGCCTAGGCCTAAACTGTTGGTTGGATCTTCCACGATCATTCGGATTCGACCTACGCGAATCTCCTTCTGCCTGAACTTTCTTTAAACTGTTCTCAGCCACATAACATTGCTTTTGCAATTCAACATTACTTGTGAACTCCTTTTGAGACACGCTGTGAGAAATCTTAGCTTTCAATCCAAAGAGGAATTGGTCAATTTTCCACTTTTCATCTGGAGCATACATGGCTTGTCTAGAGTAAGCAGCCATGATCTCAAACTTCTCAGCATAAGCAGCCACAGTAAAAGTACCTTGCTTCAACTGTTGGAAATCAAATTCCTTTTGAGTCCTCAAAGAACTAGGGAAATAATTCTCCATAAAAGTGATCTTAAATTGCTCCCATAATTTAGGCACCTATTGGATAGTCATTAAAGCTGAAGCACTTTCCCATCACCTCATAGCAGGACCTTTCAACGAGTGAGAAGAAAACACCACTTTGTTCTCTTCACTACATCAAACTATCAGGAAGATTCTCTCCATACCTGCCACCCATTCATGAGCTTTCACAGGATCTAATCCACCATGAAATTCAGGAGGATTCATGCGGATGAAATCCTGAAAGCTTCCACTTACAGCATCTGGAACAACCATTGGAGGATTAAGACCCCCATTCATCTGTAGTACCATCTGCTGTATGAACTGGATCTGCTGCTGTTGCATCTGTTGTAAAAACTGAGGCCATGGGACATGCTCCTCGCCGCCTGGCGGATTCGTCCCAGCTGGAGTAGTTCCGGGTCTACCACGATTGCTTGTGCATCCAACAGCCATGTTCCTAAACGTCATACAGATAAGATTAAGTTGATTAGGCTTAATGCCATACATATAACACTTAAGACCAATGGTGACACAACGCATATGAAACGGAAAGAACTACTTATACTATTTCATGGCTAGGTCGAGGATACGACCTGCTCTGATACCAACTATAACACCCACATATAACAACATACATCAAAGCATATATATTATACATGAATCCAAGTTTTTCTACTGAAATACCATAAGTTCCTAGTTAACACATTGTATACATTACATGCCCAAAATACAAAGTACTAAAATCTATGGCATAACATATACAAGATGTCCCAAATACACTAAGAACTAGATCAATAAAATGATCTCAAAATAAAACTCCAAAGTGGAAGTCTTGCCATCCCAAAAAGCCAAGAGGCATAAGGAAAATCAAACAACTTTCTCCTTACCATTCGCGGAACCTGTAGTACCTGTAATATAATCAACAACATGGGGTGAGATATTAAATCTCATTGAGTTCCCTATCTTATGGATTCTCTCGGCTTTACAAGGTTCTAATCAAATCCTAACTCAAGTCCAAGGGAAGGGAAAGGACTTCGCGTTCACAAACTCATAATCTCACACTATATGGAAACATGTTAGGAGTCCTGTTAACTCAAATAATTATCACTATCGATAACCTTATCAAGGCATCCCTTCTTCCCTTCCTCTTTTACGTCTAAAAGTCGGAGCGAGTCATGGATCCTACTTGGTATACGAGATGGATTCGGAGCTAAAGGACACATTATCACCTTAAGTCATCACTTCACACGGTCCGTACACCGCCACAAGTCTCTTTACCATATAGGTTCCATTCGTACTATAACATTGGGAATCAAACCTACCAAGTAATAGTGCATTCGTTCTAGAGGAGCTCGTTACTCATGGACGACACGCAATAGGGGAATGGTTACGATTTCCTGATTTCTCATACAACCATAATTGTATACAATAAACTAGGCCACATATGCCTTTAGTCCTCATTTTCCTTTTCCAATAACTAACAACATACACATGTTCCATAATAGTGTTTGTTCCTTTCTATACCACCCCGTATTTGGTTACACGCTTCGGCCTTTTATGCACGAGCGTTAACACTAGATTGTTTACCAATTTTCCTACCCCATTACTAGGTTCTATTGTAATTTGGTGTAAGTCACCCTCACACTTCCTATTTATCTTTTAAATATGCATCTCACAATATCAAGTTTAACAACAATAAGATAGGCAAAGCATGTTACAATTGCACAATAGAATTACATGTGATAATTCAAACATAAGTTATACCACTTTTGGGTTTCCTCCAATTATTTAACCGGGCAACAAAACCGATATTTTTCACTTCCATTATATAGAATATTCTCATAGCTTTCCATCGGTACCAAGAACTCCTCGATCGGAAACACGGTTTAAAAGATATTAATTTTCAAAGGTATTTTTCAAAACATGACAGTGGTAACCGGTTACTCAATATAGGGTAACCGGTTACTCAAGCTTTACTCTTCACACAGAACCAAATTGAGAGTTAGAGACACTTTTGGGTAACCGGTTACTCGAGATAAGGTAACCGGTTACTTCGTTCATTTTCTGCGCAGAACACCATTTTCTCAAAGGGTAACCGGTTACTCCCCAGATGGTAACCGGCTACTCTGGGCGCAGAATCAAAAATACATGTTTTAATTGGATAGTTCCAAATTCAATCTCATTCCAAACAATTTCAAACATGATAATAAGCTTCAACAGATGATTATACATGCATATTGATTATTCTATACGATTTATATCTCATTTCATCCATTAGAAACATCGATTTACTCATTAAATCAAAATCCACCATTTTTTATCAACTTTTAACCTAAGTTTCTATACTTAGGGTTTTAACTAGAACTCACCAAAAATAAGATGAAGATGATGAAGAAGATGTTGGGTTGATTGATGAAGAAGAGATGATGATTCTTGATCTTGAGTTTCTAGGGTTTTCTTCTTCTTTTCTTATTTTCCTTCTTCCTTCTCCAACTTCTCTCTAACTCTTACTATCTTTTCCACTTTTGTTTCTACTTTTGGAAAATGATGGAAATGAAATGATATAGAGAAATATCATTAATTAGTAACACAACTAAGTGTTCAAATAGTCTCTATAGCTCCAATCAATAAAACTTCAGAGTCAGATAATATTAATTTGATCTGCTCTGAGCTCAACAGTTACTCTAATTATCTTTGCAGATAATTTCTCAGAATATACCGGAACCCAGTTGATCACAACTAATATTATTCAGAGAAAATTAAAATATGGGGTTTTACACTCCGCATCAAGTGTGGGTCTATCCATAATGCTCCCTCTGAAGTAAAAGCTCTTTCATTCACATACACTTGTATCGTCATTGACATTTTTTCAACGAGACCTACCTCCTACTCACCACCATGTGGGGAGGACTTTTGATACAAATAAATTTGTCCTTCACTCGAACCAACGACTCATGATACCATTGTTAGGTCATAAATTTAGGGGTCGTCATGAGAGAGAATTTTTCATTAGGGGCATTTCTTTATGAGCAACACACCTTGAGGTGATAAGTGGGTGGGTTTTCTCACTTATAAATGCTTAAGTCTCTACTATTCTAATCAATGTGGGACTTCCCGACACAACACTTTCAACTCACACATGTTTTTTTCAACACCCCCCCTCAAGTGTGAGTTTATCCATAATGTTATCAAACTTGACAAGAAGAGCCCTTAACACCTTCTCCACCTTAAAAAATTCCCAGGTCTTTTGTACATACAACTTCATCTGATTTGTCAAAGCCACCATCTTTGAGAAGAACTTTGTAATAGTTTCATTGCCTTTCATCTGCAAGTTTTCATATTGCTTCCTCAAAGATTGCAGCTGCACTTTTTTAACTTTTCATCTCCACCACATAACTTCTTAAGAGTATCTGAAGCCTCCTTGGTCATTTCTTGCTTAATAATATTCTCAAAGATGTTTGAATCTATACACTGTAGAATCAAGAACAATCATTTCCCATCCTTCTTTCTCAAGTCATGATGAGCATCTAATTGTTCTTTAGTAGCATTTGCCTATAATGCCAAGAACCCATCATTCAAGATTTCAAGCACATCTTGAAACATGAATATGAATTTCATCTTTGCACACCATTTATCATAGTTTTCACCCTTGAAAACTAGTATATTGGCTGGGAATTTATTGGAGGTTGTTTTCAATTCACCATGGTTGGAGGGTATTGGTCGATTTGGTGCTCTTGATACCAGTGTTAGGTCATCAATTGGGATCTTTTTTTTATGAGAAACACACCTTATGAGAGACAGACCACATATTCACCCAAAACCTTAAGGAAATAGGTATGTGGGTTCTCTCACTTATAAAGTTTTTCAATCTCCACTTTTTAAATCAATGTGGGACTGCCCCACACTCTTTTTTCAACACTTCCAACTCACTTGATTTTCTCAACAGTACCTAAGAGGACGAGATATGTTTCATGTAACACTTTAAAACCTAGACTCTTTATTTATAAAATAAAACATTTTTCTCAAAAAATGGTGTTACACATTATCAATAGTACATCTTTTTCAAAACATTAAAACATAACAGCTTTTTTAAAACATTAAAACATATTATAGCTTTCTCAATAGTACTGCTTTTTCAAAACATTAAAACACAAATATTTTCCATTATTTTATAAATAATGAGTTATACCACAGTAGTTCCTCTTTGAACTACACATCTCAACATAAATATTGCCAATATAGGGCTACCACTGTAGTTCCTCTCTGAACTACTGAACTCAACATCAAGTTCGATTTTGAAGGTTTTGTTTTGAGATATTGGTGCCTTCATGATTAACTTGCCACTTGAATGTAGTACTCTCATTATCTTATCTTCTATCAACACTTTGTAATTCTTCTCAATCATTTTCCTTATGCTGAGCAAGTTGTTTTTCATGCCTGGTATGTACAATACATTGGAAATCACTGATTGTTTGCCATCTTTCCTCATGATCAGAATATCACCAATACCTTCAGCAACCAGGGTATTATCATTTGAAAATTTCACCTTGTTCTTCATTGAGGGACTGGTGTTGACAAACCAATCTCTCCTTCTAGTTATGTGAGATGAGCAACCTAAATCTAAGTACCATTGATCCTTGAATCGTTCTTCTTCTTTTGTTGTGACCATCAGCAACATTTCTTCTTCTTCTTCTTCTTCTTCTTCTTCTTCTTCTTCTTCTTCTTCTTCTTCTTCTTCTTCTTCTTCTTCTTCATGTCTTGCAAGTCTTGCATCACTTTCAGGATTATTTCTTTTATTTTCAGGACAATCACTAGCATAGTGACCATGCTTCTAACAATTGAAGCACTGAATATGACAATTCTCAGGTTTCCATCCACCACTTCTTCCTCTACCTACAACACCACCTTCCTGGTTGCTTTAATTTGTAATTTGTCTCTAGTTCTATGAATTTACTTCTTGTTGGTAATTTCTACCATTTGAATTGTTGTAACCTCCTCTATCTTTGTTGTCATTCCATCTTCCTTTGTATTTCTTTTCTTTTGCTGATTGTGCCTACAGAGCTACATCACCTTTCGTCTTACTTGCATATCTTTAAGTCATTCTTTGTTCATGAGATTCAAGCGTCCCTCGAAATTCTTCTTTTGTCATACTTGACAGGTCCTTCGATTCTTCTATGGCTACAACCACATTATCGAATTTGAAAAGCAATAACCTCAAGATCTTTGCAACTATCGATCTTGATGTCAACACTTATCCAGGTATCTTGATTTGATAAACGAGTCTTGCTACTCTAGTAAAGAAATCGGTTACACTTTCACTTTCTTCCATTTGAAGTAACTCATATTTTCATTTGTGACTTTGTAACCTCATTTCTTCCACCTTCTCATCACCTCCAAAAGATTTATCCATGATTTCGCATGCTTCCTTCGACGAGTCTACATCACCAACTTTCTCAAAATTATTTGGATCAATGCATTGTTGTATTTTTGAACACGTGGAATAACACTTAACACTACTAAAAATTACTAAACCACAATTTACATGTATCGACAAAAATTTATTATTTGTTTTATTTACCCAAAGTAAAGTATTTAACAACAATATCTATATTGGTTCATCACTTATTTTTTATTCATGTTTTGCATTATTCCAACCATCTCTATATTAATTCATAACTTTTGTAAAATGCATATATGAAAAAAAAAACTAATCTCCATCACCACCACCGATAGCTGCACAATTCAGCGCGAAACTGAATTTTTTGAAACTGAATGATTTTCATCTACCGTTTCTTCCCTTTGATCTTATTTATTCTATTTTTGTAGATGATGCTTGATTCTCAGATAGCACAAACTTTCTCGTCCTAAAACTTCCTATGGATTCAGATGGACCTAGAGTTGTTGCCAAAACAAACAAACAAAATAAATCATTTAAGCACTTATATGACTAACATCTTAGAGCCCTTATATTTCAACATATAAAAAAAATTTAAAACCATTCAGTTAAAATGTGTGAATCTAACTACTACTAGACTAATTGATAATAAAAAAAAATAAATTTAATTGAAATGAAACAATTATATAAGAACATTGTGTGATGACTTTTTAAAATGTCTAAATATATATTATTTTGTAATGTTTTGAGATATAATTTCGTTGTAATAAAACATTAACACAAAAAATAATTAAATTGTCAAATATATTTGATACAAAATTTGAACCAAATACGTTTAATAAAAATTAAATGTAAAATTATTCATACTTTATGTATAAGTTAAAAATCTAATGAGAAAAAGGAGAAATAATGATAGTCAAATCTTGACCCATAAAAAAAATAAAATTAAAATTAAAATAAAATAAAGTAAATTTTGTTCTCCTATACTAATGTAATGGAGAAAATAAAAGGTAAATATTTAGAATAAATATTAATTTAATTGTTTTGTGAATAATGAAATCAATTTAGATAAGAAAAGCTATTTTAGGTAAGAGTTTGAGTTTGAACATGGAGTTTCCATGCTATAAGCATATGAATTTGTTCATTAATTTATTTAACTAAAAGTTAATTTAATTGAGAGAGTAAAATATCTTATGAAAATAAAATGTCACATATTTTTGAAATTTCAAAATATTCTCTTTATTTTTCATTTTATGTTTAAAGTTTACTTTCTATAATAAAATGTAAATAATGAAATAAAATAACAAATGTATTTGTACAAAATTTAGATCAAATACATTTTCAAAATTTTGTAAAATAATTTTTTTATTGATTTCATAAAATAAGTAAAAACATTGTATAAACATTTTGGTGAATAAGTGTGCGAATGAAGAAGCTCTTTAAAATAATTTTAAAAAGGTACTTCTCTTAAAACCAAAATGTTGATATAAGAAAGAAGAAGAAAAAACATGTAATAGACTAGATTGCTCATACATAATTGAGTATAGAATAAACATTTGCATCAAAATAAATACAATAAATAACAACTACAAATACAAGAAGAAACATAAAAATTAAATTAAAACAAAAAAAATAAAAAATACGTTAGATTAAAGTAGAGCATTCAATTATTTTATCTAAACACCAAAAAATTAACACACAAAAGTAATTACCATATCATAAAATCTTACTATCAGAGACATCATTTGAGCAATAGAGAACATAATTAGATGCATCAGATTTCAGAGTAGGTAATCTTCCTTGACATGCCTAAAATTCGAGAGCTTTGTCAATGACATTACAAACAACATTATCTTCATTAACCACTATTGTTAATGGTCCCGAACTATCGATGATGTTGATCAATATCGAAATCCTATTAGTATTGATGTTGTTATTCTTCGTCTTATTTTTCACCTCATCACCAACGCTCCAACTATTGCTCTTGTACAACATCACTTTCTCAAATTTTCATAATTTCTTAGTCATATCTCTGGGTTTCTTACTTGAAACAGGAAAAATGGAAATCATGATTTGAATATCTGAATTTTGATAAACTTCTATTTTATATTGTAAAGAGGAAAAGAAAAAAAATGATCAAAAGATACGAGACCTTTATGACTTAATCTCCCTTTTTATACGATAATGTGATTCTTTTTGTGTTTAATATTTTAATTCTGTTATTTAAATATTTGATTTTTTAAATATTATATTTTGGTAACATTTATTACACCACGAGACAAGTCAAAAATATTATTGATATTTATTTATATTTAATTATCGAGACAAATATAATTATCTCAAATTGATATATTGAAAAATAAAATTCATTGAATATGAATATTTCTATTATTGCATTAATTTTATAAAAAAAAAGCCATTCTAAATAAATTGTAGGAGAAAATAGTAATTATCAATTGAGAAGTGCATATATTAGGTTTTTCAATTTTTATAAATAAATAAATAAAAGAAAAGAATATGCTAACAATGTATGTATATTGCAACAAGAATATACACGTCTCATATATAAAAATATTTCATTTTTATATTTTTTTTTAAAAATGAATTTGATCCAAACTTTATGCAAAATACATTTGATATTTTATTTTTTATTTATATTTTATTATATAAAATTAACTATAAAAAATAAAATAAAAATGAAGAGAAAAATTTATTAAATAAACTATAAATATATAAAATAAATCTTATATGTATAAGTTGAAATTAAAATTATGATTATATTTGTACTGGTCAAAAAGTATAGGTGTGCATGGCATTCCTACAATGGTAGAGGCTACTCAGAGGTTTTTGTAGCTTTATAACAATTTAGAGTTGTTAGGGCTTACCCACTGCGACGAAAAGCCTTGTATGGTGATGTTATTGTGGTTTTGAAAGACCCGCTCACGTGAGGTGAGAGGCTGTACATATCATCGTAGTGATAAGTGGTTTTCGCATAACTTTTATTAGTTGTTTTATTTCGTTATTTTCACGTTTTCGTCTGATTTACCTTCTTTTATCATGTTTTATGCTTAGGTGGTGTGTTTTTGATGTTTTTCAGACTTAAATAAGTGTTCCAAACATAAGAGGAACCAAAATGAGTAAAATGTGCGAAAAAGGAAAAAGTTGGATTTTCCTCCCATACATTTTCCAAAGGGATGCTACGGGTCGTAGCAGCATCTTCCCTAGCCAACCTTTCTAGTACAATCATCAGAGGCCTGCTATAGGCGGGCGTAGGAGCTGCTATGGGGCAAAACATGCAGGCAAATTTTCCACGTCTTTTCTTTCCTTTTTTGGCATATACTATTGCTATTTTGGGATATGTGCACTTCCTGATTCAGAATATTTTATCTTGATAGGCATTTATCAGAGATATTTCTTCCACAATTGGGATTTTTCTATAAAAACTCATAGCCTATAATAGTTTGGCATCTTGTTTTCTTATGTTTTTCTTTCACGTATTTTATTTTCCAAGTTCATTGTTATTGTTGTACTCAAGTCTCCAATGGAGCACCTGGATCGTTTATCAATTCAATCTATTTTCTTGTTAGTCTTGTTATATTTATCTTTATTTATCAATATCAATTTACGCTTTTATAATTAATCATGTTTTTTATTATGAATATTACTCTGATTGTGTTGTCTCTCACCATGAGTGAGTAGTCAACTAGAGACTAAAGGTCTTGAGACCTATCTCATGATTGTTCGTATGATCCATCACAAATTGGTTACGGGAGTTCATTGACATGTTATTTTAAAACCTGGAATTTTCATTCCAACCCTTGTACGAAAGTAAAGAATTTTCAAGTATTGATCGTAATCTGAAAGGATATGTACCGGTATTCGAAAGCAAGTTTTTAAACAATTAAGTCTGATACAACGAAAATGCTCATCTACTATTGAGAAAAGTTCCATATTTTATAGCTATGCAAAGAAAAGAATCTATAAAGAATAATTCGGTCGTGCGAAAGCAGATGAATTATTCGCCATAGAAAGGAAAACATGTTGAAGAATGTAGGGGTTGTCCACATTTATCTATTTTCTATAACCATGTGAAAATTCTCGTAATAGAAGCAAAAAGATCATATGAATATGTCCGAGTATGGATCATGAACCCCTGTTTGTCTCTTAATATTTTAAGTGATTTTCAATTACGTTGTTTTTTCAATAGGGCTTTTTATTTAAACTGTTTCGCAAAACACCAATTTTCTATCACTCTAGATATACACTGATAGAATAGAGTTTGGTAATCAATTCGTTGGTCTATGTGGTTCAATAACTCTTTTTACTATTTTGCATAGTCATACACTTGTGGTGTGTCAAGTTTCTGACGCCGTTGTCGGGGACCAACTATTCTTGATATTGAATTTATGTTTAGTCACCGTATAGACTAGAGTTTTAATTTTTTTCTTTATTGTAGTTCTCTCACTTCCCTTGTATGCAAAGAACTCGCTCTGCTGATAATTTGGTCGAGCTTGTAAATGAAATCAAGCATTTCTTACATGAGAGACGCCAAAAACTAAGACAACAAGAGATGGCTGAATAAGTAGTTGACACTAAGCCTCTTAAGGATTATGTGATTCTTACTGAAAAAGAACCACACTGTAGTATTATGCATCCACCGATCACGAAAAATAATTTTGAACTCAAACTGTCTTTGATAGGTATGATCCAACAGGACCAATTTTCATGGTGACCTTCAGAAAAAATGAGCCAACATCTTTCTATCTTTGTTGATTATTGAGGTACTGTAAAGTATAATGGCTTTGACCATTGCTTTCTAATTCGGTAACCTCTTAGGCTCAATTAAATGTTGCCTTCCTTGTGTGGTATTTCCCGCCAAACAAAATACCCCAAGTAAGGAATGAGATTAACATATTTAGACAGGAAAAGGAGGAATCTTTGTTTGACACATGAGAGCGTTTTAAGGACTTATTGAGATTGTGTCCATTTCACAGGATTGAAAAATGGATGATTATTCATACCTTATATAATGGTCTCCTTTACTCCATGAGGATGACCTTAGAGTGGGCTAATAATCACCACTCATGGTGAAGTGTGCGACAAGTTGCCGCTAAATCTACCCCTAAAACCGGGGAACTCTATGAAGTTAGTGCATTTGACTAAGAAGGTGAGAAAAATACACAATAAGGGTGGTTGAATTGTGTTTTCCGTTTTTTAACTTTGCCTCTGATCAGAGTTCAGAATCTAAACTGGTGTTCAGATTCTGATTATACATTGCAGGGGAATGTTAACAGAACAAAATAAAAGATAAAGAACACACAAAGATTTATACTAGTTCCTCCCAAAAGAGAGTAGTCCATTTCCCTTGCATCACAAGAGATTTTCACTATAACCAAAACATGATTACAATTGTTTATGCACTTAAGCATAAGACTTTTCTTTGCTCAGACCCTCAGCCCGAGACTTCCTGCTTAAACCCCTCAAGTCCGAGACTTCTGCTTAGGTTCCACGAACCTAAGACTTCCTTGCTTAAGACCCTCAGACTCAAGACTTCTGCTCAGATCCTCGGTCCAAGACTTCCCTGCTTATATTCCACGATCCAAGACTTCCACTCAAGCCCCTCAGGCCCAAGACTTCCTTGCTTAAGTTCCAAAAACTCAAGATTTCCTTACTTAGGTTCCACGAAACCAAGACTTATGCTCAAGCCTCTCAGGCCCAAGACTTATGATCAGACTCATAGTCTAAGACTTTCTACTCAATCAACAACTACATAGCAGGATACTTACTTGGCTCAAACTTTTCAACAAGAGACTTTGATGCTCAAACACATAGCAAGAGACTTTATCTAAACTACAAAATAATCATGTTTAGCATAATAGAGAATAATGTGCACTTAATACAAAATCAAAGGTACAAGATAATCACATTAACAAAGACCTTAAGCACTTAAGATTTCTAATATATTCAATGTTTAAGAAATCTTAAGGCTTATTACAGTTTACAATGTATAACAGAAATTCTGCATACTCGATTATATCGCTTATTGTTGATCTTGTTATTTCTCCATCCAAACAGAAGTGTGCAACACTTCTATCCTTCTTGGATTTCCTTCTATATTTACCCTTTTGATTTCTCCTTGTTGAAGACTTCAGTTTGAATCTTCAGTAGCTTATATAACAGTTGTAGAAGACTAGCCGTTAAAAGAGATAACTTGAAGAAGTGTCTTCGTTTTTCCATAGTACAAGAGATGTTGTAGAGAGATGCACAAAAAATATTAATCCATTGTGTAACATGTTTCACCATTGCGTCTTCCACGTAATTTTGTACTAAAGATCCATTGAGAGTAGATATCTGTAAAGCATGTCAACTCTTCTTGAGCCTTGAGAATATAGACTCTAGTTGACAAGCTGATTTGACAATGTAGCTTGCTTTCTGCAGTATGGATAACTCAAGCTTTATTACTAACTCTGAATGTTTACCAGAAGCTGATACATTAATTAGTGTAGACACAATATGTTGCTCTTCTGATGTTGAGGTCTTCGGCTTCAGTGTCTATGCTAGAGATCACTTAGAGAGTGTTCTTTAGTTTCTGATCCACTAGAAGCTAGTAACTCAGTTCCTCTCAAACGCGTCCTTATATCAGATTCTGAATGCCTTCTTTTCAAGCCTTAGAACCTGCATACTTGGAACACACATTAGATAACACCATTGTTCTTTTAATACTTTGTTATCATCCAAACCCAAGGGATATATGTCATGAACAAATCTTGTTCTAACTATCTCGCATTTTTCTATGATGACAAACATAAGTATTTAAAGAACAATGTCAGACAGTTATAATTTTATTGGCAACATCAAGGTATGAGGTTTGTAAGCTCCCCATGAGTCCAATAGTCCAAGATTGAGTTCTATAAACTCCCCCTGAGTACTATATTCAAGAAAAAATATTTTAATTCTCTTAGCAACATCATAGTTTGAGGTTTGTAAGCTCCCTCTGAGTCTAATAGTCCAAGGTTGAGGTTTGTAAGCTCCCCCTTAGTTCTATATTCAAGAAAATTAAAATATATCACTCGGGCAAGATCACCAAAAAAAAACAAAATAACAGAAAATAACAGAAATTTAAAAATATACTAATTATAAATGAACAACATTAAATCTGTGTGTTCAGATACTTTATTAAATACTATTATATCTTTCTCCCCCTTTTGTCACATCAAATAGAATAAAAAAGAAAAAGAAAAGAGTTACACAATCATAAATGCATTAACAGATCATCATTACATGACTAGTTTTCAAGGAAGAGAACACGATCCAGTAGCAGAGATCATTAGAGAGTTGTACAACGCATGTTTATTATTTATAGGTCATAACTGTTTCAAGAATCAAGCAAATGATTTTATTACAACATTTGCGTTACCCAGAATCCACTATAAAAGTAACCGAAGCCTAGTCCATTTTCATCAACATCCAACAAAACAACATGGAGTCCTCAGCTGAAAGTGTTAAAATATCAGTTGTGACAGAGGTCTCAGAGAACTCTACTAGTCTGAAGACACAAGATCTTCAAAGGCCAGCAGATTCTGAGACGTCTACAACTGGTCCTCTATCCTCTAAACTTCTTACTTCTGACGAGGGTTCGTCCTCAGCACGTTAGAGACCTACAGAAGAAGGTCCTTCTGCCACTAAGTTGAAACCAAGAAAGAAGTCAATGAATTATAAAAAGAAGAAGAGGATCAGAGATGAGATATTTCTGGAGCTGATTGTCTCATAGTTAGAGGATGAGGATGTAGATTGAAGATGAACCTGACGTCGACTGGGATAACTGGATACATCGCAAGGAAATGGAGGAATTAGGTAAGAATAACCTTTATACCTTCCAGTTCCTTTTTATTGTAATCCTTTAAGATTTTGATTAATGAAAAAGTTGTTTGGACCAATTTTATTTTGCATGTGCACCTTTTTAATTTTTCTCTATGATTTTCCGACAGAATTATAAATGAAGTAAGAAGATAAACAGGAACATCAATTAAAATGTTAATAATAATGTTTACAGTTGTTAAATAAATCTTAATAGGACTGAATGCTAGACATCATTTCCCAAGAGTCAGAATGTTAAAATATTTATTCGACTAATCAAAATTAAAATAATTAAATACTCAAGGTACTTGGATGAATAAACTATATAAAACCCTCAGTAAACCATCTTTCCTAATCACTTAATCTTCTGAACACAAAAATGTATAAGCAAAAACAAATTTGGATTCCAAAGAGAGATTTCAGAAAGACAGTAATGCTGAATGCAGTAGCTCAAGCACGCACAAAGAATGCAGCAACTGAAGGGCCTATAACTAAGCAGTCAACCTTAGAAGCACATACTTCTTCAGCGACCTTTAACTATATATATATATATATATATATATATATATATATATATATATATATATATATATGTATGTATGTATGTATGTATATATATATATATATATACATATATAACAGTTAAGACAAACAAGAATATGAATAAGAACAATTTTTAAATATCAAGACATTTTAATACAAGATGTTTAACGATTACAAGGCATATATTTTTCGAAATCAAACATCTAAAACTCTCATAGATAGTTTAAATCTTTTCTCTTCAGATTTTAGAAGAATCATCCTTTGAACTTATGATAAATCCTTATAGGATCAACAGATTTGAAAGAACTCGTCCATAAGGAATGAAGAAAGTTTTTCCCTTGTGAAAGGATGAAAGAGTCTCCTTAACATAGTCAAAACTAACTTAAGGAAGATCAATCTATAGATCTGAATTAAGAAGAAGTAGCAAATCCTTTTCGATAGGGTTCACCGGGTCTAGATCTTTATCCTTAGGTAGCAAGTTTGAGTTCTGAATTTGATTCCAAATAATTGTATTAGGACGAAGATTTGAGACCTGAGAGATGTTTGATGGATCCACAAAAGTACACCAAGTAGGAAGATAGTATTCCTAAACAAGAGTGCCGTAAATTTCTCTAATCTCTTCATAGTCGATTACATTGGCAATCGTCTTAGAGGTTACTGTTATAGAAACACCAGAAACCTTGGAAAGAATAGCACACTCAGAACTTAGCTCAACAGTGGAAGCATTAATCCAAAATATTTGACAAGACTTGGATAAGTGAAACCACATATCATATCAAAGTATCCATTCCAACCTTCTTCAGACACAGTCTTCCAAAAGTTAAGACCAAGTTTAAATAACTCATCAAAATCCACAAACTTTTCATTGACGACAACTAGCTGATTCAAAGGAGAATTGACTAGAGAATTCATCTCAAGTTTGGTTTTAACAACACATAAGAAAACAATAAAAAAGAAACTGAACAATAATCTAAAGGAATAAGAATCTTGTCAGAAGAACAGAAAGAAGACACAAAATGATGTTTCACAAAGATAGGGGATAAAGATAATAGAAATATATAAAAGAAAACATCATTACCCTAAGGTTCTTACCCAACAGATTTCTCGCATCCACCAGATGATAACAAATTTTATGGAGTTTTAAGCAAACAGGGTTTTTTTGAAAAGATTTACTTAAACTGCTTTATCAGAAGTAAAGATTCCTTTTCTGAATCTCAGGGACTGAAAAAATTTTAGAAGCTATCTGTCATCAGAGTCTATTAGGATTAGACTTCGAGTGAGATATATTCTGTTAGTCATCAGTCCTTGATATTCTATTCAGAATCAAGCCTTTTCTCTTGGAGCTAGAGTTAAGCTTGATTAATGAATATTAAATTGGTTTCTTTGACAACTAACTAGTAACAGAATCATCACAAAAGGTGAAGGTACTGATTCCATAAATATGATCATCACCTAGTTAATGACATATTCAGTATAGACAAATACAACATAGTATCTTCTTAAAGATCTTTGAAGATTCTTAAAAGAATTTCTCTAAATATCTAATAGAGACTTTGTATTTACTCATACATAAACATTTCATTGAGTCAAGAAGAAAAGAACATAACATACCTTTTTTTTTCTTAGTCATGCTCCAGATGAGTATTCAGATATGACCATGGAATCTGAATACTGTCTTGAGTGGATTATGATTCATTGGCTTTTACGCCAATGATTCCACTTTCTCCACCAAACTTCAAGCTTTTAGCACTTGAGTCTTGAATGTAGGCTCTTCTTCTATCAAATGTTGTGAACAACCATGGAAGATGCCTTGCTCCTTTCTTCTATTATATCTGCAGTAAATACAAATATGGATATTGGTACTCATATTTCTATGAGTCCATAAGTGTTAGTCTTGATATGCTTCTTCTTGCTTTATGCCTCAATCTTATAGAAATACCATGATTCATTCTAGAGTATGAGTCTAGGATGAGTAATGGTACTAACAAAATCTTGTTCTTAGCAGAGTCTTTGATTTCACTGTCTTGGATTACGTCTTTTGACTTTGAAATTTGACAAGAATAGATTCATATAATGTTTGCTATCAGAGATTGGCATCAAAGAAGTTTACAACATTGTCATAGTATTGCCACAAACAGAAGAAGAAATAAAAGGTTTCTCATAGAATTGTCCTTTAACACAAATTCTATGATAGCCTTAAATTTCCAAAGGATCAATGGAGTCACTTAAGATATTATCTTTAGATACACACTCCTTATTATCAATATTGAAGCAAGATATATTGGAGTTGTCTTTTTCTCTTCAATAATTGATTTTTATTTCTGGGATTTAGATTGGTTCTGTGGACCGATTTTCGTGACCCCGCCAATCCTGAGATTGTGAGATCCTCGTGAACTGTGCTTGTGCCACTTTTGAATTTCTAATATATATCCTATGATGCTTAAAAGGAAGGGGAAGGAATCTAAACTAACTCTGCGTGCAAATGTTTTTCCTACAAATGCAAAGAGATATGGAATCAGAGGTTGGTTATACTAAGGGAAGCTATTAACATCTTAAGTATCTATAGTACTTTATAGGAACCTTTTGTACATTTTTTACTATTAGTTATCTTATCTACTTAAGTTGTTTACCGTTGATTGGGAAATTTGTAACTTGTGGGTGAGAATGAGAATGTGAGATGTTTTTGGGAGTTTTTGTTTTATGAAAGGTAAGGGAACCTAAGGGGTTTTATTTAAAGGTGTGCTCGCTAAGATCTCGCAATCTTATGCCTACGTATTCTCAAAAGGAAGTTGAGAAATCAGAGCATTCGTAGTTCCACCTAACTATGGGTGGAATTTTTATCTTGTTCAAAGCCCAAGATGTTGAAGCAAAAAGAGTATTTGTGTATCTTGTTCAAAGCCTAAGATGATGAAGCTAAAAGTTTTGTTGGTAGGAAAGAAAAATACAAATTGTCATTTTTAAGGGAGATATCTCACCTATTCATCACAAACATTTGAGAATAATATCATAAGGGAAGAAGCCTTGAACTTGGATGTTAAATAATCCTAAGCAATGCCACATCTTCCTTTATGAGTCTTTGCATGCTAAGAGAAGGACCTTAACTTGGATATAGTATCAACAAGTGTGCCACTTACATCACTTAGATGAAAGAAAAGTTTTATACCATGATAAGAGAAGGACTCCGTCTTGGATTTTTAATCAACAAGTGTGTCACTTACATCACTTATATGGAGAAAAGTTTTTAATGTTTAATTTTGAATTGTGGTGTATAAAAGGGATATCTTCCTACAGAGATGACTCAATATCCTATCTCTGGGGAGAAGTTGAATTATTTGAGTATCTTGTTCAAAGCCCAAGATGTGAAGCTAAAATGTTTGTTTGTATCTTGTTCAAAGCCCAAGATGTGAAGCTAAAAAGTTTGTTTGTATCTTGTTCAAAGCCCAAGATGTGAAGCTAAAAATTTTGTTTGTATCTTGTTCAAAGCCCAAAATGTGAAGCTAAAAAGTTTGTTTGTAGCTTGTTCAAAGCCCAAGATGTGAAGCTAAAAAATTTGTTTGTATCTTGTTCAAAGCTTAAGATGTGAAACTAAAAAGTTTGTTTTCATCCAAAGGGGAACTAGGGTTTGAACTAAGTTGTAGTTGAGTGAACTCTAATGTCTGAGCTAAGTCTAAACTATGGATGAGGTGTTATAAATATCAATAGAAACTTAATATGAATAAGTATATGACAATTATTTAACAAGTATAGACATGAATTGAAAGTGGATGGTCTTATACTCTGATAGGGGTCCATGTCTAAGCATGGTTGAATTGAAAAGGTGACGGGTATTACACTCTTACAGAGGCCCATGTCTAAGCATGGTTGAGTTGAAAAGATGATGGGTCTTACACTCTTATAGAGGCCCATATCTAAGCATGGTTGACTTGAAAAGATGTCTTACACTCTTACAGAGGCCAATAGAGTTTGAAATTTGAATGTCACTAGGGTTATGTCTGATGAAAGTTGAAGATTGAGATTTGAAAGATTGAAAGATTTGAGAAATTAAAGAAAGGTTTGAGAGGAGGGCAGGGACTTACACTCTAATAGAGGCCCAAAGAGTTTGAAATTTAAAGTTTTGAAATTTTTTTAATCAAGATGAAACCCTAATGAAAGATTTAATCAAAGGTATTTTCAAAAGGAAATGATTTTAAACATGGTAAAAATGATGTGTAAGTTAAGATAAACATGTTGGGATCTTGTATCAATGTTTTAAACAAAGTGTATTTATCCATATGAGAATAAAAAATGAATTAGGTTTGAAACAATTAGAAAGAAAAATCAAATTTTCAAGCTTTTAAACCTAAAAAAAAAACTTCTTTTCAACTTAATAAAAAGTGATTAAATAAATTCTTTTTTTGGAATTTTTTGATGGATTAAAATAATAGAGTGTATGAGTGATATGTGTGAAAAAAAATTGGGTAAAAAAGAATTAATTTGATAGGAGAAATAAATGTTTGAAATTTGGAAGAAAAATGTGAAAAATATGAAAATGTGATAAAAAATAAATGGTGTGGGTGGGATTTGAACCCACGCCACCAAGGATCCAACTAACAAAACACGCCCTTGCCAACTGATCCAACGTGCGTTGGGGCTAACTAAACACAACCATTTGAATAAATATAAAAATTGCGTGCCAAATTCAAAAAATGCGCGCCATGGACTTCATCTTCTTCCTCAGGCTCCAAATTTGCAGAACGGGGTCTATCTCCCTCAATACGCAATGAATTTGAAAGATGTAAACATGAAAATTGTTCGTTTTTAAACAAGGAATTCAATGGTGGTACTTAATTTCATTAGTTTTAGTGTGGAGTGAATTATCAAGCACAAACCATATGAACCCTAGTTTTGCAAGAACTATAATGAAATCCTATACACGTAATATAAATGACAATTGATTGAGGGTAAATGATCTATGAACTACCAAAAACACATTGGAAACTTGAAAAAACATTTATAATGCATGAATCATAGAGTTTGAGAAGTTCAGGCTTACCTTGGAAGAGGAAATTAAATCCTTAGTTGGAGGTGTTACAGATGTGAAATGGTGATCCTAACATCTTCCCCGGACCTCAAGGATTGTGTTGATATGCTTAGAACAAGTTGAAACCTCCTGGATTGCTTGGCTCGAATCCAACTGCAAATTGATCAAGGTGAGATGTGATATTGATGAATTTGATATTACAGAAAGTGTTTAGGTGTTTGGATCACTTATACATGATGTATATGAAGTGTTTGAATCAAAAGTTTGAGTGGAAAAGCTCTGGTTTTGAAAACTCGATTCTCACTCTTTGAAATTTTGAAACTTTGAATTAAAAGAAGAAGAATGAGAAAACAAGTGTTGTGATTGTTTTGGTCTATTATGAATGATCATATGTGGTATCTATTTATAGGGGAAAGATTTGTTTTAGAGGAATAGTGATGGTTGAAGGATGAGCTTAATGTTCAATGGTTTTGGCAATGCATCATTACTTCTATCTCAAAGTACATTATCTCTTCTATTATTGTTGTTTAAGAGTGCATCTTGACTGATGAGAGTGGTTTCTTTGACAATGCATTATTCCACATAAATGCCTCTTGAATTCAAGGCTTAAGTGATAATGTCTCATCATTTCAAAGGGATTCCTCTTGACTTAGTGGCTCTATCTTGCAGGTTTTGTATGATTCATTGTTGAATTAGAATTATATGATCATCACACTAGGACTCAAGAAATCTTGCATCACAAGTAATGCCAAATCTGCCTTACCAAAACAGTTGGATCAAGGCATGTTGTGCACTCCATATCTCCTTACTCAAGTGGAATTAGATTGTGTTCTTGGGTATTTTGGAAAGCTGAGATGTCATAATTCAACTTTGATGTTTGAAATTGTTCTTGGTTCCACTTGGATCATGGTGAAAAATATCCTCAAAGTTGGCTCCAACACAAGACAAATTCTGTCTAAAATTTTTCTAAGTGTCAAAGTTCAAAAAGTGTTGAAACCCTAACTTCATGGCCTCATATCTTAAAATTTAAGAACTTTTTGGGATTCTACCTTAAGTGACAAAGTTGCCCTTTTTACAAGTAACCTCACTTTTCTTGATTTTTCTTTATCAATCATGATCCAAATCACATATTAACATTTTTCTTGACTTGAAGAGACCATGTTTGACCAAGAACTCCAAAAGTCAAACTTGATTTTGACCACAATTGACTTTTTGTATCAGATGAATTTTAAACTTTGTGATCCTTTATGAAATAAAATCCTTGGGCTAAATTAAAAATCATGGATGGAATCCAAAGGTATTTTTGAGTGTCTTGAATCATGTCCCAAGGTTTGAGATCATGCCTTGGTTAAAAGTCAAAGCTACATTTGACTTTTCATCAAAACCCTAGTTTGTGGCCCAGATGAATTTGAATTCTTGCACTGCTTATGAATCAAGTTCTTTGGATCAACCCAATCATATGAATGGACTAATATAAGGCATTTGATTTCCTTGAAATATATCTTGATGTCTTGGATCATTCCTTGCTCCAAAAGTCAACCCAGGGACTAAATTAGGTCAAAACCCTAATTTTGGTGCACTGAGGACCGTGAGGCTTGTTGATTTTGAAATGAGGCAATCTTGTAGTTGATTATTGATGAATGAGAGCTTTTGATCTTCATGGTTGCATGAGAGACTGGGTAAGTTGAAGATCATGCCCATTCTTGATTGATCCTTTTCCTGAGTCTCTTTTGAGGTTCAAAACCCTGATTTGTAATCAAATGAAACAAACAACAATCTTTGTATCTCCAAATGGGTTTGTGATGCATAAAAGTATACACACATATGATGTTAATGAAATGCAAATGATGTGGGATCTTAGGGTAAAAAATTAGGGTATGACAGATGCCCCTATTTAAGGTTCTTCTATCAGGAGAGGTTAAGATTGGCATCTTTAGCCTCGACCAGGTAGGAGAGACTAAAATACAACAAAAAATGCTCAAATTTTGGACCCTAAGATGCCATAAATGATGTGATGCTTGTGAATACAAGACATGAGACTTGTGAGGATGACACCATAGAAGACTAACAATAATTCGAATCGCTGGGGATTAAAGAATTATTCACTAGGGAAAGAAATTTAAGACTAAGGATGTAGCATGCTGGGAAACAAAGAAGTATCTTCACTGATTGAGGGAGATGACAACTCCGCCGGGGGGGAGGGGCACGACTATGATTCTGATAATTTGAATGGTAACAGGCTCCTACCGTCGGAACATGCTTACTCATATTCTTTAACCAAGTAACCCTACTTAGAAAGGGTAAAACTTCCCCGCGTTTCTGGCCATGAGCCATGAAACTGGTCTTCGTTTCTAAAATAAACTTCCCATCGATCCTGGTTTTTTAGCCATAGAACTGGTCTTAGTTTCTGAAATAAACTTCCCCTCGATCCTAGTTTTTTAGCCATGGAACTGGTCTTCGTTTCATCTTATCAAGTCTTTCTCTTAAAAAAGTCAAGATAACAAACTCTGGAAAAGGTGATCACTTGCTGGATCAATAACTTCACCGGGCATCTTCGAGGAGATGCGGACTAGTTTTCTTGCAGGACCGATTTCTTATATAAAGAGACACAATCTGTTATGGTCCTCACCAAACTTCTTGCCGAGATTCACTAGGGAGATAGCCATTTTATGAAAATAGACATCATCATACTTCTCTTCGAGATTACTTCGGAGAGACGCCATAGGATGAGTAACAATCTGATGTCAGACTTGCTGGGGAATACCATTGTCTAAAATGTAGAGGTTTGCAAACTTATCTGCTGAGATGCCATTTGTTGGAAAAATTTCATCATACTTCCCTTCGAGACTTCTTCGGAGAGATGCCATGTGATGTAGGACAATTTTGAGGTGTTGATGACTTTTTTGAAAGAGGGACAAACTTCTCAGGAAGAGATTTCCATTTGTCGATCTACCGGGAATTTCTGAGACAAAAAAAAGTTTCTTAAGAGAATGTCACTTGTTTGTCAGATGTAGATTCCAAAGAGGGATACACTTATCTTTAACGGGAATAGACAACTGCTCAGAAAGAGACTGTTGTCTGTTGGTTAGTAGAGACTTCCTGGGGATGTGATATCCTTTTTTTTCAAGAGATTTTTTTGAGAGGCTTCAACTAGGGGATTTACTTTTATCTTGGAAAGCAAAATGCGTCTATTCTGGGAAGAGTGGGGTTTAATAGGTGCAACAATATATTCCCTTTTTCTTTAGAGGTTCAAGTTATCAAAATGGTCAAGGACCGAATTCAATCCAGGAATAAACTGGAGAGAAACTTTTTAAACAAGACACTTCCCAATGAGGAATGCACTCAAATTGGGAATTTATCCTATCCAAGTGTGGAGAGGAGGACTGAAGCAAAACTTCCAAGAAGATCAAACTCAGTGGGTAGATGGAAAGGATATATACTTTCTGCTTAAAGTTGACAACTCTATTGGAAAAAGGGAACTTACCACTTGGGGAAAAACACGACCAAAGTGAGTGAACCATGTTAAGAGATGCATATGAATATGAATCATGAATTTAAATATGGATGATGTATGAATGAATGTGTAACACCTCAAAATTTGCCCTCTTATTTATACCCAATAGGTGGCTTAGGCTTCACATTTCATTTGCATCTAGAACATAAACATTTGCATATGCATCATTAGCTCTCATAAGGCTTGGTATCAAGAGTGTCACCATCTCTGTATTCTGCAAGGCAAGAAGAGTGAGATACTAATTCATCAATCCATTGAAGATTGACATATCTCCAAGATAACCCATACGGTCCATCAAGTTATCAAGAGTTTTGAATTTGGCAAAGATTGAAGGAAGAGTGCATTATCATAATGGTTGATCATCAACTAGTGTTTTGACCTTTTGAGCTTGAGACACCTCCATGAGTAGGGTCCTTGGGTCTTTGACATCATCTCATCACATAAGTCATCTTGGTTTGAGGCAATCCACATCATAGTTAGAGGAATTTGGATTTTGAGGATCAACCATTTTCTCCTAATTGTTGGGGACCAAATTAGGGTTTTGCATAAGAGTCAGTTTATTTCTGATTTTTTTGGGAAAAACTTGATTTCATCATATTCCACATGTTCACAAGTGTCTATGAAGGGAGTTTGAGCCCTCAGTTACATTCATAAGGGTTTCAATTGGAGGATTGACTGAAAGTCAAGGAAATTGGGGAAAAGGTCAATTAATATGGGAAAAAGTCAACTCTTGACTTTTTAAAGTCAAAATCATGTTCCTTACGTCAAATATGGTTAATGGACAAAATTTGATCATGAAATGTCAAAGGGATTCACCAAAAATCAGAAGATGTGGAAAGTTTCCAAAAATAGAATTAAGGGTTTCTAAAAATGGCAAGTTTTGGCAAGGTGCACACCCATCTTTGAAGCATTGTTTCCCCATGGTCCAAGCTCCAAATGGAAGGGTTATGGAAGCATATGAAAATTTCACATTACAAGCTTCAAAACCATAACAAGAACTCCTCCATTGGATTAAAATTGGGGGAGTTATGATTGATTAAAGTTGAGAGATTTCAAGGCATTTTAGGTCAGCCAACATGCAGTAATTTGATCAAACATGTGTTGTGCGTGTTAGGTTTAATTTCTGGGACCAATTACACCATGATGGAAGCTTCAAATGAAAAAGTGTCCAACATGAAAGTTGTTCCCCTTGATCCCCTCTACAATATTGATGTTGGGAGTTTTTTACCAGAGCAACCATTGGAGAGATATAGTGGATCAAAGTAGGTAAGTTCCCACTAATTTTTCCACACGCACATGAGCTGATCATGGCAAGTCAGAGTGACATGCCTATGCAGTTGTGTATACACAACTTCATGACCATTTTTGAATGTCTTAGAGGCGCCCATTTCAATTATTTTCGACATCAAGGTTGTTCTACTCCATACCCTGTTCCCAAAGACACCAAAATCATGCTAAATGAGCCGCTATCCATCAAGATATTTTGCTCCAAAGTCACTAATATGGATATGGTACATTAAGTGTTCATGCCATGCAAGTTTACCAACCATATTCCTCTTCATTCTAAAATTCAAAACAAAGTATCATGACCTTATGTAACACCCCACTTTCCCATTTTGTGAAAAACACACTAAATTCTATGAAATAATCAGAGTTTTTACACCAAAAATAAAGTAGGATGCCACATTCATAAAACCAACATCCAAAACTCCTTTTATTAAATGAAATAAAACAGCGGAAAATAATTTATTTATTCATTTCACGGCCACATGCCAACAACCTCGATTAACTCCACATAAAATCGTGGTTCACCATAAATTCATCAAAAAGAAAGATACGTAACAAAAAAAAAAGAATAACAAATAACAAATGATTGAATTCCCCATAATTCTCGTGTTACGTATCAAAGCGACTCCTACGACTCGAACAAGCAACACGCACTCCAGCAACCTAAGTACCTGGATTATCTGTACTTCCGAAGAAGCACAAACACAACAACAACAAAGGGGTGAGAATCACATTCAATATTAAAAGGTGAACAAATACATGATAAGAGTAAGTATTGACACACAATCATACAATTACGACCCACTGGTCACAAATCATCACCATACAAACAACACATATCAATAATGATGCAATGCGACTCAACATTAGACACAATGCATGTGGTACCAACATCATGGTTCATTCAATCGAACCTGGATAGATCACATACACCCCTACTTGGCAATGATCTATCTCAACCATTCTCCATATCGGAGTACGGATGAATGACATACACTCCTCCTAAGCAATGATTCATCCCACCAACACCATGAAATGCATGACACAATTATGCATAAAAACACATGTACAATAGCATATATATACATGTTCACGATCCTCCTGATCACACCTGAATCACACATCAACATCCAACATCATACGATTACTTCACACAACATAAATCAACTATTAATTAATTAATTCCCTAAAATTATTAAATTAATTATTTCCATCACCAATTCCACACTACTCAAGTTCTGGCATCTAATCCCAACCTCCCAAACCATAAGAAACTGCATTGGACGCGAAATCGGGAAAGAAATCGTGAAACGACAAAATTCTGCACTTACGCTGGCCATACGCGTATTGCCCCGGGCCATACGCGTATTGCCCAGTTCGCTCGCCTATCCATACGCGTAATACCTCTCCCCCTTACGCGTATTGCCTCAAGTGCCCAAGTCCTTACGCGTAATGCCTTGTGCCTTACGCGTATGGACATAGACGTTTTCGCACTGAAATTCCCAAATTCCAACACATTACGCGTACGACCCTCCTATTACGCGTAGGCCCTCTCTTCATACGCGTATTGCCTCACATTCTCCCTTGCCATACACGTAACAACATGCCTGTTACGCGTAAGGCCTCCATAGCACGCCAAGCCATACGCGTATCACCCTCCTTGGTACGCGTATGGGCAGAAACTGTGAAAAATACCCATTTTCACATCAGTCCAACTTCTGTCACATAATCCCTCTTCTATTCTACCAAACTAGTCCTAAAAGTGTTCCTACATCAGTTTTAGAGCTTATAATTTCACATTACAACTTCACCTATCATTACTACATGGATTATAGGTCTTAGAACCCAAATCGTTATCCCAAATTGAGTTAACAATAGATCTACAACAAAGGTTATTCAGGCAACAGCAACAACAACAAAAATCATGTTAACACGAATCAATTCATGCACAATTTCATCATCACCTCAGACATATACACAAATCAATAACACAACATTTTGCATACGAATTCCTACGGGGTTAAGGACTCCCCCTACCATATCATGAACATAACACCAATATTAAACCCGTTTCTTCCCCCTTACCTCGAATCTTTGATTATTTCCTGCGAAAATCTGATGAAAATGTTAGCCCTAGCACACCCTTGTTCTTCCTCTCCGTAGCCTTTCTCTTTCTACCTCTAAAATTCTGATTATGGCTAACCCTCACCAATTTTCACTAATTATCCAATAATTACCAAACTACCCTTATTATTTTCTATTATCCCATTATCTAATTAATTATATCAGATTTTTTATTTAATAAAATTATAATACTAAAGTTACTAATAATAATTTTAATAATAATAAAACTAATAATATTATGAAATATACTAATAATAATAATAATAATAATAATAATTTCCGATAAGTTCCAAATTACTATTAATTGATACACCCCCACCTTATCACTATTAATATAACCCCTTCGTACTCAGACACCCCCTAAACAAGGCCAAACAACAGGAAAATAACGCGACGATCAAATAATTTAAATTGGGGTGTTACAACTCTCTCCCACTTAAATTATTTTCGTCCTCGAAAATGTACCTGATGGAAATAGCTCCGGATACGACTCTCGCATCCTGCTCTCCAGCTCCCAGGTCACACTTCCGCCAGCAGCTCCTCCCCAAGCTACTCTCACCAGAGGTATCTCCTTTCCTCTGAGTTGTTTCATCTTGCGATCTTCGATCCTTATCGGCATCGCCTCCACAGTAAGATTATCCCTGATCTGCACCTCATCCCTCGGAATAACATGAGATGGATCAGATACATACTTTCGAAGTTGCGACACATGAAACACGTCATGCAAGTTCGAAAGTTCAGGTGGTAACGCCACTCTATAAGCAACCGCACCAACCCTCTGCAAGATTTGATACGGTCAAATAAACTTAGGATTCAACTTCTTCGATTTTAATGCAAGTCCCACACCGGTCACTAGGTTAACTCTCAGGAACACGTGATCACCTTCACTGAATTCCAAATCTTTCTTCCGATTATCATAATAACTTTTCTGTCTACTCTAAGACGCCTTCATCTTTTCACAGATCATTTGAATTGTCTCGGTAGTCTGTTGCACAATTTTTGGTCCCAGTACCACATTCTCACCTGTTTCATACCAACACAGAGGTGTCCTACACTTCCTACTATACAAAGCTTTGAAAGGTGCCAATCCAATGCTAGAATGGTAACTATTGTTATACGTGAACTCAATCAATGGAAAATGAGTATCCCACACACCACCTTTCTCCAACACACAGGCTCTCAGTAAATCTTCCAACGACTAAATAGTCCTTTCTGAGTGACCATCGGTCTGTGGATGATAAGTCGAGCTCAACTTCAATTTAGAACCCAAGGCTTCCTGCAGACTCCTCCAAAACTCTGAAGTAAACCTCGGATCTATATCCGACACTATGCTCGACGGAACACCATGTAACTTCACAATTATCCTGATATAAATCTCCGCCAGCTTCGACAATGGGAAACTGATGTTAATTGGTATAAAATGTGCGGCTTTCGTAAGTCGATCAACCACTACCCAAATAGCATCAAAACCTCTCGCCGTATTTGGCAAACCAGTAACAAAATCCATAGCAATACTGTCCCATTTCCATTCCAGAATTTCCAACGGTTGCATTAATCCCGATGGCTTCTGCTGCTCTACTTTCGACTTCTGACATATCAAACAAGCATAAACAAATTGAGCTATGTCCCTCTTCATACCGGACTACCAAAATAACTTCTTCAAGTCTTGATACATCTTTGTAGCTCTCGGATGAATACTCAAGCTACTCCGATGACTTTCCTCTAAGATTGCCTTTTTCAATTCCTCATTATCCGGTACACAAATTCTACCCCGGAACCTCAACACACCAACATTATCCACTTTAAAGTCACTATCAGAATCATCCCCTCCTGTAGGCATCAAGTCCACTAATTTCACATCCAGTTTCTGATTTTCTTTAATTACATCCAAAAAGTCATTATTCACCTTCAGCATACCCAACCTAATACTTTCTGGCGTAGTTTCACAAACCATACGCAAATCTCTGAACTGCTCAATCAATTCCATTTCTTTCACCATCAAGGCTGACATATGGATTGTCTTCCGACTCAGAGCATCTGCCACAACATTAGCTTTTCCCGGATGGTAACTCAAATTAAAATCATAGTCTTTCAAGAACTCTAACCATCTTATATGCCTCATATTCAACTCTTTCTGATCGAATAGATACTTTAGAATCTTGTGATCACTGAATACTTCAAATCTTGAGCCATACAAATAATGTCGCCAAATTTTCAATACAAAAACTACCGCAGCTAATTCAAGATCATGAGTAGGATAGTTCCTCTCATGCACCCTCAACTGCCGTGAAGCATACGCCACTACCTTGCCATCTTGCATCAACACACCGCCTAATCCCATCTTAGACGCATCACAATACACTACAAAAGGATCATTTGGACTTGGCAGAATTAACACTGGTGCTGTAGTCAATTTCTTCTTCAGTTCCTCAAAACTTTCCTCACAGGCAGCATCCCAAACAAAAGCTTGATTCTTCCTAGTTAGCTGAGTCAATGGCAATGCCAATTTAGAAAAGCCTTCAATGAATCTTCTATAGTAACCTGCCAAACCCAAAAAGCTTCTAATCTCCGTTGCTGTCTTCGGAGCTTCCCACTGAAGTACCGCACTCACTTTAGATGGATCCACCGCTATATCATCACCAGAAATAACATGACCCAAGAAACTCACAGTCTTCAACCAGAATTCACACTTCGAGAACTTTGCAAACAATTTATTATCTTTCAACACCTGCAATGCGATTCTCAAGTGTCCTGCATGGTCCTCGTCAGACTTAGAATAAATCAGTATATCATCAATAAATACCACAATAAACTGATCCAGATAAGAGTGGAAGATGCGATTCATATATTCCATAAACACACCCGGCGCATTAGACACTCCGAAAGGCATCACTGCATATTCGTAATGTCCGTAGCGAGCTCTGAAAGCAGTCTTCTGAATATCACATTCCTTTACTTTAATCTGATGGTAACCCGACCTCAAATCAATTTTGCTGAGAACACGAGCTCCTACCAGCTGATCCATTAAGTCGTCAATCCTCGGAAGTGGATACTTATTCTTAATGGTCACTTTATTCAACTGACGGTAATCAATGCATAGACGCATACTACCATCCTTCTTTTTCACCAACAACACTGGAGCTCCCCACGGCGACACACTTGGTCTAATAAACTTCTTATCGAGCAATTCTCCGACCTGAGATTTCAACTCTGCCAACTCTGATGCAGACATCCTGTACAGTGCCATAAAGATAGGTCAGGTACCCGGTACAAGATCAATAGTGAATTTAACTTCCCTTATCGGAGGCAATTCTGTGATGTCGTCTGGAAACACTTCAGGAAATTTATTCACTACTGGTAATTCATTAACTGAAGTCTTGCTTTCAACAGATAACGAGGCAAACACAGCAAACAACTTCGCTTCATCCTCCAACAACGTCCTCAACTCACTGCTAGATAGGGAATCTGCTAATGCTTCCTCTTCAGGAGTAAGAAACAATAACGTCTTCCTGAAGCAATCAATATAAACCCGGTTAAACTCCAACCAGTTCATTCCTAAAATAACATCGAGATTACCGAGTGGCAAACAAATCAAGTCCACTTTGAAATCTCTACCAAACATGGTCAGCGGACACTTCAAACACACCAAAGAAGTAACCACCGAACCAATAGATGGAGTTTCAATCGTCATCCTCTGTTCTAGGGTAGATGGCACAATCCCTAATCTCTTCACACAGTCAACAGAAATAAACGAGTGTGTTGCACGCGTGTCAATGATAGCAATCAAATGAATATCATTAATAAAGCAAGTACCTTTGACGGAACGCTCTTCATCAGTGGATTGAGCTCCCACCAAGGCAAACACTTTCCCACCAGTTTGAGACGCCTGAGACTTCTTCGGCTTCTCACAGTGAGTTCTGATGTGACCCTTCTCTCCATAATTATAACAAGTAGGCATAGTGGCTCTGCAATCTGCTATAAGATGACCAGGCTTCCCACATTTGAAATACTTCTTCACCTCATTCGGACAGTTGTTAGCACGGTGACCCGCACCACCACATCGGAAGCACTTGAGAGTATCAGTACCTACTTCTTTCTCCTTTGGTTTCTTTCCCACATCAGTTTTCTGTTTCCCCTTATCAGCTGGTACACTATAAGGAGTACCCCCAAACCTCTGCTTACCCTTCTTCTCGTTCACAGCTTTGTAATGAGCAATTCTGGCTTTGTTATCATTATCATAAATCCTGCTTCTTCTTACCAGCTCTGGATAGTTTCTTATCTTCTGACAAGCAATGCCCAATTTGATCTCGGGACACAGCCCGTTCTCAAACTTCAAACACTTCGAAGTCATAGCTTCTTCCGTATTGTAATGAGCACAATACTGAACCAGCTCCTCAAACTTAGCGGTATACTCAACCACAGTCATACTACCCTGCTTCAGCTCCAGAAATTCAATTTCTTTTGCACTTCGAATGTCTTCCGGAAAATACTTTTCCAGAAACTCAGCTTGAAACACTGCCCAAGTTATCTCAGTACCCGCAGCTTCTAACCTCTGACGACTATTGTCCCACCAGGCTTCAGCCTCTCCTTTCAACATGTGGGTACCAAACCGTACCTTCTGAGCGTCACTGCATTCCATTGTCCTGAAGATCTTTTCCACAACCTTCAGCCATTTCTGTGCAGCCTCTGGATCCAAGATACCTCCCTCATATGTAGGCGGCTTATTGCTTTGGAACTGAGCTAAGTCACGAAACTGTGCACCTCCCGCCTGATTAGCGTTCTCCACTGCCTGCGCCATGGCTTCCATCGCAGCAGCAAGAGCAGCATCATTCCTTCCTGCCATACTGTTCAAAAATCAACATATGGTCAGAACACCCAATCGACTCTTATTCTAAGAACAAACTCTACTACTACACCTGGCCGGACGGACGGACCTGCTCTGATACCAATTGTAACACCCCACTTTCCCATTTTGTGAAAAACACACTAAATTCTATGAAATAATCAGAGTTTTTACACCAAAAATAAAGTAGGATGCCACATTCATAAAACCAACATCCAAAACTCCTTTTATTAAATGAAATAAAACAGCGGAAAATAATTTATTTATTCATTTCACGCCACATGCCAACAACCTCGATTAACTCCACATAAAATCGTGGTTCACCATAAATTCATCAAAAAGAAAGATACGTAACAACAACAAAAAAGAATAATAAATAATAAATGATTGAAATCCCCATAATTCCCATGTTACGTATCAGAACGACTCCTACGACTCGAACAAGCAACACGCACTCCAGCAACCTAAGTACCTGGATTATCTGTACTTCCGAAGAAGCACAGACACAACAACAAAGGGGTGAGAATCACATTCAATATTAAACGGTGAACAAATACATGATAAGAGTAAGTATTCACACACAATCATACAATTACGACCCACTATGGTTACAAATCATCACCATACAAACAACACATATCAATAATGATGCAATGCGACTCAACATTAGACACAATACATGTGGTACCAACATCATGGTTCATTCAATCGAACCCGGATAGATCACATACACCCCTACTTGGTAATGATCTATCTCTACCATTCTCTATATCAGAGTAAGGATGAATCACATACACTCCTCCTGAGCAATGATTCATCCCACCAACACCATGAAATGCATGACACAATTATGCATAAAAACACATGTACAATAGCATATATATACATGTTCACGATCCTCCTGATCACACCTGAATCACACATCAACATCCAACATCATACGATTACTTCACACAACATAAATCAACTATAAATTAATTCCCTAAAATTATTAAATTAATTATTTCCATCACCAATTCCACACTACTCAAGTTCTGGCATCTAATCCCAACCTCCCAAACCATAAGAAACTGCATTGGACGCGAAATCGGGAAAGAAATCGTGAAACGACAAAATTCTGCACTCACGCTGGCCATACGCGTATCGCCCCGGGCCATACGCGTATTGCCCAGTTCGCTCGCCTATCCATACGCGTAATACCTCTCCCCCTTACGCGTATTGCCTCAAGTTCCCAAGTCCTTACGCGTAATGCCTTGTGCCTTACGTGTACGGACAAAGACGTTTTCACACTGAAATTCCCAAATTCCAACACATTACACGTACGGCCCTCCTATTACGCGTAGTCCCTCTCTTCATACCCGTATTGCCTCACATTCTGCCTTGCCATACGCGTAACAACATGCCTGTTACGCGTAAGGCTTCCATAGCACGCCAAGCCATACGCGTATCACCCTCCTTGGTACACGTATGGGCAGAAACTGTGAAAAATACCCATTTTCACATCAGTCCAACTTTTGTCACATAATCCCTCTTCTATTCCCCCAAACCAGTCCTAAAAGTGTTCCTACATCAGTTTTAGAACTTATAATTTCACATTACAACTTCACCTATCATTATTACATGGATTATAGGTCTTAGAATCCAAATCATTATCCCAAATTGGGTCAAAAACAGATCTGCAACAAAGGTTATTCAGACAACAGCAACAACAACAAAAATCAGGTTAACACGAATCAATTCATGCACAATTTTATCATCACCTCAGACATATACACAAATCAATAAGATAACATTTTGCATACGAATTCCTGAAATTCTGGTATCAGACGTGTGATGTTAAGGTGTGATGTCACAACAACACACTCTGCACAATGGACAACAATAACAGTAAAATAACACCAAGAATTGTTGACCCAGTTCGGTTACAACCAACCTACTATGGAGGCTACCAAGCCAGGGATGGAATTCACTACTTGTAGATATAATTTACAGACTCAACAACCCGTTGACAATCTCCTAAACTTATACTCTACTAATGACTTCCTACCTAAGAACCCACTTAGGTATGAGAACACCACTCAATCCCTTACAAACACTCAAAGAAACCACTTTGAGTACCCTTCATCTTACTTCACAGCTTCGATTAATCAACCACTCTCTATTGCTTCACAGCTTCTAGAGAGGACAGAAACTCAACACCTATTCAAAACCTAGAACAGTGTAAATACAAGCACATTTAACAAACTCTAGACACTAAGCCTCCTGCTCTTGATCTTCTGAATGTTTTCTGTACTTTTTCCTTTGGTCTTGTGCGCTTTATATAGCTCCTGAATTGGGCTTGGACTTGTCACAATATTTGATCAGATTTGTTAATTAAAACTGAATCTTCAAAACAGATTTTACCCCCAAAATCTCTTTAAATCTTCAACCTTTTAATTCTCCAACAGACCTGCAATCAAATCTCCCATGTAACAGAAAATATCTATCCCAAGATATTCTCATCCAATGAGTCAACCACTCCCCACAATTCCAGCTAACACGCGTGCCCTAATAACCACACAACCTGCTGTTGTTAATTCTGCAGATCTGATGTTACAACATCACCTGTGTGACATCAGACATCCAACTTCAGCAATTAAATACTTAACACAGCCCAGTGTTAAGACTTCAATGTTGCAACATCAGCATCTTGACATCAACATTGAATATACTTTGTTTTACCAAAATTCCAGCCAATCCAGGAACTAACAATCTCCCCCTTTGGCTAATTTTGGCTAAAACAACCTCTGCACTCTGCAATCAACTTCTGCACTCTGTACCTTTAGAGATTTCAGCAGCGGAATAATCTTCAGAAATTTGAAACTCTCAATCAGCAGCAGTTTGACAATCTTCAAAGTCTTCATTACTTGATCTGCTGCAGCACCATCTTCATTATTGACAACAGCCAATTGGTGCTCCCCCTTGAAAACATGAACCAGCATCACAGCTGTTCAGTAGATCACAATGTGCAGTAATTTACTCCCCCTAGATGTCTGCTTGGCTGCACTCTTCAAAAATCATGATATCTTCACAAGTTCAGTCAAAACTCCCCCTTAATGCAGCAACAACTTTCAACAATGTTGCTTTCACCAATGTTGCTCCCCCACCAGCATAACAACTGTCAATAACTCCTCTCAATAACTGCATTACCACTTTTCAACTAAACACCTTTTAGCAGCATCAAATTATCTCTCCCTTAATATCTGCATCACACTGGCAGCATATGGCACTAAAACTCTTGACTATCTTTGCTATTTTCTCCCCCTTTTTAGCCACAATTAGGCAAACTTCAGTTAGAAGCCCTATTAACTATAGTCAGTATACCCTAGCTCTTATTGTTAGCCTCTCAGTTAGTAAACAGGCCAAACAAATCATAGAAGGAAACTAAAACCAAACTAGTGCATATAGCAGCACAATATTCAAACTACATAACCAGCACATTAAGTGCTAAAACAAAGACATAATATAAAGCTAACCCTACTAAAATAGAAGGCAAACTTTAAAAGCTTGAATCTTCTGAGCTGAGATCATTATCGTCTTCATCAACAACATCCTTCCTTTTTCCAATTCTATCATCATCAGATGAGTCCTCAATCTCTATAACCTCAACCTGTTCCTTTCCTTTACTCCTGTGGCTTTCATTCCTAGGGGACGATGTTCTGACATCAAGACTGACATCAGTGTCATCAGGATCTTCACCTTCAGTTTCTTGACTAAGGACCTGTCTTTGAAAGTTATTGTCCTCACCTCGAGAGTCGACTTGTTCAGCAGGCATTTACCTTAGAGGGACAGAAATCCCTTTCACCCGTATCCCCTTCTCAAGGATTTTGGTGGCAAGCTGTTCCAAATGCATGTCTACATCAAACTTCTCCTCAACAGCTTGAGAAGATGATGACCTAGCTTCAGGTTTGTTTACCGTGGTTGAGGGTTTAGGGTTACCTAACTCGGGAAAAGCAATTAAAATTAGTTCTTTAGAAGAAACCCTAGTTCGTACCTGCTCAGAGTTCTTGGAAGGGACAGACATCGTTCCTTTGTGACAGACTAGGTTTGGAGAAGAACTTTCTATTCTATTGAGATTTAGGGAGGTGAAGCGTTGCGATGAGAATGCTTTGGTAAGTCTTGATGTAGTATCAATATAGTAAGGCGCCTGATTTTGAATACTCTTTAAAGACCAATTACTAATTTTCTCCCTCCATACAGACTTTCCTTTCAAACAATTCACATCTGGATTCACTAACTCTGAGTGACCTTTCAGCATCCTGATGTTATAACATCAGCTTAAACATCATTAGTTGAATTTCCTTCAAGAGAAATCCACTGATAGCAGTTGTCTTTGGTTCTGGCACCCTTCATAACAATCTGATTATGCTCATCAGAAACCACACACTCATGCTTAGTGTAGTTTACCTTGTAACTTTCATCAGACAACTGGCTTATGCTGATCAAATTTGCATTTAACCCATTGACAAACATAACATTGTCAAGTTCAGGTCTACCATCACCTTGCACTTTCCCAACTCCTGCAACAACACCTTTTTCTCCGTTGCCAAATATGACCTCATGAGAGGGGCAAGGTCTAAGATCATCAAATATGGATCTACATCCAGACATGTGCTTGGAACACCCACTGTCAAAATACCATGTTCCTTCTCTATCACCCATGTGAGCCAATAAGCACTTCACATTCTCCTTAGGTACCCATTGTTTAACAACTTTGGGCCTGTGCTCTCTCCATCTATTTTGAGGTTGAGGGTATCCATGCAGCTTGTAGCAAGAGTACTGCATATGTCCAAACCTTCCACAGTAATAGCATCTCACCCTTTCATCTCTGAATCTTCTGCCATGATGAGATTGCTTATGCTGCCATCCATAATGTGGTCTCCTCCTACCATAACTGCCCTGCCATCTATTATGTTGATATCTTCTCCCATAAGACGGCTGAGAATGTTGTTTCCTGGATTGTCTCCCATGATGGTGTGGCTTTCTTCTTCCATATATATAAGGAACAGCATTGGTGTATCCATAACCATAACCATACCAGTTGTCCTGATGTTGAGACATCTGATAAGACATGTGCTGTTTGAACTGAGCAGCTTGCATGCTCTCATGGTATTGTGGGGGCATATACTGACTAGCTCCCTGTGGCTGCTTTCTCTTCTGATAGGGACCAGTCTTCTTCTCAATCTTCTTAGGTTGTGAAACATCAGCTTTCTTAGGGGTAGGATCCTGCTTCTTTGGCTGATGTTGAGATGAAAGTTGTGACACTTCCTTCTTTGAACCTGAAGTGCTTCCTTCTGAAGTTCCCTTGTCCTCAGCCACATAACCTATCCCAGCTTTGTCTCCACCAGCTTTTTCTGACTGAAGTATCGTGTCAAGTGTGTCTGTACCACAGCTCAGCATCCTAACAAACTTGGTCATTTGATCAAGGCGAGCTCTAACTAGCACCACTTCATTTTCCAGATCTGTCTTTTCATTCTCTAGCTGATCAATCTGTTGCTTGTGGCACTTGTTTTCATGACAAATTTTAGCACTCTTTAAACACAGCTCTTGATAGGTAGATGCTAACTCCTTATAAGTTACTTCTCCATCACTAGAATCATCATCAGAAACCACAGTTCCTGTTCAAGCTCTCACATGCTTTGCTGACTCGCCTTCACTTTCACTATCAGAGTCAGACCAGGAAACCGTCATGCCCTTCTTCTGCTTTTTCAAGAAGGTGGGACATTCTTTCTTGACATGTCCATACCCTTTACACTCAAAGCACTGCACTCCTTTATCTTGGGCAGTTTTCTCTTCATCCTTCTTGCTGGTGTCAGAAGTTATGTTCTTGACATTAGGCCTGGAGTTATTATTCATTCTCCTGAATACTTTGGTGAACTATCTTCCCAACATCACTATGGTCTGAGATAGATCCTCCTGGGATTCAGATCTCTTCCCTTTCTCTTCTTCACCATTTGTCACCAGGGCTATACTCTTTGGCTTCTTTTCTGGTTCTTCCTCATTCAACCCAAGCTTAAAGGTTTGAAGAGATCCAATGAGCTCATCTACTCTCATCTTGCTGATGTCTTGTGATTCTTCAATGGTAGTAACCTTCATCTTATACTTCTTAGGTAGGGACCTAAGGATCTTCCTCACAAGCTTTTCATTAGACATCTTCTCTCCAAGAGCACTAGATGCATTGGCCAGCTCAAGAACACTCATGTGGAAATCATGAATAGTCTCATCTTCCTTCATCTTCAGGCTTTCAAATTTTGATGTTAAAATCTGAAGTCTTGACATCTTGACTCTAGATGTTCCTTCATGAGTAGCCTGCAAGATATCCCATGCTTGCTTAGCAACTTCACAGGTATTAATTAACCTGAAGATATTCTTATCCACTCCATTGAAGATTGCATTCAGAGCTTTGGAGTTTCCAAGGGCAAGCTCATCTTCCTCCTTGGTCCACTCTTCTTCAGGCTTTGGCTTAGAGGTGCCTTCTCTATCTTTGCCAGCATCATCCTTCTCACACATGACAGGAGCTTTCCATTCTTTAATAACAGCCTTCCAAGCCCTACTGTCCAAGGATTTTAAGAAGGTGGTCATCCTTGGCTTCCAATAGTCATAATTGGATCCATCCAAAATAGGGGGTCTGTTGACGAATCCTCCAACTTCTTTGTCCATCTTTACACCAGAAAGTAACTTCCCTAGATCTCACCCAGAGACAGACAGGATGCCGGCTCTGATACCAATTGAAATTCTGGTATCAGACGTGTGATGTTAAGGTGTGATGTCACAACAACACACTCTGCATAATGGACAACAATAACAGTAAAATAACACCAAGAATTGTTGACCCAGTTCGGTTACAACCAACCTACTATGGGGGCTACCAAGCCAGGGATGGAATTCACTACTTGTAGATATAATTTACAGACTCAACAACCCGTTGACAATCTCCTAAACTTATACTCTACTAATGGCTTCCTACCTAAGAACCCACTTAGGTATGAGAACACCACTCAATCCCTTACAGACACTCAAAGAAACCACTTTGAGTACCCTTGATCTTACTTCACAGCTTCGATCAATCAACCACTCTCTATTGCTTCACAGCTTCTAGAGAGGACAGAAACTCAACACCTATTCAAAACCTAGAATAGTGTAAATACAAGCACATTAAACAAACTCTAGACACTAAGCCTCCTGCTCTTGATCTTCTGAATGTTTTCTATACTTTTTCCTTTGGTCTTGTGCGCTTTATATAGCTCCTGGATTGGGCTTGGACTTGTCACAATATTTGATCAGATTTGTTAATTAAAACTGAATCTTCAAAACAGATTTTATCCCCAAAATCTTTTTAAATCTTCAACCTTTTAATTCTCCAACAGACCTGCAATCAAATCTCCCATGTAACAGAAAATATCTATCCCAAGATATTCTCATCCAATGAGTCAACCACTCCCCACAATTCCAGCTAACACGCGTGCCCTAATAACCACACAACCTGCTGTTGTTAATTCTGTAGATCTGATGTTACAACATCACCTGTGTGACATCGGACATCCAACTTCAGCAATTAAATACTTAACACAGCCCAGTGTTAAGACTTCAATGTTGCAACATCAGCACCTTGACATCAACATTGAATATACTTTGTTTTACCAAAATTCCAGCCAATCCAGGAACTAACAATTCCTATGGGGTTAAGGACTCCCCCTACCCTATCATGAACATAACACCAATATTAAACCCGTTTCTACCCCCTTACCTCGAATCTTTGATTAATTCTTACGAAAATCTGATCAAGATGTTAGCCCTAGCACACCCTTGTTCTTCCTCTCCTTAGCCTTTCTCTTTCTACCTCTAAAATTCTGATTATGGCTAACCCTCACTAATTTTCACTAATTATCCAATAATTACCAAACTACCCTTATTATTTTCTATTATCCCATTATCTAATTAATTATATCAGATTTTTTATTTAATAAAATTATAATGCTAAGGTTACTAATAATAATTTTAATAATAATAAAACTAATAATATTATGAAATATACTATTAATAATAATAATAATAATAATAATAATAATAATAATTTCCGATAAGTTCCAAATTACTATTAATTGATACACCCCCTGTAGCACCCCAAAATTTACCGTACTTTTTTTTCTGGCTTATGTTTCATTGCATTGCATTTAGATTTCATTGCATCTCATATATCATACCTGTTGCACAAGGGCATGGGATCAGTTGTCTTCAGAGTGTTGATCTTTCAAAGCAAGAGAGCTAGAGCCAAGGATCTCCCAACAAGCCTCAAGGGTCTCTTACATCTCATATGATCTCAATTGATCCCACGAGTCATTGAAAGATGGGAATTCGTCAAGAAGATTGGGTAGTGCATCACCTCTTATAAAAAACAGTCCAAATTAGGGTTTGTGGTTCAAGCAGTCTCCTGATGAAATTTGGGTTCAAACTTGATCTCAATGTTTTCTACATGATGTCAAGTATCTAAGTATGGAAGATTGCCCATGGGCCCATTTCAGAAGAGGTTTAATTGGTCATTTGCTTGAGAATCAAGAAATTGGGGAAAAAGTCAACTGTGCAGAGGAAAAAGTCAACTCCTGACTTTTAAGGTCAAATTCATGAAATTCAAGTCACATATGTTCAATGGACAAGATTTGATCAAGAAATGATGGAGGAATCATAAAAAATTAAGAAGTGTACAAAGTTTCCATTTTTAGAAACTTAGGGTTTCCAAAAATGGCAAGTTTTGGACCATTTTGCACTACACTTTAAGGCATTCTTTCTCCAAGATAAAAGCTTCAAACTTCAGGCCCAAGTTGAGCCAATTAAAGATCACATTCTAAGATTCAAATCCATATAAAGAACTCTTCCATTGGATCAAAATCGAGAGAGTTGTGATCAATCAAAGTTTGGTAAAATCAAGGCAAATTCCAAGTCATGGCAAGGCAAGTTCAGGCCCCCAGGCCATAATTTCATCGAACAGATGGCGTACCAAATGTCAAGCTAATTTTCTCCATCAAGAAGACTTCAAATGAAAAAATGTTGAACATCAAAGTTGTTCATCTCCATGCCCTCTTTAACTTTGATGTTGGGCATTTTCTCACTTGAACAAGTTATGGAGGTCATACGAGGGCTCAAACATGGTGGTCTCATACTGAAAATTCATAGGCACCAAGGCCTTGCTTGCAGCCCAAGTCACACACCCATACACCAATTGTGATTCCTTGTTCTCCAAGCATCTCCACCTTTGGATGTTGAAATTCACCTTGGGATTGTTACCGAGTTGATCCCAACTAACCGAGTTAACCACCTTGACTCGGTGAGTTGAGTCTAACTAACTCCGACCCTAGCTCCAAACCTAAAGTTAAGTCCAAAGCTAATCCCAAACCTCCCCACACTCCAAACCTAAAGTCTATATAAGAAATCCTTCACTCATTTTCAAGGGAGGAACCATTATTCACCAAGTTTCTCACATCTTCATCTCAATTCTCTCTTCTAAACCCTCACAAAAAGCTCTTATTTCGTGAAGGATAATCACTTTTCACATTGAAAAGTGATTAATTCTTGAGCTCAAACTCCATCATTTGGCTTTCTGGAAGTTCAGATTATTCTACTTCAATCCAAGGGTTTCACACCATTTATTTTGGTGCAAGTTCGATCTCGGTGATTTTTCGCAACTTTGCTCGGTTTCGACGCGTTTCGGCTACTAATCGCGGAATCTCTGGTTTTCTTTAATTTTCTGCACCAAGATCACTTTGCAACAATTATCAAAGCAAATCTCCGCTTTGTAGGTTGGTTTTCCTCAAATCTATACTTGATTTAGCTTATTTGCAACTTATTCGATGTAGATTTTTGGTGATTTTTGATTTGGATCCACGGCGCTTGAATTTGATTCTTGATGTTGTTGATTATTGGATTCAATTGATGCTTGATGACTGTGATTCCATGTAATTTCGCGATAAATTGATTGCATGTTCATTTGGAAGTTTGGAGAAGTGATTTGTTGCTGAAAAGTGCTTTTTCAACTGATTTTTTTGGCTACTGTCCCAGAGTAACCGGTTAACCGGTTAACATGTTGTAATTTTGCATATTTTGGCTGATTTTGAACTGTTAACCAGTTACTCACCATTCGTTAACCAGTTAACACTGTTGCAGAATGTGATTTTTGTGCATTTTCTTGCTTGTTTGAGGACCTTTTCATGCCTAAACTTCATGGATTAATATGTTGATGATTCGTGGACTATTCTTGAGCTGTTTCACTTCACACTATTGCATGAGCATGATTTTCTGACACGCGACTTTTGGTTTTCATTCGATAAATGTTTATGTTTGCGTTGTTGACTAATTGGTGCGATGAACACGTTGCACACACATTCGGAGCATGTTAATTCTTAATTGATGATTCAATTTGTTGAACATATGATGTACGATTGTTGTTTGTCTCCATGGTTGCTTGTGCATGGTCGTTTTGTTCAATGTTTAAATTGTGCAATGTTGTTGAGATACATACTTGATGCTTCTAATGCCATTTTCTAATGTGTGAATTGATTGACCTTTGGCATGACTTGAATTCTGACTTGGATCTACTTATATCTTACTTTATTCATATCATCTTTGTGTGAGGTTCAATGTTGTTTAATTGTGCTTCTTATGCGAGTTTGCTTGCATCCTTTCTTGTTTGCTTTTACTTGCTTGCTTGAGCTTTCATGGGTGATCGTTTGAAGCATGATTAATGATGTGAATTGAATATGATGTGCATGATGTGCTTGTTGCCCCCTTTTGTTTCTCATCTTTACCTCTCTTTCTCTTTCACTCTTTCTCTTCCCTTGAGTCTCAAGACTTGTTTAAGTCTTGGATTCACTCCCTTAGAGCTACCTAGTCCAACTTAATTTTTGATTAAGCTTGGAGTAGGATTAGCATTAGGATTCCCTTTGCATGTTAACTTAGGTAGAAGTTTCCCCTTTCAAACTCAACTATAGGGCCACCTTTGCAAGACAACATTAGGAACTTTTAGTTTCCCTTAGTGTTTTGTTTTCCCTTTGAGTCTCTTTTCTCTCTCTCAAAACAAAAAGCAAAAACACTTAATAAAGGCATAACATATATTGTATTTGAGCCTTTCATGTGAGAATAAGATAGTGAGGGGTCTTCTCTCACTTTCTTAGAATGTTTAGTATGCGTCCCGTCTTGGTTCGATATGCGAGGCATTCGATCCTACATGAAGGACTTAAATACAATATGTGTTACAAAATACAAAACAATCAAAAACACTTCTTTCTAAAAAACTTCAAACAAATAATACCGTCTTTCCTTCGGGAATTCTCTTCTCATCTCCTTCACTCATTCCTTAAGGATGCATCATTTCCGTTCTACCGCAAACAGGTAACGCCTAAGTCTCCATACAGCGAGCTGCAACACCTAAACTGCTAGGACGCGAACGTTGACGTATTCCACTAAAAAACACAAACAATTTTCCCCTAGCTGAGAGGAACTACGTCGCTCTGATTCTCATGTTCCCGATGAGATACGTAGGCAGTGGGGTAGGGCCCATTCGAGCACTTCTTTTATTTTCCCTACATTTGTTTCTCATTCTCTCTCCTTTCCTTTTCCAGTTCTCCAGTTAGCAGTTCCTTTTCCAGTATCTTTTCTTACACCCTTTGATTGAAGTAGCAAGCGTGGATCCCATCGGGTACGATGGACGCGAGGGGGTGTTAATACCTTCCTCTCGCGTAACCGACTCCCGAACCCAGTTCTCTTGGTTGCAAGACCATATTCTATCCTTCCTCCAGGTTTATACAATTTTTCCTTTCCCTCTCTTGGGATAAATACACATTGCTGGCGACTCTGTTTCGGTGCCACTTTCACGTTTGTACTAGGATGAAAATCCCGGGAGTGACAGCTGGCGACTCTGCTGGGGACTCTGGTTTCCTAAGCGAGTCAATCCTAGCGCTTGTCAGTTTTTGTTTCATTGGGTGTTTTTGTGGAGCTGTAGTGTTGTATCTTGTTGTTTTTACTGTATTGCTATTTACTAAATTACTGCTTTACTGTACATTACTGTATTTACCGCACTTATTGCATTTTCATTTCATTATTATACTGGACTGTGCTGTGCTGGTTTTTTGTTTGGCGGGATGGGTATTCTGAGAGATAAGCCCATTACACAGGCTTGAGAGTACATAGGATTAGAGTGGAAAGTAGTGTGGCCTACGTAGCATCTTGTTATGTATGGTTTATACGAAATCCACAACTAGACGAGGTTTTCTTAGGAGATGTTCTGATTTGCGCGTCTTGTGCATTTCGGAGTGTTAACCTAGAAAGCTGTCGACTCTGATGACCATTCCCGAGGACTCATTTGCGACACTCCTCCCGAGAACGATAATGGCAGACCAGAAATGGCAAACCCATTACGATTCACGATCCGAGGACCCAATGCTGAGAACTTGCTATATGATGACCTTTTTTTGGGGGAATCAGTGGACGACCTCTTTGTTTGGCGATAGTATTGTACCCCGAGGGATGAATGTACTATTGCTTCTCAAATCGAGAATCCAAGACTGAGGATCCCATTTTCTAGTACCCACATGTGAGAGGGGCGGGTTGTTTACAGGTTTGCAGGTAACCTTGACCTTCAACATACCCGGTATTCTGGTTTTCTTATCAGTATGAACTTATCAGCCTGATATTATGGTGTTCTGATTATCCTGATTTTCTGATTATGCCGATATTCTGGCATTCTGGTTTTCTGGTTATTCCGATATTCTGGTATTCTCTCCAGAGCAGACCTATGACCTCATTCAGTCATCAGCACATATTCAGGATATATGGAAGCTTTGATCCCATGTCTGCTGCATTCATATTGCATTGCATTTGCATCTTGTATCATTTTGCATATCCTTCTTCAGGCCAGACCAGTGAGCTCATCCATCCTTTATCTGAACTGCAGTTGGATTTCCCTAATTTCGTATTGGACTTGAATCAGCTTCTGAAAGATCATGAACTTAGGAGAGCAGAATCAGTTTATGGCTAGGGCCGATGTTGAATTGATGAAGCATCAGTTGGACCAACTTATGGAAGCTATGGCCGCCATGACAAGGGGAGAGGCCAATGTTCAAAGAAATGAGAATTTTATTCCACCTCTGGTGAACAATGTTGCTCAAGCTCAACCTGTACGAATTCCTGTTGAGAATCATGCTATACACGAGGGTTCCATCTTCCAAGACGGACATTCTTCTTCTCTTGATGCCACAGATTATCAGAGCTTTGCCTTCTCTATGCCAGATGTCCAGAGGGTAGTTTCAAAGATGAACCCTAAGGATCCACGATCTGTTGATAATGAAAGATACCGTGTGCTGGACGAGAAAATTAAAGCCCTGGAGAGGCGTGATATTCTTGATTTGAATGCTTCGAGCATGTGCCTGGTACCTGGCCTTGTGTTGCCTCCAAAGTTTAAGATGCCGAAGTTTGAGCAATACAAAGGAGACAGTTGTCCGAGGCTACATTTGGTGATGTTCTGCAGAAGAATGACCTCACATGTCGACAATGATAAGCTCATGATCCATTGTTTCCAGGACAGTCTGAGTGGGGTATCTTTGTATTGGTATATGCAGTTGCAGAGTGGTAGCATCCAATCATGGACAGATCTAGCCAATGCCTTTGTGAAGCAGTACGATTATAATCTTGACATGGCTCCCAGCCAGATGCATTTGGAAGACTTGTCTCAGGCAGATAACGAATCATTCCGAGAGTATGCTCAGAGATGGATAGAGTTAGCTGCTTGTGTTCAACCGCCACTTTCGGATAGAGAATTGGTTGATTTGTTCATGGATACCTTGCAAGGGCCGTACTTGGAAAAGATGATTGTCAATGGGGCAGCAAGGTTTTCTGACCTCGTGATGGTGGGAGAACGTATTGAGAGATTGCTCAATTGTGGAAAGTTCCATGGCATCTCGAACTTCCAAGCTAATGAAAATGAATCAGTTGTCAGTTCTCAAGAAGAATGTGAGGAAGAAAATAGTTCCATCCAGGAATCTACAATACCTCATTCTCAGCGTTCAGGCATATCAAATGTTCAGAGTCAGCAATCTTCTGAGTCGCCGTATCAAGGACAGTATCTTTCTCCGAGTCAAGAAGATCCTCAAAGTCAACGATCATATCGCCGCCAGCCGCGTCAACACGCCCGACAAAGACCAAGGAAACCAGAGAGGTATTTTGCTCAGTTGCCAATGTCGTACAGTCAGATACTTCCAGATTTAATCAGAGGTGGACTTATTGTACCAAAGGAATTGAAGCCGGTACCTTTTCCGTATCCACCAGGTTTTGATGCCAATGCCCATTGTGACTACTAAGCTGGGGCACAGGGGCATTCAACTGAAGACTGTAAGGTACTTAGGAGCAAACTTCAGACACTTCTTGACTCCAACATGTTCTCATTCATGCCTCAGGGTATTCAGATCCACGATTCTCCTTCGTCCAGTTATGTGGGTTCATCAGTTCAGGTTATGGAAGAAGTCACTGAGAGCAGTTGTGTAGATGATTATCAGACTGACTTCAACGAGCAATACTGAAGATGGCTAGCTCATTATCAAATCAAGCTTGGAAAGCCCAGTTCCTCAAAGCTGGCGACCATTTAGATCATGTCATTTCTTTGCATTTGTAGTTTCTTTTCTGTTAAAATGTACAAACTCATTTGTAAAACTTGTTGTTTTCGATTGATAATGATAATGAAATGAATATGCATGTTTTGATTAAATCCATTCATGTTCACTTATACTTTTTTATCGATATCATGTGCTTGTTTAAGCAGGATCCGAGGGAGGATGACGAAATTGAAAGACGCAAAACTTCCGATTGTATGCTTTTGAACAAAAACCCTGTTGATGATGTACAGGCATTGTTTCAAATTCCTAAACACCGGAGACATAAGGAAGATAATCCCTTGCAAACCCCGTTGAGCCTAGTGATAGGAGTTTCTTTCTAAAAATGAAAAACTCTTAACCAGGGGCAGGGTAGGTGTCAGTTAATTTGACCGTGCGTTCAAATTTCAAAAGGAGGGTCCCATTCGAAGATCAATTACATCCACGGTTATCCCTCACCAACCGAAGAGTGAGACGGTCGCAACCCTTTACAAGTCAAGAAAAACCTGTGTCACACGATTAGTTCCAAAAAAAAGAAAAAAGGAAAAAGCCCACTAAGTCGAAACTTGAAAACAAGTGACTTAGGCAAAAGTTGGGGCATCCCACTGGACTTCAAAATTGAAAAATTCAAAAGAATTAGTCCAGGAAAAATCAGGGATATCAAAAAACAAAAGAATGAAAAAGCAAAAAGCGGAAAGGATGATAAAAGAAAAATCCTCAATAAAGAACAAGTCGTGTGACCACAGACACCAAAGTAAAAAGGAGTGACTGTAACTCTAAAAATCGTGTGGGTTCCTTCTATCCTCCTACCATTCATTAACCTTTTGAAAGATGAGCACATGTGTCAAGTTAGCTGAACATAGGACTGAAGAACATCAAGGAGAATGGGTGGGTTAAAATAAAACTTTGAGCCTTATATCCTTTCTTTCTTAAACCGTGAACCAGGCCATGTTACAACCTTCAAAAGACCTAATTGAAGCAGGGTTGTTTCGAAAGCATACTTCGGTTAAAATCACGTCAGTTCTGACTCCCAAAAGGACTTTCTTACCATTCATGTTGGTATCGATGTGACATTCTAATAAGTGATTCGTTCACTATATGTCACAACATTTTTCCAGTGAACAAACTTGGATTTCAAAACTGTCATATACATTGCATCAAAATTATCTTTTCAAAACGAACAGTTTTACTTGCGAGTAAGTGCTCGATCAGGAAAGTTTCTACAATGGAAAGATCGATTAATCTAAGGTGCAAAGTGCCCGAGTACTCCGTTGAGTCGGGGCAAGTCATATTAAATGGGCGATTCACTCCAAGATTTAGTTAATCTGGGGCAATTATGTCGAGAATCTGGGGCAATCAAGTCGAGATTCGACAAATCTCTCGAAGGTCAGTCAGTCAGAGGTATTCCTTCACAGAACAGATAGTCAGGGGCAAAATCACGTCAAAGCTGGGGCAGGCCACCCAAAAAAAACACAAAAGGTTATTCCCTCTAGAGGACGGTTAATCAAAAGCCACGGGGCAATCTATGTCAGATCTTCATGAGACATTCTAAAGACATGTTCATTTGCAGGTTATGCTGCATCAAGGCACCTCTCTTTGGGTCATATCACATCTTCAAGATTCATTTTGATAGCTGACACGTGACGTCCCCAGTAGAGTTTCTCTCCTCGGCAGAGATGGCTGAAGTTTTATCACTCAGCAGAGCATTATGGAGATGGTAATTATTCTCCCCAGCAAGAGTTCATGAGTTCGCTCTCCCCTAGCCAGTGTGATGAAGTTTATTGCTTTTCAGCAAGAGTTCGTATCCCCGTACAGGATAAGAGTGTTGGGTTTGTGCTTCCCCAGTTTGCGGTTAAGTTGTTCTCATCTCCCCAACAGAGTAAGGGTAAGAGACAGGCATCAAACAAAGGAGTAAGTCTGATCTGGTCCCCTAGCAGAGCTGATATCATCAACCATTGTCCCCCAAGCATATTTTTGGGTGGTGATTAGCTTTCCCCAGCAAGTCAAAGGTCGATTGTCATTGGCACTTTTCTTCAGAAGATTCCTGGGATGTTTCTCCAGCAGACATTGGTTGATCGTACTTTCCTGCAGAATGGAGGTTTATTCGAGATCTCGAGCAGTTTATGACACTGAAGGCGATTCAGTTTGTTATTCCCCAGCGGAGTTGGCCTCGTCTCTTCAGCATTTATTTTACTGGAGCGGTCCTGTGTCATATCATAAACATCATAGCATAATCATTACCACGCATATCATTAGCATAGCATTGCAGGAAACCGTGTAAAACTGAACAGAAAATCTAAAGCCCAACCTTGCTCGGCATCCTTCCACAACCCACTTTGATGGCATCTTTAAAAAAAAACCTGAAGCCCTATCCCTATTGGCGTCCCCTTTAAAGCAAAAGTCCAATCCCTATTGGCACTTCATTCAAAATCCAATCCCCATTGGTACCCAGAAAGATTTCGCCTTTGAAAAACAATCACCATCAGGTTTCACCTGTCCTTGCCAGGAAAGTTCAATTATACTCAGCACATCCTTCTTTCCCCGGTAGCCCGAGCATACATCGGCATTCAGCATATAGAAATCATTGCATCCTCAAATCGCATAGCATTTCCATTTGATATGGAGCATTACGCCATAGAAAGAAGAATTCAAACATATGCATGCGAAGCATAAGCCAGATTTGGTACCTTGCGCGAAAGCCCAAATCAACTTTCAATCAAGACGGTGACATATCCCCAGCAGACCTTACAATCAGCCCCTCTGCTTACCTTTCTTTTGGTTCGTAGATCATACGTCGGTCTTACCCTCGACCAGTCTTCGTCCATCAACCACTTGATGATGACATTTCGGTCAGGTTTCCTTTCCATCAAACCCCTTTGATGATGTGTTTTGTCATATAGAATTTCTTCCCGTCAACCCCTTGACGGAGTGTTCTTTCAGTCAGGTTTCATTTCTATCAAACCCCTTTGATGATGTGATTCCTTTGGTCGAGTCCTCTTTCTGTCATCCCTACGACAATGTGTTTCTTTTGAGTCCCCTCTTCTTCCCGTCAACCCCTTGACGATGTGTTCCGAGCACAGGTTTTGTACCTTTGGATATGGGTTTCTTTCTGTCATCCCTATGACGATGTGTCCCTTCGGTCGGGTGTTCGGGCTGTATTTCCATCAACTCTTTGACGATGTGGTCCGTTGGTTATCTTTTCTTCCTGTCAACCCTTTGACAAGGTGTTTCTTGGGGTTCATCTTCTTTCTGTCATCCCTATGATAATGTGTTAACTGTGGTCAGATTTTCTTTCTGTCATCCCTATGTCAATGTGTTCTCTCCGTTCAGGTTTCCTTTCTGTCATCCCTATGACAATGTGTTAACTGTGGTCAGATTTTCTACGATGGAGTTTTCTTTCTATCATCCCTATGACAATGTGCTCCCTAAGTCAGTTTTTCTTTATGTCATCCCCATGACATTGTGCTTTCTTAGGTCGAGTCTGCTTCTTGTCATCCCTATGACAATGTGTTCCTTCAGTTGAGTCTTCTTGCCGTCAAATTACTTTGACGATGTGTCATATTACCTCAAAACAAAAAGCAAAAACATCTAATAAAGGATTAACATGTATTGCACATGAGCCTTGCATGTGGGAAATAAGATAGTGGAGGATCTTCTTTCACTTTCTTAGAGTGTTTAGCGTACGTCCCGTCTTGGGTCGATATACGAGGCATTCGATCCTATGTCATAGACTTTAATGCAATATGTGTTATAAACACAAAAATAATCAAAACACTTCTTCTTAAAAGACAAAAACAAACAGTTATATTCTCTTATCATCTCCCTCACTCTCATCGTAAAGGATGCGTCATTTCTGTTCTACCACAAATAGGTAAACGCGTAAGACTCCGCACAACGAGCGGCAACACCTAACCTGCTAGAATGCGAACGTTGATGTATTCCACCTTAAAAGACACAAACAAAGCAAAGTCATCCCTAGTGAGGGGAACTACGCCGCTCTGATTCATCATCGGTTAATGGAGATACGTAGGCAGGAGATCGTGCAAGATCTTTACGAGCATAACCTTATCAATCAAACCTTTTCTCTTGCCCAAGTGCAATCGAGACTTTTTCACAATCCAAACCAACCTCGTTAGGTCGAACTACTACTGCTCTGACTTTCCCTTTCCTGTAAGATTGAGGATACGTAGGCACGAGACGCAATGTCTTGGCGAGCAAACTTCCCCCACAAAACCGTAGTCCGAACTACGTTGACTCTGACTTTCCTGCTCCTGAGGGAATACGTAGGCCTAGGACGGTGATGTCCTATCGAGTCACTCCTTTTCTGTTCCCTCCGCTTCTCCGTTTCCCATTTCATTCCGTTCCAGTTAGCAGTTGAGTTTCAGATAACCTACACCCTTCGATCGATAACAACAAGCGTGGATCCCATCTAGTACGATGGACGCGAGGGGGTGCTAATACCTTCCTCTCGCGTAACCGACTCCCGAACCCAGGCTATGGTTGTGATTACCATTCCTTTCCCTTTGTTGAGGTTTTCTTCTATTGTTTCCTTTCCCTGCATCGGGATAAATAACGTTGGGTGACGACTCTTCTATTCTTTTCCGCCAGTTGATTTTCGCAGATGCGACAGCTGGCGACTCTGCTGGGGACACTGGTTCCCTAAGCGAGTCAATCCTTGTGCTTTCTTTTTTCGATTATAGGGTGTTTATCTGTTGCTTTACTCGCTTTATTTATGGCAGTATTGCATGTTTACTGTTTTATTACATTTACTTGCGTTTTATTTCACTGTTGCCATATATTATGTGTTGTACTGTGCTGGATTTTTCTGTTTGGTGGGCAGGGTGTTCTGAGAGATAAGCCCATTACACAGGCTTGAGTACACACATAGGACTAGAGTTGAAAGTAGTGTGGCCTACGTAGCATCTTGGTACGTTTGGTTTACACGAAATCCACACCCAGACGAGGTTTTCTTGGGAGACGTTCTGATTTGCGCGTCTTGGGCATTTCAGGGTGTTAACCTAGAAAGCTGTCGACTCTGGTGACCATTCCCGAGGACTCAGTTGCGGCACTCCTCCCGAGATGTGATAATGGCAGACCAGAAATGGCAAACCCATTACACATTCTCGATCCGAGGACTCAATGCTGGGAACTTGCTATAGGATATCCTTTTTTAGGGGAATCAGTTGAGGCCTCCTCGATTGGTGATGATGCCAAACCAGAAATGGTGAACGTATAATCATTTCTCGACCTGAGAGTTCGTGATATTGAGGATCCTCGCCTTTTTAGTACCCACATGTGAGAGGGGCAGGTTGTTTACAAATTTGCAGGTAACCGTAACCTTCAACCGACCCGGTATTCTGGTTTTCCTATTAGTGTGGACTCATCAGCTTGGTATTATGGTATTCTGATTAGGTCGCTACTCTGATTTTGCCGATATTCTGGCATTCTGGTATTCTGATTATTCGGATATTCTGGTATTCCGGTATTTCTCTTCAGAGCAGACCTGTGAACTTATTCATTCATCGGCACAACACAGTCATTATTCAGACTATACGGAAGCTTTGACCCCATGTCTTATTGCATTCATACCTTTGCATTACATTTGCATCTTGCATCATTTTGCATATCTTTCTCCAGGCCAGACTAGTGAGCTCATCCATCCTTTGCCTCGACCTGCAGTTGATTTTCTGACTTTCGTATTGGGCTTGAATAAGTATTTTGGGGAGAATCATGAACTCAGGAGAGCAGAACCAATTTGTGACTAGGGCTGATGTTGAATTGATGAAAAATCAGTTGGGTCAACTTGTGGAAGCCATGATCGCCATGATAAGAGGAGAGGCCGATATTCAGATAACTGAGAATTTCATTCCACCTCCGGTGAATAATGTTTCTCAAGCTTAGTCTGTGCGTGTCCAAGTTGAGAATCAAGTTTTGCAAGAACATCCTTTTATCCGACAAAGGCCAAGGAAGCCATAGAGGTTTTGATGTCAACGCCCATTGTGATTACCATGCTGGGGCACAAGGGCATTCAACTGAAGATTGTAAAGTGCTCAAGAGCAAAATCCAGACACTTATTGACTCCAACATGTTCTCATTCACACCTCAGGTTATTCAAATCAATAATTCTCCTTCATCCAGTCAGGTGGGTTCATCGGTCCAATCTATGAAGGAAGTCACCGAGAGCAGTTGTGGAGATGAATATCAGGCTGACTTTGACGAGAAATTATGAAGATGGCTAGCTCAGTAGCAAATCAAGCTTGGAAAGCCCAATTCCTCAAAGCTGGCAATCACTATATCATGTCATTTCTTTGCATTTGTAGTTTATTTTCTGTTAAAGTGAAAACTCTTTTGTAAGACTCGTCTGTTTTTAATTGATAATGATAATGAAATAAATATGCATGTTTTGATTAAATCTAGTCGTGTTCACTCATACTTTTTATCGATATCATATGCTTGTTTAAGCAGGATCCTAGGGAGGATGACGAAATTGAAAGGCGCAAAACTTTCGATTGTATGCTTTTGAACAAAAACCCCGTTGATGATGTACATGCATTGTTTCTACTCCCCAAACACCAGAGACATAAGGAAGATAATCCCTTGTCAACCCCGTTGAGCCTAGTAGTAGGATTTTATTTCCGAAAACGAAAAAACCCTCAATCTCACCCAGGGGCAGGGTAGGTGTCAGCTAATTTGACCGAGCGTTCAAATTTCAAAAGGAGTGTCCCATTCGAGGATCAATTACGTCTATGGTTATCCCTCACCAACCGAAGAGTGAGACTGTCACAACCCTTTACAAGTCAAGACAAACCTGTGTCACACGATTAGTTCAAAAAAAAAAAAAAAGAATCAAAAGAAAAAGAAAGCCCGCTAAGTCAAAACTTGAAAACAAGTGACTTAGGCAAAAGTTAGGGCATCCCGCTGGACTTCAAAATCGAAAGATTCAAAAGGAATCAATCCAGGAAAAAATTAGGGATTTCAAAAACAAAAGAACGAAATAAGAGGAACAAAAAGAAAAATCCTCAAGCAATGAACAAGTCGTGTGACCACGAACACCAAAGACAAAAATGGGTGATTGTCACTCCGAAAATCGTGTGGGTTCCCTCTATCCTCTTACCATTCATTAACCCTTTTGAAAGGTGAGCGCTTGTGTCAAATAAACTGAACGTAGGATTGAAGGACATCAAGGAGAATAGGTGGGTACAAACAAAACTTTGGGCCTTATATCCTTTCTTTCTCAAACCGTGAACCCGACCACGTTACAACCTTCAAAAGACCTAATTGAAGTAGGGTTGTTTCGAAAGCATACCTCGGTAAAATCGGGTCAGTTCTGACTCCTAAAAGGTTTTTCTTACCATTCAGGTTGGTATCGATGTGACATTCTGATAAGTGATTCATTCACTATATGTCATGACATTTTTCCAATGAACAGACTTGGATTTCAAAACTGTCATATGTATTGCATCCAAAGTTATCATTTTCAAAACGAATTGTTTTACTTGTGAGTAAATACTTGACATTAGGAAATCATGTCGAGATGCAGCAAATCTCTCAGAGACAGGGTAGAACCACTGTAAGACGCATACTGAGGCAGGCCACCTCAGGAGCGAGAAGTTGTCATCTCCAGATTACAGTTAATCAAAAGCACCTTTTCAAGGTTCAGAATACTGGGGAAGAATATTCCAAGTCATTACGAATCCTCTCGAGGTATATTCCTTCGTAGGTTATCCGATATGGGGCAGTTACGTCGAGATCCGATAAATCTCTCCAAGAGTTTGAAGATCCTAGGGCATTTTAAATGTCGGGTTTTCTATAAAATCCTCTTGAGATAACTTTTTCCCAGTATAACAAGTGGTCTGAGACAAGTGGAGAGTTCGCTTATGATAATCGGCATGCGGTTGATCAGCAAAAGCGTGAAACGCCAAAGTGGTTCCCCAACATAGGGTTTATATTCCTTAGCAAGGTATCTTTATTAGTGGGGTGTGGGAATGAATGTCTCCCCAACAGAAATACCCAAGGTTGTATCATCCTCGGCAGAGGCTATGTCTTCTCATCATCTTCCCCAGCAGAAGTAGCCAAGACAGAGGCTATGTCTTCTTATTGTGCTCCCCAACAAGGGTCCAGAGGCTTGTTTTCCCCAGCCAGAGTTGGATTTATCCTTTCTCCAGTAAGAGTTCAAGCCCAGACAAGATAGGGGTGATTTGTTTGCTCTCCAAGCAGGTTGGCATCCACAACAAGAGACTCATTTCTCTCCCCATAGAGTACTGGTATAATTTTCTCATCGCCTCAGGAAGTATTCCCTTCCCCAGCAGAGACCTAGTTGATCTTAATTCCCCAGCTGCCAGGTCAGAAGGTTGTCATTCCCCAGCGGAGTCCTATGGTTATAGGCTCTCCTCAAGCAGGATGGGTTCATGTTATGTCTTCCCAGCAAAGTCATCGTTATCCGCAAGTCAGAGCCACGATATATCAACTTTCCTCCTTGGCGAGTTGCTGATCTGTTTCCCCACAGAAATTCAGAAGATTGGATCGGTGATCACGTCCTCAGCAGAGTTACTAATTATCATCCCCAGCAAGAGGCTCGTTCGACTTCCCGGCTCCAGTAGAGTTTCTCTCCCTGCAGAGTACTGGTATAATTTCCTCATCGAGTCAGAAAGCATTTCCTCCCGAGCTGGGGCAAGACAAGTAACAATGGGACGTCTCTATTCTTTCAAAGCTACTCAGGTAAATTCTGTCAACCTTCAAGTCAAAGATGAATGTCGGGAAGTCACGTTAACCATTCCCAGGCCTTTCAACCCGAAACCTTGTAACCGGACAAGACATCTTTCCAACACCAGTTGTACCTGACCCTCCTCGGAATCACCGATTGAGCCGTCATATCATTGTATAATCATCATCATCGCATATCACTTGCATAGCATATCGTAGCATGAAGCCCTGTACAACGAAATAGAAGATCCTTAAAGCCCAATCTGTATTGGAACCTTCATCCAAAACCCACTTTGCTGGTATCTCCTTTCTAAAGCCCACCTTGCTGGCATCTCCCCTTCCACCTAAAGCCCAACCTTGCTTGGCATCCATCCCAAAGCCCACTTTGCTGGCATCTTCATAAATCCAAAACCCAACCTTATTGGCATCTTCATAAGACCATCGGAAGCCCACTTTGCTTGGCGCCCCAAACCAACAGCCCAGTCCATATTGACACCTTCAACCAAAGCCCACTTTGCTGGCACCCCTTTCCATCCCAAAGCCCACCTTGCTTGGCACCTCATCCAAAGCAAAGCCCACTTTGCAGGCACCTTCCTTTGTCTAAAGCCCACTTTGCTGGCACCTTCCTTTGTCCAAAGCCCACCTTGCCTGACACCTCATTCCAAAGCCCATTGCCTATTGGAACCTCATTCCAAAAACCCAATCCACGTTGGTACCCAGAAAAATTTCACCTTCAAAAAAATAAATCACTATCAAGTTTCATCTATCCGTACCAGCAAAGCCCAATCATACTTGGCACATCCTAATTTTCCCAACAGCCCGAGCATACATCGACTTTCCGTATATAATAATCATTGCATCCTCAAAACGTGTAGCATTTCCATTTCGCATGGAGCGTAACGCCATAGAAAAATTCAAACATATGGATTTGAAGTATAAGCCAGGTTTGGATATTCTTGCTGCCAGACGGTTCCCCAACTGAAAGTGGTTTAATCCATGAGGACCAGTCTTATCTTATCTCCGGTGAAGTTGCAAATGAACTTGTTCATTCTACTTGTATTCCCCTACAGAGTTGTCTGTTCAGACTTCTCGTATCCCCAGCAAGAACGACGTAACTGTAGCCCTCCCGCAGGCACCTTAATCAATCCCTAGGGTAGCAGATCGATCCCTCTTCCCTTTTTAGTCTTTGTCCCCAAGCAGAATTGTCTGACTAGGATTCCATCATACTCTCAATCTTCCTTTTTGAAGCCGAAAAGCATCATCTTTCGATGCCGGTAAGCATCGTTATTTTAATTTCTTCTTTGATGCCATAAATCATCATCTTTCGATGCCGGTAAGCCGGTAAGCATCGTCATTTCGTTCCTTCTTTGATGCCGGAAAGCATCATCTTACGATACCAGTAAGTATCGTTCATTCAATCTTTCTTTCGATGCTGGTAAGCATCATTATTTCAATTTCTTCTTTGATGCCGGAAAGCATCATCTTTCGATGCCGGTAAGCATCATTATTTCAATTTCTTCTTTGATGCCGGAAAGCATCATCTTTCGATGCCGGTAAGCATTGTTATTTCAATTTCATCTTTGATGCCGAAAAGCATCATCTTTCGACACCAGTAAGCATCGTTATTTTAATTTCTTCTTTGATGCTGGAAAGCATCATCTTTCGATGCCGGTAAGCATCGTTATTTCAATTTCTTCTTTGATGCCGGAAAGCATCATCTTTCGAGGCCGGTAAGCATCGTTATTTCAATTTCTTCTTTGATGCCGGAAAGCATCATCTTTCGATGCCGGTAAGCATCGTTATTTCAATTTCTTTTTTGATGCTGGAAAGCATCATTTTTCGATGTCGGTAAGCATCGTTATTTCAATTTCTTCTTGGATGCCGGAAAGCATCATCTTTCGATACCGGTAAGTATCGTTAATTCAGTTTATTCTTTGATGTCGGAAAGCATCATCTTTCGACGCCGGTAAGCATCATTATTTCAATTTCTTCTTTGATGCCGGAAAGCATCATCTTTCGATGCCGGTAAGCATCGTTATTTCAATTTCTTCTTTGATGCCATAAATCACCATCTTTCGATGCCGGTAAGCATCGTCATTTCGTTCCTTCTTTGATGCCAGAAAGCATCATCTTACGATACCAGTAAGTATCGTTCATTCAATCTTTCTTTCGATGCTGGTAAGCATCATTATTTCAATTTCTTCTTTGATGCCGAAAAGCATCATCTTTCGATGCCGGTAAGCATCATTATTTCAATTTCTTCTTTGATGCCGGAAAGCATCATCTTTCGATGTCGGTAAGCATCGTTATTTCAATTTCATCTTTGATGCCGAAAAGCATCATCTTTCGACACCAGTAAGCATCGTTATTTTAATTTCTTCATTGATGCCGGAAAGCATCATCTTTCGATGCCGGTAAGAATCGTTATTTCAATTTCTTCTTTGATGCCGGAAAGCATCATCTTTCGATGCCGGTAAGCATCGTTATTTCAATTTCTTCTTTGATGCCGGAAAGCATCATCTTTCGATGCCGGTAAGCATCGTTATTTCAATTTCTTTTTTGATGCTGGAAAGCATCATTTTTCGATGCCGGTAAGCATCGTTATTTCAATTTCTTCTTGGATGCCGGAAAGCATCATCTTTCGATACCGGTAAGTATCGTTAATTCAGTTTATTCTTTGATGTCGGAAAGCATCATCTTTCGATGCCGGTAAGCATCATTATTTCAATTTCTTCTTTGATGCCGGAAAGCATCATCTTTCGATGCCGGTAAGCATCGTTATTTCAATTTCTTTTTTGATGCCATAAATCATCATCTTTCGATGCCGGTAAGCATCGTCATTTCGTTCCTTCTTTGATGCCGGAAAGCATCATCTTACGATACCAGTAAGTATCGTTCATTCAATCTTTCTTTCGATGCTGGTAAACATCATTATTTCAATTTCTTCTTTGATGCCGGAAAGCATCATCTTCGATGCCGGTAAGCATCATTATTTCAATTTCTTCTTTGATGCCGGAAAGCATCATCTTTCGATGTCGGTAAGCATCGTTATTTCAATTTCATCTTTGATGCCGAAAAGCATCATCTTTCGACACCAGTAAGCATCGTTATTTTAATTTCTTCATTGATGCCGGAAAGCATCATCTTTCGATGCCGGTAAGCATCGTTATTTCAATTTCTTCTTTGATGCCGGAAAGCATCATCTTTCGATGCCGGTAAGCATCGTTATTTCAATTTCTTCTTTGATGCCGGAAAGCATCATCTTTCGATGCCGGTAAGCATCGTTATTTCAATTTCTTTTTTGATGCTGGAAAGCATCATTTTTCGATGCCGGTAAGCATCGTTATTTCAATTTCTTCTTGGATGCCGGAAAGCATCATCTTTCGATACCGGTAAGTATCGTTAATTCAGTTTATTCTTTGATGTCGGAAAGAATCATCTTTCGATGCCGGTAAGCATCATTATTTCAATTTCTTCTTTGATGCCGGAAAGCATCATCTTTCGATGCCGGTAAGCATCGTTATTTCAATTTCTTCTTTGATGCCGGAAAGCAGCATCTTTCGATGCCGGTAAGCATCGTTATTTCAATTTCTTATTTGATGCCGGAAAGCATCATCTTTCGATGCCGGTAAGCATCGTCATTTCGTTCCTTCTTTGATGCCATAAAGCATCATCTTTCGATACCGGTAAGTATCGTTCATTCAATCTTTCTTTCGATACCGGTGAGTATCGTTAATTAAGTCTTTTCTTTGATGTCAACAAGCATCATCTTTCGATACCGGTAAGTATCGATCATTCAATCATCTTTCGATGCCGGTAAGCATCGTCATTTCGTTCCTTCTTTGATGCCGGAAAGCATCATCTTTTGATATCGGTAAGAATCATTCATTCAATCTGTCTTTCGATACCGGTAAGTATCGTTAATACAGTCTTTTCTTTGATACCGGAAAGTACCATCTTTCGATACCGGTAAGTATCATATCTTCAGTACACATTTACGTACCTGTATCATCTTCCCTTTTTGATACTGGTGAGTGTCATCTTCCGATGCTCATCCTACCTCGTGATTTTAAACACCGGTCTGTGTCGTGTCTTCTCCATATCATATTTCCCAATCTCACCTATTCCTTGTTATCCCCAGTAGATCCTTCCACACTCATGAGATCTTCTACCCTAGTTTATACCCCAGAGTGCAAATTCTCGGTTTCTGTTGGTATTCAATCCCTATCTACCTCGAATGTCTGAAAGCGCTGCTCTCATCCCTTCAGGTCCATAGTTGATTGAATAAGGGCAGCTGCAACACCTCAAAATTTGCCCTCTTATTTATACCCAATAGGTGGCTTAGGCTTCACATTTCATTTGCATCTAGGAAATAAACATTTGCATATGCATCATTAGCTCTCATAAGGCTTAGTATCAAGAGTGTCACCATCTCTGTATTGTGCAAGGCAAGAAGAGTGAGATACTAATTCATCAATCCATTGAAGCTTGACATATCTCCAAGATAACCCATATGGTCCATCAGGTTATCAAAAGTTTTGAATTTGGCAAAGATTGAAGGAAGAGTGCATTATAATAATGGCTGATCATCAACTAGGGTTTTGACCTTTTGAGCTTGAGACACCTCCATGAGTAGGGTCCTTGGGTATTTGACATCATCTCATCACATAAGTCATCTTGGTTTAGGCAATTCACATCATAATTAGAGGAATTTGGATTCTGAGGATCAACCATTTTCTCCTAATTGTTGGGGACCAAATTAGGGTTTTGCATAAGAGTCAGTTTATTTCTAATTTTTTTTGGCAAAACTTGATTTCATCATATTCCACATGTTCACAAGTGTCTATGAAGGGAGTTTGAGCCCTCAGTTACATTCATAAGGGTTTCAATTGGAGGATTGGCTGAAAGTCAAGGAAATTGGGGAAAAGGTCAATTAATTAGGGAAAAAGTCAACTCTTGACTTTTTAAAGTCAAAATCATGTTCCTTACGTCAAATATGGTTAATGGACAAAATTTGATCATGAAATGTCAAAGGGATTCACCAAAAATCAGAAGATGTGGATAGTTTCCAAAAATAGAATTAAGGGTTTCTAAAAATGGCAAGTTTTGGCAAGGTACACACCCATCTTTGAAGCATTGTTTCCCCACGGTCCAAGCTCCAAATGGAAGGGTTATGGAGGCCTATCAAAATTTCACATTACAAGCTTCAAAACCATAACAAGAACTCCTCCATTGGATCAAAATTGAGGGAGTTATGATTGATTAAAGTTGAGAGATTTCAAGGCATTTTAGGTCAGCCAACCAAGTCCTGACCAGCCAGCACGCAGTAATTTGATTAAACATGTGGTGTGCGTGTTAGGTTCAATTTCAGGGGCCAATTACACCATGATGCAAGCTTCAAATGAAAAAGTGTCCAACATGAAAGTTGTTCCCCTTGATCCCCTCTACAATATTGATGTTGGGAGTTTTTTCACCAGAGTAACCAATGGGGATATATAGTGGATCAAAGTAGGTAAGTTCCCACTAATTTTTCCACACGCACACGAGCTGGTCATGGCAAGTCAGAGTGACATGCCTATGCAGTTGTGTATACACAACTTCATGACCATTTTTGAATGTCTTAGAGGCGCCCATTTCAATTGTTTTCGACATCAAGGTTGTTCTACTTCATACCCTCTTCCCAAAGACACCAAAATCATGCCAAATGAGCCACTATCCATCAAGATATTTTGCTCCAAAGTCACTAGTATGGATATGGTACATTAAGTGTTCATGCCATGCAAGTTTACCAACCATATTCCTCTTCATTCTAAAATTCAAAACAAAGTGTCATGATCTTACATCCTTGATGTATGCACATGTGTCCTTCCCTTTGCTTCAAATAACCATACCAAAACCTTACATCCCATGCACATTCTTTCACTTTACTTCATATGGCCATGAAAAACAAACTTAATGAGCAAGTTCCATGTTATGACATGTAGCGGCTCACCTCATCATCATCATTATAAACCTTCATCTTGTAATACCCCATGATAGCATATAATGCATCACATACATCTAACCCGTGCCAAATTCTTACCACCATAACCATTCTCATTTTTCCAATCTCTTTTAACTAAAGCCCTAACTGAATTCTAACCATGATTAATTCATTAACCACACCTTAACCAACTATATATTACTCTCTAGCCATCTCTAACAACTTCGGTTACAACCATTTTCTCTCTACATATTCCCAAAGATTTCTGCTAGCTTGGAAACTGCATAGAAGCTCTCTCTCTATCTTCCCATTTTTCTTGAAGAATCATCATCCATCAGCGTCAAAGAGTTGTTTTCGGAGGGAGAGGGATTAAGGTTTTAAACTGTTCTATCACCATCGGTGCTTTTCCATAACATCTTCTTCAGTTCCCTTTTTCAGAAAAATCCAAGTGATTCCACGCGTTTATTTCGCCAGTACACGTGCTCTGAAGATCACAGGGGTAGATCATTGATTTGTTCGCAGTTAAAGAAATCATCACAAGTCAGGTAAGATTTGTTAGATATTCATATAGTTTTAGGCCATTTCTAGTGATTAAGAATACATTTTTGACTTGGTTACTTGGGTCCTCTACTTAGAGGCATTATTTGTGTGTCTGGATTAACAAGATGTGAGATCTAAGAATTTTAAGCTTTATTTATCTTGCTTCGGTTTGAACGATAGAAGAAGAATTGTGAAAAAACAATAGCATTTTTGGATTCAGCGTGAAAAAACGAGTCAGAATGCATCAGCCTGATCATTTTCTGGGTGATTTATTGACTGGTCGCCCATGGTGCAAACCCTAACCAATTTCAGCCCAAGGCATGTTTTAATCATGGCCGTTCGTTCTTCTTGATCCAGCGGTTGAAGTGATGCCAACGCATTAAAAGTGCACCTAATTATCACGTGCTCTTTTTATTTGGTTTTCTTTTATTTTCTGAATTTTATTTGATTGTGTGCATGATCCCCAATTTAATTACCATGATCATCGGAATCTAGCCACGTGATTGACATAAGGGTTTGATATGTGTTGACTGATCTAATCCAATGACCCTCAGTGAGTCAACTTTTGTTGACTAATCCCTACAGCATAGACCATCAGCCCATGCGCCTTAGGCTTGGCACTTCTTTGCTATCCCCACCCCCATGTTAAGTGGCCCAAGTAAGTGTGAACTGGGAATTACTAATGATGCACCCCTCCCTTTATTTGCTATTGTTTTGTTTGTTTTTTTTCACACGTGTTTGAAAATGCATTTTTAAAAATACCTGTGAATATCCAAAAATTATAAAAATATTCATGTATCTTCTTAATACCTTTAATGAATTTTTTATGAATTTTAATTGCTGATTTGTTCATTTTGTCCTATTTTTAGGGAATTTTCTTTTAAGTGCATTTATATGAACCTTCCTTGTGATACATGTTTGGTAATTCATTTTTTAAGCACACTTAGAAGAGGGGTTTTTGTATGGAATTTGGTATAGGATTTTAGGGCATGTTAATGATAGTAATTCAATTTTATAGGATTTTTTAGGAATTGTTTGATTGTCTTTTGAATGCTATTTTTTATGTGTTTGTTCAATGATTATGGAGCATGTTATATGTATTGTTTAAACATGATAACAAATGAATTTTTGCTCATTATTTTGTATATGGTTTAGCCTCTGATTTCACTCCATCTCACTTGCTTCCTTTGAATTTTTACAACATTTAATCATGCTTGTGTTGATTGTTGAAGTACATCTTGTTTGTGTAGTTGTTTAGATTATTAGTACTAGGGCTTTGTGTTCCTTGGGTAACCATTCAACGTGATAATTATGCATTCATTTGTGTACATGTTTAGGAATTTATTTTAGGTCTTACAAAACCAAATGATAGGATTTGTATAGACTTGATTGAACATGGATTGGCACTTGGTATTGGACTCCTCTTTGTCTACTTTATCTTATGTGTTGCACATCACATCTTCATGAAGGCTTATAGGACCTAAAAGCTATCCAAACTTGACTCATTTCCTGTTTCATATCATCTCAAATCATTCATGTGTGACTCATAATTTCTTTTCACTTAATTGAATTCATATGACCACAAATTGTCTTCACTTGTTCAACTTGTGCTATTTCCTATTGTTTATGTAATATGCTTTTACTTGTTGCATCACTCCATTACACATGATCTCACATGACCTATAATATGTTCATGTACTTGTAGACACTCCTTTGGATCACAAATGTCCATTGGTTTCATGCATTCATACTTTGGTATGCCATCTCCAAATTGAATAATTGTTTGTTAATTTTGTTTGTACCTTATAAGATGTATGTCTTCCATTTCTTTTAGGTTTTGTATGAGACCTATTAGAGGTCAATAGCCTCTGACCTTTACATGTCTAATATGCTCTTGACTCATTCTAACTTCATCTATTTTAGTTCATCTCATAAGTCATCTATACTTGACAATTTTGGTTGTGTTTTTCCCTTAACTTTTAACAAGTAATGACATGAGTTGTGTATGAACATTATAGGTATTCCATTTTGATTTCAACTTCATTTAAAGTGTGATATGCTTCTGACTTGGATGCTCATGCATGATCCATTTCACTTACATGACTTCTTTTGGTTTGTTTTAGCTAGTGTGTGCATAGTTTGAACTTGTATGAACTAGTTTGTTCTTCTTCTTCAATATGCTTCAATGTGAGACTTGTGTAGACTTTATGATTCCATTATTGACCTCTAAATGTCATCTTAAATGTCATAAGCCACTGACTTGAATTCCTATTACATGATCTTTCATCTTACATCTTCATCTCTTGCTTGCATTACAAGTATGCATTATTGTTGAATTTTAATTGTTGTTTGTTCATTTCTCTTTGCTCTATTTCATTTTATACTTACATCCATGACTTTTATGGTCATTCAATGACATTCATATGCATTCTTAAATGTCATGTAATTCTGACCTTGATGCTTATATGTACATTCATCCATATTCATGATCCATTTGCATTCATATTGCATTATTAATGTTTCATTTGCATTCGTATGACTGTTTGGTGCATAGTTTGCTTTTGTTTGTTCTCATATGGTATGTTTACATTAGTAGGATCATTTAACATGTACATACTGACTTGGCATGTCCCTTAACCATTAGGACCTTTCCCTTTTGGTTTGAACTTTACTTTCTTCTTCATTTGTCTTCTTAAAACAAATAGTTGTGTTTGGTTTAGTTTCTTGCACTTATTTTCACCACTTGTGATGATTATGCACTAACCTTTTGTGTAGGGGCAGAGGTAAGTCACTTGGGTATGTGGATGTTAATCCATACTCATCTCTTCTTTCATCTATCATCTCTTTTATTACCATTTCTCTTTTGTGAATAGCATGATATAATGCTTGTTTGTGTAGAACTTTCTCACATCCCTTAGGGATCCTAGCTCATCCTTAATTTTTTATTAAGGTGAGGTAGGATAAGCTTTAGATAGTGCTATACCTCTCTTCTTTTAGACTTAGGTGGTTCCTATTACCTCACATAACCATAGGATCTCCATGCATGATAACTTTAGGGTAACTAGTCCCCCACTTAGACTTTTTCCTTTCTTCCTTTGAGTTTCTTCTTTCTCATCTCAAAACAAAAAGCAAAAACATCTAATAAAGGATTAACATGTATTGCACATGAGCCTTGCATGTGGGAAATAAGACAGCGGAGGATCTTCTTTCACTTTCTTAGAGTGTTTAGCGTAGGTCCCGTCTTGGGTCGATATGCGAGGCATTCGATCCTATGTCATATACTTTAATGCAATATGTGTTATAAACACAAAAATAATCAAAACACTTCTTCGTAAAAGACAAAAACAAACAATCATCTTCTCTTCTCATCTCCCTCACTCTCATCGTAAAGGATGCGTCATTTCCGTTCTACCGCAAACAGGTAAACACGTAAGACTCCGCACAACGAGCGGCAACACCTAAAATGCTAGAACGCGAACATTGACGTATTCCACCTTAAAAGACGCAAACAAAGCAAAGTCATCCCTAGTGAGGGGAACTACGTCGCTCTGATTCTTCAACGGTTAATGGAGATACGTAGGCAGGAGATCGTGCAAGATCTTTCCGAGCATAACCTTATCAATCAAACCTTTTCTCTTGCCTAAGTGCAATCGAGACTCTTTCACAATCCAAGCCGACCTCGTTAGGTTGAACTACGACTGCTCTGACTTCCCCTCTCCGGTAAGATTGAGGATACGTAGGCACGAGACGCAACGTCTTGGCGAGCAAACTTCCCTCACAAAACCGTAGTCCGAACTACGATGACTCTGACTTTCCCGTTCCTGAGGGAATACGTAGGCCTAGGACGGCGATGTCCTATCGAGTCACTCCTTTTCTGTTCCCCCCGCTTCTCCGTTTCCCATTTCATTTCGTTCTAGTTAGCAGTTGAGTTTCAAATAACCTACACCCTTCGATCGATAACAATAAGCGTGGATCCCATTGAGTACGATGGACGCGAGGGGGTGCTAATACCTTCCTCTCGCGTAACCAACTCCCGAACCCAGGCTATGGTTACGATGACCATTCCTTTCCCTTTGTTGAGGTTTTCTTCGATCGTTTCCTTTCCCTGCGGGTGGCAAATCTTCTGTTCTTTTCTGCCGGTTGATTTTCGCAGATGCGACAGAATGTTACGTTTATGTTGACAAAACAGACACGAGACAAGAACTGGTGATGAAAATAAACAAAATCACATACTCGACCACTCTTGCGTAGATGGAAGTAACACTGGAGATTTTGAAGGCAGTACTCTACAGAGGAGAGGGACCAAATCTTATCTTGATTCTAACATTCATTAGAGGAAGAAGGAAGTTCACTCCTTACTGGGGGCGATGGGTTAAGTACCTCAATAATGATCTGCTACCTGGAGATGTTTGTGAGACTGGTCACAAAAGCACTTGATTCTGTATTTCGAGGTTTGATTGTTCTTAGAGTCACTGTTGATATTCATTTTTATGTTCATAAATAAAAGGAAGTTGTCGTCTTTATTTTGAAAGCAAAAGTAAATTTTTTTTTGTTTCAAGAATGAATATCAATCAATAAAAAAAATGTTATGTTGCAAGGCAGAATAAAATAAGAATTGTAATTAAATGGGCAAAAGGCTCAAATTTTCATTGATAGAATGGTAATCAACCAAAAGCGTGATTCCATGGAGCATTACAAAGTTAGGAAATGGTAATTTAAAGGGAAAGGGCTTCATTGAAATATAATGACCACTATCCTTTTAACAACTTCGAATTTCGAGTATTCTTGAGCTTCTGTTGTGTTGCAACGCAAAAAACAACTGGAGGAAAAACAGAGTCGCCAGTAAACGTTATTGATCCTGATGGGGGGAAGGAAACAATCGGAGAAAGCTCAAAAGGGAGAAGACATCGTCATCGCAACTAAGTCCTGGGTTCGGGAGTCGATTACGCGAGAGGAAAGTATTAGCACCCCCTCGCGTCCGTTGTACTCAACGGGATCCACACTTATTGTCTAATCAAAGGGTGTGTTATCTAAAGCCTACTGCTAAACGGAAACAGCAAGGGAAAAAACAAAAGGAGACTCTATAGGGCTTCTCCGTCCTAGGCCTACGTATTCCCTCGTGCAATGGAAAAGTCAGAGTCAATGTAGTTCGAAGGACTATGGGTGAAAAGGGGGGAGGTTGCTCACCAAGACTTCACCGTCTTGTGCCTACGTATCCTCAATCGGATGAGAATGAGGAAGTCAGAGCCGTCGTAGTTCGACATATAAGTCGATAAGTGTTTTTTATGAGCGACGTTAAGTTCGCGTTCCGGGAGTTAGGGTCGATTCCTGTTTGCGGTAGAATAGAAATAACGTATTCTTTCTGAAAATTATTTGATAAACAATCCCAAAGGATAAAATGATTTGCAGTTTTTTTTGTGAGTTTTAGACATAAGTGAATTGAGTTAGTTTGAGATTTGTATTTCACCAAAGTCTATGACATAGGAGCAAATGCGTCGTAAGATCGCCCCTAAATGGGACGTGTGCTAAACACTCTAGACGGAGTAAGGAGAGACTCCTCACCCATCATTTCCCATATACTTAAGGCTCGTGGCGCACAACACTCATTGCATTTATTAAGTGTTTTGACTTTTGTTTTGAGAAGAGAAAGAATACCCAAAGGGCAAAAGAAAATCTAGGGGAAACTTACCTAAATGTTGTCATGTAACATGGCCCTATAGTTAAGGATGAGAGGGAAGTCTACCTAATGTTATCATAAAAATGATGGACCTAAGGTTGAGGTTCAAAGGGACTACCCTAATGTTATCACGCAAAGGATTGAGAGCCTAATGTATACCATACTTTGAACCTAATCAAAAATTAAGTTCAAACTATGAGCCCTAAGGTAGCATGTGAATGAAAACAAGTAATGTAACACCCATATATAAATACATACTTCAAAGCATATATTATACATGAATTCCACGTTTGGTACTGAAATATCAATAAGTCCCTAGTAAACACATTATACATATATATGCCTAAATAGCGTAATTAAAAATCTATGGCATAAATATAAATATAAGATGTTCCAAAGATAAATACTAAGAACTAGATCGCCAACGATCTCATAAACTCCACAACGGAAGCTACGCCATCAACCAAGTAAGGATAATCACACGACCTTATCCTTACCCTTCGCGAGAACTGAAGTACCTAAAATAACCAACAATAGTGGGGTGAGATACATCAAATCTCAGTGAGTTCTCTTTCTTATGGATACTCTCGGCTTTACAAGGTTCTAACCAAAACCTAACTGAAGTCAGGGGAAAAGGGACTAGACCTTGAGTTCAACCATATCTAACTAGAGAAACCATTGCAAAACACACAACGACATCTAGTTAAGGAATCTTTCCCTGGCCAGCCCACACCAGGAGCACTACAACACGGGCCACGGAATCCTTAACGTAGATAACTTTCCCCGGCCAGCCCACACACGGAGCACTTCAACACGGGTCACAGTTATCTACAACTGGTACTTTCCCCGGCCAGCCCACACGCGGAGCACTTTAACACGGGTCACGGTACCATCCACTAAGTAACTTTCCCCGGCCAGCCCACACTGGGAGCACTTCAACACGGGTCATGGTTACTTACTTAATAAATACTTTCCCCGGCCTGCCCACACACAGAGCACTTCAACACGGGTCACGAATATTTATCAGGAGATAACACACGCTTAACATCGAAGGAGATCACAAGATCAATCCTCAAACCTCCACTCATAACTACTTATCAAGGATACACTTCCGGTATCGATGCATAAGCATTATCACACAATTCTCTAGTCAATTTGTTGTACTAATGGTTCCCTCACTAGCTCACAACTTGAAGCTTTTAAATTTCCAAAAGTTATATATTTTTGTTTCCATAAACCACCAAAAAAATCGATTAATTACCACAATCGAATAATTTCCATCTCATAAATAATATTTTTACTTTCCATAGCATAGAACTTTTTCATAGCTTCACATCGATATAAAGAACACTTAGATCAGACACCAGAGTCAAAAGATATGAATTTTAGAAAATATTTCTTTTTTTGTTCCAGGTCGCGCTAAGCGGGCCCCACCCGCGCTAAGCGCGCTCCTGGCTGCCTGGAAGGGGTGAAAATTCTCCAGATCGCACTAAGCGCATATACCGCGCGAAGCGCGCTCTGCGTTATGCAGAAAAAATAAACCCCTTGACAGCAACTTCCAACCTACAAATTCACCCTCAACACCATACCCATACAACCAATAGAGGTATATTATCATGGTTCTATCATGGTTTATCCAACAAACTTCATAAAACATGATTTCCAACATTAATACATAGTTTCTACACAAAAACCCTAAGATTTTCAACCAAATCAAACCAATCCAAACTTCATAACAATTATCAATAGATGATTCTACACATATTTTGATCATGCTACTCAATTTATAACACACTTCAACCGTTAGATTCTTTGATTTTGCAAAAAAAACCCATTTTTCCCAAAATCCAACCTAACTCTAAAACCTCAAGAAATTATACTCTAAAGTCTCTATCTAGAACCCACATGGATTAGAAGATGATGATGAAGAAGCTGAGATGAATTGATGAAGATGAGAGGATGATTCTTGATCTTGAACTCTTGGATTTTCTCTTCTTTCCTTTTGTCCCTTTTTCTTTCTCCAATGTTACTATCTTTGGCAAATGAGGGGAAAGGAAATGATATAGTAAAATATCATCAATTAGTAACACTACTAAAAGTCCAAATTATCTCAAACACACCAATTAATAAAACCTTAGAATTAGATAATATAAATCTAATCAGCTCTGAGTTCATCAGTTGCTCTAATTATCTTATCAGATAAAATACTCAGAGCACACTGGATCTCAACTGATCTCAACTAATATTATCCAGAGCGTTATAAAATACGGGGTATTACAAGTAAACATTAAACAAAGTTCAATCATAAATAACAAAGGTGAATTCCAAACTCAAGAAGAGGTGAAGAGAAGGGTGATAGAAAAGATATCTTAATTCAAAAAGAAGAGGACCAAAGAAAGTCAAAGGACCCAAACAAAGTCATGCAAGCAATGCACATAAGTACATGTCAACAATTGAGCTTCCACACTTAGCCACCAAAATTAAGTAAGATTAAACAAGATGAGAAACAAATAAGGGAAGTAGTAACATCACATCATATTCAACTCATGTGAAAGATTAGGAGAGGAGCAAAAGCATAATAGGCAATCATCACATCAATACCCAAACAATTGTCCACACATAACTCATGCAAAACACAATTAAAAAGATTAGCCATGTGGAATTAGGTTTTGAAACCAAGTAGGGACAACAACATGATCATGAACATCAATTTAAACATAAACTCATGAATTGAAAGAGTAATTATTAAAGAATAAGTTCAAAACATGCATCAAGACTATCCAAGCATATAACATGATCATTCTCAAAGAAAAGGAGGTGTTCAAGTAAGGAAAATGGCATGAATGATCAAGTTATACACACCATAGCATCAAGGTCAGAACCATACTCAAATGTATCACATCACATTCATTTACAAGATATTAAAAAAATTCAACAAGTATTATGCTCAAAATGTTAGGCAAACACCATTCACACTACCCATAATAAGAACAAAGATGATCATGTGAAGAAAAGAATGAGAAAAGATCATATAATGAACATCACAACCTGAAAATCAAGCTCTAAAACATGTCATTTCAAAACATACAAGAGTACACAAGCAACCATTAGATCATACAAGAAAGCATCTCAAGGAACTAGGTCAAGAACACCAAAGGAGCAAGGCCAAAACATCATCAATCTTGGAAATTAAACCACAAATAGAAAAATAATCAAATGAAAGTGAATCCAAAGCTCTAATCAAGTTAAGACATCATGTAATCACATAAAATAATCATATCAAACTTCACTTAAGCACAAGTGGACAAAATGGTTTGAAACTAGGTCAAACATCATGCATGCTCAATCCAAAGCCAAGTCACATTTAAGTGTCAAGTAGGAATAAGAGAGAAGCCAAGTAAAATTAGATATAATGACTCTACCACATGCTACAACTATTAAACATAAGAGGGAAGAACAAACCCTAAATGGTTGCACAAGTGCACCTCTAAACAATCCACAAAGCTCACACACATCCAAACAATTAGGCATGCAATGTATCACACAAATGAAATATTTAGGAAGCTTCAAAAAATGATGGAAAATAGTCATAGCATCAAGAAGTCAGTGGCTCAAAGTGCTCTAAAAAGAGTTCCTAATAAGGTGTACAAACATTAAGCAAACACGCAAACCATTGATTAAACAAGTTAAGCTTCAAAAAGAGATTCAAACATGAACCAAAATAAATTATCAAGGAATCAAATGAACACTTGAAAGCCATATATATATATATATATATATATATATATATATATATATATATATATATATATATATGCCTAAGTGTGTGTAAAAATTTGGATCAAGAGTCAATTGGAAAGATCAAGAATCAAAGCTTTGGTTCAAAGACTAGGTCAAAGAAACAAATCACACAATTAAATCAAAATAAATTAAATAAATGGAAAATTAAAATAAAAAAATGGAAAATTAAATAAGATATCAAAACATCTGAAAAGTATTTTTGTATAATTTTAATATATTTGGGGCTATTAAAATAAAATCAGAATAAAAAATAGAAAGGAAATAAAAATAAAAAGAAATAGAGTGGTGTAGGGGTGCAATAGCAGAACAGATTAACAAAGAGTTTCAGTTCAAATGCTAATGGGCCAAAAAGATAAGGTGTGCAAATTGCAATATGATGAGGCCCAGCCTCAAAACAATCCAGAAAACACACAAACTAATGAAACACATAGTTTCATTAATGCGTTGGCATCCTGTTCGCACGCGATTCTCGCGCGAACAACCGCTGTCCTCCTATCGCAGTTTTGGTTGCGGGATCGGCCACATAATCTCAGAACAATGGGATGAAGTGTAAGTTTTGTTGATATGATGGTTTTGACTTAAGAAGTTGGAAGCAACTTGAAAAAATAGGATTGATAAATAAACAAAAAAATGAAAGAACATACAAGTAAAGGACAAGATAACTTAAACTTCGATTATAAATTGCATTAAAATAGTGTGGACGCTATTATACATTTTGCGGGAGTATCTCGTTTCTCTTAACGCTTGGTACTTAGAGTGTTTCCCTTTGCAATGTTACAAATGCGGCCCCTAAAATGGAAATAACTATTGCTTTAAATAGGAAGAAAAAATAACTGTTCATCTCCCCAGATTGGCTTTGATTGTGACACGTGTCACCCCACTATCTTTCTAAATTCCCATATTCTTGGAGTTTTCAAATTTTCCCGCTCAAAGATGTGTTACCCTTATGTTGGTTTCGTAGGCCACCACTTAACATCCTCCGACAGCAATGCCTCCAAGTCTTCTTCCGACACGACCTTTACCTGTGTCAACCCAAAACTCCTGCCTTCTCTTGGCGTCGACTTGCTTGTTGGGTTATTCCACCATTTCTTCATTCTCTTTATTTGGTCAAAATCTCCAAGCAAACAAATTTCCCCCCCCCCCCCCCCCCCAAAGGCCAGTTTCGATTGAGCACTGTTTCGATTGAGAAATCTGGCATTTTTCTTTTCTGCGAGATTTCTCGGCGCTTTGGTTTTGACTCAACAAACAACATTTTGTCTTCTGTCGAGCACGTGTCACTCGCCGTCTGACATGATGATGTCAACTTTTATACCACGATTTCCAAGAAAAAGTCATGATGGCTAATCCAGTCCTAAGTTATGGGTCTCGAAACCACTCCCACTAACTTCAGAATTTAAACAGTTTTTTGATCTTTCATTTGCATGCGTTTTTTCTATAAATACCACTAAACCCAACTGGTTTTCTTTTTTGCCCTCTCTTCACAAATTCTTCTTCTTCAACTCTTCCTTGTTCTTGAAAAACCTCTATATTTTCCTTTCCAATGGCTTCCTATGCAAACGCTACAACTTCCACCACTCACACCACCGGAAATAACCCCATTGTTTTTGTTCTTTTTGAAAAGAATCTCTAAGGCTTCTTCCTCAACTACCGTCTGCTGATAAGGCGGTGGTGGAAAACTGGCGCCATCAGATGATCATCACTTTTTCGGTGGCTGGAAAGCTTCATGCTTTTCACGGCCCATATCCAGACAAAAAGCTGAATCATCAAGAACTTCAAGAGTTCTTTCCCTGTTTCGCGCCTACCATCCCACCAGCTTTCGAGAAAGGTCGCACCTTAGACCTCAAATTCATGGAGCCCAAATCTAGAGTCTTCAGATCCATGCCTACACCTGGAAATAAAGATTACATTTTTTGGCTTAACAAAGTCGAAGGCCATCGTCGGGAACAATGGAAAGCGGCTGGCATTTTCGATGCCATTCAGTTTTCAAAGAACGCACACAGGGTCAACCCCTGTCTGCTGCTAGCATCGATGTACTTCTGGGAAGAATCGACCAACACTTTCCACTTCCCCTGTGGCATGCTTACACCGACACTTTTTGATGTGGCGATGTTCACGCGGGAATCACTTGCGGACAAATTAGGGAAAACTAGGATTGATGAATAAATAGGCGGCCATCACTGGTCTTTCGCCATTGGGAGAAACATTCAACCCGACTCTGGAAACAAACAACACTTTCGACTCCGAGCGTGCTAGTTTCCAGAACTACATTGAAGATCATCCCGACAAACGTTCTAAGGAGGTGTCTGATGAAGAACATATCATTTTCCTGACATTGTGGTTGTCTTATTATTTGTTCTGCCCTGGTTCTCTGCAGATAGCCAAAAGTTATGTCAACCTGGCAATCCATATTCATGAGGGTCGACATGTATCTCTGAGCAAGCTTCTACTAGTCTCCCTTTACCATTCCCTTGGTTTGTCAGCTATGCGGTTGAAACTCCTCCATCCAACTACCAAACCTTTAAATATTTCAGGGCATATGTGGTTGTTGCAGCATTGGCTCAATGCCACTTTCGAGCATAACTTGGGATACCCCGCCTCTGCCACAATGGAGCGTTTGAACAAAGAGAGTTCCGTCGAAGGCATGCGACTTGCCCTAATAACCACCCAAGAAACCCCAAAGAAGACTCTCTTCATGAGGTATCTCAATATGTTTATGGAAGCCACTTCCTTCGTCCCAACCATGGCACCTTTTCTGGAACTAAAATTTGGTCTGACATGGTTCAAGAATCCATTCCCTGGAGTCTCCCCTAAAGCCGGAGCGCAGTCGAATTCCATATGGAGGGTGTTTCTAACCCCCACCATGATATCCTTTCGGATTGAGACGGGGAACATAGGCTATGGGTTCATGAACTACCAGCCTAACTTGGTGGCTCGTCAATTTGGCTTGAGCCAAATGCTACCAAAATCCTTGGTGAAACATTTTACCGACATCGTGCGGTCTGGTCGAAGTTTGAACTTGGCAGGTCATAAAGCTTGTCTGAAACTTTCCAGGTCTATGCAACATCTCGAATTGACTATTTTTGCATTCGAACCCTCCTTCTACACTACAGAAGACTTCGACGTCTAGTGGTCAGAGTACCAGGCTCAAGTTTTCCAACATGACCTTTTCCTGGAAAATGTGGTCGATGCTTTTGCTTCCCTTGCTGGTGAAGTTCCTAATCCGCCAGTTGTTGTTCCCGTCGAGAACGTCCAAGATGCTGATGTCACAGAAGACCTACCAAAGAAGGTAACTCCTACACTCTTCAATTCTATTTCATCCATTGTCTTTAACTAACCATTATATCTTATCTCTAGGGTCAAAAATGGGAACCAGCTGCTGCGTCGACCTCTACCAGGCTTGCCAAGAAACCCAATACCATAAAACCACAGGTATACCATGTCTTCTTATTCCTTCGAATTTACTCCTGCTATTCGTCTGACTTTTTGTTTGTTAGGCTTCTGAGGAAAGTCCCATCCCCTGAGGGATATGTGTCTGACGATAGTACCCAGTCCTGAGTTTTTTCTACTACAACTCCAGCGTCCCCTCCAGCCACTCCGCTAGTGCGAAAGAAGAGGGTCTTAGTCAAGAAAACACCTTCAACCATGGCTACTTCGACTATGGACCATGTTGTCCCTAAAAATCTTGATGAAGTCTTCAAACCTATCCAGGCTGAAGCACCTTCTGAAATATCTCCTCCAAAAACTGCAAATGTATTCACCATCTTTACTTCACTATTTCAGATAATACTTGGACAATTTTCTCACTAAAACTTGTCTTGTAGGAAACCGTAGCCGCTTCGACTACTGCAGAAAGAGATAATACCGAACCAGCTGCCAACACCAATCCTCCTGAGACCACAACCGTGTTGAGTCCTCAGACGGTCGACGAGTTCCAGACGACCTCGACAGAGGAGGACATAGTGGTGACAACGCCCCCTCCTCAACATGTGAATACTGAGGCTGCGAATAACGGTGCAACCCCTGGTGATAATACAAATCCTTTAATTGTTGCCACCGCTGCTGATGTCGACATGAATCCTAAAGCTCCTGAAAGTGGCTCTGCCACGCCTCCACCTACTGTCGACAAAGTCCTTACCCCATAGGAGATCCTGGAAACAAAACAAACAAATCCAACAGCGACCCTGAAGGCACTGCACAAGCTTCACCAAGAGTCTGGGGACGCTCAACCCACTAGTTCGACAACCATACCAACCCCAGACCTAGATGCTTCCTTCTCCCTCAAACTCCAACAATTAAGGACATACCTTTTTGAGGAAGAATTTCTGGCGGCCGTCGTCGAAGAAGCTGCTATAGCTTGTGACGTGTTCAAAATCTTGGATGAACTTGCCGAATTTCAGCTTCCTGCTCCCATGGCCACATACTTAATTGAATTCGAAGCCTTCTTCATGTAACTGGCCAAGTACCTTTCCAGTTGTAATCAGGTTGATGCCCAAATCAGGTTGAAAAACAACGAGATGAAACGTAAGTGGTATTTCAGCTCAGTTTGTGAGAAGAAACTTGGGGATTTCGAGGCTAAGAAGCAAGAGCGCTCCGACAAACATCGTGCTTTAGACCAGCAGATATCTGACTACCAAGCTCAGATAGAAGAACTTACAAGAAAGATTACTGACTTCGAACAACAAAAAGCCTCTTTGGATTCTGCCGAACCCTTTCCTACTCAAGAGACCATCGATCAGGAAGTCACTCAAGGAATTGCTCATATTGAAGCGGCTCTCAAGATAAAAGATGCCATTGATCGAATGCGGAAACAGAAAGTTCTCCTCGAAAGCAAGTTTGTTCATGAGAAAACTCTCTTTGAAGATTTTAAGTCTAGATTCACTGAGTTTCCTTAATTTTCCTGTTGAACTACTATAATTTCATTTAGATATTTTGTAAGCCATTTTGGCCCCATAGCCTATTTTGGCTTTTTATTAATGAAAAGTTACCTTTTAATGTGAATGTCTTGAAGCATAACTTTATATTTTTTTAAATATTTCCCATTTACCCTTAAGACTCGTTGGTCCATCCCTACTTCTTGGACCTCATATGCATTGTTGCTGAAAACTTGAATTACTTTAAATGGTCCCTCCCAGTTCGGTGACCATTTCCCTAACGTTCGATCCCATTGATCCATGGGTAACACTGCTTTCCACAGATAGTCATTAACTGCAATGGTCTTCCTTCTGACCTTCTTATTATATGCCTTGGCAACCCGTGCCTTCTGGCGTAGTAACACATTAAATGCCACCATCCTCTCTTCATCTAAGTCCATGAGTTTGCCTAGCATCATGTCCTAATATTGCTCCGACGGAATTTCATATTGTCGTTGTACTCTAACCGATTGTAGACATATTTTTGCCGGTAACACAACATCGTGACCTAAAGTCAAACGAAACGGAGTTGAATTGGTGGATTCCTTGGGAGACATTCGATAGGCCCACAAAATTTAACTTAATGTCTTGTGCTAGTTTTTTGGCCTTCTGGCCACATGCTTCTTGATGAGCCCAATGACTATTTTATTAGCTGCTTCGAATTGACCGTTTGCCTGGGCATAATATGGTGTCAAAGTCACCAATTTAAAACCCGTTTCAGCTACGAACTCTTGCATTTTCTGACTAACGAATACGGAACCTTGATCCGTAGTAATGGTTTCGGGGATCCCGGATCTATATAAGATATGATTCTGGATAAATTCGATCACAACCTCCTGATCCACTTTCACCAGAGGCACATCTTCTAGTGATTGTGTGAAGTAGTCTATACCTACCCGAATGAATTTATGTTGTTTCGATGAGGCTAGTCGAATTTCCCATATAACATCCAATGCCCATCCATGAAAAGGCCATGGCTTTACAATGGTGTGCAACTCGCTAGCTGGTACGTGCTGGATGTTTGCATGTCTTTGATAATCTTGACATCCTTTTGCGAAGTCCATGCAATCCTTGAGCATGCTTGGCCAATAGATGCCTTGTCGAAACAATAACCATTTCATCTTATGGCCAGCTTGGTGAGTCCTACATGTCCCACTATGGACCTCAGAAATTGCCAAGTATGCATCAGTGTCCCCCAGACACTTGAGCAATACTCCTTCTGGAGTCTTCTTTAGTAACTCATTTCCCATTAAAACACAACTTAAGTCCCTGTACTTGGTCTTCCTCTCTGTGTCGCCCACCGAATTCTCCAAATATTCTATGGTCGGTCGTCTCCAATCTGTTGGTGATAGGTTGCTGACAACAAAAATCTCACACTCTTCCAAATCTTCGATTAAACTTTCTGTCGAGGCATTCGCCCCTTAAGCTCTTTGTATTGATAGGCTTGGTGGTGGGAGAATGCTTGGCACCATTTTTCCCTTAACTTCAATGAAGGCCTTCAGCTTTCCTTCCGACACCTTGTACCCAGAAGCCACCTGCGCCAAATAATTAGCCTCTTGATTTTCGATTCTGGGCACGTGCATGATGCTGACAACCTCAAAGTGCTTCAAAAGTCGCTTCGCCATTGAGAAGTAAACCAAAAGATGCTTGTTGACGCACTTGTATTCCCTCGTGAGTTGTTTCACCACTAGTTCAGAATCGCCCTTTATTTCGACTCTTTTGGTACCTAACTCCTTAAGTATTCTAAGGCCAGTAATTAGGGCCTCATACTCTGCTTCGTTATTGGAGTATTTTCCGTCAACCCTACATTTGAATTTAGTTGGAATCCCTTGTGGGGACATTATTAAAATCCCAATACCTGCCCCATTTCGATGGCTCGACCCATCGAAGTATAGCTTCCACGGGACAATTTCGACACTATATATCGATGGCTTAACTACTGCGTGGTCGACTATAAAGTCTGCCACTATTTGTCCTTTCATAGCCCTTAGAGGGACATATGTCAAGGAAAACTCAGTCAATGCTAGTGCCCATTTCCCAATTCGACTATGCAAAATAGGTTCAGACAACACATGCTTAATAACATCAAAATGCGACGAAACATAAACATCAACTGGCTTAATATATTGCTTTAATTTCATACATGAGAAGTACAAGCATAGGCACAATTTTTCAATTATGGTGTACCTAGTTTCAGCATCTATTAACATTCGACTAAGGTAGTAAATGGGTCTTTCGACGCCACTACTATCCTCTTGGGCTAACATACTTCCTATGGTCGTATCCGACACAACAATGTACAACTTCATGTTTTTATTCATACTAGGTGGCAATAAAATGGGAGGCCTTGAAAGATATTCTTTGATAGCGTCGAAAGCCTCCTGCTGCTCCTATTCCCAATGGAAATCAATTTCATTCTTGGATTTGAGTAATGGCGAGAACACCTTTGTCTTGCCACTTAGGTTTGATATAAATCTCCTAAAAAAGATTATCTTCCCCAACAAAGATTGGAGATACTTCTTTGTCGAAGGAGGCTTGAGATCCAAGACTGCTTTTGTCTTGTTCTGGTTTATCTCGATGCCTTTCTTGTGGACCACGAATCCAAAGAAATCCCCTGCGTGAACACCAAAAGCACACTTTAGTGAATTCATTTTTAATCCATATTTTCTCATTCTATCGAATGAGCGTCGAATGTGGTCTTAATGACCATTCTCCGATGATGACTTTATCACAATGTCATCAATATACACCTGCATGAAATTTTCAATAAAATCATGGAATATAACATTCATGGCTCTTTGATATGTTGCCCCTGCGTTTTTTAACCCAAACGGTATTACAACCCATTCGTAGGTTCCCAAAGCCCTAGGGCATCGAACGCAGTTTTAGGGACATCCTCCTCGGCTATGAGAATCTGATTGTAGCCAGAATAGCCATCGAGCAGACTCAGATATTCAAAACCTGCAGCTGAGTCGACAAGCATCTCTGCCACAGGCATCGAATAATCGTCTTTTGGGGTAGCGTTATTCAAACCCCTGAAGTCTATACAGACTCGAAGGGTTCCATTTTTCTTGATAACAGGAACTATATTTGCTATCCATTCGACGTACCTTGCAGTTCTGATGAACCGGCTTTTGAGCAGTCTCTTGATTTCCTGCTTGATCTTCAGAGTAACTTCTGGAGCGAATCGTCGAGGCTGCTGCTTTACTGGATTTTTACCTGGCTGAATTGGCAGTTGGTGCTCCACCACACTTCGACTCAGGCCAGACATCTCGCTATAATCCCAGGCGAATCAATCTTTGTATTCTTTTAATACTTCAATCAACTTAGCCTTCATCTTTGACCCCATTTTGGCACTTACATAGGTAAGTCTTTTTGTAACCCCATCCCCTAAGTCAATCTCTTCGAGGGGGTCCTGCGCTTGCATTCTTTGCAGCTCATTGTTTGGGTCTTTCTCAAACCCCAAAGGCTCGTTGTCATAAATATAATCAAGCCTCTGGCTTTCTGAAGCTGTTATCTGGCCTTGTGGGCCATTTATTTGTGTGTTATGTCCAACATCACTAGCTATCTTTTGTTACTTTTTTGCTTCTAGTGCCGACACTCTTCTGTTTTCAGCCAAATAGGCAGAAATTTGAGTCATGCTTTCAGACTCAACAATCATTCTTATCGACTACTGGCCACCCCGTGGGTGGGTTACTTTCTGTAGGCTCCATTGTTGTGTCGGCCATATCCCAAATAAACCCGAAATCTGGATCCAAATTGAAGACGCGACCCGTGTCCACAGAGGTTTACGAACTTGATCCATCATTGCAGGGAGCCACATTCGCCAAGTGCTGGTCGAAAGACTTCTTTCCTCTAACTTCATCCACCTTATAATAACTCTGATCAGTTTTAACTATGCCATCCTTTCTCCAGATGCTCAATCTCTGATGCGTTGATGGCACCGCCTCTATTCCATGGATCCACTCTCGACCCAACAGCAAGTTGAAATTTTCCTTTGAGTTGATCACCATAAAGAGTGTTGATCTGTTGGTTGTACCCACTGCTAAGTCCACTTGGACAACTCCAAGGATGTTGCTAGTCTTTTCTTCGTAGTTGGATAAAACCATGTTGTGTTGTCGGAGGTCCGCCTCTATTTTTCCAATCGTTTTGAATAAATTATGGGGCATTAGGTTGATAGTTGTTCCCCCCATCTACAAACACTTTGTTAACTGCCACTCTATTAACCTTTGCTTTTATGAAGAGTGGTTTCAAATGATACATCATTCAGGACTAGGCTTCTCAAACATGGCCGTTTATTCTTCTACAACGCCACTGTTCATTACATACTATAACATAGCGGTTTGTCCTCCACATTTTCATCTGGCACAAAGTCCTCTTCTGTTTCAGAGACTTCTGACACCATATCATACTCTGATGGCAGTACGACACGATGCCACAGTTTAGAACGAAGTCTTCACCATAAGTGTAACGCCCCGGTCAGTTTTGTCAGTTTTGTCTTTTTAATTATTTGAGTCGTTTTGATTATTTTATTATTATATTATTTTATTTCTGACTTTTATGTGAAAATATGTTATTTTTCATCGTGAATATATTTTGTCGCGTGTTGGGAACATTTGTGAGATATTTGAGTGTAGGGGTATTTTGGGCATTTTGATTTATTTGTTAAGTTAAGAAGAAATAGAGAGAGAGAAAAATAGTAAGAAGAAAAAGAAGAGAAGAAGAAAAGAAAAGGAGAAGAGAAGAAAAGAGAGATTTTGGGAAAACTTGGAAATCAATCAACCGACTTTCTAGAACACGATTTAATCGGGTAAGGGTGCGAAACTCGATTATACTATGTTTGTGTATGATTATGTATGTGTTTGCTTGGATGTTTCTTGTCTTTCCATATTTTTGAGTTCTAGGTCGAAATGAGAGTTTTGTGAGAAATCGTTGGTTTTGCGGTTGGAAATCGGTGTAAACGTAGTAGAATACTTGTTATCATGATTAGAATAGGTTCTGATTGCCATATGTTGTTTTGGAAATGTTTGGTTTGAGAAAATAGCATTTTTGGATGAACTGGTACGCTGCTGGGTTTTGCTGAAATCGCAGGTTCGCACTGCGAATGGCCAGCAAGTGGGTGGCGAGCGTTCGCGTGATGTTCGCACTGCGAACATTGTGTTAGTTTTCATTCTGCCACTGTTCGCTGGAGGGTTCGCACTGCGAATGGGGTAGCGAGCATTCGCTGGGACGTTCGCACTGCGAATGATGGGAATTTTCTAGGCTATTTTGCTTCTGACTTGGTTTGCTGGTACACTCGCACTGCGAATGGAGTAGCAAAGGACTCGCTAGGAGCTTCGCACTGCGAATGTAGCAGTTTTTCCCAATTTGTTTTCTTTACAACTTTTGATCCGTAGGTCAGTTTGAGGTGTGGTTTGATGCGTTAGAAAGCTTGTGAAATGTACTTTATTACGATGATGGTTTTGAGAATTGTTGGTCGATTAAATTATGTAGGGAATTAGAAAATGTGTTGTTTTTGTTGTCGACTTTTGCCGTTTAATTGTGTGAACTTGATGTATATGCGCAATATGCTGTTGGTGTGGATATTGTATGACTTGTGTATTGTTGAGTGATGAAATTGCATGAAATACATATTGTGATGATGGTTGGTGGCCTTACGGCATGAAATACGATGTATGGTAATTGTTGATTTATGCATGATTATGGATGTGTATATGTGTGCATATTAAATGTCATGAGTCATTGTATGCCAAACATCATGATATGCATTGTTGTGACGTCCTGAGTGACGGATTGATTCCAGAGGGAATCTGCTATAACATCGTGCGCCTTACAAATAAGAGGACCTAAAGCGATTTGATATATCGTGCGCCTTAAAAATAAGAGGACCTAAAGCGATGGTTATAGACGATCGTGTGCCCATGTGGGGTGTGAGCGATCGGATTGTGCGCCTTATACCGAGAGGACCTAAAGCAATCCATAAATGTCGTGCGCCTTATACTAAGAGGACCTAAAGCGACGGGGAACATCGTAGACCCGACGGGGTGTTACTTGAGAGATCCTCAGTAACGAGCGATGATTCCAGCAGAGTTCCTGAGTGAACTAGTGATGAGAAATATTGGAAGTCGGTACCGCATGGCATGTGCTTAGAGTCGTTGTGTCGGTCTCTGTACATTTGCATAAATCATGGAATAATTGTGCATGGAATTGTGAATGTGATTGATGAGATAGAATATGTGTAATTGTATTGATGATGAGTGTATTGTGTATGATTGATGTGTAGTGGTATTTGATACTTGAGAATTGTACTGTGTTGTGTTGTATTTAATTGTGGTGCAATTGTGGTGAGAACATTTTACTTGTATATTTCGGTGTTAATATATAATTATATGCAACTGTAATATGATTGTTTTTCTCACCCTTCTGCTGTTTTATAATGCTCTATGAGGCATTGCAGATTAGAGTTGCTGGAGGTCTTTTTGTGAAGCTTTGCGTCTTCATTCTTTTGTCGGTCGGCTCTGATATGTGACACCGGGTAGTTAGGGTGGCCGTTGTGATTATTTCGTATTATGTAGATGTATCTTTTGGATTGTACATGTATGACTGGATGCATGACAGACTTTCATGATATATATATATATATATATATTGATATTCAGTTACGGATTTTCCGCTTTTATTCTGTAATTGGATTGTGGGTGTATTTCTACCTAAGATTGTTGCATATCTGTATGAGCAGGTGTTGTATGTTTGTTTCAAATTGTTGTGGCGTCCCCAGTCTATGCCGTGCATGTTTTAATTATACTCTGATGAAATTTTGAATCTTTATCTATCGCTTTAATGGCTTGGGGGTGTAGATTGGGGGTGTCACAATAAGTGTCGTCATTGGTGTCATCATACTGTCATACCCCAAATTTTGACCACCAAGATATCACATCATTGTGAGAATCATCACCCCAATATAAATACCATTATGCCTCATCAATCTCCCCAAAGATAGTTGAGCATTTACCACGATCAAGGATTAGGGTTTCGAGCCCTCTCAGAGCTTTTAGACCAAAAATCAATCAAGAATTGACATGATCTTCAACTTGTACAACCTCTCAAACATCCATGAAGGATAAAGAGGACTCTCACATCAAGACTCAAGCACAAAGTTGTAGTAATCCAAGTGGAATGAGCCTCGATACGCCCGATATCACCAAATTAGAGTTTTGAGACGACTGAGACCTCCAGAGTGAGATTTTCACAAAGGGATGAGCCAAAGCTTCAACATATGCCTCAACATGCTCAAAATAACCCTAAGAAACCATTGGCAAAGTTAAAACATCCTCAGAGAGTGCATTCCCCAAAAGTCGTGAATTAGGGTTTTACGCGCCGAACCGATCCGGAGCCAAAAGTGAAAACATGACTTTTTTTGGAAAAAATGATCCTTATGAGTCATATTTTCATAAAATATGGTTTATAATGTCATTTGAACAAGAATTGATCAAGAAATCAAGATAACTTGTAAAAGGGGTAATCTTGAAAAATTGGATATTTTTCTAAGTTACCAAATTTAAGTGGTTTTGGCGCTAACTTTCAAGAACCATAACTCTTAATCTAGGCAACCATTTTGAGTGATCCACAGATTAATTTGTAGGTCTTCCTACCCTCTACAAAAGCTTCAACTACATGAAACTCTAAATCTGTATGGATTTTTAGTTATGGATGGATCAAAGTGGTGAAAAATCAAGAATACAACACTTAGCACAGAACTGTCTAAGTACCAGCCTTGGACATCAAAGTTCATGAGGTTTTTACAGTTGGATCCAAATAGTTTCAAAACAAACTATTATCATACATGTATTGTATCATATGAGGGCTTCACAAAAAGCATAAGAGCTCTCCATAACTTCATCTGAGCAAGGAGATAGAACCCTCCAAAGTTGCCCTGATGCAACTGTCCTCAAGGCAGATTTCAGGCCATTTTGTTTTTCTTGCACCACACGATTTTCCTTTGCAAACTTGTCATCTTGCCAAGTTTTTCGTCTTCCCAAATCAATGAGAATCTGATGAATCATCACAACCTGCAAAGACCAAGCATGGAGTCAAGATGAGTCACTTGGAGGTTAATGCATTTTGTCACCATTATGTTGAATTCAAAGGCCCATTTATGTGAAAAAGCACACATTCAACAAAGCAGACCTTCTCAGTCAAGATGCTCACTTAAAAAACATTTGAAACATCTGAGGAATGTGGATTTGGTCAAAGTATAGCCCTGCTCTTTGGAGAGGCTAGTTTGCTTTGCATAACAAGAAATGCCACCAAGCCAAAGCCATTGAATGTGATTTGATCTTGCAACCATTCACTATTTCTCCAAGAAAAAACTTGATCACCTATAAATAGAGGTCACATTGCCTCATTCAGATTACACCAAAACAATACCACACTTGTTTTCCTTCTCTTCTTGCTTTTACTTCAAATTTTCATATTTTCAAGAGTGAAAATCATGAATTTCAAAACCAGAGCATTTTTGTCAAAACTAATGATGCAAACATATCACTTGCATCATGTGTAGTTGATCCAAGCATTGAAATCACATCTGTAAGATCAGGATCACTAAGTGGTACTCTATTTGCACAAAACTCATAACTTGCTACAGAAGGAATCAAGCTGATCAAACTAAAAGGTTCTCAACCACTCCAAGCATTCAAACATATTCCTTAAGGTACAAGGAAGCTGTCCAAATCAATAGAACTCAACTGTAACACCTCCATCATCAAATTCAATTCTCACTTGCAGAGGTAAGCCTCAAACTATCAAACTCATTGAATCATGCATCATAAACATATTTTTTGATTACCATTGTGTTTCTGATTGTTCATAGATCATTTGCCCTCAATTATTTGTTGTTTATAGTCCGTGTATGAGATTTCATTAAGTTTTGAAATTTTTAGGGTTCGTCTGATTTTATCATGTTATCTTTTGATTCAATCAATTTAAATAAAATTGGGTATTGCCATTACATTCCTTGTTAAAAAACGCACGAGTTTCATTTTTGGATCATGAAAAATGGTTGAGAAACGAGTGAGATAGGGTGGTTCTTGCACGAGCTAGAAGATGAAGATGGCCATGGCGCTATTTCTTCAGAAATTCAAGAAGGCTTGATATATATTATTCAGTTATCACTATATAACTGAATTGGCATTGCGCCCTAGTGGAAACACTAGTATGTTTGTGTGTGTGAGTGAGCGAGAGGTCTGGGGTTCGAAACCCCCTCGCCCTAGACCTTTTGGTATTTTTTTTTGAACTATTTTTTCAAAGGGTTTTCACATATATTTATCACTTGCCATCCCCTTTCAGCCACACGCAAGTGACTCAGTTGGTTAAGTTTTGAGCCATCCTCCCTAAGGGCATGGGTTCAAACCTTGGGGGGACCATTTCTATTTTTTAACACTCATTTTCTTTCATTTTCTTTTCACCATATTTTTAATAACTTTGAAAATTAATTTCTCATTCAATTTTTATCATTTTTTATTGGTTCTTTTTTTAAAAATCCACAAATATGTTAAAATATTTATTTCCACAAAAAAATCAAAAAGATATTATGTATTAAATATACTATGAATTTTTTAAAAGAACTCCCTTTTAATTACATTTAAATATTTAAATGAATTCTTTATCTTGATTTTTTAAATCCAATTGATTTTCAAATCATTTTGTGAGTGAAATATGATTTTTCAAACATTTATCAAAGATCACAACTCATTGTTTCACACATGTTTGATATTTTTTTGATCCTTTTATTAATTTTTATACAAAATTAAATACATTTTTCAATCAAATTAGGGTTTTGATTTTCTCACCCTAACAAATCTTCTTTTAAAACACTTTTGGGCCTCTAATAGAGTGTAAGACCCAACCCTTGTTATACACAAACCATTTTGGGCCTCAGTTATTGTATAAGTCCCTCTGTACTTTTCAAAACCACGGCGCGATCGTCACCTTTTTAACAAAATCACTTGGGCCTCTCCTTGAGCTAAAAGTCCCATTTCTTTTTCTTAAAACACTTTTGGGCTTCTAATAGAGTGCAAGACCCAATCCCTTTGTAACCAAAACCATTTTGGGCCTCAGTCATTGTATAAGACCCACTGCATTTTCAAAAATCTCGGCGCGATTGCCAGCTATAAGTCCCATTTCTTTTCTTCAAAATAACTCTTGGGCCTCTAATAGAGTGTAAGACCCAACCCCCCCTTGTACATAAATAAATTTGGGCCTCAGTCATTGTATAAGACCCGATCTAGTTTTCAAAATAAACAGTGCGATCATTGTTTTTATCTGGGCCACTCCTTGAGTTGTAAGCCCCATCTTTTGTACAAAAATAATCTTTGAACCCTCTAATAGAGTATAAGACCTAACCCTCTTTGTAAATTACAATAACCTTGGGCCCTTTTTATGGTATATGTCCCACAACATCTGTTAATAATATAGTCTATTTCAATTTTATCAAATAAGTTATCTGGGCATCTCTTGTTGAATAAGCCCCAAGCTTCTGTTTTAAGATAACTGTTTCTTTTAATTCATAGTTGTTATCAAAACTTTCTTCAATTTCTTTGAACAACTAACCATTACAGCTATGGAAGCTTACTCACCTGTAAGTTTTTATCTGCTTTCTTTTACATGCTTTTATATATATAATTGTATTGCTGGAAGCTTGCGCGCCTGTAAGTCCTCCTTTCATTCTTTTAAATACATGTCATATATATATATTACTGTATTGCTGGAAGCTTGCACACCTGTAAGTCCTTCTTTCATATCCTTTTAAATACTTTTCATATATCAACTGTATATATACTTGTATAATTGCTTAGAGTTCTCCCCAGCAACTAAGTCTAGAATTAGGTAAAGCCAGTTGGTCACTCTTTTAACACAGTCAAAACTAGATCCCCATAGGATTTCCAAATACAGTCTTGCCTTCTCTTGGGCTTAAACAATATGGAACAAAGAGAAAGGCATTATTCCAGGTGAAACTTTTCTCAGACTGTCACTATTAGAACTTGTCAAAGAAATTCAATTCCCCAGAGAGGATTAATTCTCGGTGAAACTTCTCTTGAATTTCTTCAAACTCTAGAACTGTTCACACAAGAAAGGATTAATTCCCGGTGAAACCTTTCTTGAACATTCTTAAATTTGGACCCACAGGCTTCCTAAAAGCATCCCCAACCTCCTCTTGGGCTTTGTACAAGGACCCTCAGGCTTCTTAAAAGTTCTCATGCCTCCTCTTGGGCTTAGTACAAGGACCCAGAGACCTCTTAGAGGTATAGGACAAAACCTAGTAATAATTTGTTAGAGCAGTCTTTCTGAGTCAAAACATCAGACCAGTTTAGGGTTGACCTTCATCCCTTAACATACCAGCCTTCTCTTGGGCATCATACAAAGATCATTCCCCATATGAGAACCAATCTCTCCATACCAGTAGACTTGGACAATCTCATTTCCCTTTGGATTTCAATGAAACCATTTTCCTTAAAGAACAGGAAATAACCTTAATCATTCCATCAATCTCTAAACAGAGTTAAAACCCACAGGTTTCATAACTCAATATTCAACCTCTAATTTTCCCTAACATGGGTCAATTACTGTTAATTCACCATTAATAAAACACCAGAGGAAAGAACTCTCACTATTGTATCTTCAGTTAAATCCCCAGCCAGGGTCAATTTACTATCAAAACTGTCGCAATCCTCATCAGAACCTCAAGGTCTTTGATATCTCAACTCTTCTGTAATCCCCAGATAGAGTTGAATTACCAAATTTGGACCTGTCTTTGGATCTCAATAATCCTCAGTAGAAGTTAGCCTCCTCTTAGGCTTTATATAAGAAATTTCCCCAACCAGCCTCCTCTTAGGCTTTGTATAATGATTCTTCCTCAGCAGTCAACCTCCTCTTAGGCTTTGTATAATGATCACTTCATAACTTTTCAGCCTCAATCTTGGGCTTTGTACAAGACACCCCATATAAAATCCTATAGTAGAGTCAGTCAGGATCTTTTCAGCCTCCTCTTAGGCTTTCTATAATGATAACTCTTCAGTAGAGTCAAAACCCTTTTAGCCTCAAATCTTGGGCTTTGTACAAGACATATATTAAACACTCCCTAAACAGAGTCATACCCTTTTAGCATCAATCTTGGGCTTTGTACAAGATAGATAATCTCTCCAGCGGAGCCAAACCTCTTTAGCCTCAATCTTGGGATTTGTACAAGACACACATAAATGTCCTCCCCATTGGAGTCAAGTTTCTTTTTTTAGCCTCAATCTTGGGCTTTGTACAAGACAGATAAAACCTTTTTCCCTAAAGAGTCAAATCTCTTTCAGCCTCAATCTTGGGCTTTGTATAAGATACAAATAAACACTCTCTTGTTGAGTCAGTCTTTCACAGCCTCTTCTTAGGCTTTGTATAATGATTTCCCCAGTGGAATCCAATCAACCTCTTAGCTTCAACCTTGGGCTTTGATCAAGGCACACAAAAATCAACATTCCCTCAGAGGAAATCAAAATATCTGCAGGAAAATACTTCTCTGTATAATCACATCTTAAAATAATCAATCAAATCAAAACCTTAATCCCAGATAACTGCTGTAAGTGGCAAAATCTCATCTAACTGCTGTAACTTGTTGATTCAAACATCCAAGTTGTCTGTCCCTCATTATCCTGGTCAAAATCTCATCTAATTGCTGTAAGTGGCAAGCCTCTGGATACAAACATCCAAGCCCATGTCCCTCTTTTAGCATGAATTCCTAAGGAAAAATGGCATTGCTCACACTGAGTTAAAGTTTTCTACTTTAGGACAAATCACCTTGTAAAGGCAATTATGGAATTGCTGGTCTCCATGCATTCCAGTTAAAGTAATTCTCCTTTTCAAACAAGTTACCTAAACAACTATGATTAATAGATGAGATATCTCCCTTTAGAGATGACAAATTCTCTCTCAGTCAAACCTTTTAGCTTCCATCTTGGGCTTTGAACAAGATACAAAATACCTTTTAGCTTCCATCTTGGGCTTTGTACAAGATACAAAATACCTTTTAGCTTTCATCTTGGGCTTTGAACAAGATACAAAATACGTTTTAGCTTCCATCTTGGGCTTTGAACAAGACACCAAACATCTGTTTCTTCCTTAGAATAGGAGGAACTACGATTGCTCTGATTTCCCTATACTTCATAACAGGGAATACGTAGGCATACGATTGCGAAATCTTAGCGAGCACACTTATCAAAAACCTTAGGTCCAGTACCTTACCAAAAACATCGGAAAACCCGAAAAACAAAAAAAAAATACTCTCTCTCTCAGAGATCCACAAAGGAGAAACTTTCCCATTCATAGATAAACACAATCAAGTACCAAAGCAAATTCTAAACTCTTAGCATGCAGATAACCACAAATAGGATGGGTAATTGACAACTCCCCATTGTATAACCTGACCCCAGACTCCCCAATCTCTGTCAAGCGTTTGTTCAGTTAAACAAATGCGTGCAAGGTTAATTTTAGATAGCTTTACCTTTCCCTTCCATCTTGACGAGATAAAATAAGAAATCAAAAAGTAGCAGCCAAAGTTCCTCCCACTGAGGTGAGGAAATCCCATTGCGATAATGTGGTCACGTCACCGACAAAAATCGTAAGCTACACATACATGTCCTCGTCGAAGTCTCCATCCGGCGAAGGAGTGTACTCTTCGTACAACTGAGGAGAGTATTATGGTTCCTTCTTGGTGTTGATCACAGATGTGCATTTCAAACTTTGAGTCGACACCACACACTTCTCTCTTGAGGCTTTCACAGTCACCGCCATTGTTTGATTTGTTGTGACTTTTCCTTTCTTTACCCACCTTTCTTTTGGGTAGCGTCTTTTTTGCCGATAAGTTCCAACAGGTTTCAACTGTGAAGTCGAAGCCTCTCTCTCAGGTTTCTTATTCCGCTGATAGCGTCTCCATTGAGTCCTTGTCATGGGATTCTTCCCCTTATAGTTAGGGGAGACCACATAACCCCTAGGCTCGACCTTCTTGTCAGAGACTTTAGCCTCCTTTTCCAAATCCAGCACCTTCCATTTTGGCCTTTTTCTTCCTTTCTGGTTCACTGGCTCCACCCACTTCTCCCGTGGAGGGTCCGATGGCAGCACAAAGGTCTTGGGCCATGTTTCCTGAAACAGCTTCCTAGACTCCTCGTTTCAACGCGGGGCACCATTTTTGTCGAACACAAACCTTGGGACAAGTGGCTTACCACCTTGCGACATCTCTTTCCTGCCTACATCGTATCTCTCAGGAGCCTTTTCATCAAAGAGAGCGTTGCATCTTGGGCATAGCACCGCCTTCGACCTACTCACCCTGCATTTCTCTTGGAAATCTGACAGGCTTTCACCAACTTGAGGATACACTGCCTCAAGTTCTTCCTCAGTCTTTTTGTCAGAACCGCCAGTAGTTTCGACCATCATTCACTCAAAAGATTCAGTCGTGATCTGTCTGTCGAGACCTTCAATAGCCTCAACCATCATGCAATCGTACAACTCAGAATATAAAGCCTATTCGACCTTCAGCGGGTCTGTGTCAACCTGCATCTTTGGCCTTTCGCCAAATTGGAGCATGCCTTCCTTCAAAGCTTTCTGCACCAAATCCCTGAAAAGAACACATTGAGCTATTTTAGGACCAAGGAAATTATGGAATTTACGAAATCCCCTTTTCTTATTTTGTTCTAATGGGGGGGTCTTTTAAACCAGGAGGAAAAATTATCTAACCATCTTTAACTAATAAGTCAAATATCTCGTCACATTTAGAAACATCAAACATATAATTTTTAGCAACGTATTTTTTAGTTTTACCACTTTCGACGAGATTTTTCCCATTTGAAGGTTTCAATAATTTACACGTATATGGAGGTCCTAGCTTAAGTTCAGCCACATTAACCTCGCTTTCGTCGACGAGCTCCTCGTCATCATAAGAGAATTCGTCGGTGGCTACATACGAAACTTTTTCTTTCTTACGGTATCGACTACTCTGTGTTTTCTCGGCTTTCAATCGCTCGACCTGTCGGACCCTATCAGCTAGCTGTACCATATCCCTAAGATACTGCGTGTCTAGCTTTTTCCTGATGGAATGTCTAAACCGCCAGCTGTCATCTCGACTAACTCATGTTCAGGGACTTGAGTAAAGCACCTAACTTTCAAAAGTCTAAACCTGTTAAGATATTGATCCACTGACTCCGTGGCCTTTCGTTTGACACTGACCAACTCCTTTAGACTAATTTTTTATTGCCCCATGTAAAACTGTTCATGAAACAATTTCTCTAATTGTGCCGAAGTATGGACAGACTGTGGGGGCAAAGTGGTAAAACACGTAAAAGCGTTCTTCATGAGGGAACTTGGAAAATACTTCATTTTCAAGTCCTCATTATTGGCTATGTCACCAGCTTCAGTTTGGTATCTGGCAACGTGCTCGACAGTGGACTCTTCAGTCTCTCCCGCGAACTTGGTGAATTTTGGCACTTTCCACCCTCTAGGAAATTTTGTTTGTAAGACAAAATATAGTAATGGGGACGTGTATGTTGGTCGTCGAAGGCCTAGATTTTCCCCATTTTAGACCATGATTCGTTCGACCATAGCCTTTAAGTTTGGTTCGCCTCCCATGGCATCGTGTCGAACCTGTCTAACCATATAGTATGGATCCTGGTTCCTATGAACCAATACCACGGGAGGCCTTGGGACTGCCCTAGGAGTCTGTACACCCTCATGGGGTTGTTCAATTGTCTTGTCAAAGACCTCGTCCTGACGGACTGGCGTCTCCGGTCGAGGTGGAGGAGTTTGTCGACCCTGCGCCCTAGGAACGCCTAGGAAATCACTTATTTGTGTCATCTGAGTTACCCATTACTGGTAACTATGTGTCGAATCATGTATTAATGGCCTCAATATGGTACCCATTTAGTGAGTCAACATGTGAACCATTTCGTGATTACTCTCATCCATCTACTGTCTCATGACACCGATGGAGCTTGAAGTGAATGTTGGTATTGACTGTGATAACAGATTAAAACCTGGGGGTCGAGTAATGGGGTTCGTCAAAGGCCCTAAGCCTTGGTATGGTGAGAAAACTAGAAACGAATTTTCCCCAAACACTGGCCCGGTAGAATGCAGGCTCGACATGAACTCTGTCGGTATCCCAAAACCTCGTGGTATGGGCATTGTAGTATAGGCATTGTGAAACTGACGTGGTGTTGCGGTTGGCCCACTGTGGGCAATCAAAACCGCAGAAACAATCTCAGAACCAACATCAGTCAATTGCATTACAACCGTACTTTCCACCGAAGACAGTACTTCGTTCGAACGTGGTGTCACCATCTTACCACTATGTAAATGCATACACTCAACTCAAATGTGTCCCACCGGGTGTGCCAATTTGTTTGCACGCGATTCTCGCGCAAACAACCGTTGGCCTCCTATCGCAGGTTTGCTTGAGGGATCGGCCACAAAATCCCAGAACAATGGGCTGAAGTGTAAGTTTTGTTGATATGATGGTTTTGACTTAAGAAGTTGGAAGCAACTTGAAAAAAAAGGATTGATGAATAAACAGAAAAATGAAAGAACATACAAGTAAAGGACAAGATAACTTAAACTTCGATTATAAATTGCATTAAAAAGTGTGGAAGCTATCATACATTTTGTGGGAGTAACTCGTTTCTCTTAACGCTTGGTACTTAGAGTGTTTCCCTTTGCAATGTTACAAATGCGACCCTTAAAATAGAAATAACTATTGCTTTAAATAGGAAGAAAAAATAACTACTCATCTCCCCAGATTGGCTTTGGTTGTGACACGTGTCACCCCAATATCTTTCTAACTTCCCATATTCTTGGAGTTTTCAAATTTTCCCGCTCAAAGATGTGTTACCCTTATGTCGGTTTCGTAGGCCACCACTTGACATCCTCTGACAACAATTCCTCAAAGTCTTCTTCCGACACGACCTTTACCTGTGTCGACCCAAAACTCCAGCCTCCTCTTGGCGTTGACTTGCTTGTTGGGTTATTCCACCATTTCTTCATTCTCTTTATTTGGTCGAAATCTCCTAGCCAACACATCCACGCAGGCGCCACACTACACACACATCACCAACAACTCAGCAGGTCAACATAGTCAGCATTACACGTAGGGATAAATACATCAGACGCCGGAGCCCTAGCTCTGGTCGTCTTCTCCAGCTATACATGTCGGAGTTGCAGATCAAACATGATAAAAATAATCAAACCACACATCATCTTGAAAGAAATTTCATGGAGAGTGCAAATATGTGCTTAGATTTTCATAAAGATGTCTCTAACATGGTGAAATCATGGCACAAGAATTTGAATCACAAACTAAAATTATCACAAATCAAGACAATGATCAAGCAAACATTGCCTCCATCACTGGATGACTTCAAATGCACCAGTATGAACCTACATATGTCCTTCAAATGGTGCTCAAACTTCATATTAGAACCTCCACTAGACTCCTTGAACTTTTGTGAGTGAGAATAAGGCAAAAGGAAAACAAAAGCTCCAAGGAAGTGAGAGAAATTTGGATGATTTTGAGGTGATCTCAAGCTCTCTCTACAACAAATGACGTCCACTCTCTCTTTAGGTGTTGCATGAGTTTATATAAGATGGATTATGAGCTGTTTGGAAGGCCCATGAAGTGATAAATAGTTTGTTTGCAGACTTTACCAAAAAAAATCAAAATGTGATGCATACCGGTTTGGAATGGATCTCATGTCACTTTAGGTTGTTAAAGAGTACAAGTGAGGGTGGGAAGAGAGTAAAATGAGATTAGCATCATATGGAATTAATTTGTGAGGTGATTTTATGACTTCCAAGTTTGGCATGAAAATTCAAATTTGTCATGTATGCATAGTACTTTGTTTGCTCACTTTTGGAAATCTTTGGTGATGTCATGTGATGATGATGATATGGTACAAGAGTAAGAAGCATGAATGATCCAAATTGTGACTTGAAGACCAATAAATCCACTTCATGTCACATAATCATGTATGTTTCTCCACCATGCCCTAACTTGCATAATAAACCATCAAATGGAATGAAATTTGAGATCACAATGAAGGTGAGAACATGAGGTACAACTTTCATGTTGAAGGTAACTTGAATTGAAGCCTAGAATGTCATGAAACTTGGCCTTGAAGGAAGTACACAAAACTAGTTCATAATACTTTCTAAAAATGGCATTTTGAGACCATGACTTAGAAGTACCATAACTTAAGTTTTAAGCATGCAAATGATGAGTTTTTACACTCTTTGGAAAGCTTGGATGATGAAGAACAACACTTATGTTGAATGCATCTTGAGGAAAGGCTTGGTTCTATGTGAAACTTGCCTTGCAAGTTGGTTACTTTTGGTGATTCTTAAACACTTAGAAAAAATCCTAAGTCTTTTCAAATAGTCAACTTTGAGACTCCAACTTTGAGACATCATAACTTGAGATGTGCAAATCCAATGGAGGAGTTTTTTACATCAAAAGAAATCTTAGAAAAATTTCTACAACTTTCATGTTGATGGAAAAATGTGATGGAGCTTGCATCATGATGAAACTTGCCATGGAAGTTAGATGCTAAAAGAGGGAATTTTACACTTAGAAATATTTCTAAAAACCCTAATTTAGCAACATCTCCTGATTTTATGACTCTCCATGATTTTTCTTGATTAAACCTCACCATAGCACTTGTAATGACTTAAAATGGTCTCTTATGACCTAAATGACTAAAAGTCAAGCTTTGAACCTCTTCAGAACCACAATTGACTTTTCTTTGACCAGTTGAAAATCTTGATCATTCCTCTTCCCAAATAAACCTCTAAGAGACTTTGTAATGAGCCATGAGACATATAAGAACCTTAGAATGTATAATGATCCAATCTGTGAGCACTTGGCTTAACTCCAGTCAATTCATTGTACACGCTATCTAAGCTGGCAAGACACGTCTACTCCATCCAACATGATCCCGTCTATTATCAACAAGAGATTAAGGGTGATTAGTTCCTCAATTTGTCAATAAACAGCCAAAAATCATGATGCGGACATAAACCATCTTTACCAAACTATAGTAGCGTCCAACGACGCACTGAGCCATCACTCCACATATGAAGCATCTTGGAGAAGCACAAGCTTCTCCCCCACTTGTTCCATTCCCAACCTGTAAATGGAAAACAAAACAAGCATTGACAGTGTTTCCATACACATGTCGCATACTAGGGAACAACATAGTTAAACAACCTGGTCGGATGGACCGACCGGCTCTGATACCACTAATGTAACACCCTTCTAACCCCACCGAATAATTCGCAAAATAATAACGATAATTCATCTTAATTCACCACTCAAGGTGTCACACTTCATAGAAAACATTCATAATAATCATCCTGCTCCATAACCATGTTATAACATCTATAACATTATTTTCTTTTATGACTTCAACACATAAATTGAACTTTACAGCGGAATCATAATCTTAAAACAACTTCATTCATCTTCCTAATATCAAAATATCATATTCTCGTGAAAAGTTGAAATTTAAATCAATTTAACATCTCAAACTCATGAAATATGCTAACAACATAACATAGCATCTGAATTGGAATTACAATAGTTCGACATCTTCAAAATCATCATAAAATTAGTTAGTCTTGGAAACACAACATTCGTATAATTGGCGTTCCCAACCCGATGTTACATATCAGAGCAAGACACCTCCTAATTAACGAAAAACTAATAAAATACTCCAAATCTATCTTCAACGCTTCTACAAGCTACTCTAGAGCATCTGCACGTTACCACGTGGAGGCCACATTCAAACAGGCAGGGTGAGTAATCACAATTCATTATGAAAGATATAAGGAAAAGACTTATTAGAAACATCATCATCATATTAACACATATCATTTATAAACAAATCATACTCACGCCTACACACCATAATCACACTTATACGTCTTTCGTCATAAAACATCGTATAATCACATAGTCTCAAATATCATCATATCACAACTCATTAACATTCATGCAAATGCCACATAGAATGTTAATGCACAACACTAACTCAATGCATGTGGTACCAATATTCGTGAACACTCAGATTCACCATTTTGATCCCCATCTCCTAGGATCATAACCACTCCCTGATCCATCACCTCCAAATCAGCCACCGTCTCAATCCACACAATGGGAATTTAGGCTCACCAACAACGGATCATATGTCCATAAATGTATGCAATGCAACTATTTATGCAAAAAAACAACACCAACACCATCATGCATAATAACCCACCGCCATGGTTATTGTACACCGCCCAAATTGGCCAACAAGTATAAAATACATCTCATACAATATGGATATATATATCTTTTATGCAATCACAACATTAAAACATTAAAACAACAACATTAAAATATTTTCATATTACCATCATTAACATCATAACAACAACATTAGAACATTTTCATATTACCATCATTAACATCATAACAACAACATTAAAACATTTTCATATTACCATCGTTAACATCATAACAACAACATTAAAACATCATCATATCACCATCGTTAACATCTCAACAACATTATTAAAACATCTTCATATTATCATCATTAACATCACAACAAGAACATTAAAACATTATCTTATTACCATAATTAACATCACAACAACAATATTAAAACATCATCTTATTACCATCATTAACATCACAACAACAACATTAAAACATCATCATGTTACCATCGGTAACATCTCAACAACATTATTAAAACATCTTCATATTATCATCATTAACATCTTAACAACATCATTAAAACATCTTAATTCACAACAATAACACCACAACAACCTCTTTATAACAACAATCAAGTTTTGCCACTTACAACAGGATTTCTTTACATGCACAACAAATAATAGTCGTAATCTTCAACATATTAAACATAAAAATATTATAAAAATGGCTCATCTAATTATACCATGTTAAATTTTTTCTCATTAGCTTTCCAAAGTTTCGAACGGTTCGTCATTTGGATTAACGGTTAAAAAGTTATGATCGAAATCGTTTATGGCGTTTTTCTGCCTATGAGTCGACTCAGAGGTCGATGCACAAAGTACTTAGGTCGACTCAAAACCTATGAGTCGGCGCATATTATTAAAATTTCCACAATTTTTCATCTGGGTGGCTATGAGTTGACCCAGGGGTTCTAGAGGTCGACTCATACTGTTCCGAACCCCAAAAATCATTTTTTTTAAAAGCACTTTCACCCCAGACTTTCACACCAAAGCCTATACCACTAACCCCTATCACCATAGACCCAATTTTATACCAAAATAACATCCTAAAACTCGATTATGCTATGTTTTACTGATGGATTAACAGCAATTCATCATAATTTCATACTTCCGACTCGAAACTCCAAAACCCAACAATGGAGGAAACTTATCAACAATCCCAAAGCAGATTATCACACAAATAGACAAACAAAATTCATTATTTCTAAATCACCATCAACACACTTAAGATCACAATTATATCAATAGCATATCAAATATCATAATTAAAAATTTCACCATACTTTTCATCATGCTTTTATTAAATCATCATACAAGACAAAACCTACATCTACCTTAACCATCTATCGATCATAATAAACCAGGATTACACCCCCTACCTCAATTCCTAGAAATCGATTTCTCTTCCTTCACGTTTCCTATAGAAATCACCTTTTTGGTTCTTTGTACCCCAGCTCTTCTTCACAGCTTTTCTCCAATTTCACGATCGTACCGAATGAACCACCACTCTCTAATTTTCTCTTTTGTCTTTGTTATCCCTAGCACCCTTTTTTATGATATACCTCTTATGGCCTCACTTATTCCCCACAACATTACCATCATGCCCTCATTCTCCTTTTTCACCTTAATATCTATTTTATTATTATTATAATCCCAAATAATATAAACTAAATTATTTAAATCTACATAATTTTACTTCTCACCCAATATCCCTCTTATTTCCCCACAACACATCAACATACATCATATAACTAATTCAAAATTCACAAATAATTCTAAATTTTTTGGGATGTTACAATGAAGGTATATTCTTAGGGTACTCATCTACGTATAGGGTTTAGAATCATATAATTGCTTCTGTAGAAGAGTTAATTCATGTTGCTTTTGATGAGTCCACACCCCCGAATGTCAAGAAAAGGTATTTGTTCTGATGTTTCGAGTGTGGTAACATAAAGATTAATTGAAAATGAAAGTTCTAAAGAGGATCCTGATCCAACATTGAAGGATAAAGACATTACAGAAGATATATAGGAAAGCTTATATGAGGATGATAAACAAGATACCTTGAACCAGCTGCCTCGAGATTGGATAATTGCAAATGACCATCTGTTAGATCAAATTTTAGGAGACACCAAAAGAGGAGTAAGTACTAGGTCACTGGTTCACAATTTTTGTAAGTACTCCACTTTCATTTCTCAGATTGAACCTAAATCGATATTTGATGCCTTACTTGAGGAGGGATGGTTACTTGTTATGCAAGAAGAACTAATCCAATTTAAACGAAATGATGTTTGGGACCTTGTTCCGTGTGCGGTTAATAAAACTGTCATAGGCACAAGATGGGTAATTAGGAACAAGATGGATGAAAATGGTGTAATTACTAAAAATAAAGCTAGGTTAGTGGCAAAAGGATATAATCAGGATGAAGGGATAGACTATGAGGATACTTATACTCCTATAGCCCGCCTGAAGCTATTAGACTCCTTTTGGCATTTGCTTGCTGCCTGGAATTTAAGCTTTACCAAATGGACGTTAAGTCTGCTTTTCTAAATGACCATATAAATGAAAAGGTGTGCGTCTCACAACCTCTGAGTTTTGTGGACCACGATAATCCTAATCATGTTTTTAAGTTGAAAAGAGCCCTCTATGGTCTCAAACAAGCTCCTAGAGCTTAGTATGAAAGTTTTTGTGTATTTTTTATCAAACAAGGATTCAATTGTAGGAAAGTCGACACCATTTTGTTTATAAGACACAAGGAAAATCATATTCTCTTAGTTCAAATTTTTATAGATGATATCATAATTGGGTCTACTAATAAATCTCTTTGTCGAGAATTTTCTAGTTTGATGCAGAGGGAGTTTGAGATGTCACTTATGGGAGAGTTAACATACTTCTTAGGATTATGAATCAAGCAAGGAAAAGAAGGCGTTTTCATAAGTTAAATGAAGTATTGTCTAGATATTCTAAAGAAGTTTGAGATGAAAGATTCAAACACTATCTCAACACCAATGGCTTCAAATGTGCTTATTGACTAAGATGAAAGAATTGTGGATTTTGATGTAACCAGGTATTCAGGTATAATCGTATCCTTGTTGTATCTAACAGCAAATAGCCAGATATCATGTTTGGTGTGTGCATGTGTGCTAGATATCAAGCATCACCTAAGGATTCCAACCTTATGATCGTTAAACGTATTTTGAGATATCTTAATGGAACCTCCAATCACAATCTTTAGTATCTGAAATTATGGCATGCAGATACCATATGTCACAACACCAAGATTAACACAAGTAAAAACTGCAGCAAATTAAATGACAGAAAAATAAAATCAACACAAGAATTGATAACCCAGTTCAGTGCAACTCACCTACATTCGGGGGCTACTAAGCCAGGAAGGATATTCACTATGAACAAGTGTTTATTCAAAGCTAAACTCGCACGTTTACAACTTCTCGCCTAATCTTTACTTTGGACAACTTCTACCTAGACACCCTCTAGATATGCGATCCCCCTCTCACTTCCTAATCAGTCAAAATCCCAGTGACAATTCAATAACAACAAACAATAGAAATAACACACTTAAAAGAGAATACATGATCTTTCTTAAAAGCTTCAATCAAGAACAATACACTCTTGCTTAAAAGCTTTAGAGTGGACAATGAACAATGAACAATCAGTCAACCGCAATGCATCAGAAGATACATGAGTGACATACAACTAACAAGCAGAAAACCCTAAAGACCAACCAAAACAACGACTAATCCTTATTCCCAAAATTCTTCACGTTATGCTCTCTACATCAATAGGGTTTGGTCTTCACTTTAAATAGCCTTCAGACCTACTGGACTTGGGCTTTTGAGGCGTACAAATAGCAGCAATAAGTATAACCTGCAGCAAATCATCCTGCACAGTAATAGGAGCAAAATACAAACTTTCCTAAAAAGGCTCAAGGATCCTTTTAATGAAAAGTAACAGAATTTATCATAACAGAAAATCCTGCAATATGCTCCTATGAAAAACGCACGTGTGTGAATTAGAACACACTAAAAAATCACACTAAATATACCAAAATAGTCATGCCCTAACTTTCTGGTATAACATGTCCTAGAACATGTCACAACATCATGCAGAGCATGATATCTGACTGTCATGGCAGAACATCTGGTTTAACATCTTGCTAACAACATGTTGTTTTGCCTAAATGCAGCCAATAAAAAAACCACAGAACTTACAATCTCCCCCTTTGGCAAATTTTGGCTAAAACAGCCTTAGCACACATCATAGGCACACAACGGAAATAAATTAGAAATAAGGAACTTTAAGAACCACAATGCTGTCAAACTAATAGAGACAACACAATGTCAAGACATTAGGTCTTACATCACAAACTAACACAATCTATATGAGAACAAGAAGCTTTGTACAGAGTGCAATCTTGCAGCAAAAGAACAGACTGGTACACTACTTCCCCTGTCACACATAACCAGTACTCCCCCTGAAGGGGAAAACCAAAAACACAAGAAAAACACCTGAACTCCCATGCCAGTTGTTGTACCCCAAATTTTACCCTTAGATGACATCATCATTTGCATGAGCATCATAGGTCAATCATATTGCATAACTAACCCAATTTACCAGGTTTTGTTTGTTTTGTTTCATTTGTGAATCAGGTTTTATTTCAAGAAAATTCAAGGCATTCAGTCAATACTCTGAGTCCTGATTAGGCGACTCATGCCTCTTTTCAAAGGAAGATTTAGGATTTCTGTTCAATTCAAGTTCATTTCAAGTTGGAGTTAGAAAGTGGTATTATGTCCCAGGGATTTGATTCAAAGTTTCAACACATTTCTGGCAGTCCACTTCCTGAATTGATTCATGACCAAAAGGTCCAAATTTCATGTTAAAGGTTTCATCCAAATTTCAAGATCATAATAACATTTGATGTCAATTTCAAGTCCCGACCATTCAAGTTTCTAATTCAAAATTTTACATCCAAGTTTTCATTCACCTCCCATCCATTTCCAACTTCATTTTAATTTCCAATTTAAGTTTCAATTATATTTTTCATTCAATTCAAGTTCTTTCAATTCAATTCCAATTCAAAAGCAATTCAATTTCAAGTTCCATTTCTTTCCGATTTTATTCAAATCTCCAAATTCGTTGTCAAAATTTTGTTCAAATTTCAAGTTTCATTCTTTCCAAAATTCCAAGTTTCATTTACAAAAGGTCGATAGTCTAAATTCCAAAGTTCATTTCCAATTTTACTTCAAGTTTCCTCTTCCTACTTAACATTTTTTTCATTCATGTCAATTACAATTTTCATTTCAAATTTAATCCAAGTTTCAAAGTCCACTTATTACAAATTCTACAATTCAATTCACATGATAAGCCCATTTGTTTTATTCCACAAGACTTTGTCCCTTTTCCATCAACTTTTCACAATAAACTTTGCCTTGTAACTTGACCATAATCTAAACCAAGGATATGCCAAGTACATGTACTGACCTTTTCTCATCAAATCCCAACGTATCACTTTACAACAAAACCTTGAACAAAGCCCCCAAATTAAAACCACCTTGTACTTGAAACACAAAAGTACCATGATGCAAAAACTAAGACCATCGTGCAATGCTTGGTACATTAGAACTCCTTGTTCCTTACTCATCTTTTTCTGCTGACAAAGGTCTCAAAACAAGCAACTAGTGGTGAGATTTTACTTGGCTCAAGAATGCTAGCCATACTGCCATGCGTGTAGCAGCCTCATTGCTACTCTCCCCTCAAGATAAAGAAAGTATCCTTTGAATCGTTCAAGGCTATTGTCCAGCTGCTCTCCTATAAAATGAGACACCTTCTCCTTGTTTGGGACCAAGATCAAATCATCAAAACTTCAAATATCAACAACACTCCACTCCACAAGATACTACACAAAATCTTGAGAACTCGTGAGTTTTTCTTTACAATCAACACGAGATATCAACAAAAACAACAACACAATCAGAACATCAGAACAACATATCCTCCATTTACTACAAACACATCACACAAGAATGAGGGGGCTCGTGAGAAATCAAAAGGAAACCAGAAGTTGCACAGGGGCTCACACATCATCTTCAGTCAGGGTAAGAGGTTGGATTTCCATAGCTTCCAAGTGAAGAAGCAGTGCACTGACTCCACTTGGTAAGCTTTTTCCATGCCTTCATACATTTTATGTTTAATATACAACCGTGTTTGAAGGATACCACATGTTCATATTTTGCACTTAAATCAGTTTTAATACGATAATGTGAATTCATGTGTGAGTTTGTATGAAGCATCATGGCACTGCTAGTTCTTGACAGTTTTGAGCATTTGATTTCGCGTCCTCTTTTCTCCAAACTATAGCTACTAGACTGTGTTGTTTAGGGCATAACTTTGTTCTACCCTGTGAGCTCTACAAATGGCTCTGTTATTTTGTTAAGTTTGGTTGAAAACTGAGATAGATAATGTGTGAGCAAGGCAGGTGCTGCCATGGTAATATTAGGGTTAGTGTTCAAATGGCGACTGCCATGTTAAAGTGATGGCGATGGCCATGTTGAAGAAGTGACGAGTGCAATGTCTGTGCATGGCATGTATGACGGCGACCGCCATGGTTTTTAATGGTTTTTCACGATAGTTTTTTAAACTTTCTTTCACGTATGCATGAAGAAGAGGGTCTGGCATGTTGTGATTGGCCAGGAAACCATTTTTGTCGCCTAGTAACTTAAATACTAGTTGATAAGTTGATACACGTTTGTTGTCCTGTTACGTTACATTTTCATGTTGTTTTATTTAACCTGGAATTTTTCACTTCACTTGTTAGCTTAAGTATTAACAAGGGTGGCTTATACATTGGATGTATAGCCACCCCAGTGGTAAGTCATGCGCCTTTGAACCAAGGGGTCTGGGGTTCGAATCCCCCTCGCCCCAGACACCCTTTTGGTTATTTTTATTATGTGTTCTCCCATTTTTTCCAACTTTGGACCATTATTCCTTGCACCCCCAAAAGCCCACCATGCGCTGCCAATGTGCATTTTCGTTATGACTAAATTTCCTCATACTCCCCCTCTTTGTTTTTAGATTAAAACAACCATTTTATTTTCTTTTTCCTTTCAATTTTATTTTAATTAAAACATCTTCTTTTAAAATTCCAAAAATTCATAAACTTTTTTTAAATGCCAAATTTTATTTTTTTCGTAATTTTATTTTTCACTTTTATTTTATTTTTCATTTTAATTTTCTTTAAAATTACAAAAGCATGAATAATCTTTCATTTAAGTCTTGAATATTTTATTTTCTTTGAGAGACGTTTGTGAGAATTCTTGATACTTGAGAGGTTTATTTTGAGAGAGTTCTTTGACCTTGGATAGGATATCCCCTTAAGTTTTGAGTATACTTTTGTTTTGCTCGATCTTCTACTATAGAATCTTTACTTGTGATGCTATCTTTACATATGTATGTACTCCATTTGTGTTTATTTTATTGTGAACAACCTCATTGTCTCTTGCCATACATTGATGCTTGAATCACATTTTTTTGAATTTGATCATGTTTAATTATTGAACATTTTCCTTGAATCCTTGAACTCGTGTTGTTCACATAATTTAATCCCACTTCAATTCTTGTTCACAAGAAGTTGCCTCCCCTCCTTCCAAAGGAAAGTCTCTCTATTGTCCTCAAAGTCATAGATAGCTCATTACCCTCTGTTTACCTCATAGCCTTAGGGGTCGCCGCACTCCACGTAGGTGTCTTGCTGTCAAACCCTACTTTCCCATGTACAATTCATTCCCTTTTAACCTAGCCTTCTAAGAGATAGCCATTAATCTCTTAACCCTGTCTTTAACCTTCATAAGAGATAGACATTAATCGCTTCTCCTAAACAATCAATCCTCACAAGCTTTGCTTTCAAGCTTTTCACCGTCCCTTTTACCCCGCAGTAAGGGGAACTACGGACGCTCTGATTTCTCGAGTTCACCTTGAGAATACATAGGCATAAGATTGCGAGATCCTAACGAGATACCTTTTTCTTTTTCCACCTTTTTCTTTTTCCACCTTTCTATTTCTCACCCTTTCACCCCATTGAGGGGAACTACGAATGCTCAGATTCTATTCCCGTCAGGATACGTAGGCACGAGATGTGATGTCTTGGCGAGCATACTTAGTGTATATACCCCTAGGTCTTCCTTTACCTTAGCACATTTCCCTTCGCAAGCAAACTATAACATAATACAAATACTAACAAGAGGTTCCTGTAGAGTACTACAGATACTTAGGATGCTAACACATTCCCTAGGTATAACCAACCCCCGAACCTTAGATCTCTAGTTGTGTTCCCACATAGCGCACTTAGGGTTTTTTCGATCTTTACCCTTTCCTTTGGATAAATCAAAGCTCGGTGGTGAATTTCATAATTTGTGATTCAAGTTAGTTAATAGCTTGATATCTGATTCTCACCGCAACAGAAATGGCGACTTCACTATGGAATCAGATATCCCCCTAAGAGGGTTAAGCATATCTTGTTTGTATTTGTGTTATTTATATGTTTGATTGCTTGTACATTTGTATATTCATACCTATATGTATACCTGTTGTGCTTGGGTTTTTCTGTGTTCAGGGTGGTTACTTGGAGTGGTGAGATAAGTCTTAACCCGGACTTGAGCATACACTTATGATAGGATTGTGGTATAATCAATAGTCGTTTGTTGGGAGTAGTCCTAAAAATTTTTGGCATATGATGACCACGCTCAGTTGAGGCCCTTTGGGATTATTGATGTCTGATGTGAGTAGTCGCATTGATGCCACTCTTCCCGATTTGAGAGCTCGTGATTCTGAGGACCGTAGTTACCTTCACCCCACTTGGCCTTTTCAGGACGTAGTGCGATGGCTATGAGGGAGTAGTCCCAAATGGTTGATACGCGATACTACACTCAGATGAGTTTATCTTGAGAATATTATTAACCCGCGTGAGTAGTCACGTAGGCCGATAATATCCGAAAGATTTACGTTGACTCTGAGAACTTTTAGAACCCTATTCTATAGTTGTTGAACCCTAGTACACACCCCGTGGTCGGTTCTTTACCCAGACTCCATGATGTGATCTCGAACCCTTGATCCTGTTGCATGTGTTTCACATCTTGTTAGCATTGCATTGCATATCATTTGCATCTTTACATGATTCATTGTATGCGTCTATTTGTCCAGCAACTCATTTCCAACTGTCTCTATCTTCCAGTGTTGTCTGTGAGTCGTCAAGCTAATTCCTCAACACCGATACCAGACTAAAGCTAACTACAGATGCAAGATGCCAGAGCAAGAGGCACACAATACTGAGGTCCGAATGGAGATCGATGACCTCAAATCAAGTATGACTAAGCTCACTGAGATGTTTCAAGTTTTGATTGCTAGAGGAGAGCCTCCCCAAAGGACAGTCATCCAAGAAGTTTCAAGTGTTGATCCTCCACCGGTTCAAATGCCACCTTCAACTTGGCCTGAGTTTGGTTTTCCACACAACTATTCTTCACCGATTGTATCTACTGCTATGATTGGTCAGACTGTTGTGCCTGTATTTCAAGCTCCTATTTTCACCGATCCCAAACCTGCGGTTCATGCTGTTCCACAGACTATTCGAGCTCCCTTTGAGAATCCCCTCTATGAGTACAATGCTGCCAGAGCTCAGGGTGAAGACTGTGAAGACTTTGTTGAACCTGAAGTTGTCCGCGAACAGTTTCAGACCTTAGACAAAAGACTCAAAGCCGTTGAGGGTAATGACTTCTTTAATGTGGACGCAGACAACATGTGCTTAGTATCTGACCTTGTTTTGCCTGCTAAGTTCAAAACTCTAGAATTTGTGAAGTACAAGGGCCATTCTTGTCCAAGGGCTCATTTGGTCATGTATTGTCGCAAGATGGATGCTTATACAAAAAATCAGAAGCTGCTTATCCACTATTTTCAAGATAGTTTGAGTGGAACATCACTCCAATGGTATATGGGTCTCGAGCAAAACTCCATTCACTGCTTTCAAGATCTTTTAATGCCTTCATGAAGCAGTATAAGTATAACCTTGACATGGATCCTGATCGCCGCCAGCTGCAAAACATGTCTCAGAATGGTAAGGAATCTTTTAAGGAGTATGCTCAGCGCTGGAGAGAGTTGGCTTCCCAAATTGAACCTCCTTTGGCCGAGAAAGAATTGACTGGAATGTTCATGGATACCCTGTCCCTATTCTATTGGGAGAAGATGATTGGAAGTGTTTCCTCTAATTTCAATGATTTGGTAACTATTGGGCAAAGACTTGAGGAGGGACTCAAGAATGGAATAGTGTCCAAGGCTGCTGAATCTTCCAATGTTGTGAAGAAATCCTATGGGAACTTTCAGAAGAAGAAGGAAGAACAGACTAATGCTATCATGGTTGAAACAAGAAGGCCTCGACCCCAACCTCAGTATACTATTCGCCTTGTTGTTGCTGCTGTTACTCCCGTGGTTGCTACTCCACGACCAGCTCAAGCTCCCCAACATCCAGCTGTTGGACAAAACTAGTACGTAATAGGAATCAATTTGATCCTATTCCAATGAAGTACACTGAACTATATCCTAGTCTGGTTGAGCAAGGTTTGATTACCACAAGGCCTTTACCTCTTCCAAATCCTCTTCCAGCTGGATTCAGATCTGATCTCCACTGTGTATTTTATGAAGGTGTCGCAGGCCACAACTTGGAAAATTGCTATTCACTAAAGGCCAGAGTGCGTGATTTGATTAAGACTGCAATTCTTAACTTTCGTGACAATCCCAATGTCCAGAGCAACCCTCTGCCAGGGCACACCAAGTGAAGCCTCAGTCGACTTCGGCTCAGCTACTTCTTAAAGACTGGACAGCTCATCCTTGTGTTTGATTAGTCACTAGGCCTTGTTTCTTGTTGTTTGCATATTCCTTATTTTGTAATGGCTGTTTGCTTTCAATTATGTTTGTACTTTCAAAATTAATGAAATGAGCATTGCAACTTTTGATTCAATTCATTTGTGTTTGCTATTTACATCTCTATGCTTTCTTTTGCAAAATACTTTATCTCTTTTCCACTTTTCTTTTGATTATGCAAAGATTGGAGGGAGGATGACGAAAATTTATACTCATAATTGTTGTTAGTATGCTTTAAAATCAAGACTTTGCTGACGATGTAAGGCATTGTTTCAACTCCCAAACACTGGAGACATAAGGAAGATAACCCCTCTTTAATCCCTTCGAGCCTTGAAGTAGGAGTTTCTTTTCTTTACAAATAAAAACCCACAATCTTAACTTGGGGTAGGGTAGTTCTCAGTTAACTGGATTGTGCATTCAAATTCAAGAATTTCATGCAAGACACCTTTCAACAAAAGTTCACAAATTTTCCTTCGCACACAGCAAGCAAGTGTCGAAAATGTCTTTCAAGTTCAAACGCCAATGATGGATCACTGTAATCATCAAGCCAGGATGTCATAAACTTTCAACTCTTCCAGATTTAATGAATAAATATTGTACAAGTTGTTCCCAAAGTGATAAATGAAGAAAGGTCATCAAGAAATACTTACTCAAAGAATGAGCCGAGTCCCTTTCGAGGTAAAAACTAAGAAATGTCTAAAGCTCATGACCTTACCTTATATAAAGAGAAGAAAGAACAAGCTTGTATGACAACCAAAAGTTGTAAGGAAGCAGTGACTGCCATCTCAAGTCCATTGAATTTTGAACCATCATCATTACTATCATCAGTGCATTTCCTAACCTATGGGAACCTGAGTGCATAGTTTGAGTTAACTGAGCTAGGACTGGAGATCATCACGAAGATTGGGTGGGCACAAATAAACTCTAAGCTTTTATCCTTTGTTTCTTAAACCGTGAACCAGGCCACGTTATAACCCTTAAAAGACCTAATTGAAGCAAGGTTATTTTGAAAGCATACTACAACAAGGTTGAATAAACTGACTCCTAAAGATCTTGGCATATTATTTTTGTTTTGTCATTACACTTTTGCTTAAACTTTTCATTTTGGTGTCTTAAACCGCCGTGTTCAGACCAGTGACCCATATACTTTGTATCTTTCAAAAATGATTTTGATTTCAAAAGTTGCATGAACTTTGCATTTACTATGATTGTATAAATACTTTTGTTCGCAAATTGGCTATCCTCTCAAGGAATTTTCAAACAATTAAGAAACTTTGTCGGTGATCCAATCAATGGCAAGTTCCTTCCTTATCCTGTTGAGAATCAGTTCAAGATTTGTGGTTTAATGGCGGCTTCTCAGAATTGGTTTATACAGAAGATTTTTTTTCAAGACTCATATTGGGGTAAGCTTTCCAAAAGCACCATGAAACAGTCATTTCAGAATCGATCAAGCTAAAGCAATGATCAGTTTATCTACAATAGTCAGCTAATCTGGGGCAGTTTACTTGAGGAATCCCCAGCAGATCTCCATCCTTCCTACAAGGATCATCAACTGGATACAGTTCACCGGTGTGGCAGAGATGTGTCTAGCAATAGCATCTCTAGTCCCCAAGCAGAATAACAGTGATATCCGTGTTGAGGAATCAGTCTTCCAGTCTTGTCTTCTCCACAAAAGAGTCGACCCGTGTCATCGACATCTACATTTACATTTGCATTTGATCATATCATCTGCATAATTCATATATCATATGCATAACATGAGTGTTTCATCCTCATTTGCATTTCTCCCGAGGTCGTATCGTTATCCACGTCCTACCTTATGGTCAAAGTACAACTTACTTGGCGCCAACCAAAACGTTACCTGTCCTTTGCATTCAGTGTCATTCCTGAATGTTGTCATTTCCTTGGTCATCTAAAGCCATTATTAGATATTGTGAGTTGTGCCTTTCATTCAAAGCCATTATTGGATGACTGGTTTCTTTAACCATATGATGCTCTTCTGGATGTGTCTCTCTTTTTGATGTTTTGCCAGATTGAGTCTTTTGTTATAATGCTCTTCCAGAACTTATCTGATGTTTTTCCAGATATTTCGCTTTGTTATTCTGATGCTTTTCCGGAACGACATTGCTTTTACCATCTAATGCTCTTCCGGATGTGTCTCTCTTTCTGATGTTTTTCTAGATTGAGCCTTTTGTTCTGATGTTCTTCCAGAACTTATCTGATGTTTTTTCAGATATTTCGCTTTGTTATTCTGATCCTTTTCTGGAACGACATTGCTTTTACCATCTGATGCTCTTCCGGATGTTTCTCTCTTTCTGATGTTTTTCCAGATTGAGCCATTTGTTCTGATGTTCTTCCAGAACTTATCTGATGTTTTTCCAGATATTTTGCTTTGTTATTTTGATGCTTTTTCGGAACGACATTGCTTTTACCATCTGATGCTCTTCAGGATGTGTCTCCCTTTCTGATGTTTTTCCAGATTGAGCCATTTGTTCTGATGTTCTTCCAGAACTTATCTGATGTTTTTCCAGATATTTTGCTTTGTTATTCTGATGCTTTTCCAGAACGACATTGCTTTTACCATCTGATGCTTTTCCGGATGTGTTTCTCTTTCTGACGTTCTTCCAGATTGAGTCTTTGTTCTGATGTTTTTTCAGATCCTATCTGATGTTTTTCCAGGTAGTCCTTTGTAATTCTGGTGCTTTTCCAGAATGACATTGCTTTAGCCATCTGATGCCCTTCCGGATGTGCCTTCCTCTTTCTGATGTTCTTCCAGATTGAGTCTTTGTTATCTGATGTTTTTCCAGATATTTGCTTTGTGATTCTGATGCTTTTCCAGAATCTACCCGAGGTTTTGCCGGATATGTTTCTCTCTCTCTGATGTTTTTCCAGATTGAGTCCTTGTTCTGATGTTTTTCCAGATTGAGTCTTTTGTTCTAATTACTTTCTAGATATTTCCATTGAATTCTAATACCCTTTCAGAATTTGTTTCACTCCCCCAATGAGTTTCCAGATATATACCTTTGTAATTCTGATGTTTTTCCAGAATATCTTCTCCTTACCGTCTGATATTTTCCATATGTGTCTTGTTCTGATGTTTTTCTAGAGCCCATTTATGTCCATCTGATACTTTTCCAGATGTGCCTTTCTCTTTCTGATGTTCTTCCAGATTGAGTATGGTTACCTGATTCCCCAGTGGAGACCGTCTTTCCGGTGCTACTTCCATTGGGGATCTTGTGTCATCTTTCCTTTTTAAAAGTGTCAACTGGTCATGCTTGAACCAGTTACTCCATCACTTTAGATTTTCCAGTTTATTTCAATTCCCCAGTGTGGCTGTCATCCCCAGTAAGTGATTGCTCATTGTGTGAACTTTTTCCCTGTCTGCTTCGTCTGCATTTTGGCATTTACCTTTCCATCATTATCATCATACTAGAAATTCATGGCATGTCTGCGTTTGAATGTTTGTTAGCTGTCCTTAGCATCTGCATTCCATCTAAGGGAAAAATTTTCGGTTTGCTATATTTAAATACCTTTCACCTTGATCTCCCGAGGATTTTCATCGCTCGCGCCATCCGGTGAAGCTATTTAAATAGGGGTAACACCAGTTCATACAGAGGAATCACACTTCAAAAAACTAGAACAAGCACACTCCTAAAAAGTTGCATACATTCCCGCAACAAAAACTACTACTCTTCCTAAGCAGTAGTGCAAACATGACATAAAGCCATGACATCTGATCTAACATCAGAAACCGCAACAAAAACAATACTTTACTCCACCTTTTCAGCCAAAAATTGACAAAAAGAAAATAGAGTAAATGTAAACAAAAACAAATGGAATCACATGAATGGAAGCACACAAAATACAATGCATAAATCAAAAGTACTAATGGAAACACAAACATAACAGATGGAAACAAAAATGTAACAAATCCCTTTTAGATGATCTTTAAACTCTTGCCTCTATCAAAGATCCTTCTGCACTCCTTGAAGCTATCACATGATTTAGGAGTGTTGGTACTAAACTCCCTTACCATAGCCTTCAAGTACATCTTCTTTAAACTGATCCTTCTATATTGCAAAGATCTTTTATTCCACTCATTAATAGTCTTCACAAGCTCAAGCCTACCAAGCACCAGAGAAAAGAGGAAAGATTCACTATGTGTTGCATTCCTCCATTTCTGTAATTGCTACAAATCCTCATCAGCATCAGTTCCTACTTCATAGCTTATGTCCTTAAGATCATTTCCATATGAAGCATTAGTAAACATAACACTAAGTTGATCCTTAGTGTCCACACTCTTCAATGGCAACCTTTTCTTTATCAAGACTTCTGATTAGTTGATTGTACTTGTCAGTGATCTTGGTCCAGATGAAGTAGTTGATCACATTCAGATCCTTACAATATAATGTCATAACATCAGCCTTGTCATCATGTTTCTTCAGTACCTGTTTCATCCACACTGACTGAAAGCAACCCCTTATGATTTCAACATACTCAGCTTCAGTAGTACAACAAAACACAGGCTTCTTATTAACGAAGGCAGTCAGACTAATTGTCATATCACCTACACGTTCTACCTTGCACAATTCTTTCATCATGACCTTTGTGATGTAGAAGTAATCCATATCACAATTCCTTGTTCCAATGAAGCAATTCCTGATTTTCTTCTCTTGGACAGTAGGACTTATCTCAGATGAGTGTGATACTTTCTTTGCAAACTTAGTAATGTTTTCTTCTATAGAGTGTCTTGTAGTAAGATCCTTAAATTGATCTGAATTACCTTGACCCGAGAGACCTAAAGTATCTTGAGAGTTATCTGACACAATGCAAGAGAAATTACACTTTTCTTCCCTTCCTGCCTCATCAGTCTGCACAGAGGATGTTCCAACATTGTTGTTGCGGTGAGAATCGGATATCAAGCTATTATATTAACTTGAATCACAAAACATTGAATGTTCACCACCGAACTTTAATTTATCCAAAGAAAAGGCAAAAGATCGAATAAAACCATAATTGTGCAATGTAACAACAATGCAAAGAGATCTAAAGTTCGGGGGTTGGTTATACTAAGGGAAGATATTAGCACCCTAAGTATCTATAGTACTCTATAGGAACCTCTTGAAGTATTTGTGTTATGTTATTGTTTGTTTGATATTGATTGGAAATTTTCTACGGGGAAAGACCTAGAGGTTTTACTAAGTATGCTCGCCAAGACTTCGCGGTCTTATGCCTACATATCCTTACAAGGATGGAATCAGAGCAATCGTAGTTCACCTTAATAAGGGTGAAGAACACTTGATTATGATCAAGGTTCCAAGGGGTAGGTAAGTGTTTATAACTATAATACTTACATATAGTTTACAAACTCTAACCTAAGGCTAAGTTGAAAAGTTAATGGCTTAAAAAAGTCAAAAGGGGAAGTTAAAGTAAGGCTAAGCTACCTATGGCATAAAGTCAACAAAAAATTATCTTTCCATTGGATTTAGGCAACAAAAGAAAGGGACAGGAAAAGAATGACTTGACAAAGTCAAAATAATTAAAGAGTTCATGGGTGGATGGATGAGATGAACAAGAATGATATTCAAACATGATATCAAAGTAAACATGATAAAGGATGGCATTCAAGCATGATATCCACCAAGATGGATAAATAGTGATAAAGATGATGTTCAAACATGACAACAATCAAGTTAAACAAAACATGAATGACTTAAAAAAGTTATAAATAAGACATGGTAACAACTAAGGATAACGTACAAGCATGGATGATAAAGATCAAAGCATACTTATGATGTGTTTCAAACAAGAGTGAGGTGTCATAGTATATTGAAATGTTTATTCAAGGCATGTTTATAACAATAACATGTAAGCATATAACACAAACGCATAAGTGACAACATGTGAGCATGTAAGAGAATGTGACAACATTTAACAACAACATCATGAAGGATATAACAATATCATGGTCATGGATATAACACTATCAATATGTGAATCAATGATGAAAAGTTCAAATATACAACTAGGGTAAGCATAAACTAAAGTTAAGGTTAGGACATGGATTAGGGTTTACTAACACCACTTAATCATGAATGCAAAACAAACATGGACAAGTTGTAACAACACTTAATCATGAATACAAAACAAACATGGACAAGTTGTGACAACACTTAATCATGAATACCATTTAAGAGATGGTTCAAAACATCAAGGTAACATCCAAGGGTACATGTTAAGTTTCATGGTGATTACATTCAAGGGTTAAAACATCACAAGGGTTTGGACATGGTAAGCATACAAGTTTGGAATCATGCAAAGACATGTTGTCAAAGTTCAAGGTATTTATGAACACATAACCAAAGGTAAACAAACATAAGGGCATACATGCACACAAGGGTTCAATAAGGTATGAAAAACTAACAAGTATATCATGTATAAAAGACAGGGCAATCAAACAAAAGTTCATGGTATAAACAACACAGTTACAAGGCATGTACACATAAAAATATGCATTAAAGTATATCAAACTTAAGTAGAAATCAAATGAAACATGTTACCAATATCACACAAGGTTCATACAATGTATATCATATTCACACTAGTCATCGAGGTCAATAAAAATCAAAGGACAAGCAAAAGAAGCACAAATAATGACTTAAAACCAAACAAAAAGTGCATTACTTTAACTACACAAATATATGTGAAAATAAAATATTTTAGGGAAAATTTTTATGAATTCATAAAATAGACATGACAAGGAAGGGTTGTGCAAAAAAATCCACATAAAAGAATAAATATGTAATGAGATATGATCACATAAAAATGAGAAAAACATTAAAATGACAAAGTGCCAAAAAATAAGGAAATGTCACTCCAAGGGCTTGAACCTGCGCCCTTTATGTTGCAGCCAAAATACCTAGCAATTGGGCCAGATGCTTGGCCCAGTCAAAACATGCTCCCATGTTATAATATATTACACATGCTTCATAATCATGAAAAAATAAAAACAAAAGGACTGGGGAGAGGGGGATTCAAACCCTAGTCCTCTCACTCAAACACACTCCAAACACGCACGTTATTACCACTGGGGTGGTGATACATCCAATATCCAAAATGCAAACATTTAATTAAATATTAAAAACACATTAAAAAATGCAGAATGGCCATATCAGCATCATCACTAACCTCACGAACCCTTTCTCTCTTCTCCCTCGTGTTCTTCTTCTTCTTCATTTTTTCTAAGATTTCCACCCTCAATATCTTCCTCATTTCTTGATGAAAATAAAAAATGTAAAAATCAAAATTGCTCTACTTTTTCCAAGGATTATAATGATACCATTTTCACTCACTGAAACTCACTATATCAAACACACCAAAGTCAAAAATAGTCATGAAACCCTAGACTTATAGCATTGAAAACTTCATATATAAACATGATATATTGCCAACAATGGAAGGAACACATTAAACACAATTATGTATACATTTTTGCTTCAAAAACCATTCAGGAATGATGCCTGAATCAAGAGTCTCAAAGTGCAAAAATCTTACCTATTGGAGCAAGGTCCAGTGCCTCTTCACAATGGCTACAAAAACAAGTTGAAGATCCTATGAGCCTCTTTGATCCTTAAATAGAGTGTTTGAATGGTTGGTTTGGCCTGCAACAACTTGTATTCTTTCACACGACCCCTTTTGCAAAATATGAAAGTGAAAGTGGTAAATGATGATATGGATGGTACAAAAATGATTTGACTGTTTGGATGGATTATATATGACTTATAAAATATGTTTGGATGTTTAGTGGAGAGAAAACTCAACAGAAATGCAAGGTAGAACTATTAGGTTTTAGAACTTGTAAAAATGGTGGTTTTTACAAATTCTCGTATATGGGATGTTTCTGAGGTTTTGAGGAGTATTTCTTGTGTGTTTTGAGGCTTAGAAGTGGCCTCTATTTATAGGAGAAGTGGAGGGATTGATAACTGATCAGAATGTAAAGTTATGTGGTTCACTTGGTTTGGTTGAAAATGAAAGGAAAGTTTCATGAATTGTGAAGTTCCAAGGTGAAGTACCATGCTATCTAGAGTGGTTGAAAGCCTTTTGATTTTGCTTCTGGAGAAGAAATAATCACAAAGCTCCATACAAGTTGACTTTTTGATTAAAGCTTCTTTTCAAGAATAGAAGTGCGATCTTTTTGGTAAAATCTCCCCAAAATGGAATGAACAATTGGATAATAACACAAATATTTGTGTAATGCCTCAAAAATATATGTAATTTTATGATTAAGGAGAGATTTGCAAGTTTCATGAACTATAATCAAGGGATTTGCAGATTGGAATTGGTTTTGCTCAAGTTCATGTCATGAAAATGACCTAAAACCCAAGTTTGGAATGCCAACTTTATCTCTTCGAATCTCCTAGCTCAAGCATGGAAAAATGAGCTATAGGACTCTTTGGAAAGCTTGAAACATGCTCTACAACTTTCATGTTTAGAGTTTACCCTGAATTAAAATAGATCATGGTGAAAAATAGCCCTAAAGTTGGTTACTTTTACAAGGCAGATTTGTGTCAAAAATTTTCTAAGTGTTTTAACTTCACACTTGAATGAAACACTAACTTCATGGCTTCATAACTTGAAATCTATGCATTTTTTGGGAATTCATCCTCGAGGACAAAGTTGTAGTATAGAATGAGCTCTTCAAATTGGTCTTTGGAGCAAAGAAAATGGGTGTTGGGATTGGAAGTTATGGCCTTGGCAAGTTGGGTAAAAATCATTGTATTTCCATAACGTAGAAAAATTTCAAATTATTCAATGTTACCTGATTTGCAAGTAACCTCAATTCTCTTGATTTTTCTTGATCAAGTTCCATCATCAACTATATTTCCAATGGAATCAATCTTGAGAAGCTCATATTTGATCCAAAAAAACCCCCAAAGTGAAAGGTTTGACCTTGTAGTGATTGGCTTGTGTATCAGATGGAATGCACTTCTTAATCTTCAATGAATTCAACCCCTTGAGCAATTTGAACACCATGGATGGACTTCAAGTATGTATTTGAATGTCTTGAATCATGTCTCAAGGCTTGAGATCATGCTTTGATCAAAAGTCAAAGTTGCAGCTGACTTTGCTTGGAAAAACCCTAATTTGGGACCAGATGAATTTGAATCTTGAAGAACTTGTAATGAAGCCATATTGCACTTAATTATTGATGGAGTGAGATCTCTTGAGTGTATGATAACATGATTGATTGATGCTCAATTCAAAACTTTGACTGATCAATCCCTTGAGCCTCTTGAGGCAAACCCTAATTCACCAATGAAATAAAACAAAGCCATATCTTGATAATTGATTAGCTATGCATGAATGAATGACCTAGGATGTTATGCAAATGATGATTGAATCTAGGGGTAAAATTTGGGGTAAGACAATTGTCCTCAACATCCATCGTTTGTTCTGAATCATCAAATATCACACTGACAGATTTCATTGTCATCTCAGTTCTCGAGTTAAAGATTCTAAAAGCTTTGTTGCTTGAAGAATAACCCAAAAATATCCCTTCACCTCTTCTGGGATCCATCTTACCCTTTTGATTTTTGTTGGTCAAGACATGACATTTGCTTCCAAAAACATGGAAGTATTTCACCGTAGGCTTTTGCCCTTTCCATAGTTCATAGGGAGTGATTGAAGTTCCCTCTCTCAGAGTGACCATATTATTAATATAGCAAGCTATATTCATAGCTTCAGCTCAAAAATGATATGGCAAGCCCTTAGCATGAAGCATGACTTTAGTTGATTCTTGTATATCCAAGGTCTTTTGCTCATAAGTTCCATCTAGCTGAGACGAAAAACTATAACAGATGTCTTGAGACTCACGAATTCAGTAAATTTTGAATTCTCAAACTCCCTGTCATAATAGCTTCTGATCTTGACAATCCTACTCTTCTGCTCCTTCTAAACACTTTGACATAAAACTTAAGAACTTCTAGGATGTTTGACTTCTCTTTAAGAAAGTTTACCCATGTAAACCTATAAAAATCATCCATAACCACATACACATGCTTCTTTCCACCCAGAATTTCAGTCTTCATAGGTCCCATAACCCCGATATGGAGAAGTTCCAGTGTTCTTGAAGTAGTCTGATGATGCAACATTAGTTGTAACATCAGGATCTGCTTCCTAACTTCACACTCACCACAGACTTTCCCTTTTTCAATCTTTAGATCTCACATTTCTTTAATTGCTCATACAAATATGATTTCATTCATTCTTTTGAGATGAAGGTGTCCAAGTTTCTAGTGCCACGACTTCACTTCATCTTCTTGAGTTTTTGAACATGTGGAAGAGTAAGCAGTTATCTGAGATTCCCAAAGATAGCAGTTATCTTTAGACCTTATGCCTTTCATTAGAACATAATTTTTCTCATCTTTGACTAGACATTCTGACTTGGAGAAAATGACTAACAAACCTTGATCACACAACTGACTAATGCTAATGAGGTTAAGAGTTAGTCCCTTCACAAGAACAACATCTTCTAACCTAGGTGATCCATCATCCACCAACTTACTAACTCCTTTAATTTCTCCTTTAACACCACCACCAAATCTGACAGCACCTGTAGGCAGAGACCTAATGTCTATCAATAACTTCTGAACCCCTGTTATATGTCTAGAACATCCACAGTCAAAGTACCAGTCTTCTTTAGTTGAGGCTCTCAAGGATGTGTGAGCTATCAGGTTCACACCCATATCTTTAACACTTCTCTTTTTACTAACTAGCTTATCCTTAGACTGAACTAAGGACATTTGATTTCCTTGTAACAAAAGGGATTTATGTGACCATACTTTCCACGGTAATGACATATCCAAAAAGATTGCTAATTATTTGGAGGTTCATTATGTCTACCAGAATGTTGCAACATGCTGTTAGACATTGTGGTCACCTTCTTCCATACAGAAGTGAAATTCTGGTTAAGCAAATCACTAAGATGTCGAACAGGATGCCGTGACACATGATCTCTACTTCTCACACAAGGATAATAAAGAACATAATACAAACAGCAAAAATAAAACAACACACAAGAATTGTTAACCCAGTTCGGTGATCAACAACACCTACGTCTGGGGGCTACTAAGCCAGGAATGAAATCCACTAAGTAGAATTGGTTCTAAGCTAAACTCCAACGTTTACAACTTGACACCTAGAAACTGCTCGTACTAGATTTCTACCTAAGACTCTCCTAGGTATGAGACCCTTCTCAATTCCCTTTCAATCACAACAGTGACTAAAAAATTACAACTCAATAAACTGTCCAACTCAGGTATTCATACAATATAAGAGAGGCTCACAAAAGTACAAACCCTAGTACTCAATAACAATTGTATATCTTCAGTGGCTATTCTAGGTTAAACCCATCCTATTTATATCACTAAACAGAACTGGTTTTGAGCTTCAGAATTGCAGCAATTCAGCTCCACAGAATCTGTGACCTATTCTTCTCTAGAATAGTTTCTTCAATCCTAAGTTTCCAAAATTGTCTCCATACTCGAAAATAGCATATTCCTTTTAGAATCAGAATCTCTGATACCTCAATCTCAAATGCCACATAGGACTAAATCATATTCCCATAAAACCTGGAAAACAGAAACAGTTATTCCAAACTGTAACAGACAAAGATGTCGAATCAACATGATATGACATTTGTCTAACACCTTAACCTAAAGTTAGTTCAACATGTTAGGACATCTTGTCCAACATCTTTCTGCTAAGTTAGTTTTACCAAAATTGATGCCAACCTCAAAGGCTTGGACTCATCAATCTTCCCCTTTGGCAGATTTTGGCTAAAACTAACTACAATTGACCTGCAGACAGAATTATTTAGAACAGGGACACCAGATCATCAGAACAGCAGCGGAACACAAATTAAACTTTGTCTCCCTCTCAACCAATACCTTCTTCTGCAAGCAGCACCAACACTGCTCCCCCTTAATGGTTAGTAGCAGTCAGCAGTGGTTAGTGAAGTTAGTATCGTTCCCCCTTTTTAGCCATAATATGACAAAGGCAGAAAGACGAACTCAAAAACCAAATAACCAGTATAAAGTAATTAAAGTACACACCCAAACAAAACTAAATTATCCTGGGCATTAAGCCCTTACACAACCAAAGCAAATAAAAACATAAAATAAAGGAAAGACAAATTTCAGTAGTCATCTTTTGTTTCCTCATCATCTTCTTCTTCTTCTGCATCCTCACCAGAACCATCATCAGCAACAACATCTTCTTCACTATCTCCTCAGCAGCATGCTTTTCGCCAGTGTTAGCTCCAATGTCCTTGTTCTTCCCAGCATACAAGGCTTGTATTAGTTGTTCCAATTTTTCTTTCTTGGCTATAATGGCCTTGATAATGACATCAAGCTCCCTGCAGGTGTCCTTCAGCTGAGCAATAGTTTCCTCTTCTGAAGATGTTGGAGCAGATGTTGAAGCAATATTTGGGACATGCCTTCCAACAAACAGCTTATAGTGCAGAGTCAGAGGAGACTCCCTTCTCATGATATTATCAACAGGTAGAATTATCCCCGGATGTTGTTGAAGAATCACTCCATAGATGAGTGAAGGAAAGTAAATAGGCATCTTTACAGCTAAAGAGGCAGCCTCTTTCAAGATTTGTTCGAAGATGTATACACCAAAGTCAAATGGCCTTCTTTTCCAACAGTATAGATAAACCTTCCAAGCCCATTTTAAATGGTTGAAGTGTGATTGGTAGGGACCCAGTTCACCGTTCCAATTCTGTGAAGAATGGCATATTTAACACTTAGTTTCCCAGCTGGAAGTTTCTCTTTGTTAGGCTAATTCCTCACAGTATTGCCTGTAATTTCCCTACAAACCTGATCATCAGAGTCTTCAATTTCAGCTTGAGGACCATCAGGTCTACCAAGGAACTTGTTGATCTCAGCAGGGGAAAATACACAACATTTCCCCTAGCATATACTTTCAAGTAGTCCTCACTTTTTCTATCATTGCATCCTTCTGGAATATTTACTACAAACTCTTTGACCAGCCTCTCATAGCATGTCCCAAATTGAGTGACAGTTTTTAACAAGCCAACATCTTTAATCAAATCTATTACCTCCTTACAATTGAGGGCATTCTTTCTCAATTCCCTCTCTAGAGAAACTTTTCTGTGATATACATACCTCCACCTGTTAACATTTACAACATCATAGAATTAAATGTTGTCCATGGGAGCTTTAGGAAGAGTAACAACCTTCTTCTTAGAGGTTGGTTTCTTAATAATGTTCTGAACATCATAGTCTGACTCTATGTCAGACTCATCCTTTCTCTTTTTGGACACAACAATAACCTTGCTCCAAGGTCTATTGGGTCCAACTACAAATTTCTTATTTTTCTTGTTAAGAGTGTTTTTATTGTCCACACCCTTATCTTTTCTATTCTTCAACCTTTCGGCCACACTAGGATTAAGACTTGTTGCAATGACTTCATAATCAGAGGGTAAGTCATCTATATTGATAACTTTGTCGGTTACTTCTTCAGCAATCCCCCTAGATGCCTGTTCTTGAGACACTTTTGCAGATGAGGATGTTCCATCATCTGTCTCAACATTTCTCACTACAGAGTCAGCAAGGGTGTGTAGATTCCCTTCTGACACTTCATCATCATCTCCACCATTATCAGCATTTCTCTCAGTCACATCCTTATCAAGAACTGAGTTTATTGGCATAATCTGAGCCAGTGGTCATGTGATTCCAGCAACACTCATTCTATCCCCTTGACTTATAAGTCTATTCACTATTTTGTCAATCCTTTCATCTGTGTTAAACTTTTCTATTCCCTTCATAAGACTAGAGAAAGCACCAGAAGTGTTCGAAGGATTACGTGGTGGAAAGCTCTTTGATCTTTTTACAGGAAGTTTATCCGTTTTACATGGGATGATGGCAAGGGGAACAACATCAATTGCATCTTCAGCATACAGCTCTTCAGGTTTTGACCTAGAAGCGAGTGTTGCTGCAGTATCCTTCTTGGTTGCTCTTGTTGGTGATTGTTGTTGAGACATCGTGGAGTGAACACGATTTCCCTTGTTTTAAATCTAGAAGGTGAAGGAGTTTGAGAAAATTAGTGTAGAGTGAGGATATCTATCACGGAAGCGGTTCTGGTTGATTTGAAAAAATTGATTTTGGAACCCTATATACCCTTGAATAGTGTTCCCACACGACAAGTAAAACCCTAATTTATCCTTCAAAATTTTTCCTTGAATTATTGTACCACCAGAGAGGTGCAAGTTGTCATAGAAGAATGTCACGAAATCTCGTGTGACATTATGCCAGAGCCAACCAATTTTTGTAGTTATTTCTTTAGTTTCTATGATTGAGTCTTTTGTGACAGCATATGAATATCTATTTCCAGCAATTTCATTAATCACAGAGGCATTTTAAAGAAAATTATTAATCCTTGCGATAGTCTAATGTTGCAATCTCCTATGTGTCATCTTGGTTAACCTTTCAATTTGTAATTCACCCATGTTCAGTTCTGAGGAGTGTTTATGATGTTTCTCCATCTGTAAAGTTGTCCATACATAACAATTATTTTTTGATCTGACACCTTTCATGATAATCCTATCTTTATCATCCATAACTAAACATTCAGATCTGGTGAAGTTGACCTTTAGACCTTGATCGTAAAGTTGACTTATGTTAATCAAATTTGCAGTTAATCCCTTGACAAGCAACACACTGTCAAGTCTAGGATTCCCAGCTTGATCCAATCTCCCTACTCCTTTAATCATTCCCTTGGATCCATCTCCAAAGGTGACATAGTTGGAGGAATGAGGCTCTATATTCACCAGATAGTTCTTGACACCTGTCATGTGTCTTGAACATCCACTATCAAAGTGCCACTTTTCTTTAGTGTACCCTTTTTGAGTGGAGTGAGCTATTAGGGCCATAGGCTCATTCTTGGAACTCCTTTTCTTTCCAGCAATACGAGCCTTAGGATATCCATGTAGCTTGTAACAATAACGTTTAATGTGACTATACTTGCCACAATAACGACATTTCCAATCTTGTCTTCTTTGATGTCTGTAATGATGTTGAGACATTCTGTTAGACATCTTCTGTCTTCTTTTGGTCTGACTAAGGCTGCTTTCTGGATCTTTTTCTTCGCTTGACATTTCTTGATCATTGTAGCCAAGTCCTCTGACATCTCCAGCATTCCTCTTAACTTGTATTATCTCATCTAGTATACCAGAACTATTGTTGAGCATCCTTACATTTTTTGTTACATTGTCAAGTTTGGAGTTAAGCACCACGACTTCCTCTTCATGATCCGAGATGACACCAAGTTATTTTACTCTTTCAGCCTTAAGGAGCATAATAATCCTATGTTGACCTTCTCCTAGCTGGCAGACTCCAGCACGCCTCTTGTAAAGCTCCTTGAAGGATTTAAGTTGATCATTATACGATAGATCTCTAATTTCTGGTTCTATATCATAATCAAATACTCCTGTAAGAGCATAAACTTGCTTATGTGATTCTTCATCACTTGCAGAATCATCTTCAGACCAAGATGTAATGAGGCCTTTCTTTTCTTTCTTGAGAAAAGTAGGACACTCATATTTGAATTGTCCATATCTCTCACATTCATAACACTTGATCCCTTTTCCTTTGTCATCTTTTTCTTTATACTTAGAGTTTCTTCCAAGATTATTTCTTTTATGGTTGTTGAATGACTGAGACTTGACATTTGCTCTTGATTTCCCCTGTATTTTCTTCAGCAATTGACTGTACTGTTTTCCTCGAAACACAAGAGCCTTAGACATCTCTTCTTTAGAGTTTTTCTTTCCTTCATCATGATCGGGCACCAAGGTTAAGTTTTTCTTTTTCTCAATCTTTTCATTCAGTGCCATTTCAAAAGTTTGTAGGGAACCCATGAGTTCATCTACTTTCAAGGTGTTTATATCTTGAGCTTCTTCAATGGCTGTCACCTTCATGTCAAACTTCTTAGGAAGAGATCTTAAAATTTTTTGAACAAGTTTTGCTTCTGGAGTCTTTTTTTCAAGGTCACTTGAAGTATTGGCAATATCTACAATATTCATATGAAATTCTTGAATGCTCTCTTCCTCCCTCGTTCTCAAGTTCTTAAACTTGGAGGTGAGAAGTTGAAGTCTTGAGGATTTAACCCGAGATGTTCCTTCATGAACAGTCTTCAAGATTTCCCAGGCATCCTTTGCAAGAGTGCAGTTCTTGATGAGCCTGAAGATGTTCTTGTCCACACCATTGAACAAGGCATTCAAGGCTTTGGAATTACCTTGAGCAAGCTTATCATCTTCATCATCCCAGTCTTCTTCAGGTTTCAGCTCATCAGTAGCCTTCCCATCTTTATCTTTGGTCTTTGGTGGATCCCACCCTTTAACCACAGACTTCTAAGCTTTACCATCCATGGACTTCATGAACGCCACCATGCGCACTTTCCAATATTCATAATTGGAACCATCAAGTATGGGTGTTCTATTTAAAATACCTCCCTCTTTATCCATAGAACCATAAAGTATCGTCCCAGAATCTCACCCAGATATAGAGCAGGATGTCTGCTTTAATACCAATTGAAATTCTGGTTAAGCAGATCACTAAGATGTCGGACAGGATGTCGTTACACTTGATCTCTGCTTCTCACACATGGATAATGAAGAACATAATACAAACAACATAAACAAAGCAACACACAAGAATTGTTAACCCAATTCGGTGATCAACTACACCTACGTCTGGGAGCTACCAAGCCAGGAATGAAATCCACTAAGTAGAATTGGTTCTAGGCCAAACTCCGACGTTTAGAACTTGACACCTAGAAACTACCCGTACTCGATTTCTACCTAAGACTCTCCTAGGTATGAGACCCTTCTCAATTCCCTCTCAATCACAGCAGTTACTGAAAAATTACAACTCAATACCTGTCCAACTCAGGTATTCACACAATACAAGAGAGACTCATAAAAGTAGAAATTCTAGTACTCAATAACAATTGTATATCTTCAGTGGCTATTCTAGGTTAAACCCATCCTATTTATATCACTAAACAGAACTTGATTTGGGCTTCAGAATCATAGCAATTCAGCTCCATAGAATATGCGACCTATTCTTCTCTAGAATAGTTTCTTAAATCCTAAGTTTCCAAAATTGTCTCCAAACTCGGGAACATCATATTCCTTTTAGAATCAGAATCTCTGATTCCTCAATCTCAGATGCCACCTAGGACCAAATCATATTCCCATAAAACCTGGAAAACATAAACAAATATTCCAAATTGTAACAGACAAAGATGTCGAATCAACATGATATGACATCTTGTCTAACACCTTAACCTGCAGTTAGTTCAACATGTTAGGACATCTTGTCCAACATCTTTCTGTTAAGTTAGTTTTACCAAAATTGATGCAACCTCAATGGCTTGGACTCATCAAGAAGGAAAGAACTTTTCTTCAGACACTCTTCTCTGTCTGTTACCAGAATGATAATGGACTTTTGTATCTCCAGAATCTTTTTTTTGGTCAGCCTTATTTTCCATCCTCCTCAATGAGTTTGTTACATTATTGAGCTTCGAATTTAAGAGATTTATCTCACTTTGAAGATGAGAGACAATACCTAAAAGTTCCTTTTTCTCATTCTCCAGTTCAGCTATGGCCTTTCTCTGATTTTCCTTTGTCTTCTAATGTTCTTCACATCTGTTAAAGGCTTCCTGGTAGTCCACATCCAGATCTTCATAGAGGTCATTATCATCATATGTTTCCACTTCATCAGCCCATCTCCCAGAGAGAGCAGTAACAAGTTCAATATCTTCTAAGTTGGATTCATCTTTTGACTCATCATCATCAGACCAAGAAATAACCAATCCTTTTTTCTGCTTCTTGAGATAGTTAGGACATTCTGGCCTAATCTGACCAAAACCTTCACACTCATAACACTGAATCCCTTTACTTTGATCTATCTTTTCTTTAGTTTTGGTATTTCTTTGAGAATCAAGGTTATTTATGATGTCAGAGGTGATGTCCTTGACACCTGGCCTTCCTCTTCTATCCATTGTCTTTAGAATTCTATTGAATTGCTTCCCAAGTAAAACAATTGTATTTCACAGTCCATCATCAATATCCAGGTTAGTCCGTCCCTCTTTATCTTCAGCCTTGGATACAAAAGCAATGCTTTTTTTCTTCTTTTCAATGATATCATTCAAGGCCAATTCAAATGTTTAAAGTGATCCCACTAGCTCATCAACTCTCATACTGCTGATATTTTGAGCCTCTTCATTGGCTGTGACCTTCATGTCAAATTTCTTAGGAAGAGACCTAAGGATCTTCCTCACTAACTTCTCATCTGATATCTTCTCTCCCAAGGAACTAAAGGCATTAGTTATTTCAAGCATATTCATGTGAAATTCATGAATACTTTCTTCTTCTCTCATCTCCAGATTCTCAAATTTGGTAGTGAGAAGCTGAAGCCTAGACATATTAACCTTGGATGTTCCTTCATAAGTTATCTTGAGATTTTCCCAGGCATCCTTACCCACAGTACAAGTGTTGATCATCCTAAACATGTTCTTGTCAACTCCATTGAACAAAGCATTCAAGGCTTTGGAGTTTCCAAGAGCTATCTCATCTTCCTCCTTGGTCCAATCTTTATCTTTAATCACAGGGTGCTCCCAACCCTTCATGATAGCCTTCCAAGTTCTGTTATCCATTGATTTTAAGAAAGCCATCGTATGTGCCTTCCAATAGTCATAATTTGTACCATCCAAGACTGGAGACCTATAAACATTTCCTCCTCCTTCCTTGTCCATAGTACTAGAATATAAACTCCTTAGAGCTCACCCAAAAAATAGAATAGGGTGACCTGCTCTGATGCCAATTGAAATTCTGGCACGCAGATACCAAATGTCGAGACAGATGTCACAACACCAAGATCAACATAAGTAAAAACTGCAGAAAATTAAATGACAGAAAAATAAAATCAATACAATAATTGTTAACCCAGTTCAGTGCAACTCACCTATATCTGGGGGCTACCAAGCCAAGAAGGAAATTCACTATGATAGTATTAGTTCAAAGCTAAACTCACCCATTTACAACTTCTCACCTAATCCCTACCTTGTGCAACTTCTACCTAGACACCCTCTAGATATGAGATCCCCCTCTCACTTCCTAATTAGTCACAATCCTAGTGAAAATTCAACAATAACAAACAATAGAAGTAGCACACTTCCAAGACAATACTTGATCTTGCTTAAAATCTTCAATCAAGAACAATATACTCTTGCTTAAAAGCTTTAGAGTGGACAATGAACAATGAACAATCAGTCAACCTCAATGCATCAGAAGATACATGAGTAACATACAACTAACAAGCAGAAAACCCTAAAGACCAACCAAAACAACAACTAATCGTTATTCCCAAAATTATTCACGTTATGCTTTATATATCAATAGGGTTTGGTCTTCACTTTAAATAGACTTCACACCAACTGGACTTGGGCTTTTTGAGGCGTACAAATAGCAGCAATAAGTATAAACTGGCTGCAAATCGTCCTGCACAATAATAGGAAAAAAAGACAAACTTTCCTAAAAAGGCTCAAAGATCCTTTTTATGAAAAGTAACATAATCCTTCATAATAGAAAGTCCCACAATATACTCCTATGAATAACACACGTGTGTGAATTAGAACACACTAAAAAATCACACTAAAAATACCAAAATAGTCATACCCTAACTTTCTGGTATAACATGTCTTGGAACATGTTACAACAGCATGCAGAACATGATGTTTGACTGTCGTGACAGAACATTTGGTTTAACATCTTGCTAACAGCATGTTGTTTTATCAAAATTCATCCAATCCAAAAACCACAGAACTTACAGTATCATAAAGGAAGTGTTTGTAGCTTAGCAGACTATTCTTATTCCAATATTGTGGGGTGTAAGTCGGATAGGAAGAGTACTAATTATATTGGCCACTTATTTGGAATCTATTTAAGTTCTTGGCATAGTAAGAACCAGCATAGTGTTACTCTTTCCACCTTCGAGGCTGAACATGTAGCCACTGGTAGTTGTTGTGCACAAGTCTTATGGCTAAAGCAACAATTATTTAACTATGAATTAAAAATTGCCTACGTTCCTATTAAGTGCGATAGTACTAGTGCTATAAGTCTTACTAAGAATCCAGTACTACATTCACGGATCAAAAAGTTTGAGATTCGGCACCATTTCCTAAGAGATCATGTGGAAAAATGAGATGTTGTTTTTGAGTACATTGACACTAAAAGTAAACTTGCTAACATTTTTACAAAACCATTGTCATTGGAATCCTTCCACAATAGTTGTAAGGATTTAGGAGTCTTAGACTCTTCATGCCTTAAATAGAAAGAGGATTTGGTTTTAGTTTCACTTGCTATATATATCTTGATTGCCTTAACACTATTTTGTAGCAAATCACTGTTTTTACCAAACTACAATGGTATGTCTCTATAACACTTGTATCTTTCTATGTATTTGTGCTAGATGAAGGTGCGAGAAAGACACAAGAAAGGGGGGTTTGAATTGTGTATTTACTCTTTTAACAACATTTCGCATCTTGTCATTAAAGTACTAGGATAACATCAGAGTTCGTTGAGAGACTCTGACTAACGAAGTTGCATTCAGACTTGCAATGGATAAGGCATAAGAACTTACAAGAGTCTAAACACTATGAGTAACATTCATAACTTGCAGAGCGGAAGCTTATCAGAGTTGCAAGGTTCTGACTTGCATGTGTAAGGTTCTGATACTCAATATAGAAACATAAACAAGACATTGAGCATAAGAGTAAAGAACACACGATATATCCTAGTTCATCACAAAGGCTAATCCAGTCCACCCTCCTCAGGTGATTTCTCCTTGAACACAAAGACTTAATCCGCTATAATCAATCTTGATTATAGATGCACGGGCAACAGCCGGTGACTAACCACTTACACAGCCGCACTGTGACTAACATACAATGAACCGTTCAGGGATTCAACTTAATGAATATAACGAACATTGACCTGCAGGTTCCAATCTCGCAAGATCTACTCCTAGGTTTTCACAACTAGACGTTCAAGGATTCATCGCAATGAATATAATGCTACTGACCCTATTTCAGGATTTTCCCACAATGACGTCTCGCCGTTGTCTTCTCGAGTCTCCGGTCACACTGACCACTCAAAGAATCCTAATTAACCAATAATTAGTTATACAGGAGGTTACAAAGATGCTTCTTAACAAGCAGGTTACTCCTAAGTTTAAGTACAAAGAACACACAAGTGTTCGAGCAATATGTGAGCAACAGCTCCTTGCTTATACAAAGAAACTACAGAGATGTATAATGATTTGGCAGTGGTTGACATCTTGTAGATCTTCTTCTTCTTCTTCGTCTTCTTGGGTGAGCAAGTTATGAGCAACAACTCCTTGCTTCAGATCTTCAATGTAGCACTGACGAGAAGGTGGGTTGATGACTTGATTGATCTTCAATGTTGTCTTCTTCATCAACAACTTTTGTATAAATTCATTGTTGTTGTGTTGAATGATGATCTTTGAGCATCAACAACAATGGCCATGTGTAAATGGTAATAGCTTTGGATATTCTAAGTGTTACAACGAGAACTCATCATTGTTGCTATCTTCACACAATGACTTTGATCAATTCGCCATTCATGGACGGAATCGATGATTCAAAAGCGAATGCTCTTTCCTTTAAATAGCCCAGTAGAAATATAGCCGTTTGAAATATTGTTGGTTGTTGGAAAAGAGACGTTGTGTAATAACTAGTTGTACTGACACATATCCTTTTTACTGTGGGAGAAGTGACGGGATATATCTTTCTTGGGCACCGTGTTCAGTTACTCACAACGGTAACATGTGACTTCTGAACTTTAGAGTCTTCTGATGGTTAATTGATGAAGCATGAGTAGAGTCTTCTTAGCAGGATATCTGATACATCAAGTCTTCAGTTATTTGAAGAAGTCCATTAGGAATCAGTCTTCAGAACTTCAGCACTTGTCTTTGAGCACGTTATCCTTTACTTCTTCAAGTCTTCCGAAACTTCAGAACTTGTCCATTAGGAATCTGTCTTCAGAGTCTTCAATACTTGATCTTCAGAACCTTAATCTTAAGAACACATAAGTCTTCAGAGTCTTTCTGCACTTGGTCTTCAGAGCCTTCCGCCTTTAGAACTTCAAGTCATGAGAGGCATTAGCACTTCGGTTCACTTCTTCAGAAGCTTCGCAATCTTCAGAATCTCGACCACTTTCAGAGAGCATCCACAAGAGCATTGCATCAGTAATATCAGCATCCTTGGATCTGACTGATCACGATCAGATACAGAAGCGTTCTTGCTTCTTGCGACTTGTGTCACACATAGTAAATTCACATATTATCAATTTCGCTCATCTGGCTGGTGCTTGTTGGATCTGATATTTTCTATAATTATGATCTGTACACAACACACGTTAGAACATAAAATGGTTCTTTCACAAATACGTATTGTTATCATCAAAACGTAGATCGACTTGTAGAGACAATTCTTGCTCTCACAATCTCCCCCTTTTTGATGATGACAAAACCAAGTATTTTGATTGAACATTTTATACAAGGTAATCACCAAAACAAACATATTCAGAGTCTGGAACAACAGCTCCCCCTGAATGTGTTAACCTCAAAGTTTTATCTTTGATCATCTAGAATCTTATATGATCCAAAGACATACAGAGTAACAACTTGAGTTTCCAGAACGAAGAATAGAAAAGGACTACTTCTCTATCTTGTCTTTAAAAGAACAGAGAATCTTTAGCATTTGGACTAGTTCATCAGAACTTCCATCTTCAGATCTTCAGAACTCAGTTCCTTTGTAGTCGTATCAGAGCTTGTAATCTTAAGAGACTTCTGAAGCATTTCTACCTTTCAGCAGATTCATTTAAGCAAAAGCAGATCAGTTCTTATCTGATAACATAGCCTCACTATTCATTAGAGACAGACACCGTCTTTTAAGAAACTCCCCCTGAGTTTCAGACTTTGTGAAGATTATAGGATTTATCATTTGAATCTATTGGGTAGTCTCCCCCTAATTTCCATAAGTCAGATATTGGGATCTTTCAGAACGTAGTTCAGGAATATTAAATTTTAATCACCAATAAAGATCATGACTTTTCAGAGTTTGACTTTTGAGCACAGGTTTTCATCTCAGAACCTTGTTACTGTCACAACTCAGTGGTTCAATTTTTTTTATCAGATACCAATTGAAGGTTAATATTTGTGATCAATCAACGCTTGATTCTGAAACTGTCACACATGTTTTAATCTTAGTCTGGTACTGAATTATACTAGAGTATGTTGTGTCTGATACCAAGTGAAGTATTACTTTTCATACCACTTGAAGGGTATTTCTTTAGTGTGCTGAGATTGATACCAATGAAGGTATACACAACATTTCACAGCTTAGCTCTGATTGATGAGTCTGATACTAATCTATGTGTATACTGAGTCGGATTTCCATTTGTTGACTTAGTATAATACCAAATCATTTCTTCTTAATTGGTTCCTGGTAAATATCAGAACTACTTCTTTTTGGATCTTCAATCCGGATCTTCAGACAATTCTTTGACTTTTAATTTGCACAGTTCTTCTGAATTAGCATCTTAAGATGTAGACTTTGTCTTAACTGCTTTCAGAGTTTCCTTCTTCTGATTCTTATGTTCTGATTCTCATATTCTTAGACAGCTTACAGCTTCTGAACCAAGTGAGACAGAGATCACGATAAACTTTGACTTTCAGACAGTTCTCAACTTCTGAACAGTACTGGGTAGATCTGATTCTGAACATATGTTCACAAAGTGTACTTCACTGTTCTTCTTGCTTAACCTGTCTTAGAATGCCTAGTGAACTTGTTTAGCGTTCCTCGGATAACATCAAACAAACAAACGTTAGAAGTAATGCATTTTTATATTTTATGTGAGTACTTTGTTTGAGTTCTGCATTCTTTCTGATTTCGTTTTCCCAATCAAAATCATTATATTTCTCCCCCTTTTTGACATCATCAAAAAGTGTTAGAGCATATGAGCATGTAATTCCTTCATTAGTCAAGTATTTAAGCATTTAAGCATATCAACATCATTATATATATTCTGGATATGTTTAACAACATAGAACATAGAGCCAGCATTTGAGCAGTTAAGAACAATACGAGTCATTTAGTGATAACCATCTATAACCATAGCATATTCATTTGAAGGACAATTAGATGGAATCTTTCGATTACCAATTGAAGATTTTGGATCATCTGTAGAGATTAATTATAGCATTTCATTTATGAACAATCAGATAGAAGCATCAACATAACATTGTTAAAAAAATGCAGAGCATAGGTTAAGCTTAATCTTGAGAGGTTCAAGATGATCAAAACATAGATATTTCATTTAATAATCTTAATAAGAGTACATAGAGTAGGAAACAACATATCAAGATAGAAATCTTATAAATTAATTCTATTTCTCCTTAGGAACTTCCAGATAGATTTGTAAGATCTATGGGTGAACATTCAGTGGTTTCTCCTAAGTGGTTAAGCCTGGTAATCACATCTTGAATTTCTAGGACTCGAGATATGACTCTTCCAAACAGAATGCTGAGAGAGGGTTTGTCTTTATACAATAGAATTTGTTCTTTCAAATGATTGAACATAGTTAGGGGAAGGTTTATTTTCCTTCTATAGATCAGAAAGAAGATGAATAGTCTATCTGAATGAGTTAGCACTTGTTCTCCTACTTCTTTAGGTCGAAGGTTTGTTTCCATTATTCTATGCCAGACTTTAGCTGAGGGTTTGAGTGTGGAGACATAGTTGGATGGACCATTTCCACAATGAATTTTATAGATGAGATCATTGAAGATTTTCCTTTCCTTGTAGTCTTCAGTGGTGTCACCGTTTTCATCGCACTTGATTTCTTCCGCAATGACAGAGGGTTTAATTACCACTGGAATTCCAGAGACGGCTGACTGAATGATGTGGTGGTTGTATTCGTTAGAAAACACATCAACATTTGCCCAGAATTCTTTAACAAGATTTGTGTAAATGAGACCTGGAAGCATTTCAAGATAACCTTCCCAGTTTTGACATCTTAATTCGGATGAAGTTCTAGTGAAGCCAAGTTCCTTGAGAGAACTGGTGTTCACAGAGAATTCATTCAGGACCCTTAACTTAGCAATTTCACTCTCAGTAGGTTTTGGACGAGAGGTGGACATCCTGGAGAAAATACTAAAGAAGGGTATTGACTAAGATGGTTTGGAATGATGGATAGAGGAGTGGATACGGTGCCTTAAGTAGGCAACGAATAGAGAGTCAATTAAAAACTCGTGACCCCAGCCGTCAAGTTCGTCATTTCCTAGAAATCTTAGGTTAGGAATTAGAACTAGCACAGAGTCTGACAGATTACCATTCTTGAAAAAAACCAAGAAATCACGCGTAGGATTCTATAATTGATTCTTGACGAGAGTCAAGGATTCGCAATATGTGCATATCTGAGAGTATTATCATTCTCCAGCGTTGAAAACATATTTTCTTCTTTCAAGAATTTTGTCTTATATGATTTATAAGTGCACTTATATAGGAGTAATGCATACTTCATTAATTTAATTTGCAATTACACAAAATGACCATGTGATCTTAATAAACCATTACATACTAATAACTTAGTCTAATTACGACATAGTCTTCTAATTTTATGAGAACCATCTGCTGTCGAAGGTTTCACAAAAATTCCTATTCAGAGCAGTGTCTGGTCCACACCGAATTCTGCAAATCGCTTGCACAATACCAGCTCTGAAGAGTGCTTCAGATAAGACTCTTCTGTAGGGAATGAAGGACTTATCCATTGATCTTGACATAAGAATTGATTCCTTTAGATGATCAAAGATAATTTGAGACAGATCAATAGGAGTCGGCCTAAGGAGACACGTGATGAGGAGCTTATCATCATGATACATAAAGTCTTTATTTGTATTGCGAGGTTTAATATTAGTTAAGATGAATTTGAACCATCCTCTGGCAATTGGCATAAGTTTTTCAGGATTTGTGGGTTCAAAAGCGGATCCTTTATCAAACATGTGGTGCATTTTAGTATCAGAGGTGCATCGAATGGATGCATGGTTGGGAGTGACACCTCCTAGTGGACAATCAATGGCTTCAGAGATTTTTGTGGCATTGATGGTGACTGGAAGACCATAAATGTCAGAGGAGATAGTCAGACAATTAATGCTAATTGAGGCATTAATCCAAAAGGATTTTAAGAGGTTCAGATAAATTGAGCCTCTAAGCATGTGAATGTATCCATTCCAATTTTGGAGGTGAATGCCAAGATGAAAATCATGATTAGTATCCATTGGATTTGGTCGTTTTTCATTGATGACTTCAAGGAGATCATCATTGCCATAAAAGTTTCTTGGAGTCATTTTAGATTGAGGATGAAAGGAAGGTTAGGACTAAGAAATATTGGAGAATTCTTTTGGAATAGCTATGGTTTTAAATGGACGAGTGGAGGAGTTTGAACTGGATAGGTCAATAACTGAGAATGACTTAGGAAGATTGGAATTCTTAGGAGAAGTCTAAAGGATGAGGACAACTAAGCAGTTTGTTATTCTAGGGAAGATCAAAGAGATATATATGCACTTTATTCTTAGCAAAAGTTAGATGGATGCAGTAACTGCTTTATGAAGTCATTAATTCTAAGAGGGAACCAGACGACACACTTTCTAATTTCAAGGTTTTTATTTATTAACCGTTAAATAGCACATGGCCAAGAATGCAAGTAAAGGGATTTTTCACTATTTCCAACATTTAAAGGGAATCCTAACTTGTCAGAGCATAATCATGCCTGCTTAAAGCTAGTAGCCTAGGTGAAGAGCTATTTTAGTCAATGTAGCACGTTTCCCTATTCCGAGACTGAACAGATATCATTTAATGTGAGTATATCAAGGATATTTGGATGGCTGCAAGAAATGTGCTACAATTTAATTGAACATCCTGGTTTCTTAGACTAACTAGGTTAGGTAAAGAGGCTCTAAGAAATAGAGAGAGTTAGGTCTGGAATATGAGTACTAGTTGGGGTGTACCTGTGGGTTATAGGAAGTGATCGCGTAGAGTGAATGACATGATGCAGAGAATCTTACTTATGTGACTCCCTTTTCTTTAACTATTTCAAACGGCATATGCAGACAAATAATGGATTTTCTTAGAACTTTTCTAGTTATCACAGCATAACCAAAGGTTTTGATAAGAGATTTGTTATCAAGAAAATAAGTCATAAATGAAGGAAGGATGGTATCGGGAATCTTTACAGACTTATCTGAATACATTTTCATCTTGACTCTGATCTTTCCTTTTCTGAGTGAACTACTGAGGGTCCTTGAATTCTTCAGGATCACTTGTCTTCTGGTCTCGAAAAAGGAATTTGATAATCATATTCCTTCACATCTGATCGACCGGAGCAAGAGCTCTGTTGTGAGTAATCTTTTTGTTGATTGTATCCTTAAACAGCAGGTTGTGCCTTGTTCCTGAAGACTTCTCCTTTCTTCTTATTCTTGAGAGCTTGTCGTGGCTGGTTTGATTAGTGAAACTTGTTCCTAAGCATGTTTCTTCTGATGGTCTGCACGTTAGTCTGATTATGATTTGAGTATTCTTGCCATCCATAGTTAGTTTCTCAGAATGAGAAGTAGTCATTTGGAACTCATAGCAATTTTGACTTGTCTCACTGTGCTAATAACAATTTCAGTTAGTAAGTTCAACATCTTGATCTCACAATGCACATAGTTGGCTCATCAGATGCTAACAACATATCTACTTCAAAATAGAATGTTGATTGATTTCTTCTTTCCAAAGGACATCAGTAACTTAGATTCTTTTTTACTTGAGGTGGAGGATTTTAAGTGTCTGGATTGACATCTTCTGATTCCAGTTCTTGAGTGGTTCTGAACAACTTATCATATAGTGATCGGATCACTAACATTTGATTCACCTGAGAGATATTTCAAGTTATCAGAACTTAGTTATGCTGATTCACGCAAAGCTTAAGAGTTCATTCTTGATCAAGTATTTGATGAATCCTTGACATTCTTCTTCCTGAATATTCTTTTAGTTCTCCGTATTGCTTCCAAGAAAACAATATTCAGTTCTACATTGAATCTTTTATCTTCTATATCATTCAAGATTCAAATGTTGAATTATTTCTAAGAGTTTGAATTCATCAGATTTTCTGACTTCAACAGACTTCACTCTGAAGTTCAAAATCATAGAACAACAATCTTTCTTCTTTACATGAAGAAGTTCTGAATGAGTTTTTATACGAAAAAATCAAGGGTGGACCTAATCCATTTCTTGAAAACATCTCAAAAACTCATAAAGAATTAATCTTCAGCAAACAAGACTTCTTGTTTTCTGATGATTTAACTTTGAGCAAATATGTGTTTCATCCACACGCATCTTCCAAGATAGGCATTCAACAGATACTGCTTCTTATTTGATGAGTCTATCTTATCAGTTGATTCTTCAATCTTCATTAAAACTTTAGTGAGGAAGATTTAGATATTTGACAGCTGCACAACTTCCAGAATCAGTGATTTGCTCAAATACTTAGATTGATTACAATTTTGTACACAGTCATCTTCAGAACTGTTACAGAAATTGTAAGTGGGTTTCAATCTCACCCAGAGTATTTCTACGCACCGCATCCGGATCTTTTTCTGACACTATTAGGTGTTTGATATCCATCAATAACAGAACCGGAGCTCTGATACCAATTGAAGGTGGGAGAAAGACACAAGAAAGGGGGGTTTGAATTTGTATTTACTCTTTTAACAACATTTCGTATCATGTCATTAAAGTACTAGGATAACATCAGAGTTCGTTGAGAGACTCTGACTAACGAAGTTGCATTCAGACTTGCAATGCATGAGGCATGAGAACTTACAAGAGTCTAAACACTATGAGTAACATTCAGAACTTGCAGAGCGGAAGCTTATCAGAGTTGCAAGGTTCTGATTTGCTTGTGTAAGGTTCTGATACTCAATATAGAAACATAAACAAGACATTAAGCATAAGAGTAAAGAACACACGATATATCCTGGTTCACCACAAAGGCTAATCTAGTCCACCCTCCTCGTGTGATTTCGCCTTGAACACAAGGACTTAATCCACTATAATGAATCTCGATTACAGATGCACGTGCAACAGCCAGTGACTAACCACTTGCACAGCCGCACTATGACTAACATACAAAGAACCGTTCAGGGATTCAGCTTAATAAATATAACGAACATTGACCTATAGGTTCCAATCTCGCAAGATCTACTGCTAGGCTTTCACAGCTAGACGTTCAGGGATTCATCTCAATGAATATAACGCTACTGACCCTATTTCAGGCTTTTCCCACAATGACGTCTCACCATTGTCTTCTCGAGTCTCCGGTCACATTGACCTCTCAAGGAATCCTAATTCACCAAGAATTAGTTATACAGGAGGTTACAAAGATGCTTCTTAACAAGCAGATTACTGCTAAGTTTAAGTACAAAGAACACACAAGTGTTCGAGCAAGATGTGAGCAACAGTTCCTTGCTTATACAAAGAAACTACATAGATGTATAATGATTTGGCAGTGGTTGACATCTTGTAGATCTTCTTCTTCTTCGTCTTCTTGGGTGAGCAAGCTATGAGCAACAACTCCTTTCTTCGGATCTTCAATGCAGCACGGACGAGAAGGTGGGTTGATGACTTGACTGATCTTCAATGTTGTCTTCTTCATAAACAGTTTTTGTATCAATTCATTGTTGTTGTGTTGAATGATGATCTTTGAGCTTCAACAACAATGGCCATGTGTAAATGGTGATAGCTTTGGATATTCTAAGTGTTACAACGAGAACTCATCGTTGTTGCTATCTTCACACAATGACTTTGATAGATTCGCCATTCATGGACGAAATCGATGATTCAAAAGTGAATGCTCTTTCCTCTAAATAGCCCAGTAGAAATAGCGCTGTTTGAAATATTGTTGGCTGTTGTAAAAGAGACGTTGTGTAATAACTAGATGTACTGACACATCTCCTTTTTACTGTGGGAGAAGTGACGGGATATATCTTTCTTGGGCGCCGTGTACAGTTACTCACAACGGTAACATATGACTTATGAACTTCAGAGGCTTCTGATGGTTAATTGATGAATCATGAGTAGAGTCTTCTTAGCAGGATATCTGATATATCAAGTCTTCAGTTATTTGAAGAAGTCCATTAGGAATCAGTCTTCAGAACTTCAGCACTTGTCTTTGAGCACGTTATCCTTTACTTCTTTAAGTCTTCCGAAACTTCAAAACTTGTCCATTAGGAATCTGTCTTCAGATTCTTCAATACTTGATCTTCAGAACCTTAATCTTCAGAACACACAAGTCTTCAGAGTCTTTCTGCACTTGGTCTTCAGATCCTTCCGCCTTTAGAACTTCAAGTCATGAGAGTCTTCAGCACTTCGGTTCACTTCTTCAGAAGCTTCGCAATCTTCAGAATCTCAACCACTTTCAGAGAGCATCAACAAGAGCATTGCATCAGCAATATCGGCATCCTTGGATCTGACTGATCACGATCAGATACAGAAGCGTTCTTGCTTCTTGCGACTTGTGTCACACATAGTAACTTCGCATATTATCAATTTCGCTCATCTGGCTGGTGCTTGTTGGATCTGATATTTTCTATAATTATGATATGCACACAACACATGTTACAACATAAAATGGTTCTTTCACAAATACGTATTGTTATCATCAAAACATAGATCGACTTGTAGAGATAATTCTTGCTCTCACACTAGAGTTATGCATTGGTTTAATTATTTCCTCCATGTCTTACTCATTCATCTCTAGTTTATGTATTTGATTGTTCTTATTTGCATTTAAGTCTTTTAAATGCGTGTTGATAATTATGTGCATTTGAACTTTTGATTACTTGTTCATGCATCCTTTATGATTGTTAATGCATACCTAGATTTACAAGTTTAATCACTTAATTGTTAGTTGTTGAATGTTGGTGTTGCTTATCTATTTGCATTGTGTTGCTTGTGACATGTCTATCTTTGTTGAATATGAGATCATTGTTATTATATATAATTTTTAGTTGTTTAGCTCTTATATTCATTGGAATTAACTGTTAGTGGTTGTTTTCTTGGTTTTAAATGCATTTTAAACTATCTCTTTTTTATGTTGTCAAAGGGGGAGAAGTTGTCATGAGTCTAGAACTGTTTTATGCTTTTTATGATATGAGTAGTTTGTGCAATGTTTTAGGGGAGCATACGCGTTATACTTAAAGGTCGACTCAATTCCAAGTGAAAGCTTGCCAAGCATCAAAAAGGGGAGATTGTAATTGCATGTGACTACTTCAATCAGGGGGACCATATATATTCGTTTATTTTGTTACTTGTCTTGTCGCTTTCATCTTTGATTTTATTTTGATTCATTGAGTCTCCTTCATGATTGCACTTCTCGGAATCAAGTTTGAAAAGATTCATTTTTAGCATGCATTTGGTTAGATTTGATCTTGATAATGATGTTCTTTGATCAATAGCATATGTTAGTGGAATGAAAACATTTTTTGTTTTGGTCTAAGTTTGATTCAAAGTAAAATCTCAAAGTGCCTCTAAAATTCTGAAAATTTGAGATTTTATACGATTGATTTGAATAATTCAGTTTTACACTGAAATTTCTATTCTTATCAAACTGGAAAGAAGTGAAACCTAATCATTTGATTCAAATCAATATTTACACATGATCTGAATCATTTTCATGGTGGAAGTTATGTTTGATTTTATTCGAATCAAACTTTGTACATGATTTGAATCAGTCTCTTTTTCAAAAACTTCATTGTCAAACAGTGGCATTTGATTCAAATCAACATTTACACATGTTTCAAATTACATGGCATTTTATTCAAATCACCCTTTGCCTGATTAGAATCAACTAGCAGTTCTTCAAAATTATGTTTTTCTTTTTATTCCACTACACTTGCTCATTTTATTCAAATAATAGATTTCTCTTGATTTAAATCTAACTCACTTTTCCAACCCTTTTGTGTGCCTAATCTCAAGCATGTATTAAAAAAATTATTATCATTTCTCATGATAACATCTATCATTCTGATCATAATTTTCATTGTGATTTAGTGAAAAATCAATTTCCTCTATTTTGAGTGTTCAAAGTCTTGCTACAAAATTCTTGCATCTTCAATTTTAATTGAGTTCAAATCTTGATAACGAGAGTTCTGTAATTGATTGAATGAGGCACATACTTGAAACTAATCGTTCTTGGAGATCCTGTTGAGTTTTTCATAATGTTAGCCAGATTAAGGGATTGTCAATGGTGGTGACAAATTCCATTGAAAAGAAGTAGGTGCTTCCTGTAAGAACAAGATTTAGTTCTGCATCTTATCACTATGTTTTGATGATAACAATGGAGTATTTGTGTGAGAACAATTTTGGGACTCTAACATTTGTTATTTTGATGGTTTTAACAAACAGGTTATGCTTCTGATAAATAGCGTGGCTAAGTTATTAGAAGAGAATTGTTCCTCCTCTACGCTACATTTGTTCTGCTGAACAGTAGCATTTGCTTCAGAAGACTTTGAAGTTGTTGACTCTGATACGATGTCTAAAGAAAACAAGTTCTAAAGATCTGGAGATAGAAGTTCTGTTGAACAAGTCCAGATGCTGAAGACTTATGCTTCTTAAGAAAAAAGGTTCTGAAGACCAAGTGCTGAAGACTCTGAAGATGTAGCTCTGCAGACTCTAAAGACTTAAAGCTTTTAAGACCCAAGTTATGTTTTCCCTTCTTCTAACTCATGCCCACAGAAGCCTCTGAAGTCAGGAAGTTGAGAAGACTAAGTAACGTGGTACAACAGTACAACGGTACGATGAGGACGCTTTGCTCTACTCCGAATAAGGCGGAAGCAAATGGACTATTTGTCCCCCACGTTCTTGCAAGCTGCCATAATTCTGAAATGTCAGTAATATCCTTCAACGGTCACATCATGCATGGCTATATAAAGGCTTGAAGACTTCAAGAATGCAAGGGCTCAATGCTATGAATTTACTGTTTATACGCTCTATAGTTATTATTATTCTTAAGTCATTTTGTTCTTAAATCTGTTTACTTATCAGCTTGTGTAGAAGCATCATTATTGTAAACAAACCTTTGTAACAAACAGTTGTTTGTGATTCCTAAAGGACCGGTTAGGTCTAAAGCTGTAGGAATATTTGTGTTCCCTAAATGACCGGGTAGGTCAGAAGCTTTAGGAAGACTAAGACAGTGAGTTTTAGTGTTGTTATCCACTTGCAGTTTGGCTTGTGCATTGTATTTTCAAGCAGTTGTTTGATTTCCTTAAGAGACCGGTTAGGTCAGAATTCTTAAGAAGTCTAGGACTAGCGTGTCTTAGAGATTGTTGTTAGTCTCTTGCAGTTTGTCTTGTGTATTGTATTAATCTGTTTGATTAGTGGATTAAGACCTCGCTTGAGAGAGGCAAAATCACCTTGGCGGGTGGACTAGACTAAGTTGAGGGTTTCTCAAGTGAACTAGTATAAACATATTGTGTTCTTTCTTTTCAATTTTTCTTGCTTTATTATCAAGTAGTGGAGGTTATTTGTAAAGGGGATTATTTTTAAAGAATCGTTTTTAGTCTTAAAACCCAATTAAACCCCCTCCCCCCCTTTCTTGTGTTTTTCACACCTTCAATTGGTATCAGAGCCTGGCTGTGAGAAGATAAAAAGTTTGAATTTTTATCAAGCACCTAACAGTGTTCAGTACCGATCCAAAGTGTGAAAAACAATGGCTGCCGTATCTGATAATAATGAAAGAGACACATATAGTGCAAAACCTCCTATCTTTGATGGCGAGAAATTTAACTATTGGAAAGACAGAATCGAAAGTTACTTTTTGGGATTTGATTTGGATCTATGGGATCTGGTAGTTGATGGCTACAGTCATCCAGTAGACTCTGAAAGCAAAAAGATTGACAGAAGCTCTTTTTCAGAGGCTCAAAAGAAAACCTACAAGAATCATCACAGAGCGAGAATGATTCTGCTAAATGCCATTTCATATACAGAGTATGAAAAGATAACAAATAGAGAGACTGCAAAGTCTATCTTTGACTCTCTTCAGATGATTCATGAAGGCAACGCTCAAGTCAAGGAGTCAAAGGCTTTGGCCCTAATCCAGAAGTATGAGGCCTTCAGAATGAAAGACAACGAATTCGTGGAAACTATGTTTTCAAGATTCCAGATGCTTGTTGCAGGACTCAGAGTTCTGGACAAAGTTTATTCTACTGCTGATCATGTCAAGAAGATTATCAAGAGTCTGCTTGTAAAATGGAGACCAATGGTAACTGCTTTGAAAATGGAAAAGGATCTGAACAACACGAGTCTTGAAGAACTTATTAGTTCTTTAAGAAGTCATGAGATAGAACTTCAAGATGATGAACCTCAGAGAAGAGGTAAGTTTGTTGCTCTGAAGTCTAAGTCTGAAAAGACAAAGGCTTACCAAGCAGAGGAGAACTCAGAAGAATCTGAAGAAGATTCAGACGAAGATGGAAACACAGGAAGAGCAAGTTCAGAGGGCATAGAAGAAAAGGTAGACCTGAGTCTACATCTGGTCAAAGGAAAGCTTCTGAAAAAGAAGTTACTTGTTACTTGTTATGAATGCAAGGAGCCTGGACATTATAAGAACGAGTGTCCAAAGCTCAAGAAAGATAGAAAACCTAAGAAGGTTTTCAAAGCTAAAAAGGGTCTTATGGCAACATGGGATGATTCAAAGTCAGAAGAAGAAGATTCTGATGAAGAACATGCCAACGTGGCACTCATGGCAAAGACCAGCATAAGCGAAGCCACTTCAGAGGATGAACTGACACTTGATGAAGAATCAGATTCTGATGACGACAAAGAGGTACTTTCTTCCTTATCTCGTTCTGAACTTGAATTAGGTTTATCAGAACTTATGGAAAGGTATCAACTTCTTCTAAGTAAACACAAAACTCTGAAAAAGACTTTTGTGGCTATTTCTGAGAACTCTACTAAGAGCGAGCCAAATATTTCTGATTCAAATGAAAGAAAAATCTAGTGCTGCTCTAAAAAGTAAAGTCTCTAAGCTAGAAGAAGTGATTACTTCTAACATATCTATTACTGATAAAGTAATTAGATATGATTAAGCTTTTCAGCAATTCCTTGCTAAAAGAATAGATAGAAGCAAGATGGCTTAAATGATCTATTGAGTTAGCAGAAATAGAAGTAGAGGTTTGGGATATTTAGGACCATTAAAACCAATTGATGAGACTCTGAGTATCAAATTAAAACCTGTGTCTGAACATTTTGTGCCTCTTGGCACTAAACTGAAATGTTCAGAACTTGAAGGTTCTGATTCTGTTGCACCACAATCACAGACACAGAAGGAAACTTCTAAGCCTAAATATCATGCACAAATTCCACTTGATTATCCTGTTGCACAGAAATCCAAAGGTGTCAGAACCCCTGGAAAGACTAACAAGAAAGGACCCAGAAAATAGGTACCTAAGAGTGAGATAATCTATGTTGCAGACATCCTTGATGGCGCCACTGAAACACCAGTCATGGTACCTGGACAGTGGATGCTCACGACACATGACGAGAGAAAGGCATATGTTCCAAGATTTGGAACTTAAGTCTTGAGGTATAGTTGGTTTCGGAGGAAACCAGAAGGGAAATATCATTGGCTCTGGAATTGTTGGTAATGGTAAACTTCCTTCCATCAACAATGTTCTTTTAGCTGAGGGTCTAATGCATAACTTATTGTCAATTAGCCAACTTAGTGACAATGGTTATGATGTTATCTTTAATCAAACATACTGTAAGGGTGTTAGTCTGAAGGATGGGTCAGTTCTGTTCAATGGTAAGAGGAAAAACAATACTTACAAAATCAGACTATCAGATTTGAAAAATCAGAATGTAAAATGTCTTCTATCTGTTAATGAAGAGCAATGGGTCTGGCACAGACGTCTGGGTCATGTTAGCTTGAGAAGAATTTCTCAGCTGAAAAAGCTAGGACTTGTCAGAGGCTTGCCCAATCTGAAGTATTCTTCAAATGCTCTTTGTGAAGCATGTCAGAAAGGCAAGTTTTCAAAAACTTCCTTTAAAGCAAAAACGATTGTTTCTACTTCTAAACCATTAGAACTTCTTCACATTGACTTATTTGGACCAATGAAAACTACTTCAGCCAATGGAAAGAAATATGGACTAGTCATCGTTGATGATTACAATCGTTGGACATGGGTAAAATTCTTAAGACACAAGGATGAGTCACATTTTGTGTTTGCTTTCTTCTGCCCCCAAGTGCAAAATGAAAAAAATTGCAAAATTATCAGAGTCAGAAGTGATCATGGTGGAGAATTTGAGAACAAAGATTTTGAAAAACTTTTTGATTCTTATGGCATATCCCATGATTTCTCCTGTCCTAGAACTCCACAACAGAATGGGGTTGTAGAAAGAAAGAATAGGACATTGCAAGAAATGGCTCGCACCATGATCCAAGAAACTGACATGGCTAAGGACTTTTGGGCAGAGGCAATTAACATTCCATGTTACATTCAAAATAGAATCTCAATAAGACCTATTTTGGGTAAGACTCCTTATGAATTGTGGAAGAATAGAAAGCCCAACATTTCTTATTTTCATCCTTATGGATGTGTCTATTTATGTTAAACACTAAAGAGAATCTGGGCAAGTTTGAATCCAAAGCACACAAGTGTCTGTTGTTAGGATTTTCTGAACGCTCAAAAGGCTACAGAGTCTATAACACAGAATCACGAATTGTGGAAGAATCAATTCATGTCAGATTCAATGATAAGCTTGACTCTAAAAATTCAAAGCTAGTTGAAAAGTTTGTAGATTTGGAGATCAGCTTTTCAGAACATAAGGAAAAGGCAGAAGAAATCAAAGATTCTGAAGCTCCTACTTCAAATATTGTTGTTGCTCCCACTGATCCTCCACAACAAAAGAAAAGCAGAGTTGCAACGTCACACCCTGAAGAATTGATTATGGGAAATAAGGACGCTCCTATCAGAACCAGATCAGCCTTCAAACCTTCTGAAGAAACACTTCTAGATTTGATGTCTTTGATCGAGCCAACATCTGTTGATGAAGCTCTACTGGACAAAAACTGGATTCTGGCGATGGAAGAAGAACTTAACTAGTTTTCAAAGAATGATTTTTGGGATCTTGTTCCGAATCCTAAAGATGTCCACGTTATTGGAACTAAATGGGTATTCAGAAACAAGCTCAATGAGAAGGGTGAGGTTGTCAGAAACAAGGCACGACTGGTTGCACAAGGTTATAGTCAACAAGAAGGAATAGACTATATAGAAACATTTGCTCCAGTTGCCAGGTTAGAAGTCATACGCCTATTAATTTCCTTTTTGGTAAATCATAACATCATCTTATATCAGATGGATGTTAAGAGTGCATTTTTGAATGGTTATATTTCAGAAGAAGTTTATATCAAAAAACCTCCTGGATTTGAAAATTCTGAGAAGTTAGATTTTGTCTTTAAACTTAAAAAATCTCTCTATTGTTTGAAACAAGCTCCCAGAGCTTGGTATGATAGATTGAGTAATTTTCTTTTAGTAAATAACTTCACCAGAGGCAAGGTTGACACCACCCTCTTCTGTAAAATGTTCAAAAATGATATGCTTATAGTTCAGATTTATGTTGATGATATTATTTTTGGTTTTGCTAATCCCTCTCTTTGTGAAGAGTTTTCTAAGCTAATGCAGGCAAAATTCGAGACGAGTCTGATGGGTGAATTGAAGTTCTTTCTGGGAATTCAAATTGACCAAAAATCAGAGGCTACTTACATTCATCAAAGTAAGTACACCAAAGAACTTCTGAAGAAATTCAACATGATGGATTGTAAACCAGCTAAGATTCCAATGCATCCAACATGTATTCTGGAAAAGGAAGAGGTAACTGAAAAGGTTTGTCAGAAGCTCTATCATGGTATGATAGACTCCTTTCTGTACTTAACTGCTTCTAGACCTGATATTCTTTTCAGTGTTCATTTGTGTGCTAGATTTCAATCAGATCCTAGAGAATCTCATTTAACTGCTGTTAAAAGAATTCTAAGGTATCTGAAATGAACTAGTAACCTTGGCTTGATGTATGAGAAAACATTAGAGTACTCTCTTTCTGGTTATTGTGATGCAGATGACGCAGGAGACAGATTAGAAAGAAAGAGCACCTCTGGAAACTGCCAGTTTCCCGGGAAGAATCTGATCTCATGGTCAAGCAAGAGGCAATCAACAATTGCTCTCTCAACAGCAGAAGCAGAGTACATATCCGTGTCTCTATGCAATACGCAGATGCTGTGGATGAAGAACCAGCTAGAAGATTATCAGATACATGAGAGTAACATTCCTATCTTTTGTGATAATACTGCTGCTATCTGTTTAAGTAAGAATCCAATCTTACATTCTAGGCTAAGCACATAGAAATTAAACATAATTTTATTAGAGACTATGTTCAGAAGGGAATCTTATGTTTAAAATTTATAGATACAGACCATCAATGGGCTGATATTTTTACAAAACCCTTGGCTGAAGATAGATTTCTGTTTATTCTGAAGCATCTGAAAAGGGACTACTGTCTAGAGTAAGATTTCATCAGAATCAGATGTGTTTAGTCAGAGTCTGAAGGAATCAGATTTTCATTTAAACTAAGAAGCATGTGTTTTTAACCTTAGTCATTAGAAGATGCTTTTGTCAGAAGTGTCTCTGATCAGATGGAAACCTTTTGGTTTTCCAGACTCTGAGGATATCAAAATGGGTCCAAAATCAAATCCTATCTACTGTTGAAGAGGCACCTCGAGCGTTGTGATTTCGTGAGACTAGGTTTCAAGTAATTATTACCTATTACTCCTTAATATCATGTTTAACACATTGTATTTGAAAATTTACTTGATAATTGTTTAAATCTTTATGTCTTCCTTCCTCTTTAGGCATTCATAAAGATGTGTGTAAGACAAAGATTTCTTAGGACTTAACACTTGTCATCCTTCCTTTATTCTTTGTCAGATTATGCCCTCTCATTTTCAAGTATACATTTATTTATATTTATTGACTGATGTCCTAATATCAATAACGTATACTATTCCATAATCTTTTGGAGATTGATACACTCTTTCATCATTCTTTATTCTTGTTTGTATCTCGTGTATTGGAAATGATGAATTTCTCATCTCAATTCATCGAGTCTTTATTGCTATTTATTGCTATCACTCTTTGTTCTCTTTATATATCACATAACCATTCACCTGTTTCTAAACTTGCTTTTTGCTCCTATCCTTCTTACTTTCAAGATGTCTTCTAAAACCATTAGAGGAGAAATCTCTAATTTGGATCTCTTGAAAGAATACTCTATTGATCTTAATGATCTTGTTGAAAATGGTCATACCAACATTCTCTCAGACATCATCTACCATAACTGGGACAGATATCTTGAAATTCTCAACGGACCTATCTATCCAGCTCTTGTAAAAGAATAATGGGCCAATGCTCGCATCCTTGCATATGAATCTGATGCTTGTTGCATTGTGTCTATTGTATATGGATTTCCCATCAAGATCAACTCCTCAATCATCTCTCAAGCTATTGAATGCAAAGAAGATGGTGAATGTTTTGAATACTACAAAGGAAATAACTGGTTTGCTAAACATATTCACATCATCTATCTTCAAGAAGGACCTACTGACAGTCCCTCTTCTCTCACTCCTGAGGCTAAAATATGGTACCAAATCATGGGAACAAATCTTAGACCCAGGGAAAAGGGAGCAGGACGACTCTCTGGTATGGACAGGCTTTTCATTTTCTTCTTAATCTCCAAGATTAAGATTAATCTGCCTCAATCCATATTCAACTTCTTGAAAGGAGAAATTCTTTCGTCAAGAGCGGAGTTATCATTTCAGATTCCTTACGGTAGAGTTATTTCTCACATTTTTTATCTCCAAGGAGTTGTTGCTCACCTAAGATAAATCAGAATGAATGAGAAACTCGATAGTGAATGATGTTCTCCCATGAACTATTCTGAAACCATCATCAGGGAATGAGATAGCTGGTTGGCATGCATTTCATCACTGTTTGGTCTTTTTGTTGCTGGTTGCTTGGTCTTTCTTCCGTTTATCATTGCTTTTCCTGTCCTTTGTCCTTGTTGTTGTTTGTTTTCCTGTTTTATGATTCGGTTCCTGTACTGCGCTCTGACGTTTTATTGTTCTATCAATGAAGTACTTTCCTTATTTTCTATATCTTGTCTTACTGCATTCCATAATGATTACCATAAAAAGGAAGAAAATGACTAAATTTAACTTATCTAAATTCATTCAAATCAAAATGATTCAGTTAAAATTTTGATTACCATTTTTTATTATGACAAAACGGGGGAGAAAGTTAAATGATTTTGATAGTACTCATTCTTAGAATCTCGAACTCAAACATTACATAATGCTTTTGCAACTAACCGTTTGTTTGATGTTTCAATTAAGGAACTTAGAAAATTTTCACTTAGCATTCTAGACAGGTTGAATATAAAATGAAAGCACCTTTGGTTTGACAAAGTTTTGGTAAAACACATTGATGATAAAGATGAATAAATCTGGACTGAACAGAGATGTTGAAGAAGATGTCATGACATCTTGAAGTACTTCACTGATTTGGCAAGTGTCAATCTGTAACAAATCAGCCTAGAAATAATGTGCATGGATCAAGGATAAAAAAGACTGAAGCCCAAGGAAGCAGAAGCCTATAAATAAAAGACTTAGACCTAGGTTTTGTTATGACTTAGTATGCCTGTTGTAACCTTGTTTTCTTGCGTAAGAAACAAGGGTTTAGGGTTTTGAAAGTCGTTGGCTTTCTAGGTTGTAAGTCTCCCTTTGTATCAGTTGATACACTGTGGTAGATATAGGTGTCACACGTATCCATAAGCCTTGAGGTATTGGATTGTGTAGTGTTCTTGGATGAAGCTTTTAAGCAAATCTGAGTTAGCTTGTTTGTCAAGTATGCTTGACAGATTTCTGTATTGACAAGGATGATGTAGAAATCACAGTTGGTGATTAAGGGAAGTGAGTGGGGTATCTCGTATCAGGGTTCTAAACGTTTGAGTTTAACCTTGGTAAAGATGTTCATGGGGTAGATGTTAGGGATAAAGTTGTAAACGTGGGAGTTTAACTTTGTAACAGTTTACACAATAGTGAAGTCTTCTTCCTGGATTGGTATCCCCCAGATGTAGGTGAGTTGCACTGAACTGGGTTAACAATTACTGTGTTCTTTATCATTCTTCAGATTTACCTTTTCTATTAGGGTTCATGATAAACATGTTGGATCAAATGTCGTGACATCTATGAGGATGCAGGTCTGATATTCAAGGTATCAGTCTACTGTTGCGCCTCCAAGTTTAAAAGATTATGTAGCACAATGTCTTGACATGTGTTAGGACATCTGATGTCTGCATAGGCCAGAATTTCAATTGGTATCAGAGCTGGCATCCTGTATGGTTCTGGATGAGATCTTTGGGAGATACTTTCTGGGATTTTAAACAAAGAGGAGTTTTGAAGATTAGATCAATCAGCTCAGACATACTAAGGGTATTAATGGATAAGATGGATGTTCTGGATCGATGGGAACAACCCGGAGGTTGTTCATGTTGCTGAGGAGATTCTACAACAACTAAAGGAGAAGTGGCTAGTTCTCTTGTTGGTGTGTCTTATAAGATGTTGTGACATCTTATTAGAGCAAGCAGAATTTGTTCCGTGGTGGTTCCGCTGCATGTGTTTCTGATGGAAGAGCTCTAGAATTATGGGATTCTGGAGTTGTTACTGAAGACAGTTGGTGCAAGGTCTCAATCGTCGACCTCTATATTTGAAGATATCTGCATTCTTTTATTCCAAAGTCGGGAGCAATAGAGTAAAGGGAGTTGTGTTTAGATATCCGGTATAGTGACTTGGTACTTGGAAGCTTGGTTTCTTAGTGCAGTTTGGAGTCAATTGAAGAGGAGAGGAGTTGAGTTAAAGTTTATCAGGTTCTTGCTCTAGGAGTTTGATAAATGTTTGGTCGGCTAGGTTGTCAAAGATACTTGAGAATTCTCTCAAGTCCACTCATAAAGGCATCTATGTCGTGTATCTGGAGTCTTCTAGTTACTCTTGTGACTAGAAGGTGTTTCTTTGAAACATAATCTGAAAAAGTGGAGGTGATTTAGTTTCACCATCCAAAAACAACAAGGAAGGATTCATCTCTCTTGACCCTAAGAGTGGATCCAATCTGATTGAAGAACTACTGAGGTAAATGAGACTTGTTCAGAGAAAGTCTTAGTTACTTGAGTCAAGGGTGGCAGCCATGGTATCTCAACATTGTCATTGAAGAAGATACTTGCAAAAAGATTGAATACTTTATAAATATTCATGACATGATCTGGTGGAGCTCAGCTACAGCAGTGAAGAAGGGTTAGTGTACAAGGATTTAAGATCAATTGCTATTTGTGGAATCCACAAGTATTTAATTGATTATCCTTGAAAGTCAAGATTGAGGATCTTCTATCAGATGTTCTGACATCTTTTCATAATAGGCTTGGAGAATCATGGGTGGGGTTTTGCATTCGCTCACGAGTCTCCTAGGTTAATACCTAGGATTATTGGCTTAACATCTGTTCCTGGAAAGTATTGTGAATGACTTATCTAGATGGTGATGCTGTTGAAGATGGAGATGGAAGACTATGAAGACATCATAATCTTGGTGATTACAGCTTAGATCAGTTTATTTCTGATCTAGGTGCTTTGGAGCATAGTGTTTTTTCTGGTTGTGAAGGTCGAGGATAAGTGACAGTTATCTCTGGCTTTCTATTGACGGCTTTACCAAGGGAAGTGGCATTCTTTGGTATTGTTATGGGGTAGTCTTGGACTACTTATTTTCTGAAGATTCAGACGTGGCAGGTTTGAAGTCTTTGGAGTTTCTATGCAGGATGGAGGTTGTCTACTCAAACTTGGTTGTTGAATCAAGTCTATGAGAGCATGGAAATCTGTTTCTGCAAGGGGAGGAGGTTCTTCTAAGTGGCAGAAGGAGGAGCTGAATTCAACAGTTGGATGTCATATCAAAATGTTCTGACATCTAGCTTAACATTAGAAGTCTCAGCTGGGGATGTGGCACATCGGCTTAAGATAAAGTGATCTACAGGAGAATGGGAGTGATGGATTCTTCAAAAAAAGTCTATCTCATGTAGTTTGCGGGAGCTGTGGATGAGAAGATGTTACATGACTAAGAGGCTTGGTGGATCCAAGATGTCCTGCTATAGGGTAAGTAGTTCGTGTGACTTGAAGATCTGGTTTCATTAGTAGATCAGGGTATCTTGTGAGAATTTTGAAGATGAGTGAGGTCAATCAAAAGGTGGCATTTGATTGGTTTCGCAATGCGCGTTCAAGCAGGATGCTTGAAACTTATTGCTCTTGTGTACAAGAGTAGTTAGTTGAATTTGTTTGAAATGGAAGCATACCTTCTTGGTGGTTGAGAGTTTATTTCTCTCTGGGTTTCTAAAGTCTTCTTTGTTCAAGCTGGTGGATCAGTGTTGTGTGAAGAGCTTCAGTGTGGATTACTATGCTGATAGTAAGTCCATTAGTGGAGCATATCAAGAACCATGGTGTGTGGTGTCTATGATGTGTGGAAGATGTCCTAACTGATGTTAGAACATTTTTGGGTTGGATATCCTTGGTGAAGGATCTCAGGTTCTGTGATGAACTGGTTACTTGCATTGTGTCCAAGAAGTATCTACATGATCATCCGGGAGAATGATGGAGTAGAAGGGTTCCTTGGAAGGAGGATGCAAGTGTTTGTGAAAACTGAAGTGAATCACATGTTGATTGCTTGGAAGTCTGTTTCCTGAATGAGTTCAGAAGTGGAGATTCACCATAAATCAGAAGTATTCTAGATTATCATACGGGAGAATGATAGGAATGACTGTCTTGGATTGCAGGGTGTTTATCTCTAATGATGACCTAGTGAGGTCAGTGGAAAATATTGCATACGACATTGGAGCCCTTGGAGCAAGTTATGCTAGTAGTGGATCAGTTTAGCAGCTGTGAAGTTCTGGAGCATGCATACGATAGGTGACATCGTGGTAACAAACTAAGGGACCCTGCGCGTCTCTTTGAGGAATAGGAAGCATTCTAATTCAATTGGTTTGTGCCTCAAGTAACGGGATATCTATACATGAGAATTCAAGAGGAGTTCGTGACGTGTATAGGATTGTTGTGGAATGAGGGGGTCAATGGGAGTTTGATCTCAAGCCAAGAGTTTGTTATGGTTTGGGTACACGTCCTCACGGGATGCATGACTTTAATCATGTGTGAGTGATTATTGTTTCTTTTCTGAGGGAACAATAAGAGAATTAATGGTTGCGTTCAGTAGGCATGTTGAACAGAGGGTGCGCTCTTGAAGACATGAAGATGCGTCTTATGTTTTACAGTCATTAGCTTGGGTGTTCTGTTGAGGAGCACCAGTTACCTTAGTCAGGGGGAGAGGCCTCTTGATCTGAGATGAAGTTCCAGTTTGCATTTTTCCGTCAAGCAAACTGAGATGTCAAGGAGGATGGCTTGACATTATTGTTGAAGTTCTAGTTTGCATTTGTGCGTCAAGCAAACTGAGATGTCAAGGAGGATGGCTTGACATTATTGTTGAAGATCCAGTTTGCATTTGTGCGTCATGCAAACTGAGATGTCAAGGAGGTTGTCTTGACATTTTGTATTGTTGCAAGTTGTGGGAGACTTGGCAGTGCAAGTGAAATGGTTATTATTGGATGCTTAAGAATCATTGATGAGTCTGGGAGAATTTATTTTTCTCTGCAGATTGTAATCACAAAATTGTGAAGCTATTCGTCAATACAGAAGTTTTCTTAAGGGACAATGTCTGACATGATGTCAGAACATTGTCAAGGACATGCTTTGTGAGTAATTGGTCTTTTGGATGGTGAATATTGCATTATACGCGTGGTAAACACGTTCATCGTTACTTGCATTATTGTTGGGCAGTTTTCTTGAAGAAGAAACACTCAAAGCTTTCTTAACCGATGCGCATTGGGTTTTGGTGAAGTTACAACCTTAAAGTAATAACCGCATTAAAGCTTCAATAAATCGTTACTTTCGAAGGAAAGTTCTTGGTTATTTAAGGGTGTTCTTGGAGTAGTTTGTTTCAGTATTAGGATATTCTTTGTGGTATGGTTAAAATGTCTTTTGTTCGAGTCTGGAAAAATGTTGGTTGGGTATGGGAATGTCTTGGTTTCTTTTGCCAATTTATGGCTAAAAAGGGGGAGTATATGTCACTAATGCAGGGGATACATGGGTTGTTCTTACAGTTGTTCTTACAGTTGTATAACATCCTATCTGAGTGTAAGTTTCATTTGTGTCTTGTGACTTGAGTTAAGAATCAAGTTGTGTCCTGTGACCTAAGTTACATGCCTCGAATAATCAGATTCACGAAGACTACAACTGATCTCTGGAGGGGGAGTGTGGTTGAAAAGAATGTTCTTGTACTAACTTCTTTAGAAGTTTCTATTGCCTGAACATGTGAAAAATTCGCTCATCCTGGTTTACTACTTTCCTCAAGGGTGGCAGCACCGTCTCACTAGTTAAGGGGGAGTCAGAGTTATCTTCTTCCTCATGTACACCAACTTAGCTTCGGGTTGCACAGTATTCCATTCATATCTGCCACTCAGGGTGAAGAGACGTTCAAGGTGTTTTAGCCAAAATTTGTCAAAAGAGGGAGATTGAAAGCACCTTTGGTTTGACAAAGTTTTGGTAAAACACATTGATGATAAAGATGAATAAATCTGGACTGAACAGAGATGTTGAAGAAGATGTCATGACATCTTGAAGTACTGCACTGATTTATCAAGTGTCAATCTGTAACAAATAAGCCTAGAAATAATGCGCATGGATCAAGGATCAAAAAGACTGAAGCCCAAGGAAGTAGAAGCCTATAAATAGAATACTTAGACCTAGGTTTTGTTATGTCTTAGCACGCCTGTTGTAACCTTGTTTTCTTGCGTAAGAAACAAGGGTTTAGGGTTTTGAAAGTCGTTGGCTTTCTAGGTTGTAAGTCTCCCTTTGTATCAGTTGATACACTGTGGTAGATATAGGTGTCACACGTATCCATAAGCCTTGAGGTATTGGATTGTGTAGTGTTCTTGGATGAAGCTTTTAAGTAAATCCGAGTTAGCTTGTTTGTCAAGTATGCTTGACAGATTTCTGTATTGATAGGGATGATGTAGAAATCACAGCTGGTGAATAAGGAAAGTGAGTGGGGTATCTCGTATCAGGGTTCTAAATGTTTGAGTTTAACCTTGGTAAAGATGTTGATGGGGTAGATGTTAGGGATAAAGTTTTAAACGTGGGAGTTTAACTTTGTAACAGTCTACAAAATAGTGAAGTCTTCTTCCTGGATTGGTATCCCCCAGATGTAGGTGAGTTGCACCGAACTGGGTTAACAATTACTGTGTTCTTTATCATTCTGCAGATTTACGTTTTCTGTTAGGGTTCATGATAAACATGTTGGATCAGATGTCGTGACATCTGTGAGGATGCAGGTCTGATATTCAAGGTATCAGTCTGCTGTTGCACCTCCAAGTTTAAAAGATTATGTAGCACAATGTCTTGACATGTGTTAGGATATCTGTTGTCTGCATAGGCCAGAATTTCATAAAAGATCCTACTCTCTAAAGATTGAAAATCTTATGGATAATTTCAACTCTGATAATTCATGGTTAAGAAGTTGTACACTTCGAGAATATATGTTTATTCAAACAGATGTTCCAATAATGTTCAGAAGTTGTGAACTTTCTGAAAGTCAAGAAATCTTGTTTGATATCATAGTGTTCAGAAGTTGCAAACTTTCTGAAAGTATGAAATTCAGACTCAAAGCGTCAGAAGAAGAAATCTCCTTAAAAACAAGTCAAGTTAATTCTCTGATTTAAAGATACTATTCAGAAGATACGCTCTACAATGGATGATATTCTAATAAAATAAATCAGGCTCTGAATCTGATAAGATTGGTGAATCTAAGAAAAGATTGACAAAAGAGAAGTCATTTCTAATCAAACTCTGATACTTAAGAAGTTGTGATTCTTTATCAAGATCTGATAAGTTCTGATACGAGATACGAGATATGCGACATCATCCAATCAGACTCAAAATCATGTTTTGATTTTTTATCAAAGTTCTGATAGTAACCAGGTTCTAAGATGTAGACCTAGTGTTCTAGTCAGACTCTAATGAGTTATTGTAGGGAAGTATTCCTTCTCTATTGTTATGTTCTGAAGAACTCAAATTTTATTTTGTGAGTCTTGGGATCAGGGGGAGACTCTGAACAAGCATAAATGAAATTTTGAGATTAACAGATTCAGGGGGAGCTGAGAGCTTAAAATCTGAATTTGTCAGCTATGGTGATTACCTTGTATAAATTGTTATATTAAAATACATGGTTTTGTCATCCTCAAATAGGGGGAGATTGTAAGAACAAGATTTGGTTCTGCATCTTATCACTATGTTTTGATGATAACAAGAGAGTATTTGTGTGAGAACAATTTTGGTACTCTAACGGTTGTTATTCTAGTGGTTTTAACAAAGAGGTTCTGCTTCTGATAAATAGCGTGGCTAAGTTATTAGAAGAGAATTATTCCGCCTCTGCGGTACATTTGTTCTGCTGAACAGTAGCATTTGCTTCAGAAGACTCTGAAGTTGTTGACTCTGATACGATGTATAAAGAAAACAAGTTCTGAAGATTTGAAGACAGAAGTTCTATTGAACAACGAGTTCTGAAGACCAAGTGCTGAAGACTCCGAAGATGTAGCTCTGCAGACTCTGAAGACTTGAAGCACTTAAGACTCTGAAGACAGGAAGTTGAGAAGACTAAGCAACGTGGTACAATAGTACAATGGTACGATGAGGACGCTTTGCTCCACTCCAGATAGGGTGGTCACAAATGTACTATTTGTCCCCCACGTAGCTACCATAATTCTGAAATGTCATAAATGATCTTCAACGGTCACATCATGCATGGCTATATAAAGGCTTGAAGACTTCAAGAATGAAAGGGCTCAATGCTGCGAATTTACTATTCATACGCTCTATAGTTATTATCATTCTTAAGTCATTTTGTTCTTAAATCTGTTTACTTATCAACTTGTGTAGAAGCATCATTATTGTAAACAAACCTTTGTAACAAACAGTTGTTTGTGATTCCTAAAGGACCGGTTAGGTCTGAAGCCTTAGGAAGATTTGTGTTCCCTAAACGACCGGGTAGGTCAGAAGCTTTAGGAAGACTAAGAGAGTGAGTTTTAGTGTTGTTAGCCACTTGTAGTTTGGCTTGTGCATTGTATTTTCAAGCAGTTGTTTGATTTCCTTAAGAGACCGGTTAGGTCAAAATTCTTAAGAAGTCTAGGATTAGTGTGTCTTAGAGATTGTTGTTAGTCACTTGCAGTTTGGGTTGTGCATTGTATTAATCAGTTTGATTAGTGGATTAAGACCTCGCTTGAGAGAGGCAAAATCACCTTGGCGAGTGGACTAGACTAGCTTGAGGGTTTCTCAAGTGAACTAGTATAAACATACTGTGTTCTTTCTTTTTAGTTTCTCTTGCTTTATTATCAAGTAGCGGAGGTTATTTTTAAAGGGGATTATTTTTAAAGAATCGTTTTTAGTTTTAAAACCCAATTCAAACCCCTCATTTCTTGTGTTTTTCACACCTTCACTTCCCTCCAAAATTTCCTTAGTAGTGACTTTGTGAAGGCTACGGATAAGGCAGAGTTCTTCTCAGATCTTCGAACATATTCACCGCTCATGGAATCAGAAGGGTCAAGGGGTTGATAGCCACACACAAAGGCTTAGAGCAGAATTGGTGTTATTGGAAGATTAAAGAAACATATTCGAGTAAAGATTACATGGAGGAGTATGGCAAGTGTGTTGTATACAAGTCAAGATCCAAATAGGAGATTTATTTTCTCAACTGTATTGTGAATTGGTGATTTTATGAACTCTAGAAATATTTGTCAAATAACAAGGAACTATATAGGTTCCAATGGGAAACCATTGAAGAGTGCACGTAGGCAAGGTGAGGACGAACGTCGCAACACTATAAATCTCGGTGTCATTTATCTATATCTCTTACTCTTGCATTTAAATTAGTAGTGATTTCATACATAGGTTTTTCAAATCCATCGTATTATATTGTTTGTTCTTGATAGTGATTTATTATGTAAATATTAGGTTTTGTTGGAATTGGATAACTGGTTAAGTTAGTCTTGTGATTAATAATCTGAAGCGAATCGAATTTTGAACTCAATTAATTGCATTGTGTAAACACTTCTCGTGCATTACATAGTTGAATCAATTCATACCAAGTGTTTCAATCATTTTAATCTTTGATATTTGTGAAACAATTCATGTTGACGTGATTAATATTCAAACTGTGTAAATTTCATTTTCGCATCAAACCTTCCGCTAGCAACTCATTTTTGAAAACACTCTGATTTTTGGAAAACAACGGTTGAATTTTTAATTTGATTCTATTCACCCCTCTAGATCGTTTTTCACTTCTATATTCACTCCCAACGAATGTGTGTGTGTGTGTGTATGTGTGTGTGTGTGTGTGTGTGTGTGTGTGTGTGTTATAGTGATTACAAATGCAAGGTGACTCCCCATTTAAAATGAGATTACCTGTTGTTGGAACATTATGTCAATATTCTAATATAGGGTGATGAATTTGAAAAAGTTCCTTAAGTTAAGTCGCACATTGTGTGTTAGTTGAAAAAAATTCCTTAGTCCCACATTGCTTAGGTGAGATATATTTCCTTCCTCGCTTCATTATATAAGGAAATTCTCTATTTCATTCAAAAACACATCAAAAACTTATTTTGAGTTTTCCTTCCTTACTCTCATAACTCTGCGTCTTTCTAATTGTCGAAGCACCAATTTTTCCCCATTTTTTTCTACTCGTTGATTTTTTCGAGTATTTTCTTGAATTATCTTTAGAGAATTATGTTAATTTCTCCTCGTTTGAGTTGAGAAATTACAAGTATTAATTTTCAGATTCTCTTTGGAGAATTATTTGAACTTCTCTTTGTTTGAGAAATCATTTTTAGTGGTCAAATGACTGTTATTGAAATCTCTTTGGAAAATTATCGGAATTTCTCTTGGTTTGAGAAATTATTACGCTGATCGTTATACCAAATACTACGAGTGGTATTTATACCATATTCAAAAGGACTTTGTACCATCAGAAGGTATATTTCTAGACTGATAATCTATTCTGCAAGTAGTAATTATACAGTCTAGAACTGGGCTATTTTATTTTGGAGGAGCCGTGGTAGTTCAACTGCTTTGCATAACTTTGGGCAGTGCCGCAAAACTTCTTTAAGAGAGCGACCTAGTTCGCGGATCGATCTGATAATTTCTTCTGTGGCTAATTGTTAAAACCGTGAAAGAATAATTTTAAGACGTTTGAACTACCATGGCTACCGAAGAAATTATTGGTACTTTTGCGGTTGTTGTCTATGACAAACCGTTCAAGTTTGAGGGAAGTTACTTCAAATGCTGGCAACAAAATTTGCATTTTTTTTCTGAAAAAAAGGTAATCAATGTTTTAACGATGATATTTTTGTTGCTCCTTATGGATCAACCAAGCAAATTAACGGTAAGAAATATGTGGATTCAGATGGAAAACTTAATAGTGTTGAAGCCAAATTTGCTGCACAGATTAAAGCAAAGATTTCCAGCTCAGAAAAGAAATTGCCTTATAGAAAGAGAAAGATTTTCTCTACAAAATCATATTTTTAATGGACTCGCAGATGATCTACAATCTGCAAAAAAGGTTTGGGAGGCTCTGCAAAAGAAGTATGACACCGAGGAAGCTGGAATAAAGAAGTATGTCATTAGCTGCTACCTAAAGTATCATGTGGTATAAATGAAAGGCGTGTGGAGGCTCAATGTTATGAACTTCAAAAGATTTCTTATAAGATCATCACAAAAGGTATGTGTTTATATGAACAATTTTAAATTGCTTTTATTATTAACAAATTACCCCTATGAAAGTTTTTTAAAATTTTGCTTCACCTCAGAACAAAAGAATTTTTAATTGAGAGTCTGATTATTCGCCTTCGAGTTGAAGTCTCAAAGAGAAGATCAAAAAGAAAAGTCTTGGTTGTTTCAAACAACAAAAATAATTTCTGTGTAGTTTTGAAGCCATTTGGCAAATGATTAAAGAATTAGAACCACAATGTTGTGAAACGAATTAAGAATGAGAACCCTTCAAGGGTCCTAATTACTCCAATTGATAGGCAACAATCACCACCATAAATAAATGACATTGGTGTTTTCTCTTGCTTCAATTGTGGAAAACTAGGTCATATGATTAAGAAATGAAAGATCTAGTTAAACCTTGTGTTTTCCCCAATGCATAGGTTAACCTGATTGATGAGCAATTTATTGCTTTGATCACTAAAATTAACATGATTGGTGAATCTAATGGTTGGTGGATGGATATTGGCTATTCTCGTCATGTCTGTTATGATCGTGTAGTGTTTAAAACATACACGAATAAGAAAGTGTTGTTGGGAGTTGTCCACACCACTAATGTTGTCAGTATTGAGAAATGGAATAGTGTCCACCTCTAAAAAAACTTTAAAATCTTGACGGATGTCATGTATACTTCAAAGATTATTAAGAATCTTGTTTCTGGTTTTCTTCTAAATAAGGCAGGGTTTAGACAGTCTATTGGGGTAGATTTGTACACAATCACTAAAAATATATATTTTTGTGAAATTACTATATTTAAGACTTTTGTTAGAGAAATTGAAATTCAATTTAGTAACAAGATTAAGATAATTCATAGTGATAGGGGAACTAGATATTGTTTCAGTTTATTTAATGAATTTTATAAACAACATGGAATTGTACATAAAACGGCTGCACCATACTCTCCTAGAATGAATGGTAAAGCAGATAAAACTAGAACTCTTACTGAACTTATTGTTGCAATTATGTTGAATTCAGGTGCTGCTCCTCACTGGTGGGGGGAAATTTTGTTGATTGTTTGCTATGTATTGAATAGAGTTCTCAAGTCAAAAAGCAAGATCTCTCCTTATGGGATGTTAAAGAAAAGACAACCAAACTTGTTTTATTTAACAACTTGGGGTTGTCTGGATTATGTCAGAATTCCGGTTCTGAATTGAGTCAAACTCGCTAGTAGAGCCTATGAATGTGTATTCATTGTGTATGCAGCAAAAAATAAAGCATATAGGTGTTATGACCTAAATGGTAAAGTGATCATAGAATTGAATGATGTTGATTTCTATGAAGATGAATTTCCTTTCAATTTGAGAAATGGTGGGGGCACTGAATTGAATCACATTTATGTGATAAAAAGCACTGAAAGCAACAACGAAGTAGAAAAAGAACTTCGAAAAAGTAAACGAGTAAGATTTATAAAACATTATGAGTCCAATTATGCATCCTATAAAGTAGAGGAAGATCCAACAAATCTTCAACAAGCCTTGTCATCTCTGGATGCAGATTTATGACAAGAACAATGAGATAGACTCTCTATAGTCTAACAGGACCTGGCACATAGTAGACTTGCCTCATGGTAGCAAACAAATCAGTTGTAAATGGATTTTGAAAAAGAAACTAAAACCCGATGAAACTGTTGATAAGTACAAGGCTCTCCTTGTAGCCAAGGGTTTTAGACAAAGAGAAAACATAGATTTTTTCAATACTTTTTCTCCAGTCACTAGAATTACATCCATTAGAATTCTAATTTAAATTGCTGCTATTTATAACTTAATAGCACACCAAATGGGTGAAAAGACAACTTTTTTAAATGGTGACATAGAATAACAAATCCATATGGACCAACCAGAAGGGATTGTGATTCATGGACAAGAAAACAAGGTCTGTAAGTTAGAAAATTCTCTGCATGGTCTAAAATAAGCTCCAAGACAATGGCATGAAAAGTTTGATAACTTAACGATATCGAATGAGTACAAAGTGAATGAAAGTGACAAATGTATTTATCACAAATGTGTGAATCACATTTGCACTATAACATATCTCTATGTAGAAGATCTACTCATATTTGGATCAAACATTTAGACCGTTAATGATGTGAAATCATTGTTGAGTAACAACTTTTATATGAAAGGCCTTGGAAAAGTGAGGTGATTCTTTGTATCAAGATCAGGATATCCGAGCAAGGAATTTCTTTGGATCAATCACACTATGTGGAAAAGTTATTAAAGAAATATAATTACTTTGATTATAAACTCGTGAGTACATCATACGATCCAAGCGTGAAACTGTTTACGAAAACTGGTGAAAGTTTCAGATAAACAAAATATCCGAGCATCATTGGCTGTCTTAGTTATGTCATTGATTGTACTAGACCCGACATTGCATATGTCATACGATTTTTGTGCAAGTTTACTAGTAAATTGTGTAATGAGCATTGACAAGCTATTGAGCGAGTCATGTGATACCTTAAAAAGACCATGAATCTCGGTATTCATTATTAGATATTTTCTGTTGTACTTGAAACATACAATGACGTAGATTGGAATACCTTATCAAATGATTCCAAAGTAACTAGTGGGTATAGAAATTCTAGTAATCAAACACCAGATGTTGAGTATGATGTCACGACACTGGGATCAGGACAGTAACACAACACAAACAATTTTGCAGTTAATTTAAATGGCTGGAAGTAAATAACACAATCAATTGTTAACCCAGTTCGGTGCAACATCACCTACATCTAGGGGCATCCAAGTCAGGAAGGAAACCCACTATAATAGTATTAGTTTAAAGCCCAAGTAAACAACCTCTGGTTTACAATCTTCTCACCTAATCACTACACGTGATATTTCTATCTAAGACACTCCTAGATATGAGACCCCTCTGTCATACCCCAAATTTTGACGATCAAGATTTCCCATCATTATGAGAATCATCACCATAGTATGTATATACCATCATGCCTATCAATCTCCTCAGGGATTATTGAGCCTTCTTTACAATCAAGGATTAGGGTTTTAACCCCTCTCAGAGCATTTGGACAAAGGATCAATCAAAGAATTGACATGATTTTTAACTTGTCTAAGTCTCTAAAATATCCATGAAGGATCAAGGGGTCTCCAATATCAATAATTAAGCATGAATATGCAACATTCCAAGTGGATCAAGCCTCAGGATCACCAGTGTCACCAAATTAGGGTTTTGGTCGACCAAGGCCTCCAGATAAAAATTTCCATCTAGGCATGAGCCAATACCTCAATGTATGGTCCAATAAGCTCAAAGGAACCTCAAGAGCCCATCCACAATGGCAAAATCACCTTGAAGGTCCATCTATCAGAAAATCAGGAATTAGGGTTTTGACCTAATTCAACCCTTGAGTTAACTTGTGAAGTGAGACATGAATTGAAGCTTCAAGATGAACTTAAAGGACCTCAAATACATTATATTGATATATTTACAAGATTTGATTGACCCAAATAACTTGATTCATAAGCCACAGGAACTCAAAACCATCTGATCACAAATTATGGTTTTTGATGAAAAAGTCAACCCTACCATTTACTTTGGACCTACCCATGATCTCAAACCTTGGGGAGGAGTCCATGACATTCCTAAATGCCTCTAAAGGTCATCCATGAAGTTTAATTAGGCCCAAGGATTGATTTCACAAAGGGATCACAAAATTTAAAATTCATCTGATGAAAAAGTCAACTGTGCCAAAACCAAGTTTGACTTTTGAAAATTTTGGTCAACCAAGGCTTCCTCAACCCTAAAATGATGTTAACATGTGATTTGAATCATCATTCATCAAGAAAAATCAAGAAAATTGAGTTAACTTGTAAAAGGGGCAACCATGGAAAACTTAATTCTTTCTAAGTTATGAAAAAAAGTGGCTAGGGTACCAACTTTGCAAGGCCATATTTCCCAAACCCTAAAGCCTTTTTCTCCCATTCAAAGCTCAGATTGAAGTTCATCTTACATACTTCAAATATGTCAACTAGACCTCATTCCAATTCATTATGGATTTTTAGTTATGGATTGATCAAAATCACAAAAACATGAAAATGACATTTTTTCCAACACTTAGTGAAATTTTCACTAAGTCGGAATATGTCTTACTTTTTCCAAAATGTAAAGGCATTTTTAACTATGATCCAAGGTGATTCAGAACCAATGATGGACATCAAAGTTAAAGTACATTATGTGAGCTTTATAAATTGACCAAGAACACCATCAAACTCCATTAGAGCTAGGAGTTATGGATCTTCCAAGTTGCCTTGTTGCAACTGTTTCCATGACAGAATTTGGTGCAAACTTGCACGCCACGATTCCTTGGACTAATTTTGAACACTTTTATCATTGAAATTCTGTTCAATTACAACACAAATGGGTGGATGATCTGATCCATAACACAAAATGCCAAAGACCTAGCCTTCCATGTGCAAAATCATCATGAAAGGAATCTTGAAATTCAAATTTGGCATCAAGCATTAAAGTGATGCATTGAGGTGGCATGAATGAACCACAAACCAATCTAATTGAGTCAAGATGAATCCAAAAATCAGAGGACCTAAACCTGCAGAATCTAGTACAAATCAATGGATAGATGAGACCATTGACCAAAGAATCAAGGCATTCAATACAATCTGATCCAAGCTGCAAACACTATTGATGCCAAAAAAAATTTGCTCTGCTATAAATAGAGCTCATTTGTGCTCAATTTAAGTACACCAAAGCCCCCAAACTGAGGCTTTGCTCAAGATCACACTTTCACTCCAATTTTGCCTTCTAACTCAAGTCACCATCGGATTTTGAGATTGAGAGTAATTCAAACCAAACCAACCATGTACACACCTCATAAACATCATATGTAATTGATCCAAACACTAACATAACATCTGGAATATCAAATTCATCAAATCACCCTCCAACTGCTCAAGTTCTTGACAGATTTGCAGTTAAGGTACCATATTAAATTCCAACCCATTTCAAATCACTCCAAGCATTCAGACACACTCCTTGGCATCTAAGGAAGTTATCCAAATCATTGGAACTAACTTACAACATCTCCATCAGCAAGCTCGATCACCAGCTACAAGAGGTAAGCCTCAAACTTCCAAACTCATTGAATCATGCATCATAAACATATTTTGTAATTACCATTGTGTTTCTGGTTGTATGTAGATCATTTACCCTCAATCAATTATTGTTTATGATTCTTGTATGAGATTTCATTAAGTTTTGCAATTTTTAGGGTTCATCTGATTTTATCATGTTATCTTTTGATTCAATAAATCTAAACAAAATTGAGTATTGCCATTGTATTCCTTGTTCAAAAACGCATGATTTTCATATTTGGATCATATGAAATGATTGAGAAACGAATGAGATAGGAAGCTTCACGCATTTGGCTGAAGGAAGAAGATGAAGTCTGGCACGAAATTTGAATTTGCCACGCATTTTTCATATATTATGTGTTGGTTTGATTTAGTTATCACCAGTACATGCTGACTCAGTTGGCAAATGCGTGTTTTGAGAGTTGGAGGGCGAGAAGTCGTGGGTTCAATCCTCACCCATGACCAAATTTTTATCACTTGTCAAATTTCCTTATATTTTTCATATTTTTTTCTTAAATGATTTGAAAAATTAATTTCTCTTTGAGTTTTAATGTTTTTGAATTAATTCTTTTTTTCAAAATTCATAAAAATGGTAAAATATTTTATTTTGCCAAAAATTCACAAAAATGTTATTTATTTTATATATTTAATATTTTCATAAAGAATTTATTTTATTTGTTTTTAAACAATTGAAAATATTTCTTTTCTCTTGATTTTTCAAACTCAAATGATTTTTAAATCATTCTAGGGATAAAACATGATTTTTCAAACATTTATCCTAGATCATAACTTGTTTTTTACATGTTTGGTAATTTTGATTATTTAAAATGATTTGTATTCAAATAAAAATGTATTTTTCAATCAAATTAGGGTTTTTGATCACTATCACCCTAACAAATCTTGTCAAACACACTTTGGGCCTCTAATTGAGTGTAAGACCCAATCCCTTTTTAACCAAAACCATTTTGGGCCTCAAACATTATATAAGACCCACTGCTATTTTAAAAAAACTCGGCGCGATTGCCATTTCAAAAGAAAAATAATTTGGGCCTCTCCTTGAGCTATAAGTCCCATTCCTTTTTTTAAAAAACATTTTTTGGGCCTCTAATAGAGTGTAAGACCCAACCCCCATTTGTACATAAATAAATTTGGGCCTCAGATATTGTATAAGTCCTGATACAGTTTTCAAAGCGACAGTGCGATCATTGTCTTTCATGGGCCTCTCCTTGAGTTGTAAGCCCCATCTCTTGTAAAAAAATAATCTTTGGGCCTCTAATAGAGTGTAAGACCCAATCCTCTTTGTAAATTACAATAACCTTGGGCCTCTGCTTTGCTATAAGTCCCCAAAAATCTGTTAATATTACAATCTGATCAATGTTATCAAATAAGTCATCTGGGCATCTCTTGTTGAATAAGCCCCCAAGCTTCTGTTTTAAGATAATTGTTTCTTTTAATTCATAGTTGTTATAAAAAATTTCTTCAATTTATTTGATCAACTAACCATACAGCTATGGAAGCTTGCTCACTTGTAAGTTTTTATCAGCTTTCATTTACATGTTTTATATATATAACTGTATTGTTGGAAGCTTGCACACCTGTAAGTCCTTCTTTCATATCCTTTTAAATACTTGTCATATATCAACTGTATATATACTTGTATATCTGTTTAGAGTTTTCCCCGGCAACTAAGTCTAGAATTAGGTAAAGCCAATTGATCACTCTTTCAATACAATCAAAATTAGTTCCCCATAGGACTTTCTAGATACAGTATTGCCTTTTCTTGGGCTTGGACAATATGGAATAAAGAGAAATGCATTATTCCCGGTGAAACTTTTCTCAGACTGTCACTATTAGAAATTGTCAAAGAAATTCATTCCCCCAGAGAGGATTAATTCTCGGTGAAACTTCTATTCAATTTCTTCAAACTCTAGAACTGTTCACTAAAGAAAGGATTAATTCCCGGTGAAACATTTCTTGAACATTCTTAGGTTTGGACCTACAGGCTTCCTAAAAGCATCCCTAGCCTCCTTTTGGGCTTTGTGCAAGGACCCTCAGGCTTCCTAGAAGTTCTCATGCCTCCTCTTGGGCTTAGTACAAGGACCCAAAGACCTCTTAAAGATATATGACAGAACCTAGTCATCCTTTGATAGAGCAGTCTTTCTGAGTCAAAACATCAAATTAGTTATGGGTTGACCTTCATCCCTTAACATAACAACCTTCCCTTGGGCATCATACAAAGATTATTCATCAACTGAAAACCAATCTCTTCATACCAGTAGACTTGGACAATCTCATTTCCCTTTGGATTTCAATGAAACCCTTTTCCTTAAAGAACATGAAATAACCCTGATTATCTGATCAATCTCTAAACAGAGTTGAAATCTCAATAGGTTTTGACAACTCAATCTTTAAACCTTCCCTTTAAATTTTCCCCAGTCAGGGTCAATTACTGTTAATTCAATATTAACAAAATCCCTAACAGAATCAGAACCCCAAGGTATCTGATATCTCAACTCTTTTGTAATCCCCAACTAGAGTTGAATTCCCTAATTTGGACCTGTTTTTGGATATCAATAATCCTCAGCAGAAGTGAGCCTCCTCTTAGGCTTTATATAAGAAATTTCCCCAACTAACCTCCTCTTAGGCTTTGTATAATGATCATCCCTCAACAGCCTTTCAGCCTCAATCTTGGGCTTTGCACAAGACAGATATTCTCCAGCTGAGTCAATCCTTTTTAGCCTCAATCTTGGGGTTTGTACAAGACACACCTAATTGTCCTCCCCAGTGGAGTCAAGTCTTTTTTTAGCCTCAATCTTGGGCTTTGTACAAGATAGATAAAACTTTTTCCCTAAAGAGTCAAACCTCTTTCAGCCTCAATCTTGGGATTTGAACAAGATACAAATAGACACTCTCTTGTTGAGTCAGTCAATCCTCTAGCCTCCTCTTAGGCTTTGTATAATGATTTCCCTAGAGGAATTCAATCAACCTCTTAGCTTCAACCTTCGGCTTTGATCAAGGCACACAAAAATCAACATCCCCTCAGAGGAAATCAAAATCTCTCTGCAGGAAGATACTTCTCTGTATAATCACATTTCAAAATAGTCAATCAAAACAAAGACCTTAATCCAAGATAACTACTGTAAGTGGCACACTTTTTTATACAAACATCCAAGCTGTATGTCCCTCATTATCCTGGTTAAAACCTCATCTAATTGGTATAAGTGGCAAGCCTCTGGATACAAACATCCAAGCCAATGTGCCTCTCTTAGCATGAATTCCTAAGGAAAAATGGCATTACTCACATTGAGTTAAAGTTTTCTCCTTAAGGACAAATCACCTTGTAAAGGCAATTATGGCATTGCAGGATTCCATACATTCCAGTTAAAGTAATTATCCTTTATAATCAACCACCCAAACCACTGTGATAAACAGATGAGATATCTCTCTTTAGAGATGACAAGTTCTCTCTCAGTCAAATCCTTTTAGCTTCAATCTTGGGCTTTGAACAAGACACCGGACATTTGTTTCTTCCTTAGAATAGGAGGAACTATGACCGCTCTGATTTCCCTATATTTCATAACAGGGAATACTTATGCATAAGATTGCGAAATCTTAGCGAGCACTTACAAAAAAACCTTAGGTCCCTGACCTTACCAAAAACATTGGAAAACCCGAAAACAACAAAAATACTCTCTCTCTCTCAGACATTCACAAAGAAGAAACTTTCCCATTTCATAGATAAACACAATCAAGTATCAAAGTAGAACCCAAAATCTATCATCTCATGGATAACCATGTATAGGATGGGAAAATGACAACTCCCCATTGTATAACCTGACCCCGGACTCCCCAATCTCTATCAAGCATTTTTTCAGTTAAACAATCGCGTGCAAGGTTAATTTTAGATAGCTTTCCCTTTCCTTTCTAGCTTCACAGGATAAATAAGAAATCTGAATGTAGCACCCAACGTTCCTCCCACTGAGGTGAGGAAATCCCATTGCAATAAGGTGGTCGCGTCACCGACAAAAATCGTACGCTACAGAAAAATGGTGACTCTACTGGGGAGCCAAATTAAGACTAGTTTCTAAGAGGTCTAGGGTGTTAGTTTAGGAATTATATATACTATATATATTTCTTTTCCTACTTGAATCCGTGTTTATTTTTCATTCAATGGGAATGCGAGTGATGTCGCATCTGGAAAGTTTGAGAGAAACCAAAAGATAAGTGATGGCAGAGACGGGGAACATTTATAGGGAGTGATTCCTGAATAAGTTGAACCTGGTAGACCATCAAATCAGTGGAGGTACCCATGTGATACTATGTTGAACAACCGATTGTTGTGAAAGTAGACGATATCATAGTGCGGTGACCCGTGAAACTGAGGATTTAGTAGACATTAACCATGTGGCCTTTTGGTAGTGTGGTGGCTATCGGAAATAGTCGACACACGATACTACACTCAATTTGAGATTTCTTCTGGAATACTATAGCTCGCTCGGGTGAACCAGCTTGTTGTTGTTATTTCCAGATTAAGTCAGTGATTTTTGAGAACCTTAACCCGTTCTACAAGTACAAAAATCACCAAAATAGTACAACCATTTAGGGATGGGTAGAGCCATGACTCCATGCTCGTGACGCTGAACCTTTGAACCCATGTTTTTTCAATGTTTTTGTGTGTTGCATTCATGCATTCATCTAAAAAACTTTTAAACAAGAAAAAAATTTCTTCTCTTCTTATCTCTCATTTTTCAAAATTAAACTAAACGATAAATTGCAAATACCAGAAGGATTGCGTTATGGATTTCGGTAGAAGAAAGACGCACAAGTACACCTTCAATATTCCAAAACTAGAGGATTTAAGGAAGTTGGAAATGATGATTACCAACCCGGAGGCTTTCAGAGCCAAGCATGGAGGACTGTTGTCTCTATTAAGGGTCCATGTAGTTAAAGGAATTCTAGCTACGCTACTTCAGTTTTACGATCCGGTTTATCACTGTTTCACCTTCCCGGATTACCAACTGACACCAACTCTAGAGGAGTACTCTCACCTGATTGATTTACCAATTACTGACCAAACTTCCTTTTCTGGACTTGAACAAATTCCAAAGGAACAAATCATTGCAAGAGTGATCTATTTGGACGAGTCAGAGGTCGGGACTCATTTAACCATTAAAGGAGGAATCCAAGGCTTACCAGCTAAGTTCCTGATAGAGAAAGGCCTATACTTTGCCAGTATAGGAAACCTAACCGCTTTCGAGGATATCTTTGTTTTACTCATTTACGGATTATTCCTCTTTCCCAACATCGATAACTTCGTCGATATCAATGCCATTAATATATTCCTGATTGGAAACCCTGTACCAACACTGCTCGCAGATGCTTATCTTTCCGTACACTTAAGGAATTTGTACACCGGAGGAATGATCACATGTTGTGTACCCTTGCTTTACAAGTGGTTCATTTCCCATCTACCCAAGTCTGCTGCTTTTTGGGATCATAAGAACACTCTACGTTGGTCATAGAGAATCATGTCCCTCACCAACTCAGACATAGATTGGTCAAATAGGATTTATGAGGGTGCAAAAATCATCGACCGATGTGGAAACTTCCCTAATGTACCCCTCATAGGAACTAAAGGTGGAATTAATTATCATCCAGTTTTAGCCCGCCGTCAATTCGGATACCCGATGAGGCATATCCCGTGAAATGTTCATTTGGAAGGTCTTTTCTTCAAAGAAGGAGAAAATGACAGAGCACTTAAGAAGGAAATAGTGCATGCCTGGCAACACATTCACAGGAAAGGACGAGAGTCTCTAGGAAAACCGGACTATATCTCGTTGGAGCCTTATCTCCATTGGGTACAAACTAGAGCCCTCAAGTTGAGGATGCCTTACCCTCGCCAAGAAGTCTTTCCCTTAAAGGAATCTGCCCTTTATTTCATGTCTGAAACGGAAAAACTCCAAGTCGCTCTCAACAAAGTTCAACGAGAAAAGAACTCTTGGAAAAACAAATACCGAACTCTCAATGTGGAGTGTATCAAACTCCAGGAACTATTAAAAGAAAAGGATGCTTTGATCGGAATATTAGAACAACATGCTGAAGAGAGTCAGGAAGATCAAAGAAATTTACTCACTCCTTTCATTTGGCAAAGAACTGATAATCCAAAAACGGTTGAGGAACCTCGATCGAAGAAAAGGAAACTACCAGAACCAGTTTCTGAGCTCTCTTTAGAGAAGACTCTGTAGCGAGCGATTTTTGGACGTGGTTCTTAAGCACTGGTCGCTCTCTGCGATTGAGTTTACTACAGGTCGATTCATTTTTTATCCTATTAAAGCTGATGAAGGAAGGGAAATAGATGTCTCCAATTAACCCTGCTTTGCATACTGAGTTTAAACAGCGGTCTGTTAGGTTACGAATGCTATCAATGTGGGGGGCCTTTGTACTGGTTATTTGTATTTTCGCCAATACTGCTTTCTTTCTCTCTGGGATTTTCTGGCGGGGAACAAGGATTAGGATGTTAGGAATGATGCTTTTTGATAGATATGTGAGAGTATGGGATTTTGGGTTTTTGTTTAATGTGCTCGCTAAGATCTTTTCGTTCGATCTTATGCCTACGTATTCCCGTTTACCGAAACAGGGAAATCAGAGCGTTCGTAGTTCCTCCTATTCTATGGGAGGAAATGGTGTTTTGGTGTCTTGTTCAAAGCCCAAGACGTGAAGCGAAAGGTGGTTTGTATCTTGTTCAAAGCCCAAGATGTGAAGCTGAAAAGGTCTCAACTTTAGAGAGAATTTGTCATCTCTAAAGAGGGGTTTGTCTGTTTGTAAAGGAGAATTACTTTAACCGGGATATGCGAATCCTAACAATGCCATAATTTCCGAAGAAGGGGTTTTTTAACCTGAAGGAGAAGACTTTAACTCAGTGTAGAGCAATGCCATCTTTCCTTAGGAATTTCTCATGCTAAAAGAAGGACAGTGGCATGGATGTAAATAATCCAGAGGCTTGCCGCTTACAGCGTTTAGATAAAGGGGAAGGAGTTGTTGACGTTTGTGTACTGTGAATGAGGCACAGCTTTAATGCTAAAAGGTTGATTGGATCAACCAGTGGTTTTCTTATACAAAGCCTAAGAGGAGGCTAATATGTGTCTCGTACAAAGCCCGAGAGAGAGAGGCTAAAAGGTTTTGACTCAACGAGGGAATCCTTTGGTATCTCGTATAAAGCCCGAGATGGAGGCTATTTGATTGAACAAGAGAGGTTTTGTATCTCGTACAAAGCCCGAGATCGAGGCGAAAATTTGTTCGGCTCAATAAGAACCTTTTTGTATCTTGTATAAAGCCCGAGATGGAGGCGAAAGGGGTGATTGACTCAACGAGGGAGTCTCTTATGTGTCTCGTATAAAGCCCGAGAGAGAGGCTAAACGTTGTCTGACTCAATGAGGGAGTCCTTTGTATCTCGTACGAAGCCCGAGAGAGAGGCTGAAAGGTTTTCTATCTCAGTTAAGTGACAGGTCCAGTATACTGATTTTAAAGAGAAAATCAGTTCTTATATGAGTAACACTGTTCTCATGGATTTGATCTGAGGATCAGGATTGTTCCCTTTTCTTTAAGGAAACCGGGATATCCAAAGGATATTGAGACTGTCCGAGTCTACGGGTTTCCTTCCTATTTAACGAAAGGGTCACTTGAGAATGTCTTTGAGACTCAAGGAAATTAGACTGTCCGTGTCCAGAGTTTCATCTTTTGTACTATGCTTTGAGAAACAGTAGTAGACTCTTTGAAAGGACTGTTCTATGCAGATGACTAAGTTCTGTTCCTATACCTCTAGGAGGTCGTCGGGACACTGTCGATCTTGAGACTTGATCCACCTAGAAGGGAGCAGCCTTGTGCTTAATCCTTGAAGTGGGAGTCCTCTTGATCCATTGTAGATTCTTGGGAGGTTAGACAAGTTGAAGATCAAGTCATTCCTTGATTGATCCTTTGTCTAAGGCTCAAAGAGGGCTTGAAACCCTAAGTTCTGATTGTAGTGAATGCTCAACAACCCTTGAGGATATTGATGAGGCATAAAGGTACATCCATATTGTGATAATGATTTGCACAATGATGGGAATCTTAGTGGTCAAAATTTGGGGTATGACAGACTCAGGACCCTTAAGCTTAGAATTTTCCTTTTACCAGAACTTTGTAAAATACTGTACTTTTCTTTGTAATGTATCGCAATCCTTCAATTCAATTAAAAGGGGTCTCCACTCTCTGTATGATATTTTCAATTTATTTAAAGTTTCTTTTTTATTAAAGCAAAAAAACTAAAAAATATAGATCATTGCATTCATCATGCTCATATAATGCATTCTCTCGAGTCTCACGCGCGCGTCTCAGTTCTAGAGTCAAACTGTCTCACTCGTACAGTACTCGGGCCAATCGACAAAAGAAAATGGGCGATCTTGAGGAAGAGAATAGAGAGCTGAGAGAAGAAATCGACGCTCTAATGGACGATCTGAAGAAATTTCATAGTGATATGAAATCCCTGGCAGCAGCTCAGGAGCAATGTCAAAGGACTGTGATATAGGAGATCACATCTACGCCCATGGTGGAGGCACATGAGATTCATCCGCGGTACAACATGCCTAAGGGTCGCCCCTGGGGCATGCCTCCTAACTTTATCCCTGAAGGATACATTCTGCCGGTATCGGAAGACCCAAAAACTATAGCAGGAGCCACTGGTCCTGAAGGTTACAAACTTCGGGAAAGTGAAGACGCAAGGTTTACGACAGGAATTCCTGAAGGTTACAAACTTCATGGCTTTGAAGAACCCAGAGTCATAGTCGTAATGACCATACCACAAGCAGTGGTACATACTGTCCCGGGAGGACAGATTCCACAGGCAATCTCTGGTGGAAACGAAGAGATGTATGAAAAGATAAACGTGTTCCAGGAACAATTTTTGGAGATGCAAAAGGAACTGCATGCCATTCGCGGTCAGGATTTATTTGGAAAGGATGCCGCAGACCTCTGCTTGGTCCCGAATGTCAAAATCCCGCACAAATTCAAGGTGCCTGACTTTGAAAAATACAAAGGCAATTCTTTCCCTCAAAGTCATTTGGTGATGTACGCTCGCAAAATGTCTACTCAGACAGAAAATCAACAGCTACTGATCCACTAGTTCCAAGACAGTTTAACCGGTGCTGCTCTCAGGTGGTACATGGGTTTAAACTGCACTAAGATCAATACTTTCAGAGATCTCGATGCTGCCTTCGTCCAACAATACAAATATAACCTGTACATGGCACTGGATAGAGATCAACTAAGAGCAATGTTGCAAAAGGACAAAGAGACGTTTAAGGAATACGCTCAAAGATGGCGTGAAATTGCCGCCCAGATTTGTCCACCTCTTGAGGAAAAAGAGATGACAAAGATCATTCTGAAAACCTTAAGCTCATTCTACTATGACCGAATGGTCGCCAGTACGCTCAGTGATTTCACCGAGATGGTAAACATGGGAGTACACCTTGAAGAGGCAGTTCGAGAAGGATGTTTAGCCAAAGAGGCAGAACCCTCCAATAGTACCAAAAGATACGGTAGTGTTTTTCAGAAAAAGAAAGAACAGGAGATCAGCAATATCTCCCAAGGAAAATAGAGGCGAAGATATCAACCAGTAGCGGCAATAACTCCCGCTATCAACCCTTTGCCAATTCTGACTTATCAACCTCAGGTTGTTCAAAATCAACCTAGTCAACAACAGTACCAGCAGAGGACTCAACAACCTCTTCAGCAGGCTTGTCCATAATACAACAATAACAATCGTACAACACGACCACCAGGGTTTGACCCTATACCAATGTTGTACGTGGAACTTTTTCCACTGTTACAGGCCAAAGGGCACGTCCAGACCAGGTCTCCTCTTGCAGTACTAGAAAATCGGCCTTTTTGGTTCAAAGCGGATCAAACTTGCCCTTACCATCAAGGAGGATCGGGGCACAACATCAAAAACTGTCTCAGCTTCAAATCTGACGAACAGAAGCTTGTCAGGAACAGGGTTTTATCTTTTAAAGATACTAATCTGAATGTTCAGACGAACCCGTTGCCACAACATGACAAGGCTGCAGTAAATTTAATAGTGGAGGAATTTAGCCGCAGTTATCAAATTCACAATGTACTCCAGTTGGGGACCAATCTGGTCAAGATGCATTGCCAACAGAGCGGGTATTGTCGCTCACGGGATTTTCATCCTAGTACAAACGCGAAAGTGGCACCGAACAGAGTCGCCAGCAATGTGTATTTATCCCAAGAGAGGGAAAGGAAACACCGCATAAACCTGAAGGAAGGAAAGAGCATGGTCTTACGACCAAGAGAAAGGGTAAGGGAGTCGGTTATGCGAGAGGAAGGTATTAGCACCCCCACGCGTCCATCGTACCCGATGGGATCCACTTGCTTGTTTCAAACAAAGGGTGTAAGAAAAGGATACTGGAAAAAGAACTGAAAGAAAGAAAGGAGAAAGAATGGAAAAGGAACGAGAAACAAATGTAGGGAAAATAAAAGAAGTGCTCGCATGGGCCCTACCCCACTGCCTACGTATCTCATCGGGAACATGAGAATCAGAGCGACGTAGTTCCCGTCAATAGGGATGGATTGTTTGTATTTTTTAAGGAACGGCTGACGTTCTAGCTCAGGTGTTGCAGGCTCGCTGGTCCGAGTGCGTTACCATCTTGCAAGAGAACGAGTAGGAGCGCGTTCGTGCGTTGAGAATGAATGAGATGAGAGAAGAATTCCCGAAGGAAAGACGTTATTGTTTGTTTTTGTCTTTTAGAAGTTTTTTTCATTTATTTGCATATGACAGTGTATCTGAATCTTAGTCATTGGAATGTGTGCATTCTCATATTCCAAGATGGAATGAGCAAGAAGACACACTAAGAGCGAAGAAGACCCCCACACTTAGTTCCAATTGTCAAGGTTCAAACACACTAGCATACTTGTGTTTATTAAGTGTTTTGTTGATTATGAAATGAAGAAGTGTTTTTTATTATTTGCACCTTCGACAAGTATTGCATTTAAGTCCCTCACACAAGATTAAATGTTTAACACATTGACCCAAGATGGGCTATATGCTATCCATTTTAAGATTATAAGAGAAGACCCCTTATAATCTTTTCTTTATGTGAAAGGCCTAAATGCAATAAATGCCTACCTTTATTAGATATTTTGAGTTTTCTTTAAGAGATGAGAAGAGAGACTCAAGAGAGGAGAAAAGGTAAAACCTATGTGGACTAAGACTCAATCCTAATTGAAGATTAAAGGGAGTGGTCCTAATGGTTTGTGAGGTTTCAACCTAAAGTCTAAAGAAAGAATGAATTAAACAATTCACTTCTAAAGTAGAAGATGAATTGTAATCCAAAAAAGGGAAGGTGATGAATTATTAAAAGAAAGCACATAAGTGCTTAACAAAACACAAAATGGAATTGTAAAAGAGATGAGAGGAAAGAAGTTTGAATGTGGATTCCTTATCCACACTCAATTGAAACTTACCAAAGCCCCTACATGGTTAGTAAACATGTGTAAGAAATATAGGGAGTAAAAGAACATTTATGCACCATAAAGCTCAAAAGAAATAGATGAGAAATCAAATTCTAAGGTCACAACCAGAATGTACATCATATGGAAAACAAATGATTATCATCAAGCAAACTCAAGTGGATAGACAACAAACATCATCCATGACATTAGAACATGATACCATAAGAAAAGGGAGAATGAAAGATGAAAAGAAATGGAAGAAGCATGCATAAATGGAGCATGTAATCCAAGGATCAGAATTGAAATGAAATGCAAAATGATTCACAAACATCTCACAAGTATTCATGCATGACACATCAAAACATTTAAGAAGTGATAGAAGAAGTAGAATTGAAATGGAAGTTCAAAAGAAAACACAAGTACAAACACCACATGTTAAAGGTGCCCAAGGTTCAAAGGAAAGTCAACATGCAAGGATGAGATATAATATGTACCAATGACCTATAATGTCAAGTGAATAGTTCACTAAAGTATGCAAATGATCATGCAAGTATGTACAAAAGAAAACATGTAAACATGCACAAAAGATTACAATGATGTGACATGTTATAATGCTTTAAATGAAATGCATCAAACAAAAATCAAATGGCCTTAGGAAAATTAAACAAGCATGGTTTAAAGATACACAGGTCAGAAGTGAATCATATACCAAAGTAGCATACAAGAAATCAAGGCAAAATGATGTCAAACAATGCATTTAGGTCAAATAGACATATCATACAAAGTAGCACAAAAATGAACACCAAACATGCCATAAACTAACCTAAAAAATCAAATAAAAAACACTTAACATACCTCAAGATGATAATGACTTAATGCAAAAAGAAGAGCATCAAAACAATTTTTAATGGTCAAGAACAAAATTAAACAAGATCATGTACCACATTAAGAATGCACACCAAAGAAATTCAAAGCAAATTATGGAGCAGGGGTAAAATGGTCATAAAATCAGAAAATAAAATCACCAAAAATTTTAAAAATGTTTTAATGATACTCATGAATTTTTGTGGAATTTTATGATGATGTTTGGTATTTTTAAAAATTAAAAAGCAAACGTGTAGCAAAAATAAAAAATAAAATGCAATGAAATGAGGGAAGGGGGTGCACACTTAGCAATTAAGCAGTTCAAAAATGGTTTGGGCTTAAGACATAGGGGTGCAAATATCAGTTTGGTCCAAGGTCCAAATCTGCGCAAAACACACTAACAAGCATACACTCTCAGTCAACAAAATTGACTCACTCATGGCCATTGGATCAAGTCAAGGTTAAACAATAGTCAAAGTAATTGAAATCAACGCACATGCATGAATGTCTACCCTAGCTACCATACGCTGCAACACATAGAGCTTAAGTGAATTCAGAAACAATGCACATGACATGCACATGCGTTTTAATGTGTTAGCACATTTTAGACCACACGATTGGAACACATCAACGGCTATGATTAAAACACACAAAACCCTAGCACTTAAGACCACCGGCCGGAGATGACCTCCGGTCACCTTCTCCGGTCATGCGCCACCGTCTGCAACTCCATAATTTCCAGAATTCCACAAAAACTATACCAAAATGAAGAGCATCTCACGTAGATTAACAATATACTCATAAAAACAACAAAACATACACACATAGCAAGAACAGAGGGGATGAATATGTGCCCTAACTTTTGGATCTAAGCCTTTACAAGGCCTATCAACTAGCCGGAGTGAGAAATGCTCCTAATGAGCTCATATCATCATGAAATCATCACAATAATCAACAAAACGTTAGAGAAAAGCTTGTAAGTTTTGGAACCTGATCTTGCAGTTCTTGTGGAGTCTGAGAAAACCAGAGAGAACACTTGTTCTTCAACCTTGGAGCTTCAATATTAAGTAAAATAAATGCTGATGATTCACGAGTAGATGAAGGAGATTGAAGATTGCAGTGATGCTAAGCTTGCAGAAATGGAGTTGTTCTTGTTGTTCTTGATTCAACCACACTCAATGGAAGAACTATGGAGTTGAAATCGCGAAGAAGCAAACTCAGAGAGAATGAGAGAGTAGTAGAGAGAGTTTCTGAAGTGAATGTGTGAGAAATCAAGTTGAACCCCGAAATTTGAGAGAGTGATTTTTATTTATAATGTGAGCTAACCACGGTTAAATGAGTTGAGTTAGGGTGAGCCAAGTTGGTTAACTGAGTCATCCCTAACTAACTGAGTCAAGTTAGTTAGGGAGTGTGTTGATATGGTGAAGATGGCTCATGACATGCTATGGTGGAAGTGAGGAGGGAAATGAAATGGCACGGCTGGTGGTAGCAGAAACTTGCTTAGCACGTTTATTTCTTTCCATTCTCGTGTATGCCAAGGCAAGTGTGCAAGGTGTAATTGACTTGTGCTTAGTTGAAAGAGGAAACTGAAGTGAGGAAGTGTTTGTGGTGTGTTTGAACCAAAATCATGCAACATGCTGTCAATGTATCCATGCCAACATAGGGTAGTTTGTGGAGGTTTTTCTCTCTACTCAATGACTGCATTAGGGAGTTTATGGGTTCATTGGAAAGAGGATGCATCTCAACGACGGCTCGTAGAACTGCAGCAGAGTGTGCAAAGCATCATGTTCATACTTGGTGATTGTGCGGACCATCCCAACCAAATTCCCGTAGCTCTTCTGAAACCTATCAAGAATACCCGGACCAGCCATATCTATAACTTTGAGCAATGAATCCAAAACAGGGTCTGGAAACTTGTAAGACACATTGTTTTTTCTCTCAGCAACGATTTCTGTTGAACCCATGGATTGGAATCAGGAACGTATTATGCACCTGAAAATGATAAACATAACTGTTATGATATGATAATGCAATGCAAAAGGGCATGTGATCAGGTAATCAAGTGTCTGTGTCTGTATTGAACTGTGTGCACTGTGTCTCTGTATCGAATCTGGCAATATCTGAGATGAACACTCAAATCACTGTCATAGGATACAATGTCTGAAATCATCATAGAATCACAAGTAAGGTAGGTAGGAGGCTGGGTTTCCTGCAAACCTGTAAACATCCCGCCCATACTCACATGTGGTTCTTAGAAAATAAGGCTTGTTAGCTTCGGAGGTTTGAGAAGCAATAGCACATTCAGCCCGTAGGATACAATGCTATGCCAATCAAAGAGGTCGTCCACTGACTCCCCTTAGAAAATAAAGGTCATCCTATTCAAGTTCCAAAGTGGGCCCTCGGGTGCTAATGGGCTTGCCACAGAATGTGGTCTGCCACTGTCACCACTAAAGAGGGATGTTTCCACTAAGGTCCTCATGATCGGTCACTAGAGTCGACAGCTCTCTAGATCTACATCCTGGAATACGCAAGATGCGCATGCCACGACGTGTCCCAAGATAGCCTCATCTAGCTGTGAATTTCGTGAACACCCAACGCACTCCAAACGGCACGTAGGTCCCACTACTCTCCACTCTAATCCTAAGTGTATACTCAAGCCTATGTAATGGGCTTATCTCTCAGAAATCCCATCCCGCCAAACAGAAAACAACACAATCCAGCACAACAGTAACAATATGATATGTAATGCTAAAATGCAGTAAATACAGTAAAGTAAATAAATAGCAAAATAAAGCACCACAGTAAACACCCAATGAGAGAAAAGCAAACAAGCGCTAGGATTGACTCGCTTAGGATGGACCAGCAAGAGGTCAACCTGTCCCCAGCAGAGTCGCCAGCTGTCGCTCCCGGGATTTTCATCCTAGTACAAACGCGAAAGTGGCACCGAACAGAGTCGCCAGCAATGTGTATTTATCCCAAGAGAGGGAAAGGAAACACCGCATAAACCTGAAGGAAGGAAAGAGCATGGTCTTACGACCAAGAGAAAGGGTAAGGGAGTCGGTTACGCGAGAGGAAGGTATTAGCACCCCCACGCGTCCATCGTACCCGATGGGATCCACGCTTGCTTGTTTCAAACAAAGGGTGTAAGAAAAGGATACTGGAAAAAGAACTGAAAGAAAGAAAGGAGAAAGAATGGAAAAGGAACGAGAAACAAATGTAGGGAAAATAAAAGAAGTGCTCGCATGGGCCCTACCCCACTGCCTACGTATCTCATCGGGAACATGAGAATCAGAGCGACGTAGTTCCCCTCAATAGGGATGGATTGTTTGTATTTTTTAAGGAACGAATGACGTTCTAGCTCAGGTGTTGCAGGCTCGCTGGTCCGAGTGCGTTACCATCTTGCAAGAGAACGAGTAGGAGCGCGTTCGTGCGTTGAGAATGAATGAGATGAGAGAAGAATTCCCGAAGGAAAGACGTTATTGTTTGTTTTTGTCTTTTAGAAGTTTTTTTCATTTATTTGCATATGACAGTGTATCTGAATCTTAGTCATTGGAATGTGTGCATTCTCATATTCCAAGATGGAATGAGCAAGAAGACACACTAAGAGCGAAGAAGACCCCCACACTTAGTTCCAATTGTCAAGGTTCAAACACACTAGCATACTTGTGTTTATTAAGTGTTTTGTTGATTATGAAATGAAGAAGTGTTTTTTATTATTTGCACCTTCGACAAGTATTGCATTTAAGTCCCTCACACAAGATCAAATGTTTAACACATTGACCCAAGATGGGCTATATGCTATACATTTTAAGATTATAAGAGAAGACCCCTTATAATCTTTTCTTTATGTGAAAGGCCTAAATGCAATAAATGCCTACCTTTATTAGATATTTTGAGTTTTCTTTAAGAGATGAGAAGAGAGACTCAAGAGAGGAGAAAAGGTAAAACCTATGTGGACTAAGACTCAATACTAATTGAAGATTAAAGGGAGTGGTCCTAATGGTTTGTGAGGTTTCAACCTAAAGTCTAAAGAAAGAATGAATTAAACAATTCACTTCTAAAGTAGAAGATGAATTGTAATCCAAAAAAGGGAAGGTGATGAATTATTAAAAGAAAGCACATAAGTGCTTAACAAAACACAAAATGGAATTGTAAAAGAGATGAGAGGAAAGAAGTTTGAATTTGGATTCCTTATCCACACTCAATTGAAACTTACCAAAGCCCCTACATGGTTAGTAAACATGTGTAAGAAATATAGGGAGTAAAAGAACATTTATGCACCATAAAGCTCAAAAGAAATAGATGAGAAATCAAATTCTAAGGTCACAACCAGAATGTACATCATATGGAAAACAAATGATTATCATCAAGCAAACTCAAGTGGATAGACAACAAACATCATCCATGACATTAGAACATGATACCATAAGAAAAGGGAGAATGAAAGATGAAAAGAAATGGAAGAAGCATGCATAAATGGAGCATGTAATCCAAGGATCAGAATTGAAATGAAATGCAAAATGATTCACAAACATCTCACAAGTATTCATGCATGACACATCAAAACATTTAAGAAGTGATAGAAGAAGTAGAATTGAAATGGAAGTTCAAAAGAAAACACAAGTACAAACACCACATGTTAAAGGTGCCCAAGGTTCAAAGGAAAGTCAACATGCAAGGATGACATATAATATGTACCAATGACCTATAATGTCAAGTGAATAGTTCACTAAAGTATGCAAATGATCATGCAAGTATGTACAAAAGAAAACATGTAAACATGCACAAAAGATTACAATGATGTGACATGTTATAATGCTTTAAATGAAATGCATCAAACAAAAATCAAATGGCCTTAGGAAAATTAAACAAGCATGGTTTAAAGATACACAGGTCAGAAGTGAATCATATACCAAAGTAGCATACAAGAAATCAAGGCAAAATGATGTCAAACAATGCATTTAGGTCAAATAGACATATCATACAAAGTAGCACAAAAATGAACACCAAACATGCCATAAACTAACCTAAAAAATCAAATAAAAAACACTTAACATACCTCAAGATGATAATGACTCAATGCAAAAAGAAGAGCATCAAAACAATTTTTAATGGTCAAGAACAAAATTAAACAAGATCATGTACCACATTAAGAATGCACACCAAAGAAATTCAAAGCAAATTATGGAGCAGGGGTAAAATGGTCATAAAATCAGAAAATAAAATCACCAAAAATTTTAAAAATGTTTTAATGATACTCATGAATTTTTGTGGAATTTTATGATGATGTTTGGTATTTTTAAAAATTAAAAAGCAAACGTGTAGCAAAAATAAAAAATAAAATGCAATGAAATGAGGGAAGGGGGTGCACACTTAGCAATTAAGCAGTTCAAAAATGGTTTGGGCTTAAGACATAGGGGTGCAAATATCAGTTTGGTCCAAGGTCCAAATCTGCGCAAAACACACTAACAAGCATACACTCTCAGTCAACAAAATTGACTCACTCATGGCCATTGGATCAAGTCAAGGTCAAACAATAGTCAAAGTAATTGAAATCAACGCACATGCATGAATGTCTACCCTAGCTACCATACGCTGCAACACATAGAGCTTAAGTGAATTCAGAAACAATGCACATGACATGCACATGCGTTTTAATGTGTTGGCACATTTTAGACCACACGATTGGAACACATCAACGGCTATGATTAAAACACACAAAACCCTAGCACTTAAGACCACCGGCCGGAGATGACCTCCGGTTACCTTCTCCGGTCATGCGCCACCGTCTGCAACTCCATAATTTCCAGAATTCCACAAAAACTATACCAAAATGAAGAGCATCTCACGTAGATTAACAATATACTCATAAAAACAACAAAACATACACACATAGCAAGAACAGAGGGGATGAATATGTGCCCTAACTTTTGGATCTAAGCCTTTACAAGGCCTATCAACTAGCCGGAGTGAGAAATGCTCCTAATGAGCTCATATCATCATGAAATCATCACAATAATCAATAAAACGTTAGAGAAAAGCTTGTAAGTTTTGGAACCTGATCTTGCAGTTCTTGTGGAGTCTGAGAAAACCAGAGAGAACACTTGTTCTTCAACCTTGGAGCTTCAATATTAAGCAAAATAAATGCTGATGATTCACGAGTAGATGAAGGAGATTGAAGATTGCAGTGATGCTAAGCTTGCAGAAATGGAGTTGTTCTTGTTGTTCTTGATTCAACCACACTCAATGGAAGAACTATGGAGTTGAAATCGCGAAGAAGCAAACTCAGAGAGAATGAGAGAGTAGTAGAGAGAGTTTCTGAAGTGAATGTGTGAGAAATCAAGTTGAACCCCGAAATTTGAGAGAGTGATTTTTATTTATAATGTGAGCTAACCACGGTTAAATGAGTTGAGTTAGGGTGAGCCAAGTTGGTTAACTGAGTCATCCCTAACTAACTGAGTCAAGTTAGTTAGGGAGTGTGATGATATGGTGAAGATGGCTCATGACATGCTATGGTGGAAGTGAGGAGGGAAATGAAATGGCACGGCTGGTGGTAGCAGAAACTTGCTTAGCACGTTTATTTCTTTCCATTCTCGTGTATGCCAAGGCAAGTGTGCAAGGTGTAATTGACTTGTGCTTGGTTGAAAGAGGAAACTGAAGTGAGGAAGTGTTTGAACCAAAATCATGCAACATGCTGTCAATGTATCCATGCCAACATAGGGTAGTTTGTGGAGGTTTTTCTCTCTACTCAATGACTGCATTAGGGAGTTTATGGGTTCATTGGAAAGAGGATGCATTGGAGCACAATATTGATTTGGAAATTGAAGTGAAATGAGGTCTCAAACATGTCTAAAAATGACCTTAAACAGATGGACCAAGAACTGGTACATGGGTGCGCAGACTTGTGGCATGACCTGGTTGTGACCTGGTCAAATTTCAGTTGCAATGACCATTCTTTGAGCCATCATAACTCCTTAACCTTTGATCAGATGAAAAATTGATAAACACCAACTTTGAAGACCTCACATAGAGGAACAACTTTGATGTTGAAAGATTTTCCATTTGAAGCCTCTAATCATGAGTAATTGATCAATACATTTGGCCCACCAAGTGTTTGTGAAAACTACACGCGCGTGACCTGAAAATCTTGGTCGTGACCTAGTTTTGAACCTACTTTGCTCAAACTTTGATCAATCATATCTCACTCAATTTTTATCCAATAGAGATGTTCCACATATGGATGTGAAGCTTAAAACAAGATCTTTTGTTGTGGCCGAGTGGAATTTTCATTTGGTGCTTCAATTTTAAATGGCCTTGGTTCAAACTCTGATGCAAAATGGCCAAAACTTGCTATTTTTAGTAACCCTTCTTCTTCCAAAAATTGCAACTTTCCACCTCTTGATTTTTTCATGATTCCTTTGGAGTTTCTTGATCAAATTTTGCAAATTAGACAAATATAGCATGAATTTTATGAATTTGGCCTCAAAAAGTCAAGAGTTGACTTTTTCCTCTGATTATTTGACCTGGCCCCCAATTTCCCTGATTTTTTATCTTTCTTCCAATTGAACCACTTCTAAAACCAATTGAGAGGCAATTCTCCATACACATACACTTAAGAACATGTAGAATACCATGACATCAAGTTTTGTCCAAAAAATCAAAGATTCCCTGATTTAATGGGAAACCCTAGTTTTGGTGCCCACCTCCTAGGAGAAAAATGTGCAGTCTTCAATTTCAAACTCCTCTGAGCATGTTGTGTATCCTCTTAAAGGATGATGAGATATGCCATTTGAGGATGATTTTGGATCAATGAGCTATCTCTTTTGAGGGTTTTTCTTCAGTTTTTGGATCTCTTGCATAGTGAAGTATGTATTGCTCCAATCTCCTATTGAATCTCACTTCCTTGAGGTTGTGGATGATCCCTTGAGATAGTATGAGACATGAAAGACCTCTTGGCTTGCCTTGAGGAAACTTGATTGACCTTTTTGTGCTTTGAATGATCCCTTTATTGTCCACCTTTCACCTGATCACATGCCCTGATGGTAAGAGGAATGCTATGCTTCATTTTTCTATGTTAAATGCAATGCAATGTTAATGAGGTGGATATGATATGATAAATGATAATGCCATGCTATGATGACAAAGAGGGAGAGAAAATTTTGGGGTATTACAGGTATGGGCACGTACCACCTCACAATTATCACCAGTGTGATATCTGCTCAAAGAATAATCAAGGGTGTTCTGTAGTACAGTTAGCTCTACAGGAACAGATGAATCTCGGATGGATTCAAGATCACAGAATCTGAGAAGTCAACATGGCTCATTTAAATCCCAACATTGTTCAGAACCGCAATATCCTTGCGATGAACGTCAATTTGGTAGCCATGCACTCAAGGCAAAGTCAATATCATAATCTGCCACGACACGATTACAACACTTGCCCGATCTGCTCAACAAGCAATCAGGGATGCTCTTTTGTACAAAAGGCCCTCCAACGTCAGATGGATCTCGGATGGATCCAGGATTATAAGGAAATAAATACTCATCAAGTCAATATGGTTCAAATATTCGACATACGCTTGATGAATACCAGTCTGGTAGAACTACATGCTAAGCAAGTCAGGCTCGGTTTTCTGGCTTCACATGATTATCAGGACTGTGAAGAGTGTCAAGAGGACGACCAAGGCTGTGTGCTTATCCGAATAACACTTCAACACTTATTGGACCACTGGTGGCTTCCAATTTACTTGGACGAAGCTACACAATAGATCGGTATGACTGGCGGAAATTCTAGTAGACATCAGAGTCAAGATGTCCGCACTATGGAAACAGATCTGGTCAAAATGCACTGCATGCAAAGCAGAAATGGCCGGGTGCCACCACATAACTATGAACGCTGTAGCGTTTATTCAGAGAACAACCAAGGGTGTTATCTTGTACGGTTAGCTCTTTAAGATTATTTGGACCGAAAAGAGATCCGACCATGTTCTAGTTCCTGGTGGATCAACGTGATACAAGACTATCTTCCTGATCAAAGTGAAGATGTTGTCATCATTTCCAATCATGAAATGGCTGAAGACGTTTGCGCCATAATCCCTCTGCTCAATGAGTCGAAAGAACAACGATGAGATACTGAAGCTCATCCAGAAAAGCGAGTACAACATTGTAGACCAACTGTTGCAAACTCCGTCCAGAATCTCTGTATTATCTCTCCTACTCAGTTCTGAAGCTCACAGGGAAGCTCTGTAGAAAGTTTTAGAGCAAGCCTACGTGGAACAAGATGTAACTGTAGGACAGTTCAACAGTATTATTTCCAACATCACTTCCTGCAACAACATAGGATTCAGTGATGAAGAACTGCCGAAAGAAGGCAAGAATCATAACATGGCGCTTAACATTACAGTCAAATGCCAAGACGATGCTTTAGCCAGCGTACTGGTTGACACAGGATCATCTCTGAATGTTATGCCTAAGTCGACTCTGACACAACTATCATTTCAAGGAGCTTCTATGAGTGGCAGCGAGATCATTGTCAAAGCTTTTGACGGATCCATAAAAATAGTTATCGGTGAAGTCGATCTTCCCATAACCATTGGACCTCACACTTTTCAAGTCACTTTCCAGGTCATGAACATTCGGGTAGCTTACAACTGTTTATTAGGAAGACCTTGGATACACGAGGCTGAGGCAGTCACTTCGACACTTCACCAGAAGCTGAAGTTCGTCAAGAATGACAAGCTAGTCATAGTCTACGGTGAGCAAGCCTTAATTGTGAGCAACTTATCATCTTTCTCCTGTGTAGAACCAAAAGAGGTTGTTGGAACGTCGATTTCCTCATACAAGGATGCTCTCGAAGTGATCAAAACTAACGACGTAAAAGGATGGGGACAACTTGTGATTCCTACAGATAACAAGATAAAGAAAGGTCTTGCTTTCTCCTCGACCTGTGCCCAGATTGCTAAGAAAAATAAAAGTTTTCGTCCCATTCAGGATTTCTTCCTCAGCGGAGGATTCCTTCACCCAGTGTCTCAAGAAATACACACTATCAATGAGAGTAACTCCTCCGATATGGATGAAGAGTGGAAATCATATCTCAACGAGGATGGTTACCTGTCTCAGGGAGGGGCACATACACCATTTTGTTTTCCCACAAAAAGTCCAAAATACATGCCCAGATCGGATGTCAGGATGATGTACGGAGATTGTGATCCTGAGGGATACCGTGCTCCACCTAATTCATTAGAAGACGATCCGATGAAAGGCAATTTCGACTATGACTATTATGACCCACTGGATGACTTGCCTGTTTGGCAGCCATACCCAGAGGACTTGGGGAAAAAGAGTCGGCCCAACGAGGCATATCAGTTGAGCAACATTGAAAAGAATGCCTGTGTCCCCACCCAACCATGGGATCATTACTTAGGCTATTCAGAAAACACTCATCACAACGACGAACCTGCACAAACTGCAGGACAAGAGTTCATCAACTATGTTTTTCCATAGATTAACGTCATCGAGGAAGATGACTCCTCTTCTCCCGCTGAAGTATTGGATACTTTAGGACAGCCAAGCGGCAAGTACTACTTCTTAGTCAAGTACACTGCTCCTGAAAGCTCTCGTATCAAACTCGAAGATATCCAGCCAACTGGATGGGGAGATTCCTTTGAGAACGAGGAAACTATGGAAGATACAATAGAAGAGTTCGTTTATGACAACTCTGCATGGGAGGAAGACTCAAATAATCCTGATCGGCCAGAAATCAGCGTCATTTCTAAGGATAAATCAAGAAAGAAGGTGCCAGACTTTGTGATTCACCGAGGAGTTCGTCGCCAATCGGTTGCTGTCGATGTCCCAAAAGTCGTCCATAAGTCTAAGTAATTGCCATCTTTGTTTTAATCTTTCACCTTGCCAATGTGAAACGGATATTTTTATAGGGCTCGCTTTTCTGTAAATATCCCTCTTCGCTTCGCCCAAAGCGACCGAGTTTTGTTTTATAGGGCTGTAATTTCAAGAATCGACAAATCATGAATAAATAAATGTGATTCTGTCATTCCCGCATTTATTGCTATTTTCTCTTTTCGCTTTTCAGAAAATGGTAATCCTAAAACAAACTCAATTAAAAAACAAGCATTTAAAAAAAATACACTGGCCACACTCTTGCATTTCTCTCTATCTCTTCTAAAAAACAAATCATCACGCCTTGCAGATTGCCTGTTTTAAACCCCGTTCAAACATACGATCCCATGCCTTTTCCCAACTATGAATTTCCGTTATTTAAAGCTGAAGAAGAAGAGGACGCAGAAATTCTAGAAGAGATCTCCCGATTACTCAGACAAAAGGAAAGGTCTATTGACCTTCACAAAGAGTCGTTGGAAACGGTAAATTTGGGTTCAGAGGAAGAAAGAAGAGAAATTAAGATTGGGGCACTTCACATTCCGAAAGTCAGAGAAGACTTGATAAAACTTCTCAAAACGTTTCCTGATGTGTTTGCTTGGTCCTATTAGGACATGCCAGGGTTGGATACCAGCATTGTGGAACATCATTTGTCGTTAAAATTAGAATGTCCGCCAGTAAAGCAAAAGTTGAGAAGAACTCACTCGGACATGGCTATCAAAATCAAAGAGGAAGTGTGGAAACAGATAGACGCAGGTTTCCTCGCCACCTTAGAATATCCTCAATGGCTAGCTAACATAGTGCCAGTTCCGAAAAAGGACGGAAAAGTCAGGATGTGTGTAGACTACAGAGATCTGAACAAAGCAAGTCCAAAGGACGATTTCCCTTTACCACACATTGACAAGCTGGTAGACAGTACAACAAAATTCAAAGTTTTCTCCTTTATGGATGGATTCTCGGGCTATAATCAAATCAAAATGACGCCGGAAGACATGGAGAAAACTTCATTCATCACCTCATGGGGCACCTTTTGTTACAAGGTAATGCCGTTCGGTTTGAAGAACATCGGGGCAACCTATCAAAGGGCCATGATGACTCTGTTTCACGACATGATGCACAAGGAAATAGAAGTGTATGTCGATGATATTATTGCCAAATCAAAAACAGAAGAGGAACACATTGAACATTTGTCTAAATTATTTTAACGTCTAAGAAAATACAAACTCCGCTTGAATCCTAACAAGTGTACATTCGGTGTTCGCTTAGGAAAGCTCTTAGGGTTCATCGTTAGCCAGAAAGGGATTGAAGTTGATCCTGACAAAGTCAAGGCCATTCAAGAAATGCCTTCACCAAAGACTGAGAAACAAGTCAGAGGATTCCTGGGACGTCTGAATTTCATCTCGAGATTCATATCCCTTATGACCGCGACATGCGCGCCAATCTTCAAACTACTCAGAAAGAATCAAGATTGTGTATGGACAGAAGATTTCCAGAAAGCTTTTGACAATATCAAGGAATATCTGTTGAATCCACCAATCTTGTCACCCCCAGTGGAAGGAAGACCACTGATCATTTACCTGACAGTCTTGGAAGACTCGATGGGTTGTGTATTTGGCCAACAGGACGAAACAAAAAGAAAAGAGTCTGCCATTTACTATTTAAGCAAGAAATTCACCGACTGTGAAGCTCGATACACTATGCTTAAGAAAACTTGTTGCGCTCTAGCTTGGGCAGCTAAACGTCTTTGCCAATATATGATTTGCCACACTACTTGGTTAATCTCAGAAATGGATCCAATCAAGTATGTCGAAGGTGCGAGAAAGACACAAGAAAGGGGGGTTTGAATTGTGTTTTAACTCTTAAAACTTTTTCGCCTGTTATCGTTAATGTACTAAGAGAATATCAGAGTTACATTGAGAGACTCTGACTTGCGATGCGTCATTTAGACAGCGTGATGCTGAAGCATAAGCAACAAGAAGAATCTGAATTAGTGATGCATGATTCAGACTTGCAATGCGAAAGCTTATCAGAGTTAGGTTACAAGGCTCTGATATCAGATACCGAAACATAAATAATAAATCAAAGCATAAGCAAGAGTAAAGAACACGCGATATATCCTGGTTCACTTGAGCATCTCTCAAGCTAGTCCAGTCCACCCTTCCAAGGTGATTTCGCCTTGAATACAAGGACTTAATCCACTATAATAAAATTAGATTACAGATGCATGGGCTAACGACGATGACTAACTGATCGCGACTTTATGAGTCGAATGAGGGTTACTGTAAGTATACAGTTATATCGCGTAGTTTTAAAAGATTATCGATCCCACAGAGACTAGAAATCGAACGCACCTTTATCTATTGTTACTATTTTTATCTAAGGCTAATCAGAATTTGGGTTTTTAGTTCAAATGGGGAATTAAAGGGAAATTAAAATTTGGGAATACTAGTTATGAATAAGTTATCGGTATATAATTCGGTAACCTACGTAGAATTAATTAAACCTAAGCCTGTAGAGATTTATCACCCAATTCATCTGTAGGAGAAACCGGTTTAAAAGCCCTCAACTCACACTCCCGTGGATCTTGCTTCGGACTATACTTCTAAGTCAATACGTCTGCTCTCGCTAGCCCGTATGAGGTTAAAAATACTTTTTGAAAACTAATTAAACCTAATTAACTTTAAAGCGCTTCCGCTGTTTTTAAACCTAATGTCCGATTTCAGCTATCCGGGTAAAGCCTCACACTCCCGTGGTCTCGACTTTAACCTATGTTACTTTTTTACTCTCGTAATAAAAGTTTGGGTTTTATATTATGAAATCGAAGCCAGAAGAAGGATTGATTATTGATTTTAGCTTAGAGAAAATTAATTCATTTTAGTTACTTCATTATACACCGATAATATCGGTTTAGCTCGACATAATTAGGAAATTAAACGCAAAAGCAAGGGAATAAATAAACACAGACATAATTAAGAAATAAATAAGCAATGCCTGAATTTAATAACGAAACCTGGAATGCAGTAATAATGGCAACAGCAATCCCTCCACAAGTCGGTAGGTTCTTGCTTTAATGTAATAGATTGCAAAGGTTGAAGGCAATGAAACAAAGAAATCTAAAGCTAAGTTGTAACAGTTCCTCAGTGTGAGAAACTGTCACTTTTTGTTCGGTAATGGTTAACAAGGAAATGGAAATGCAAAGTAAAAGAAAAGAAATGACTAAAGCTTCTGAAAATAAATTGGCAGCAAGACGGTATACTTTGAAAGCAAAATTGTCCACCCTTTATTCTTCGTGAATGTCTCTATTTATAGGTTCAGCTCAGGTGGAAGTTGGAGAAAAATCAGCTATTCATGCTAACGGTTATCCCACGTTGGACCTAGAAAACTTCGGAAGTAAATGGCATCGTGTGAAACTGCTTCTCTGAGAATTTGTAGTTGAGTCTCTGCATCCAACGTGCAATTTAAGCGCATGACGATCGTGGTGATATGTGACGGTCGTGGTGAACTTTGGAGCTGCCACGGTCGTGGCACTTCCATGATGATCGTGATATCAGCAAAAAGTGGATTTCTTCAATTTTTCTTCTCTTTTCTGCTCTTTTCTTGCATGTTTTGGTTCTTTTCCACATTTAGCATACTTTGATCTGTGAAATATGATTACCTGCAAAAACACTTAAATAATCTCGAGAAAATCGGATATTAGACGAAAAACGGAATAAGAACTAACATAAATCGAAGTAAAAATATGATATAAATTCGTATTATCAAACTCTCCCACACTTGAATCTTTGCTTGTCCTCAAGCAATCAATCTATTAAAACGGACAAACTGTATCAAATGCACATACCTGGCATACCAATGGTGTTGAAAAAGATTTTCTTGTTAGTCAGACGGGTACTAGTGCAAAACACTAAGGATACAATAACGACACAAAGCTACAAGCTTGTCATAGACCTCTCTTTTGTACAATCCAGTCCAGATCATTATATTACAGTTCAACCATAAGTTTTCGTATCCATTTCGCTCGGTTTCATTCTAACGCAATCACATTAAGCCCTTTGCCTTATTCACGCGCGTAGTGGAGTAACCGGTTAGTGACTTTGATCCCATTTTCTCGCACGGGGCCTGATACACAAGTGTGGTAACCCTTTATACATCCCATTCGTAGATTGCGGGGGATCGAACAGCAGTTCGCCCTACCAAGTTCAGAATCAGGTACCTCTGAACCAATCAACAACGGATTTTCTTTCTTTTCTTGCACATTTTCACAACTGTGAGAGTTGTTGCATATTCTATTTATTTCTTTCTCGACATATAGATAAGAAAGATTTTTTTCTTTTTCTTGATTGGGCATCAAACACTTATATTCATCGGTTCCCCACGTGGTTTGTGATATAGACGGTGCTGACTGCTAATATAAACTACTAAGGGTTACTTTAGGACTGAACTCAAGGTATCGTATAATAAGTATCGAAACTGATATCGCATACGCAAGAGGTCTAAGGTGTCAAGACGGTATCGATCTTGTTAACACTTTCCCAGCTTCCTGACATAGTTTAAAGCTTGGTACGTCACAGACGTACATTAATCGTAAAAAAATTTTCGTTATGGCAGAATAAAGTGAGGAAATCGGATAACTGAACGAAAATATTCATATATTCCTTTGATAAGGAAAAAGAAAGTACAAGAAAGGGAAATATACGGAAATAAATCTAACTCTCCCACACTATATCAGACATTGTCCTCAATGTTGCGATATAAAGGGGAAATCGAAAACTAAAAAGGGAAACAAAATACAAAAAGCAAAATAAAATCAAGGTGGACCACATCCTCTGCCTCTGGAGCGTCCTCTTCCATGCTGTGCGACGTGATCAGGAATGCCCACGTGGTGGATGTACTCATGTAAGCTCTGCACTCGCACTGTCAATGCACCCATCTCCTCGATGACACTGTCAAGTCTTTGTCCTTGGTCAACTTGCCCTTGTTGGATTTGACGCATAAGTGTCATCATTTCATTCTGTTACTGGGTTTGTTGCCATATAGCCCTCAGGATTTCATCATTAGTAACTGGGTCTTGGTTAGGGCGGCGACGACGTCTGGAGGTCGAAGAAGCATCATTAGCTGGCGGTGGTTGGTTCTCAGGGGCGTTATCCATTTCATGCTCCATCTCATCAACAGGTCCCTGTGCTTGATCATTTGGGGAAGGCGCATTTTGCTCAGGAGCATTAAGATCAAAAAGCCAATTGGCCATATTCTGAGGGTCAATGCGACTCCTGCAAGGCATGATGATACTTCTGACGGTTTTGGCTCGCACCATAGGATGGTATTTCCCATCTCGTCGTAACTTGATAAGCTGAGAGTTTCTGCAATAATCTATATCAAGGAAGACTGGAGGCAAGGAGGGTAGTCTAGCAAGGTCGTTTTCCAAATTCAAACTGAGTGCAATAGAGGTGACAATCCCTCCAAAGTAGAAGGGTTTAGAGCCTCTAGCACAGTTTGACTGTATGTGTGCTAATAAAAATGGTGCGGCATTGATTAGCTCCGGATGAAAAATGCAATGAAGGAAAAACAACTCTTTATAATTCACCTTATGGTTACTATCTCGTGCAAAGATGGTGCTTCCAAGTGTGCGGTAAACGTATCTGACGGCTGGGTTATGGATAAATGTAGCGTTAAGGCTATCCCAACTGTCAACTGTTGTTCCAGTTAAATGATTCCAAAGCTCGAACCCCGCTTAATAGAAAGTGTCCTACGATACTCGGCGATGGACATTCTCGCCATGTTTGAAGCCAAGCATCTCGGCAAGACGATCTTGTTCGATTGAGTACTCTTTGCTGAACATGTGGAACTTTGCGACTCTGGATAATTGGTTCGTTTCGCCCGGAGGGGTTATGTAGGTAAAGGAACTAAGGAACTCTAAAGCGAGGGCTTCGTAAGTGGGCCGGCTCTGAGTGCAAAGCTGCCAAAGACCGGAATTCTGTAATATCCATTGAACTCCCTCAACCAATCCTAGTTCTTCTAAGCATGCAATGTCGACATACCGGGTCGGTAGAACGGAACGGCGGTAGAAGTCAATATACCGAGCTCTTTGGCGTTCTCCTGCTTCTCCATCTCGGAAGTTTAGTGTAGATAAGTCTGGAACTTCACGTGCCATTGTTGTGTTAGAGAGGGTTTTTGGGAAGAAAGTGGGTTATGGAATTTTTGAGGGTTTGTGAAAAGAGAATTGGCGTATGATGTGATTATATAGTGTAATGGGAAGTTGAATGGTTATTGAAATGAGTAATGTGGTGCAAATGATAGTGGGACAGTTTGAAATTTCAGAAGGTAGTGGACGGCTGGGGTTTGAATGAGAGGAAGAAGAGGGAACGAACGAGACAATTCTGTTTTTACGCAGAATCTGTTTCTAACCCGCGTGACGGTCGTCACGGGGTTGTCACGATCGTGACGCCCACAAAATCTGGGTAGTGAATTAGTTTAATGACAGACACTGTTCCAAACATTTTAATTCAATAGCAGGTTATAAAAAGCACATGGAAATAGCAGTAATTTCATACACATAGATAAGTAACATTATAACACAGATTAATATAGAATTAAAAGAATAGGGATGGAATTTGAAATCACGAAGATTGAATAGCAGCAGCAAATGGAATTATTATTTAAAACCAGAAAGGTGCTAGTTAAACTACTAGCACTGTGTTCAAAATGTATGAAATCAAATTAATCCCAACATGAAAAAAATTGAAAACTGAAATAATGTAAATAGTTCTGAAGTAAAATGCATAAAAAGTCTTGAAAATAGGGTGCTTCATAAATCTAGCCAAGGCGTTTCTTCAAAGATGCGATGGCTTGATTTAAATGATCAAATTGTTCCATGGTCATGTCCATAAGTCCAGCAATATTTTGACGCACAGTGTTAAGCTCATTCTTCACTAAATTGATTTCTTTGTGATATTCATCCATAGTCTTTAAGATAGAATTCAGATTAGAAGCATAATCAGTGGCATCTGCTTTAGGAATGTCAATATTCTCTTGGAAATCCATATAGTCAAGATCATGGTAATGAGAGGGTGTTTTTGGGTCAATCTCAGGCTCAGGAAAGGTTTCTTCTGGTTCAGGCACGGGTTCATCAAGGTTATATAGCCAGTTATGTTGATCGTGCACACTTGTGCGTTCATGATTTGGAAGGGTAAGGTGTGGTACGACAACATTGTTAACTAAAAGATGGAAGTGGTTCGGACCTTGGTCCCTAATCATAGCCCTATTGAAGCAAAAGGTAATATTCTTGGGTCTAAATTCTTCAAAGGGGTTAATCTTAGAGAGTCGGGTTCTGAATCCCATAGCATCAGCTATCTTAGTAACCAGGCTACCTATCAAAATTTGACTGTTATCATTATTGATAAGTTTGCAAAAGTTATTCAGCATAAAAGTAAGTCCATTAACCTCTCTAGACTGAGAAGCACAAAACATAATAAAAAGCTCGTCCCTCGAAACAGTGTTATCATTTTCGGGTTTACCAACCAGGGTATAGGCCAGGATCATATGAAAGTAACGGAAAGCGGGGTTATGTATCTCGGTTGAAAGCATAGGGTCCATGTCAAAATCAGGTTTCCCTGAAATTCTACCCCAAAAGTCACTCAGCTCTCCAACTAACTCTAAGTCCTCTTGAACGACAGAGAAAACATGGGGTCCTTCAGGAAATCCCAAAAGATCCAACAGTTCCTTTATGGTGAACTGGCAGCTGTATCCAAATAATCTAAATGTAATTCTTCCCCTGGTTACACCTTTTCCACAGTGAGGGTTATAACTTAGAGAACTCAGCAATTCTAAAGTCAGCCTACGGTAACACTTATGTTTCTTATTGGCAAAACCCTCCCAACCTAACTGGCTAAACAGAAAGTCTATGCTCTCACCTACACCTAAGGCGGTCATGGTGGGTCTGTGGGCGAATTTTGTCAAAGCAAAAGGTCTAAGAGACAAAGCCTCATAGCGATGCCACTGTGCTCCATCTCTGAATCCTACTGTCATGTTATCCTCGTTTGCCATTAGTTAGAACTTTTTGCAAAAATGAAAGCAGAAGAGGAGAACAGAGAGAGTAGAAAGACTTTATAATCCTGTAGTTTTTTCAATTTTTAAGATCAGCACAATATTTCCAAATTAAATTTAAAACGATATAAATGAAACTAAAAATTTGCAAAAAATATAAAAACAAAACATAGAAAGCATAAAGAAATAACAAATATAAAGCATGAAAAACGAAAATCATGGGTTGCCTCCCATTAAGCGTTGTTTTTAACGTTGAAAGCCTGACGAATTCAATTAGATGTTTAGTTAGGAGGTTCGGTTGGCAATCCTAAAAGTCTTAGGCAGTTCAAATAATCTCTATTTTCAATGTTGTGATAGTGTTTTAGACGTTGTCCATTTACTAAAAATGGATTACTATTCCTCCCCTTTATTTCTACCGCTCCACTTTGTAGAATTTTTGTAATTTCAAAAGGACCGGACCATCTAGACCTTAATTTCCCAGGAAAGAGTTTTAATCTTGAGTTAAAGAGGAGTACAACGTCTCCCACACTAAATTCTTTTCTAGATAGGCGCTTATCGTGCCATCTTTTAGTTCTTTCTTTATATATCTTAGCATTCTCGTAAGCGTCTAATCTTAACTCTTCTAGTTCATACAGATCTAGGATACGTTTTTCACCTGCGGAATCATACCTTAAGTTCAATGTTTTAATAGCCCAATAGGCTTTATGTTCTAATTCCACTGGAAATTGGCAAGATTTACCATAGACAAGCTTAAAAGGTGTAGTTCTGATTGGTGTTTTGTAGGCCGTCCTATATGCCCATAAAGCTTCATTGAGTTTTGATGACCAGTCTTTCCTAGAGGTGGCTACGGTCTTTTCTAGAATTTGTTTTATTTCTCGGTTCGAGACCTCAACCTGCCCACTTGTTTGTGGGTGATATGGTGTTGCTACGCGGTGTCTTACTCCATATTTCGATAGTAATTTGTCAAATATTTTTTATATGAAATGAGAACCACCGTCACTTATGACAAGTCTCGGCACACCAAATCTGGGAAAGATTGTGTTTTTAAAGAGCTTTATGACTACTCGTGCGTCATTTGTAGGAGAAGCTATTGCCTCAATCTATTTTGAAACATAATCGACGGCTACGAGTATATATTCATTTCCAAAGGATGATGGAAAGAGTCCCATAAAGTCAATCCCCCATACATCAAAGACTTCTACTTCTAATATACCTTTTTGAGGCATCTCATCGCGTCTTGATATGTTACCAGTGCGTTGGCACCGGTCGCAGTTTAGTATTGCGATGTGGACATCCTTCCAAAGGTTGGGCCAGAATAGGCCGGATTGCAAGATCTTAGCGCATGTCTTTGAGGTACTAGCATGTCCTCCATAAGGAGCAGAATGACATTGAGAGATTATGTTTTCTATTTCTTCTTCAGGGACGCAACGACGGAAGATACCGTCGGCTCCTCTCTTAAATAGCAAAGGTTCATCCCAATAGTAATGTTTTAGATCATGAAAGAATTTTTTCTTTTGTTGATAAGATAAGTCTGGTGGAAGTACTCCAGCTGCTAAGTAGTTGACTATGTCAGCATACCATGGCAGGGTTGCGTGCATGTTAATTTCTTCCACGACTTCTTCCATCTTTGGGTCATTTAACTGTAGAGTAGACATATCACTTTCTAGCTGGGCTATGAGCCGTTCATATGGGAAATCCTCATTAATGGGTACTGGATCTGGTTTAATGCCTTCTAATCTGGATAAGTGGTATGTTACTACGTTTTCGGTTCCTTTCTTATCTTTGATCTCTAAATCGAATTCTTGCAGAAGTATGATCCACCTTAGCAGTCTAGGTTTTGCATCCTTCTTGTTAAGTAAATATCTAATAGCTGCGTGATCTGTATAAATGATGATCTTAGCTCCCACTAGGTAGGAACAGAATTTGTCAAGGGCAAAGATCACAGCCAAAAGTTCTTTTTCTGTGGTAGCGAAGTTTATTTGGGCGGAGTCTAAAGTTCTACTTGCGTAGTAAATGGCATGAAGTTTTCTATCCCTCCTTTGTCGTAAGACTTCACCTACAGCATAATCACTTGCATCACACATGATTTCGAAAGGTAATCTCCAATCTGGTGGTTGCATGATAGGTGCGGTAATAAGAGCTGTTTTCAGCTGTTCAAACGCTTTTAGGCATTTTTCATCAAAGATGAATTCAGCGTCTTTCATTAATAGACCGGTAAGAGGTTTAGTGATTTTCGAGAAATCCTTTATGAATCGTCGGTAGAAACCGGCGTGTCCTAAGAAACTTCGTATTTCTCGTACGGTTTTTGGAGGTTGAAGATCTTTTATAATTTCTATTTTGGCTTTATCAACTTCAATTCCTCTATCGGACACAACGTGTCCAAGTACAATTCCTTCATTTACCATAAAATGGCATTTCTCCCAATTTAATACAAGATTAACTTTTACGCATCTTTCCAATACCATTTCTAGGTTCGATAGACATCCTTCAAAACTCTGCCCACATACGGAAAAGTCATCCATAAACACTTCCATAATGTCATCTATAAAGTCAGCAAAGATTAACATCATGCATCTTTGGAATGTGGCAGGTGTGTTACATAGTCCAAACGGCATTCGCGGATAAGCAAATGTACCATAGGGACATGTGAAGGTCGTCTTTTCTTGGTCGTCAGGATGAATAGGAATTTGAAAGAATCCTGAGTAACCGTCTAAATAGCAGAAGTATGAGTGTTTAGCCAATCTTTCCAACATTTGGTCAATGAAAGGCATTGGGAAATGGTCTTTACGAGTGGCTTTATTTAGTTTCCTATAGTCGATGCACATTCTACTTCCAGTTACATCCCTTTTTGTTATAGATTCACCTTTTTCGTTCTTAACAACTGTAACACCTCCCTTCTTTGGAACGACATGTACTGGGCTAACCCATTGACTGTCTGATATCGGGTATATGATTCCTGCTTCTAAAAGTTTTTTCACTTCGTCCTTGACTACAGTGCTCAAGATCGGGTTAATCCTTCTCTGATGTTCCCTAGAGGATTTACAGTCTTCCTCCAGCATAATGCAGTGCATACAAATAGAAGGGCTTATTCCTTTAAGATCAGCGATGTTATAGCCTAATGCAGTTGGATATTTTCTTAAAACATCTAATAGTTTCTTTGTTTCGGTCTGTCCTAAGTCTGCATTGACTATCACAGGTCGTTCGAGAGCTTCGTCTAGGAATTCATACCTTAAATTTTTTGGTAATGTTTTCAATTCTAGGGCTGGGTTCTTTGGGCAAGGTAGATGATCTGGTGTAAGTGCTAAGCATTCGCTTAGGCTATCATCTTGATAAGGTTCACGCCAGTTATCATCTTCGAAAATCGGAGGTATAGGAATTTTTAGAATATCTGAATATATGGTCGGTTCCATCTCGATTTCTCTTACGCACTCATCTATGACATCTAGTAAATAACATGTGTCATCTATGGCTGGCGCTTGTAAGAATTGTGTCAAGATAAATTCAACTTTCTCTTCACCAACTTCAAAAGTTAGCCTGCCTCTCTTTACATCTATAATTGCTCCAGTAGTTGCTAGGAATGGCCTTCCTAATATGATAGGAGTAGTAGAGTCTTCTGTAATATCTATGATTATGAAATCAGTAGAGATATAGAATTGTCCTATACGAACTGGGACATTCTCTAGTATACCAACTGGGTATTTAACAGAGCGGTCAGCTAATTGAACAGACATCTTAGTTGGTCTTAATTCTCCCATATCAAGCTTCTTGCAAATGGATAAGGGCATAACACTAATACTGGCTCCTAAGTCGCATAGAGCTTAGTCTATGACGAACTTCCCAATTACACAAGGTATTGAGAAACTACCTGGGTCTTTTAGCTTAGGAGGCATTTTGTTTTGGATTATTGCGTTACACTCAGCAGTAAGCGTAAGTGTTTCGTTTTCCTCAATCTTTTTCTTATTGGATAAGATTTCTTTTAGGAACTTAGCGTACGAGGGCATCTGGGTGATGGCTTCTGTAAAAGGTATTGTGATGTTTAATTGTTTCAGAAGTTCAACAAATTTCTTAAATTGCCCTGCTGTTTTAGAATTTTTCAATCTTTGAGGGTACGGAATAGGTGGCTTATAAGGTGGTGGAGGCACATAAGGTTTTTCTTTGTCTACATCCTCTTGGTTATTATCTTCCTTTTCCTTGGGTTCACTCTCCTTCTCAGTTGTTTGGTCGTCAGCAGACTTTTGGTACATGGCTGGATTTTGAAGTCTTGGGTCAATGGGTCCATCTAATTCTTTTCCACTTCTCAATATAACAGCGTTTGCATGTCCTTTAGGATTAGGTTGTGGCTGTCCAGGAAGTGTTCCAGTAGGAGCAGCAGTAGGTGCTTGTTGTTGAGCCACTTGGGAAATTTGTGTTTCAAGCATTTTGTTGTGAGTGGCCAAAGCGTCTACTTTGTTTGCTAACTGCTTAATCTGTTCACTAGTGTGTACGTTTTGATTTAGGAACTCTTTGTTTGTTTGAGTCTGGGTAGCTATGAAGTTCTCTATCATCAGTTCGAGGTTAGACTTCCTAGGAACATTTGGAGCAGCTGTTGCAGCCTTTTGATAACCTGGTGGTGCAGCAGGTGCTTGACTAGGTGCATACAGTGCATTGTTATTTTTGTAGGAGAAGTTGGGGTGATTCTTCCAACCAGGATTGTAGGTATTTGCATAAGGGTTTGCTTGAGCATAATTCACTTGATCTGTAGAGGCTCCTGCTAAAACTTGGCATTCAGGGGCAGCGTGTCCAGCTGTTCCACATAATTCGCAGTTTGGCGCTACAGCAGCCACGGTGGCTGTGGGTGTCATGGTCAAGTTGTCTATCATTTGAGCTATTGCATCTACCTTAGCACGAACGACATCTAGGCTAGATACTTCGTACATTCCTCCTTTCGGTTGGGATTTATCCACTTGAGTTCTTTCACCTCCCCATTGGTAGTGATTCTGAGCCATGCTCTCGATGAGTTGTTGGGCTTCATCATAGGGTTTATCCATGAGTGTACCACCTGCGGCGGCATCTATCGTCAATCTTGTGTTGTACAAGAGACCATTGTAAAACGTGTGGATAATTAACCAATCCCCAAGACCATGATGCGGGCATATCCTCCTCATATCCTTGTATCTTTCCCATTCATCATATAAAGACTTGTTGTCTTTTTGTCTGAAGCTGTTGATTTGGGCTCTCAGCATAGCTGTTTTGCTTGGCGGAAAATATCTTGCCAGAAAGACTTTCTTCAAATCTTCCCAAGAAGTAATAGAATTTGATGGCAAGGATTGCAACCAAGCCCAAGCTCTATCTCTTAATGAGAACGGGAAAAGACGTAGTCTTATGGCGTCTGCGGTTACACCATTCGCTTTCACTGTGTCTGCATACTGCACAAACTTGGTTAGATGTTCGTTCGGATCTTCTGTTGGGTTTCCAGAAAATTGATTTTGTTGTACAGCAGATAACAGCGAGGGTTTCAACTCGAAATCGTTTCGGTTGATAGCTGGAGCGACAATGCTGTTGTGAGGTTTTTGTTGAGATGCGGCAGCATAATACTTAAGAGGTCGGTTCTGCGGTGGATCTTCCATGTCTGGTTCTGATTCAGAATCTGATTCAGATTCGAGTTCAGGATCTGATTGAGATTCAGGTTTTGATAAAGGAAAAGGGATATCGTGAGCTAAGCATTATTCTTGGATACGTCTTTTTACAGTAAGAAGACGTTCAGGTTCGTCGGTTGGTCGTATGAGGTCTTCGCCAGAAGAGCGAGTACTTGGCATACATTCAACAGAAAGGGAATTTTGGTTTTTGCCTTAGTCTATACGACGTAACAAAGGAATTACGATGTCGACTTAATTAGTCCCCGGCAACGGCGCCAAAAAACTTGATCGCGACTTTATGAGTCGAATGAGGGTTACTGCAAGTATACAGTTGTATCGCGTAGTTTTAAAAGACTATCGATCCCACAGAGACTAGAAATCGAACGCACCATTATCTATTGTTACTATGTTTATCTAAGGCTAATCAGAATTTCGGTTTTTAGTTCAAACGGGGAATTAAAGGGAAATTAAAATTTGGGAATACTAGTTATGAATAAGTTATCGGTATATAATTCGGTAACCTACGTAGAATTAATTAAACCTAAGCCTGTAGATATTTATCACCCTATTCATCTGTAGGAGAAACCAGTTTAAAAGCCCTCAACTCACACTCCCGTGGATCTTGCTTCGGACTATACTTCTAAGTCAATACGTCTGCTCTCGCTAGCCCGTATGAGGTTAAAAATACTTTTTGAAAACTAATTAAACCTAATTAACTTTAAAGCGCTTCCGCTGTTTTTAAACCTAATGCCCGATTTCAGCTATCCGGGTAAAGCCTCACACTCCCGTGGTCTCGACTTTAACCTATGTTACTTTTTTACTCTCGTAATAAAAGTTTGGGTTTTATATTAAGAAATCGAAGCCAGAAGAAGGATTGATTATTGATTTTAGCTTAGAGAAAATTAATTCATTTTAGTTACTTCATTATACACCGATAATATCGGTTTAGCTCGACATAATTAGGAAATTAAACGCAAAAGCAAGGGAATAAATAAACACAGTCATAATTAAGAAATAAATAAGCAATGCTTGAATTTAATAACGAAACCTGGAATGCAGTAATAATGGCAACAGCAATCCCTCCACAAGTCGGTAGGTTCTTGCTTTAATGTAATAGATTGCAAAGGTTGAAGGCAATGAAACAAAGAAATCTAAAGCTAAGTTGTAACAGTTCCTCAGTGTGAGAAACTGTCACTTTTTGTTCGGTAATAGTTAACAAGGAAATGGAAATGCAAAGTAAAAGAAAAGAAATGACTAAAGCTTCTGAAAATAAATTGGCAGCAAGACGGTATACTTTGAAAGCAAAATTGGCCACCCTTTGTTCTTCGTGAATGTCTCTATTTATAGGTTCAGCTCAGGTGGAAGTTGGAGAAAAATCAGCCATTCATGCTAACGGTTATCCCACGTTGGACCTAGAAAACTTTGGAAGTAAATGGCATCGTGTGAAACTGCTTCTCTGAGAATTCGTAGTTGAGTCTCTGCATCCAACGTGCAATTTAAGCGCATGACGATCGTGGTGATATGTGACGGTCGTGGTGAACTTTGGAGCTGCCACGGTCATGGCACTCCCATGACGATCGTGATATCAGCAAAAAGTGGATTTCTTCAATTTTTCTTCTCTTTTCTGCTCTTTTCTTGCATGTTTTGGTTCTTTTCCACATTTAGCATACTTTGACCTGTGAAATATTATTACCTGTAAAAAGACTTAAATAATCTCGAGAAAATCGGATATTAGACGAAAAACGGAATAAGAACTAACATAAATCGAAGTAAAAATATGATATAAATTCGTGTTATCACTAACAACATGCACAACCGCAGCTGTGACTAACCCACAATGAACTGTTCAGGGATCTAAGTTAATGGATATAACGAACATTGACGTAATAGAATCCAATCTCGTAAGATCTGCTATCAGGATTTCATAGCTAAACATTCAAGGATCCGAGTTAACGGATATAACGTTTACTGGCCATTCTTCCTGGATTTTCAATGAGTTCCATCAGTGATCTCACAAGAGTCTGACCCACAATTGGTCCTCTTTGAGATATGACTATCATTGACCATATTTCAGGATTTCCACAATGACACCAAGCCATTGTCTTCTCAAGTCTCTGATCACACTGATCACTTGAGGAATCCTAATTCACATAGAATTAGTTTTTCTGGAGATTACATAATTGCTTCTACATAAGCTGATAAACTCCTACATTTAAGTACATATGAACACACAAGTGTTCTAGCAAGATATGAGCAATAGCTCCTTGCTTTATTCTGATTCTACAAAGATGTATGTTGATTTGACAATTGATGACATCTTGTAGATCTTCTTCATCTTCTTCATTGAGCAAGCTTCGAGTAACAGCTCCTTGCTTCTGATCTTCAATGTAGCTCAGATGATGAAGTGGTTGATGACTTGATTGTTTTCAACAATATATTTGTTCATCAACTTCTGTACTTTCTGATTGTTGTTGTGTTGATAGATGATTCTTTGTGTTTCAACAACAATGGTCGTGTTTTCATTTTAACAGCAGCAGTTGTGTTTGACAATGATGATCTTGATCGTAAAGATGACTTCAATGCGCAACATCACGACACTCAGAAGCACTTTATTCATACCTTTAAATAGACGAGTGAAAAATAGAGTCGTTGGCTATTTGAAAAGATTCGTTATGCAATGATGAAAGTTGTACTACCATATCTTCTTTTTAGTGTAGAAGAAGTGATGGGATAGATCTTTTTAGTTCGATATACAGTCATTACTAACAAGAGCATTTGTCTTCAAATCTTCAAAGGCTTCTGAAGGTAATTGGTTGAAGCATGAGTAGAGACTTTATTTGGGTCTTCAAAATCTTCAAGTCTTCAGTCTTCAGTACTTGCTCATTCCGAGTCTTGTCTTCAGAACTTTAACACTTGTCGTGAAACCCTTTGTCTTAATAGCTTCAAATCTTCAGAGTCTTCAAAACCATGTTCACTCAGAACGTTGTCTTCAGAGTCTTCAGCACTTGATCATTTGGATCTTAATCTTCAGAACACTTCAGTCTTCAGAGTCTTTCTGCACTTGGTCTTCAGAGCCTTCAGCCTTCAGAACTTCAAGTCATCAGAGTCTTCAGCACTTAGTTCTTCAGAGTCTTTCTTCAGAAGCTTCGCTTATCTTCAGAACCTGAAACACATTTAGAACAGAATCCACAAGAGCATGCAACAGCAGCATCGACATCCTTTGATCTTTCTGCTTATTTCTAAATACAGAAGCAAACTTGCTTCTTGCGACTTGTGTTACTCATAGTAACTCGCATGTAATCTTTTACGCACATCTTTGCTCATGTTTGTTTGATCTAATGTCTTTAATAAATATGATCTGCACAGAAACAAACATTAGAACATAAAATATTTCTCTCACAAATACTCATTGTTATCATCAAAACATAGAGACGACTTGCAGAAACAACTCGTGTTCTAACAATCTCCCCCCTTTTTGATGGTGACAAAACCATGTATTTTGATAGAACATTTTATACAAGGTAATCACCAAAACTAAACATATTCAGAGTCTGGAACAGCAGCTCCCCTGAATGTGTTAACTCCAAAATTTTATTTGTGATCATCTAGAATCTTATCTGATCCAAAGACTCACAGAATAACAATTTTGAGTTGTCAGAACATAGAATAGAGAAGGAATAATTCCCTATCATCTAGAAGGACAAAATTCTTCAGCATCTGGACTTGTTAATCAGAACTTTTAGTCTTCAGATCTTTAGAACTTGTTTCCTTTAGACATCATATCATAGTCTCATAACTTCAGAGTCTTCTGAAGCAATTTCTACTTTTTAGCAGAATCAATGTAGCACAAAGATAGAGCAGTTCTCTTCTAATAACTTAGCCACGTTATTTATCAGAAACAGACACTATCTTATAAGAAACTCCCCCTGAGTTTCAGACTTGGTGAAGATTATAGATTTTAACATGTGAATCTTCTGGGTAGTCTCCCTTTGATTGCTATAAGTCAGATATTGGGATCTTCAGAATCATAATTCAGATATACCAATTACAATCACCAATTAAGATCATAACTTTTTAGAGTTTGAATAGACAACAGGCCTTCATCTCAGAACCATGTTTCTATCAGAACTCGATGGAGGATCACAACTTGATTCTTGATCTGATTGAAAGATATTTTTGTGATCAATCGAAGCTTGATTTTGAATCTGATACCAATCATAATATAGATTCTTAGTCTGATACCAAAAGTTGCTGAGTTTGATACCAATGAAGGTATTTAAGAACATTTCATAGCTTAACTTTGATTGATATCATTATAGACTAAGTTTGATACCAATTGTAAACCGAGTCTGATACCAATTCTTGGTTTATCATAACTTCTTTTTCTTGGATCTTCTATCCAGCTCTTCAGACAGTCTTCAACTTCTGATTTGCTCAGATCTTCTGAAAAGCATTTCTGATGGTAGACTTTGTCTTGACTACTTTTAGATTCTTATGTTTTGAATATTATATTTTTTGACAGCTTACAACTTCTGAACAATATGAAACAAGAATCACGATAACTTTGACTTTCAGAAAGTTCTCAACTTCTGAACAGTACTGGGTCAATCTGATTCTGAACATATATTCACGAAGTGTACAACTTTGATTATATGAACATTTCATAAGAACTTTTAATAGAGTTCTTTCAATTTAACCTGTGTTAAGAATGCCTAGTGAACTTGTTCAAAGTTCCTCGGTTAAACATTAAACAAACGTTAGTGGTAAAACGCATTTTATATCATTGATTTACTTGTTTGAGTTTTGCATTCTATCAAAATCATATTTCTATTTCTCCCCCTTTTTGACATCATCAAAAAGTTAGAGCATTTATGCATTTGAGCCTGAGTAACATGACGCTGAACAATCTATCAAAAAATATGCTATTTTCGAATAGATTCAAAAGATATTTCATTTATAACAAGATATAGATTATTCTTAACCCTGAGTGGTTTGGATCGATCAAAACATAGGCTATGAAAATAGTTTCCTAGGGGATAGTCTAGGAGGTGCCTAAGGATAGGGAGAAGGTGGAAGACGAGCTTCCAGACTCATCGGTTCTTGAAGCATGCATCTGTTTATCTTCAGCTTGTGTGATTGTCAACTGCTTGTTCTTCACAATTTCTTCTGACATCCATCCATGAAATTTAGTCTGGATATTTCCCATAGCAGTGGGATCCATGCTGGAACTTGATATATCTATTAAGTTTTGGATTCTGTTGATATCATTACCCTTGAAGGATGTTAATACTTCATTAATAGTCTTTGATCTTTTCGAAGAAGGTTCTTCCCTATCAACACTTTTCTGCTTCTTTCCTTTTTTTCTTCCATTCTGAGAGTTCTTGAAGCACATCTGTAATGTTCTCCAGATCAATCCATACACCAATGTCTTCATCTTTGAATTTTCGCAGATAGTTTGCCACTTCTACTTGATCATGTGCTTTGTTGAAGTTAGGAAATCCTTCAACAGGAACCCTTATAGCCATCGTCACTTGCCTTAGTGATGTATCATCAAGATCAGCGTCTTCTTCCTTTGTCCTTAGATCCTTAAATCTGAGAACTCGTCCTGCACTCTTTAGAAGTTTGCTTGACTCTCCTTCATTGACTAGAATGTCTTCAATAATTCCTTATTCGACAAGAATGTCAGAGATGAGTCTCCCATAAGGAATATGACGAATTTTCGTGCAAGAACCGATTCTGGATTCCTTGATAGATTCTTTTAGGAGTTTGAACAAGATTGCTAGAAGATGAATCTTGATTCCTTTTAGAAGAAGGTATAGGACACACTTCTGAGTCTCATTGAGTTGATATAAAGGAAGGTGATGAAACACATTTCCTTGCAGGATTCTGAACCATACTTGTAAAGGATCCTTTAGTCTTGAGAATATTGGATCCTCAGCATTAACTACAGTTATTTATTTAAAAATAGAAGCCCTGACTTTTGCTTCTCTTTCCTTACTTAGTTGAGCCTTGATGATTCTTATTCCGGTGTCATCATGCATCAGTAAATCTGAGAGGGTCTTTTCAGATAATACTATTTTTCTCCCGAACACAGAAGATACTATAACAGTTGTGCCGATTGTAGCATGGATCCAGAATTCTTTGGCTAGATGAGCATAGGTTGGTCCTTCCAACCTTTTGAAATAGTTGATCCACCCCTGAACTTCCATGGAGTGAGTCACGTCGCATCCGTTTGCTTTTAAACTCTTAAAATTCACCATTGTCTCAGATTTAACAATGATTTTCTCAACTGGTGTCTTGGCAGTGATGGGACATACACTTTGACAGAAGGAGGCCATTGTTGAAAGTGAAACACACTAACAGAGTTTACTCAAGATTTAGATGATGTGAAGGTTGTGAAGAGTGATTTAAGGTTGAGCCTATTTATAGAATAATGAGGAGAGTAAACGCTTAAGAATTTGAGAGGGTGACGGTTGATTTTTCCTAGGTCGGTTAAGGGACGTGGGAAAAGAAAGTGAATGATTGGTTTCTTTAATGAAGGAGAATTAACCGATCATGAAGCATAACAGTTCTCTTATGAGTGACGAGAGTAACCGTCGCATATTTATGACCTAAAGAGATATTGCAGTTTATTGATAATCCTAAGGCTTTTCATGTGACTAACAATAGATGCATGTAATTGATTATAATGTTTAATTATATTATTCTAAATTATAGTGAATTTATAAGTGTAGATTAAACAATGCATCGTGATAAGATAACATAAGATTAATCATTCATAAGGATAAGCAGTTCACAAATAGGGTTACTTCATTAATTGATCAAGGAGATACAAGTCGAATTCAAAACAAAAGGACAGACAAACAAAGGCGTTGAAAAACTATGACTCTAGGAAATCTAACTTCCTATTATAGACTAAGAATGTCATAGGTTGACAGAACTCAGGAAAAGTCTTTTCAGTCATTCCATTTCTTATGCAGTGACTGATCACTCCTTGAAGATCAAGAATGTGGGAGATGACTCAGCAGTAGGGAACTTGATAGACTGTGTCTTCCCTAGACAAGATAATTTCATCATTTAGATGATTATACATGGATTGGGGTAAGTTTATTTTGATCCTAGAAACTAAGAAGAAAATAAATAATCTCTCCTTGTCAGATAACCGTCCTGCTCCACTTTCTCTTGGTCTTAAATTAGTTACAATTAACTTGTGCCAATCTTTAGCTACGGGAGTAAGGGTACATAGTTGAGTGGGATGACCTTCAGTCTCAAAAATCACATATAAGTGCTTGTCGAAACAAGCATTTTTGATGTGGCTTTCAACTATCAAACCATCTTCATTACACTCAATGGCTTTCGTAATGATGGTAGGGTTGATCAAAACTGAACAGCCAGCAACCACAGACAAAATAGAATCCTTGCTATAATCATACTCTAGTACTCGAGTGTTTGCCCAGAACTCAGTTACAAGTTCAGGGAAGACCGGTCCAGTAAGCATGTTGAAATAGTTTTCCCAGTTCTGAAATTCAATCCCAGAGAGGATACTTGTTTTGTTGAGTTGTGGAAGATGACTTAAATTCAGAGTGTATTCCTTCAAGAGTTAAAGATCAGAAATTTCTCCTCTGATGTTGTGGGAAGACATCTTGATCAGGAGTGATTTTGTTTGAGAGAAGGAGATTATAGAAGAAGGAATGTGAGATAGTTAAAGAATGACTCTTCTTTGACTAGAGGAAATGATATGAGAAGGACTTAGGATTGATAGCTATTTAATAAGCTGGAACAAGTGAGGTTCATAATTTTTGAGACTAGCTATGTCTAGCGATGGCAGTCAGCTTCAAGGTGGAAATACATGTGATAGACTCTATATAGTGGTTGTCAGAGCATATCATAAATAAGGATATGAATCGATGTATACTTATGAGCCGTAATGGAGTGACTGATACAAAGTAATCATAACTGCTTATTTAACTCTCAATATTCATCTAGTCATAAATGCGTGAGAATCTTACTCTATTTTTAATAATCCTTACGAAACCTAATGTGTCAGTGAATGATCAGTGATTAAGACAAGATTCACAATATTGCTATTGTTTAAAATTCAGAGAATAAAGATGGTCATGAAAAAAAAACATACCTTAGAGATTCTGAAATCTTTTTACAGTGATTCTATATTTAAGTGCTCTCCATTATGATTCCTCGAGTGTCTGATATGAGCGTCCTTGATAGAGCTTTTGATCAGCCTTGTTCTGCATCTGCTTTCTTCAGATTGACTTTCCAAAGGTTCTGAACAAGAATGTCTACTGATTTCTTCATCTTGAAAAACATCAGTAACTTATATCCTTTTTGGTCTTGAGTAGATGACTTATGTCATTGCATCTAGTCAAGCATCTTCTGATTTCAGTATTTATGTAACATGAACTTCTGAGAGAAATATCAGATAACATTCTGACCAATTACAGTTGATTCAACTGGGATAGAATCTCAAGTTAACAGAACTCATTCGTCAATGTTATTTCACTCAATACTTAGACTTCATCCTGATCAGATTCCTGAAGAATCACTAGATTTTCTCTTTCTGAATATTCTACAGTTTTTCAGGCTTCTTCTGCAGACGTCATTATGATGTTCAAAATCATAGAACAACAATTTCTCTACTTTACATGAAGAATTTCCTAATAAGCTCTAAATAGAGAAATTCAAGGGTGGACTAATCCGTTTCTGGAAAACATCTCAAAACTCATAAAGAATTAATCTTCAGCAAACAAGATCTCTTGTTTTCTGATGATTTAATCTTGAGCACATACGTTGTTTGTTCAAACGTATCTTCTAAGATAAGCATTCAACAGATACTACTTCTTATCTGATGAATCTATCTTATCAGATGATTCTTCAATCTTCTTCCAAGATTTAGTGAGAAGATTCTGTTGTTGACAACTACTGAACTTCAAGAATCAGTGACTTGCTCATGTAATCCGTTTGATTACTGAAATTGTGGTATCAGATATGTGATGTCGAGTGGGATGTCACAACATCAATATCTGCTATATGAACAAGACAGTAAAAGTAACAGAACTTAAAAGAAATAAATAAACACATAGAATTGTTCACCTAGTTTGGTCTAACAACCTACGTGTGGGGGCTACCAAGCCAGGGAGGAAATTCACTATTAGTAGTATCAATTCGTAGACTCTACAATCAACACACAAGTTGACAATCTACTCACTTAATCACTACCCAATGACACTTCTACCTAAGACACTCTTAGATATGATACACCTCTCACTCCCCCTCAATCAAAGCAGTGATAACAACTTACAATAATGAAAGTTGAAGACACACTTCAAAGACACACCTTGGTCTTGCTTAACAGCTTCAACCAAGAACAATATACTCGTGCTTAAAAGCTTTGAGTGGACAAATTACAACTCAACTAAATCAGTCCAATTCAAACATCAAAACAGATGAATGAATGGCTCACAAAAACAAACACAAAACACAAACCCTAAAACTTGAACACATCTCTCACAATCTTTATTCTCCCCGAGCAGCATTAGGGTTGATCATCTATAAATAGAAATGCATTCCTTGGGCTTGGGCAATTGCAGATCCTTGATTTAATTTCCAATAAAAGCAAATTAATCTTCAAATCTTTATGCATGAAAATAGCAACTCCCTATTCTTCATAAACAGATTGCCTCCAAAAATAACACTCCAATATATTACCACTTAAGTAAATTTCGCAGCAATCAGATAACATAAACACACAAAAGATTGCTAAAAATAGCGCAGCAAATAAAACCTAAAACTAGAACTGGAAGTTCTGTCAACTGATGTCAGAACATCGTGTTTGACATCATGCACACAGTCAGCAATACTAACAAACACCCCCAACACTTCACCTGCAGAATGTTAGAGACAGCATATCAAGACATCAAGTAGAACATCTTGATGCAACACGTTGTTTTACCAAAATTGCTGCCAATTCAGAACCAACAAACTCCCCCTTTGGCAAATTTTGGCTAAAATAACCAATGAGCACACACAACAGATCAGAGATCCCTGCAGCAGATGCAACACTCAAACATAAAAAATCTAACAATCTGAGTTAACACTAAACATAAAAACAATAGAAGCTCCCCCTCAGGCCCATGTGCAAAAAGAAACAACCAAGAAAACCATCTGCACACTACCTTCAAGAAAACCAGCAGCAGCACACTACACAACTCTACAAAGCTACTCAAAAACTAGAGGCTACTACTCTCCCCCTTTTTAGCCATAATTTAGACAAACCAAAAACCATATCAGACCGAAATGCCATCACATACAAAGCTAAATAATAAAATGAAGCTGTCAGCAAGAGTAGAACAACCAAATGAAGTCAGAAAATAAGCACACACAGGTGCCAGCAGAAATCCAGAATAAGATACAAGCACACAAAGGTGCTTAAAGAAATCCAACCAAAACAAAAAAAAAACAATAAGAAAAACTTCAAGGCTAGAATCCTCAGGTCTCTCCAGAATCACCAGAATCCTCAATATCAGTCATGCCATCATCACCTGCTTCTTTTCTATCAGACCTGTCATTAGCACTCTCCTCAGATCCTTCCTTTTTACTAGCATCATTCCCACCATCACCTTCTTCCATTCTTAGAGTCATGATAATTCTTTCAAATTTTTGTTTCCTTTCTGTGCTGACTCTAATGACATCATCTAGTTCCCTGCACGCCTCTTCCAACTCAGAAATCACCCCAGACTTGGATGGTGGTTGGTGTGAAGTTGAGGCAGATGTCTTGACAATGTCAGGAACATGCTTACCTTCAAACAATTTGTAGTGAAGGGACAGAGCAGACTCCCTCTTGCACACAACATCAGACTGAGATAGAATACCAGGATGCTGAGTCAAAATGATTCCACAGATAAGGGAGGGGAAGGAAATTGGCATCTTCACAGTGCAAGTGGCAGCTTGCTTCATTGTTTGATCAAAAATCACATAACCATAATCAACTTTCTTCCTAGTTCCAACAGCATATATAAACTTACCCAGACCAACAGAAATAGTAAAAATGTGGTTGGTGGGAACCCAATTGGCTGCTCCAATCCTGTGGAGAATAGCATACTTCACACTCAGACAACCAGCTGACAATTTGTTAGGCTTCAAGGGCCAAGCCTTCATTTGATTAGCAGTTATTTCCTTACACACTTGATTATCTGTGACTTCAAGCTCGTCACATTCTTCTTCACTTCTTCCAAGAAATTTGTTGATGATCACTGGGTAAAACTCAACACATTTTCCTCTGACATAGACTTTTCTAAAATCCTGACTCTTGTGATTAGAACAGTCTTCAGGAATGTTAACAATGAATTCTTTTGCCAACACCTCATAACATTTGGAGAACTTTGTTACAGTCTTCATCAAACCAGCAGACTCAATAAGCTCCATGATCTCTTTAAGATCCAAAGCATCTCTTCCTAACTCACGCTCCAGGGCCAACCTCCTTTGATGAACATATTTCCACCTATGAACACTGTTAGCATAGTGGAAGGAAATGTTGTCCAAAGGCACATCAGGGACTTTGTCAGGTATCCTTTTTAAAGCAGTCTTCCTCACAGGAGTGATGTCCTGAACATCCTTCTCAACATCAAAATCAGAGTCAGAATCAGCCCTAGTCTTCCTCTTTTTGGAAGAGGTAGACACTTTGCTCCAAGATTTTGTAGGACCTACAACTGGAGTCTTCCTCTTACTGATATCAGTTCTCACCTTTGGAGGTGAATCTACAGCTTTCCCTTTTCTCGATTTCAACCTTTTAGCAATACCAGGAACCACATTAGCAATTATCTCATTATCAGACAGTTCATCCACATCCACAACATCAACATTCTTCTTTCCTTTAGGACTAGATGTGCCTTCCTTAGTAGGAGATGTTTCAACATTAGCTCTAACATCAGTTTCAACATCAGCTCCACCACCAGTTTCAACATCAGTTTCTGCATCTTCCAGGGTAGAGATGGCCAACCTGTGAAGATTTCCTTCAGGATTATCTGTGTCAGAAGGATCAGCAGTTTGCCTATCATCTTTCTTAACCTCAGAGTGAGGGGCAGAAATTTGAGCAAGTGGCCTGGATATCCCAGCCACAGAAATACCCTTCTCCAGAACCTTAGTAACTATCTGGTCTAGACTCTTATCCACAGAAAACTCTTCTTCCTCATTTTGATTTTTATCAACTTGAGGGAGTGGAGTAGAAATCCCAGGAACTGATTTGTCTCCATACAAAATACCATTCACAACACTCCTAACTTCACTATCATCATACTTTCTACAATTATAAGGGACAGATGATTTACCTGCACGAGTACGTTTTAAGCTTTTTGCCTGCAGTTTGCTTGGCCTTGTCTTTTTAGGATCAGAGAGAGCAATCATGGATAGAGGAGCAATGTCAAGAGCATCATCAGGAGAGACTCCTTCCAAAGAAACCCTAGATTTTGAATGCGTAGGATTTTTGGCAGCATACTTCGGGTATCAGATATGTGATGTCGAGTGGGATGTCACAACATCAATATCTGCTATATGAACAAGACAGTAAAAGTAACATCACTTAAAAGCAATAAATAAACACAGAGAATTGTTCACCCAGTTTGGTCTAACAACCTACGTCTGGGGGCTACCAAGCCAGGGAGGAAATTCACTATTAGTAGTATCAATTCGTAGACTCTACAATCAACACACAAGTTGACAATCTACTCACTTAATCACTACCCAATGACACTTCTACCTAAGACACTCTTAGATATGAGACACCACTCACTCCCCCTCAATCACAGCAGTGATAACAACTTACAATAATGAAAGTAGAAGACACACTTCAAAGACACACCTTGGTCTTGCTTAACAGCTTCAACCAAGAACAATATACTCGTGCTTAAAAGCTTTGAGTGGACAAATTACAATTCAACTAAATCAGTCCAATTCAAACATCAAAACAGATGAATGAATGGCTCACAAAAATAAACACAAAACACAAACCCTAAAACTTGAACAAAGCTCTCACAATCCTTATTCTCCCCGAGCAGCAGTTAGGGTTGATCATCTATAAATAGCAATACATTCCTTGGGCTTGGGCAATTGCAGATCCTTGATTTAATTTCCAATAAAAGCAAATTAATCTCCAAATCTTTATGCATGAAAATAAAAACTCCCTAATCTTCATAAACAGATTTCCTCCAAAAATAACACTCCAATATATTACTACTTCAGTAAATTTCACAGCAATCAGATCACATAAACACACAAAAGATTGCTAAAAACAGCGCAGCAAATAAAACCTAAAACCAGAACTGGAAGTTCTGTCAACTGATGTCAGAACATCGTGTTTGACATCATGCACACAATCTGCAATACTAACAAACACCACCAACACTTCACCTGCAGAATGATAGAGATAGCATGTCAAGACATCAAGTAGAACATCTTGATGTAGCACATTATTTTATCAAAATTGCTGCCAATTCAGAACCAACAATTACAATTTAGTACACAGTCATCTTCTGAACTGATAGTGAATTGTAAGTGGATTGAAATCTCACCCAGAGAATTTCTACACACTATATCTGGATCTTTTTTTGACACTGTTAAGTGTTTGATATCCATCAATAACAGAACCGGGGCTCTGATACCAATTGAAGGTGTGAGAAAGACACAAGAAAGGGGGGGGAGGGGTTGAATTGTGTTTTAACTCTTAAAACTTTTTTGCCTCTTATCGTTAATGCACTAAGAGAATATCAGAGTTATGTTGAGAGACTCTGACTTGTGATGCATCATTCAGACTGCGTGATGCTGAAGCATAAGGAACAAGGAGAATCTGAATTAGCGATGCATGATTCATACTTGCAATGTGGAAGCTTATCAGAGTTAGGTTGCAAGGTTCTGACTTGCTATGCAAGGTTCTGATAACAGGTACCGAAACATAAATAATAAATCAGCATAAGCAAGAGTAAAAAACACGCGATATATCCTGGTTCACTTGAGCATCTCTCAAGCTAGTCCAGTCCACCCTTCCAAGGTGATTTCTCCTTGAACACAAGGACATAATCCACTATAATCAAATCAGATTACAGATGCACGGGCTAACGCCGGTGACTAATAACCTGCACAACCGCAGCTGTGACTAACCCATAATGAACAGTTCAGGGATCCAAGTTAATGGATATAACGAACATTGACCTAATAGAATCGAATCTCGCAAGATCTCCTATCAGGATTTCACAGCTAAACATTCAGGGATCCGAGTTAACGGATATAACGTTTACTGAAGATTCTTCCAGGATTTTCAATGAGTTCCATCAGTGATCTCACAAGAGTCTGACCCACAATTGGTCCTCTTTGAGATATGACTATCATTGACCATATTTCAGGATTTCCACAATGACACCAAGCCATTGTTTTCTCAAGTCTCCGATCACACTGATCACTTGAGGAATCTTAATTTACATAGAATTAGTTTTTCTGGAGATTACATAATTGCTTCTAAATAAGCTGATAAACTCCTACATTTAAGTACATATGAACACACAAGTGTTCTAGCAAGATATGAGCAACAACTCCTTGCTTTCTTCAGATTCTACAAATATGTATGTTGATTTGACAGTTGATGACATTTTGTAGATCTTCTTCGTCTTCTTCGTTGAGCAAGCTTCGAGCAACAACTACTTGCTTCTGATCTTCAATGTAGCTCAGATGATGAAGTGGTTGATGACTTGATTGTTTTCAACAATATATTTGTTCATCAACTTATGTACTTTCTGATTGTTGTTGTGTTGATAGATGATTCTTTGTGCTTCAACAACAATGGTCGTGTTTCCATTTTAATAGCAGCAACTATGTTTGACAATGATGATCTTGATCGTAAAGACTACTTCGAAGCGCAACATCACGACACTCATAAGCACTTTCTTCTTTCCTTTAAATAGCTGAGTTAAAAATAGAGTCGTTAAAGAGTCGTTGGCTATTTGAAAAGATTCGTTATGCAATGATGAATGTTGCACTGCTATATCTTCTTTTTACTGTAGAAGAAGTGATGGGATAGATCTTTTTAGTACGCTGTACAGTCATTGCTAACAGTAACATTTGTCTTCAAATATTCAGAGGCTTCAGATGGTAATTGGTTAAAGCATGAGTAGAGACTTTAGTTGGGTCTTCAGAATCTTCAAATCTTCAGTCTTCAGTACTTGCTCATTCTGAGTCTTGTCTTCAAAGCTTCAGCACTTGTCTTGAAACCCTTTGTCTTAATAGCTTCAAATCTTAAGAGTCTTCAGAACCATGTTGTAATACCCCGTATTTTAATTTGCTCTGAATAATATTAGTTGTGGTCAATTAAGTACCGGTGTACTCTGAGAAATTTATCTGAAAAGATAAATTGAGTAACTGTTGAGCTCAGAGCAGATCCAATTAATATTATCTGACTCTAAGGTTTTATTAATTGGTACTATAAAGACTTTTTGGACATTTAGTAGTGTTACTAATTAATGATATTTCTCTATATCATTTCATTTCCCTCCTTTGCCAAACATAGTAACATTTGAGAGAGAGAAGTTAGAGAGAAGTTGGAGAAGGGAGAAAGAAGAGAAAACCTAGAGGAAGAAGAAGAAGCTTGGAATCATCATCTACTCTTCATCTTTTCATCTCATCTTCCTCATCATCATCCAACTGTAAGGTGGGTTCTAGATAGAGACTTTGTTATAGGAATTTCTTATGTTTCTAGATTTAGGTTGGATTTTTTAGAAAATGGTTAATTTTGCAAATCAATGAAATCTAACGGATAAAATGAGATATAAATTGCATAGAATGATCAATATGTGTGTAGAATCATCTGCGGGAACTTGTTATCATGTTTGAACTTGGTTGGAATGAGATTGAGTGGAGAAGTATCCATTGAAACAAGTATTTTTTACTCTGCGCCCAGAGTAACCGGTTACCCTCTGGGGAGTAACCGGTTACCCTTTGAAAATTGGTGTCCTGCGCAGAAAATGAATGAAGTAACCGGTTACCTTATCTCGAGTAACCGGTTACCCAAAAGTGCCTCTAACTCTCATTTTGGTTCTGTTTTGAAGTAACCAGTTACCTTATATAGAGTAACCGGTTACCACTATTATACTTTGAAAAATTATCTTCGAAAATTAATATCTTTCAAACCGTGTTTCCGATCGAGGTGTTCTTGGTACTGATGGAAAGCTATGGAAATATTCTATGCAATGGAAGTGAAAAATATCGGTTTTGATGCCCGATTAAATAATCAGAGGAAAACCCAAAAATGTGTTGAAAGTATGATTGATTTATTATTATGTACTTATTGTATAATTATGTTATATCTTGCCTAATCTATTATTGTTGAACATGAATGAGAGATATGCAATGTTTAAAATATGAAATAGGAAGAGTGAGGAAACCTCAACATGAAACTTTAATAGAATCTAGTAAGGTGATTAGAAATTGATAGAAAACTCTAGACGGTGATGTTCGGGCATTCGATGTATAGATGTGCATCCTTGACGAGTAATGGTCTAGAAGAGAGTGAAACACTAGTATGGAACATGTTTGAACCTAGTATAGGTGATAAGGTGAAAGAGTCTTAAGGCGAATGTGGCCTTGTGATTTTCGAATATAATCACGTCTGTGTGTGTTGGATCACGTAATGATAACCGCTTTCCCTTGAGTTGCAGTTTCATGAGTCTCTGACTCCTCTGAAACGTATGCATAATTACTTGGTAAGTTTGATTCCCGCGTGTAGTATGAACGGAGCCTATATGGTAAAGAGACTTAAGATGGTTAACAGGCCATGAGAAGTGACGGTTCACGGTTAACAGGTCGCTGATCCTGAATCTATTTTGTATGCCAAGTAAGTAATGATGATCCATGACTCGGGTCGCCTTCTATACGTAGAAGCGGACGGGAAAAGGGGATGCCTTGGTAAGGTTATCGATTAGTGATATTTTTAGTTAATGAACTCATGAACATGTTTCCATATAGTGTGAGATTGTGAACTCATGGTCATTTCCCTTCCCTTTGACTTGAGTTAGGATTGATAGAACCTCGTAAAGCTGAGAGAACCCATAAGATAGGGAACTCACTGAGATTTAATATCTCACCCCATGTTGTTGATTATATTACAGGTACCACAGGTTCCGCGAAGGGTAAGGATAAAGTCGTTTGATTTTCCTTACTTTCCTTGGCTTTTTGGGATGGCATGACTTCCACTTTGGAGCTTTATTTTAAGATCATTGTTTTGATCTAGTTCTTAGTGTATTGGGACATCTAGTATATATTATGCCATAGACTTTTAGTACTTTGTATTTTGGGGCATGTAATGTATACAATGTGTTAACTAGGAACTTTTGGTATTTCAGTACCCAACCTTGGATTCATGTATAATATATATGCTTTGATGTATGTTTATTATATATGGGTGTTACAGTTGGTATCAGAGCAGGTCGTATCCTCGACCTAGCCATGAAATAGTATAAGTATTTCTTTCCGTTTCATATGCGTTGGGTCGCCATTGGTCTTAAGTGTTATATGTATGGCATTGAGCCTAATCAACTTAATCATATCTGTATGACGTTTAGGAACATGGCTGATGGACGCAGAAGAAATAGAGGTAGACCCGAAACTACTCCAGCAGGGACGAATCCGCCAAGCGGCGAGGAGTATGTCCCATGGCCTCAGTTACAATAGATGCAGCAGCAGCAGAACCAGTTCATGCAACAGATGGTACAACAGATGAATGAGGGTTTTCATCCTCAGGTGGTTGTTCCAGATGCTGTAAGTGGAAGTTTTTGGGATTTCATCCGCATGAATCCTCCTGAATTTCATGTTGGATTAGATCCTGTGAAGGCTCATGAATGGGTGGCTAGTATGGAGAGAATCTTCTTGATAGTTCAATGTAGTGAAGAGAACAAAGTGGTGTTTGCTTCTCACTCGTTGAAAGGTCCTTCTTTGAGATGGTGGGAAAGTGCTTCAGCTTTAATGACTATCCAAGAGGTGCCTAAGATGTGGGAGCAATTCAAGATTTCTTTTATGGAGAATTATTTTCCTAGTTCCTTGAGGACCCAAAAAGAGTTTGATTTCCAACAGTTGAGGCAAGATACTTTGATCGTGGCTTCTTATGCTGAGAAGTTTGAGATCATGGCTACTTACTCTAGGTAAGCCGTGTATGCTCTGGATGAAATGTGGAAAATTGACCAATTCCTTTTTGGTTTGAAGGCTGAGATTTCTCATAGTGTGTCTCAAAGGGAGTTCACTTCTTATGCTGAATTGCTAAGGCAATGTTATGTGGCTGAGAACAGCTTGAATAAAGTTCAAGCTGATGGGGATTTGAGTAGGTCGAATCAGAATGATCATGGAAGATCAAGCCAACAGATTAGGCCTCGACAACAAGCTTTCAAACGGAAGCAGGTTCAGAATACTAGAGCAAGTGCACCTCCTGTGTGTCGTACTTGTGGTAAGAATCATCATGGTAGATGTGGTTTTGAAGGAATTAAGTGTTATCATTGTCAGAAAGTGGGCCATATGGCGAGAGATTGTCATAAGAATAAGAATCAGACGCAAGGAAAGAGTACCGGCCGAGTTTACACGTTGGATGCAAAGAAGACCAAGGGGTAATAACTCTTTGATTGCTAGTACGTGTTTCGTTAATGGGAATCCTTGTTTTGTATTACTTGATTGTGGAGCGACACACTCTTTTGTGTCAATGCAATGTGTGAAGCGACTTGGGTTGTAAGCTATTCTGTTGTCTCCTCCCATGGTGGTTACTACTGCCATGGATTAGATGGTTGAAACACCTTTAATGTGTGAAAATTGTGTTTTATCTGTGGATGGGAGAGTTTTTCAGATTGATCTTATTTGTTTGCCGCTTAAGAAAATAGATGTTGTTTTGGGAATGGATTGGCTTTCTGCTAATTCGGTTTTTATCGTGTGTGAAGAGAAGCTAATCATCATTCCATCTACTGAAGCTACTCCGAAGGATGTATTAACAACTATTTTAGAACGTACGGTTGGAATGATAAATTTCTTGTTTGAGAAGGAAAAATCTGTGCTTTTGGTTCTCACTAAGGAGGAGAGTAGCAACCTTCAAGTTCTGAGTATTCTTGTAGTCTGTGAGTTTTCAGAAGTTTTCCTCGAGGATGTCACTTCTCTTCCTCCGGAAAGGGAAGTGGAATTTTTTATTGACCTGATACCGGGAGCGGCTCCTATATCTGTTTCTCCGTATCGGATGGCACCACTTGAGTTAAGAGAATTGAAGGAGTAATTGGAAGAATTAAGGGCTAAGCATTTTGTTAGACTTCGTGTTTCACCCTGGGGAGCTCCAGTGTTGTTGGTAAAGAAGAAAGATTGTGGAATGCGGTTATGTATTGATTACCGACAGTTGAATAAAGTCACCATCAAGAACAAATACCCATTACCCAGGATAGACGACATGTTAGATCAATTGAAAGGAGCCTGTGTGTTCTCGAAGATTGATTTATGGTCGGGTTATCATCAGATCCGTGTGAAGAGTTCGGATGTATTAATGACCGCGTTTAGAACCCGTTACGGCCATTATGAATTCTTAGTAATGCCTTTCGGTGTAACGAATGCTCCGGCAGTTTTTATGGATTATATGAATCGGATATTTCAAGCTTACTAGGACCAATTTGTAGTGATCTTCATTGATGACATTCTTGTTTATTCTCGTACTTCACAAGAGCATGAAGGACATTTAAGAATCGTTTTATCGATCTTACAAGAGAAGCAACTTTTTGCCAAGTTGAGCAAGTGTGAGTTTTGGATGTCGGAGGTTAGTTTCCTTAGTCACGTCACATCTCAAGGAGGTGTGGCGGTCGATCCATCGAAAGTCGAAGCGATAATTAATTGGGAGAGACCGAAAAATGTTTTGGAAGTTAGATGTTTCTTGGGACTAACAGGTTATTACAGAAGGTTTATTAAGAGCTTTTCTCAATTGGCTTTACCAATGATGAAACTTACTCGAAAGGATTGTCCTTATGAGTGGGATTCGGTGTGTGAACAAAGTTTTATGAATTTGAAAGAAAGATTAACGACTGCTCCTGTTTTGATCATTCCTGGTCCTAACAAGTCGTAGGAGGTATTTTGTGATGCATCAAAGATGGGATAATGAGGTGCCTTGATGCAAGAGAGTCATGTGGTAGCTTATGCTTCTCGACAATTGAAAGTTCACGAGAAGAATTATCCAACGCATGATTTAGAATTGGCGGCGGTTGTCTTTAATTTGAAAGTGTGGCGTCACTATTTGTATGGAGTACATTTTGAGATGTTTAGTGACCACGACAGTTTGAAATACCTTTTTGACCAAAAAGAGTTGAATATGCGTCAAAGGAGAAGGATGGAATATTTGAAGGATTATGACTTGGAACTAAAGTACCATTCGGGTAAAGTGAATAAAGTAGCAGATGCATTGAGTAGAAAAGTATTACGTAATGCAGAATTGAGGATGTTAGAGTATGCCTTATTGGAAAAGCTTAGGGATCTTAATCTTTAAATTATTTGGACTCCTAATGGTGTGATTATGGGAAATTTGATTTTTAATTCTACTCTTAGAGAGGAAATTCAACAAGGACAAGTGTTGTACGAGAAACTACAAGAAGTGTTAGTACAATCGGGTTTTGTGCGAGCTACCGATGGAATTATTTTGTTTAACCAAAGGATTTGTGTTCCGGACGATACGGTGTTGAAAATAAGGATTTTAGAAGAAGCGTATAAGGGTGCTTTTACTATACATCCTGGTTCTTCAAAAATGTATCAAGACTTAAAAAGGGACTATTGGTGGTCCAGTATGAAAATAGATATTGCAGGGTATGTGTCGGAGTGTGCGGTGTGCCAACAAGTGAAGATTGAACACCAAAGACCGTGTGGATTGTTACAACCTTTAGAAATTCCGGTATGGAAGTTGGATAGTATTTCTATGGACTTCGCAGTTGGATTACCCCCTACTGAAGGAGGTTATGATTCTATTTGGGTAATTGTCGATCGGTTGATGAAATCTGCACATTTCTTAGCCGTAAAGACTACTTACAAGGCAAGTCATCTTGCGAGGTTGTTTATTTCGAAAATTGTGAGGTTGCATGGTATTACCTCAAGTATTGTGTCCGATAGAGATCCAAAGTTTACTTCGAGGTTTTGGAGAGCTTTTCAACAAGCCATGGGAACAAGGTTATGTTTGAGCACGTCAAATCATCCGCAAACGGATGGTCTGACGGAATGGACGATACAAACAATGGAAGATATGTTAAGAGCTCGTGTGCTTGGAATTGGAGGAAATTGGATAGAACTTTTACCGTTGATTGAGTTTTTGAACAACAATAGTTATCATACAAGTATTGGTATGGCTCCTTATGAGGCATTATATGGATGGAAATGTAGAATGCCTTTGTGTTGGGCGGAAGTTGGCGAAGATAGAATTTTAGGAGCGGAGATTATCCAAGAGACTACGGAAAAGATTAGAAAGATCCGTGATAAAGTTAAACAAGCACAAGATCGTCAGAAGAGTTATGCAGATAACCTTAGGAGACCTTTAGAATTTGATGAAGGTGATCACGTGTTTTTGAAAGTTACTTTGAGATTGAGATTGAAAGGACCGTTTAAGTCACGGAAGTTAAGCCTGAGATACGTGGGACCGTATCAAGTTCTAGAAAGGATTGGTGAAGTGGCTTACAGATTAGCCTTACCGCCTTCTCTGTCCGAAATGCATGATGTTTTTCATGTGTCTCAACTCAGGAAGTTTGTTCCATATCCTCTTCAGCCAATTCTACCAGATACCATTGAGATAGAAACATATTTGACTTTTGAACCTCGACCAAGCCGTATCACAGGAAGAGAAACTAAGGTACTAAGGAATAAAGAGATTTCTCTTGTGAAAGTTCAGTGGGATGAGACGCATCCAGGTGATGCAACTTGGGAACTAGAATCAAAGATGCGAGATGCTTACCCTCATCTTTTCAGGTAATTTTTAAATTCGAGGACAAATTTTTATTTAAGGAGGGGAGGATGTAATACCCTATATTTTAATTTGCTCTGAATAATATTAGTTGTGGTCAACTGAGTACTGGTGTACTCTGAGAAATTTATCTGAAAAGATAAATTGAGTAACTGTTGAGCTCAGAGCTGATCCAATTAATATTATCTGACTCTAAGGTTTTATTAATTGGTACTATAAAGACTTTTTGGACATTTAGTAGCGTTACTAATTAATGATATTTCTCTATATCATTTCATTTCCCTCCTTTGCCAAACCTAGTAACATTTGAGAGAGAGAAGTTAGAGAGAAGTTGGAGAAGGGAGAAGGAAGAGAAAACCTAGAGGAAGAAGAAGAAGCTTGGAATCATCATCTACACTTCATCTTTTCATCTCATCTTCCTCATCATCATCCAACTCTAAGGTGGGTTCTAGATAGAGACATTGTTATAGGAATTTATTAGGTTTCTAAAGTTAGGTTGGATTTTTGAGAAAATGGTAAATTTTGCAAATCGATGAAATCTAACGGGTATAATGAGATATAAATTGCATAGATTGATCAATATATGTGTAGAATCATCTGTTGGAACTTGTTATCATGTTTGAACTTGGTTGGAATGAGATTGAATGGAGAAGTATCCATTAAAACAAGTATTTTTGACTCTGCGCCCAGAGTAACCAGTTACCCTCTGGGGAGTAACCGGTTACCCTTTAAAATTGGTGTCCTGCGCAGAAAATGAATGAAGTAACCGGTTACCTTATCTCGAGTAACCGGTTACTCAAAAGTGCCTCTAACTCTCATTTTGGTTCTGTTTTGAAGTAACCAGTTACCTTATATAGAGTAACTGGTTACCACTGTTATACTTTGAAAAATTATCTTCGAAAATTAATATCTTTCAAACCGTGTTTTCGATCGAGGTGTTCTTGGTACCGATGGAAAGCTATGGAAATATTCTACGAATGGAAGTGTAAAATATCAGTTTTGATGCCCTATTAAATAATCGGAGGAAAACCCAAGAATGTGTTGAAAGTTTGATTGATTTATTATTATGTACTTATTGTATAATTATGTTATATCTTGCCTAATCTATTATTGTTGAACATGAATAAGAGATATGCAATGTTTAAAATATGGAATAGGAAGAGTGAGGAAACCTCAACTGAAACTTTAGTAGAATCTAGTAAGGTGACTAGAAATTGATAAAAAACTCTAGATGGCGATGCTCGGGCATTCGATGTATAGATGTGTATCCTTGACGAGTAATGGTCTAGATGAGAGTGAAACACTAGTGTGGAACATGTGTGAACCTAGTATAGGTGATAAGGCGAAAGGACCTTAAGGCGAATATGGCCTTGTGATTGTCAAATACAATCACGTCTGTGTGTGTGTTATCACGTAATCATAACTTCTTTCCCTTGAGTTGCAGTTTCATGAGTCTCGGACTCCTCTGAAACATATGCATAATTAATCGATAGTTTTCATTCCCGCGTGTAGTACGAATGGAGCCTATATGGTAAAGAGACTTGAGATGGTTAACAGGCCATGAGAAGTGACAGTTCACGGTTAACAGGCCGATGATCCCGAATCCATTTCGTATGCCAAGTAAGTTACGAGGATCCTTGACTCGGGTCGCCATCTAGACGTAGAAGCGGGCGGGAAAAGGGGATGCCTTAGTAAGGTTATCGATTAGTGATATTTTGAGTTAATGAACTCATGAACATGTCTCCATATAGTGGGAGATTGTGAACTCAAGGTCATTTCCCTTCCCTTTGACTTGAGTTAGGATTGATAGAAACTCGTAAAGCCGAGAGAACCCATAAGATAGGGAACTCACTGAGATTTAATATCTCACCCCATGTTATTGATTATATTATAGGTACTACATTTTCAGCGAAGGGTAAGGATAAAGTCGTTTGATTTTTCTTACTTTCCTTGGCTTTTTGGGATGGCATGGCTTCCGCTTTGGAGCTTTATTTTGAGATCATTGTTTTGATCTAGTTCTTAGTGTATAGGGACATCTTGTATATATTATGCCATAGACTTTTAGTACTTTGTATTTTGGGGCATGTAATGTATACAATGTGTTAACTATGAACTTTTGGTATTTCAGTACCAAACTTGGATTCATGTATAATATATATGCTTTGATGTATGTTTATTATATGTGGGTGTTGTAGCGAGCGATTTTGGACACAGTTCTTAAGTGTTGTCGCTCTCTTTTGGGGTTACTACAGGTCGATTCATTTTTTATCCTATTAAAGCTGATGAAGGAAGGGAAATAGATGTCTCCAATTAACCCTGCTTGCATACCAAGTTTAAACAACGGTCTGTTAGGTTACGGATGCTATGTGGTCGTGGGGCCTTTCTTGTGCTTATTTTGACAGAATGATAGGTTTCTGGAGGGGAACAAGGATTAGCATGTTAGGACTGATGCTTTTTGATTGATATGTGAGAGTATGGGATTTAGGGTTTTTGTTTAGTGTGCTCGCTAAGATCTTTTCTTTCAATCTTATGCCTACGTATTCCCGTTTACCGAAACAGGGAAATCAGAGCGTTCATAGTTCCTCCTATTCTATGGGAGGAAATGGTGTTTTGGTGTCTTGTTCAAAACCCAAGACGTGAAGCGAAAGGTGGTTTATATCTTGTTCAAATCCCAAGATATGAAGCTAAAAGGGTGTTGGCTTTAGAGAGAATTTGTCATCTCTAAAGAGGGGGTTGTATGTCACAACTGTTTATAAAGGAGAATTACTTTAACCGGGATATGTGAATCCGGCAATACCATAATTTCCTTTAAAGGGGATTTCTAACCTGAAGGAGAAGACTTTAACTCAGAGTAAAGCAATGCTATCTTTCCTTAGGAATTTCTCATGCTAAAAGAGGGACAGTGGCATGGATGTAGATGATCCAGAGGCTTGCCTCTTACAGCAATTAGATGAAGGGGAAGGAGTTGTTGATGTTTGTGTACTGTGAACGAGGCACAGCTTTGATGCTAAAAGGTTGATTGGATAAACCAGTGGTTTTCTTATACAAAGCCTAAGAGGAGGCTATTGGCCCAACAAGAGGGAGTTTTTATGTGTCTCGTACGAAGCCCGAGAGAGAGGCTAAAAGGTTTTGACTCAACGAGGGAATCCTTTGGTATCTCATATAAAGCCCGAGATGGAGGCTATTTGACTCAACAAGAGAGTTTTTGTATCTCGTACAAAGCCCGAGATGGAGGCGAAAATTTATTTGGCTCAATAAGAACCTTTTTGTATCTCGTATAAAGCCCGAGATAGAGGCGAAAGGGGTGATTGACTCAACGAGGGAGTCTCTTATGTGTCTCGTATAAAGCCCGAGAGAGAGGCTAAACGTTGTTTGACTCCGCTGGGGAGAATCATTGTACAAAGCCCAAGAGGAGGCTATGGTGACTGTTTCAGTTGAGTGACAGGTCCAGTATATTGATTTTGAAAGAGAAAATCAGTTTTTATATGAGCAATGCTGTACTCAAGGATTTGATTCGAGGATCCGGGTTATTCCTGTTCTTTAAGGAAGTGGGAAATCTGAAGGGTATTGAGACTGTCCGAGTCTACGGGTTTTCTTCCTATTTAACGAATGGGTCACTTGAGAATGTCTTTGAGACTCAAGGATATTAGACTATCCGTGTCTAGAGTTTCACCTTTTGTACGATGCTTTGAGAAATAGTAGTAGACTCTTTGAAAGGACTGTTCTATGCAGATGACTAAGTTCTGTTCCTATACCTCTAGGAGGTCGTCGGGACAATTTGTACGAAGCCCAAGAGGAGGCTGGAAGCTTTTAAGAAGCCCGTGGGTCCTTGTATGAAGCCCAAGAGGAGGCTATCATTCCCAGACGAAGAATCATTATACGAAGCCTAAGAGGAGGCTGTGAATACTTCTAAGAAGCCGACGGGTCCATGTACTAAGCCCAAGAGGAGGCGGGGTTGCTTTTTGGAAGCCTGTGGGTCCTTGTACGATGCCCAAGAGGAGGCCGATGCTTTTAAGAAGCCCGTGGGTCCCCAAACCCTGAGAAATTCAAGGCAAGCTATTCACAAGGAATAGATCAAGTCAGGAAAGTTCGAGAATTTGGAAGAAACTCAAAGATGCCATTCACGGAGAATACATTCATCTCTGGGAGTAGAGTCTCTTGACAATTCCTAATGAGGACAGCCGAAGTGAAGACTGTATCTGGTGATCCTATTTGGGGATCTAGTTGTCTATTTCTACGAATAAACGAAACGACGTCACCTAGTTCTAGACGTAGTTGCCGGGGAAACTCGAAATATCTATACTATTATTACACAGTTGATATGAGTTTATGAATGAAGACTTACAGTGAAACAGCCCCACAATACAGTTATATGTATATGAAAGCGGTAAATGAAAGCATATAAACACTTACTCGGTTGTAGAGCTTCCATGCTGTTTGATTAGTTGTTCAACAAAGAAAGATTGAAAACAACAATATATTTCAAAATCAAAGGAGAAAGTGCTTTGAAAAAGAAAGATTTGGGGCTTACATCTCAAGGAGAGGCCCAGGGTTTTATCAGTGAGCGCACTGTTTGAATTTGTACAGAGGGACTTATACAAGTGACTGTGGCCCAAAAAGGTTTTCTATACAAAGGGATGGGTCTTACACTCTCTCAAGAGGCCCAAAAGTTTTGAATAAAAAGAGTGGGGCATATAACACGAGGGTAGGCCCAGATGATTTTTCGTTTAAAATGGCGATCGCGCCGAGGTTTTCTTTTAACGCAGAGGAACTTATACAATAAGTGAGGTCTAAAATGTTTTGGTTAAAAGGGGATTGGGTGTTACACTCTATTAGAGGCCCAAATGTTTTGAATGGGTCTTATAGCTCAAGGAGAGGCGCAAGATTTGTTTTTCAACGGACGATGATTGCGTCGAACATTTTGAAATACAACGCGACTTATACAATAAGTGAGGCCCAAAATTAGGGTTTGTATTTAAAAAGGATTGGGTGTTACACTCTATTAGAGGCCCAAAAGTTTTAAAGAAAAGAAATGGGTCTTACTACTCGAGGGTAGGCCCAGGGGTTATTTTTCAAAAGGGCGACGATCGCGCCGTTTGTTTTTGACGGTATCGGCACTTATACAATACACTGAGGCCCAAATATGATTTGGTCAAAAAATGATTGGGTCTTACACTCTATTAGAGGCCCAAAAGTTTTGAAAATGATTTATGAGGGTTGAATTAATCCAAAAAACACCCAAATTTGTTTTCAAAATGTGTTTTAATTGAATAAAAATTCAATTAAAATGATCAAAATTGTTTAACATATGGTGATCTTGGATTAATGCTTCAAAAATTAAGTATTGACCTACAAAATAATTAGAAAGCATTAAAAGTTGCAAAATCAAGGTAGAAAAAATATTTTAAATGTTAAAAACAATTAAAACATTAATTCTTTGCAAAAATATCAATTATATAAAATAAATAATATTTTTGGGATTTTTTGGGAAAATAAAATATTTTAACATTTTTGTTAATTATTAAAAAAAGAATCAACTCAAAATCATTAAAACTCAGAGAGAAATTAATTTTTGAATCAATTAAATAAAATCACAAAATTCAAATATTCAAATTTTCAAAAAATGGCGCCAAGAACACACCAAGAACACGCGCGTGTTCTGGGTTTGCCCAGATTTGCATTTTCTCTCCAATCTCATTGAATACTTAATCATATCATGCAATCCACATACCAATCAACTCGTTTCAACCTCACGATCATGTCTATGTCATTTAATTTCATTTAAATTAAGCATAAAACAAGAAATCACGAAAAATCCTCAAGAACCCTAATTTCTGCATGAAGGCTAGGATTTTTGATACACGATTCAAACAATCCAATTAATTGAGGGGAAACATTCCATGCATGATTATGAACATATGGCCAAATTATTGCGCAGCAAAAATTGCATGGATCATAGAGTTAGAAGAGCCCATGCTTACCACTTGCAGCTGGTGATCGTGATTTGTGTTGGAGGTGTTACAGATGAGTTGTGATGATCTGAACAGCTTCCCTACACCCTATGGAGTGTTTTTGAATGCTTGGACTTGATTGGAAATGGCTGGATCACTTCATGGCATCTCAACTGCACTTTGGTTAAAACATTGAGCAATTGACTGGTGATTCTGAGAAATCAGTGTTCCAGTTGTTGTTTAAGTGTTTGATCAGCTCATATGTGATGTATATGAGGTGTGTGTGTGTGTGTGTGATTGGTTTGAGTGGAATTGCCCTCTAGCTCAAAACCTGATAGCTACCTTGCTAAGAAAGGCATTTTTGCCAAGAGAAAGAGATTTTGAGAAAGGCAAGTGTTGTAGGCCTTTGGTGTACTTAAACTGATCACAATTGAGCTCTATTTATAGTAGAGCAAGTTTGTTTTGGGAGAAATAGTGAATGGCAACTGCTGAGTAGGTTTGGCCAATGTTGGCAAATGAAAATCCAAGTCTCCTCCAGCCATTGACTAGAGGTTAGGGCACAGAGCTTTGGTTCCCTTGGTCTTGGATAAGTCTTGACTGAATTCAGTTGAGAATGGCTCAGTCCATGCCACCTTGGTGTATGCATTGAATGCTCCAATCCAAAATTGGAGTCTTGTCCCTATTTTGGCCATTCTAGGTTCAACGTGTTATTTCTTGTTCTAAAGACTTTGGAGGCTTGGCTCAGTGATTGTCCCCTTTAGATTCAATCCTCATATGTGTCCAAGTGGATAGGAGTGTTTGGATTTGCACAATTTTGGCAAATCGAGCAAAATTGCAAATTCTGCCTTGCCTTGACAGATTTCAACAAGGCAACTTGCCAATGTCATAACTCATGACTCAAATTGAATTTGGTAATGTTCTTGGCCATTTTGGAAAGCCCTTACATGATACAACAACTGTTTGAACATGTTTGGTTTTGATCTCTTTTGAATCCAAGAGAAAAATCCCCCTACATTTGGCAAAAAGTAAGGTAAAATCTGACTTAGTGAAATTTTCACCAAGTGTTGGAACAAAGTGACTTTTCTTGATTTTGATCACCCCATAACTCAAAATCCATGAGGAATTTGGACATAGGTCAGTATGAAGCTTTTGTAGAGGGTAATGTGATCTACAAATCAAGCTTTGAATGGGGAACAATGGCCTTGTGGTTTAGGAGTTATGGTCCTCCAAAGTTAGCACATTAGTGTCACTTTTTCCATAACTTAGAAATTTTTCTAAGTTTTATGGTTATCCCTTTTACAAGTTATCCCATTTTCTTTTATTTTTCTTGATGAATGATGATTCAAATCATACATTAACATCATTTTAGGGTTAAAATCCATTTTGGTGAAAAATCTCAAAAAGTCAAAGTTGACTTTTGTGCACAGTTGAATTTTTATCAGATGAATTCCGAACTGTGCAATTCTTCAGGAAATCATGTCCTTGACCTAAATCAAACTTGATGGACATGTTCCATGGGTGTCATAGGGTATATTGATTCATGTCCTAGGGCTTGGGAGCATGTCCAAGTCAAAAGTCAAAGCTACTGTGGACTTTTCTCGCGAAACCCTAATTGTGGTGCAGATGAAATTGAAACTTGTTGCTTAAGCTTCTTGGATTAATCCATTGTTCCAAATGGATCAATATAGTTCATTAGAGACCCTCAAACCCTCTCTTGAGGTCTTGGCTCATAATTTGCCCTAAAAGTCAACTTAGGGGTGAATTAGGTCAAGAAACCCTAATTCCTGATTTTTGATGAATGCATCCCTTGAAGCCAAATTGACTTGATGCTTGGGTCCATGAGGTTCCATGGAGTATATTAGGTTATGCCTTAAAGCATTGGCTCATGCCCAGAGGAAAACTTCCATCTGGAGGCCCTGGTCGACCAAACCCTAATTTGGTGACACTGGTGATCTTGAAGCTTGATCCACCTAGAAGGGAGCAACCTTGTGCTCAATCCTTGTAGTGGGAGTCCTCTTGATCCCTTGTGAATATTTGAGAGGTTAGACAAGTTGAAGATCATGTCATTTCTTGATTGATCCTTTGTCTAAGGCTCTGAGAGGGCTTGAAACCCTAATTCTGATAGTAGTGGATGCTCACCCATCTTTGGGGAGACTAATGAAGCATGATGGTTCCTCCATATTGTGATGATGATTTACACAATGATGGGAAATCTAAGTTGTCAAAATTTGGGGTATGACAGATGCCTCTATTTAATCTTCTTGGACCCGAAGGTGAGAATGACGACGGTATTCGGGCATTCGGGGTGCAAGAGGATTAAATATCGGAATACCCAAAATTTTGATGGCGTTTATGAATGGTAATTCATGCATTCATCTTCTTTTGCCAAGCAATGATGCTTAGAAAAGGTAAAAACTTCCCCTCGATCCTGGTTTCCTACCAAGGAACTGGTCTTAGTTTCTGAAACAAACTTCCCCTCGATCTTGGTTTCCTACCAAGGAACTGGTCTTAGTTTCTGATATGAACTTCCCCTCGATCCTGGTTTCCTACGAAGGAACTGGTCTCAGTTGCTGAAATAAACCTCCCCTCGTTCTTGGTTTCCTACCAAGGAACTGGTCTTAGTTTCTTTTGTCAATAAACTTTATTGACAAGGGACGCTATTTGTAGCGGTTTTCCTCAAACTTCTCGCCGAATTTTCCTGGGGAGATGCCATTTGACGGAAAAACTTTTGATTTCAGACTTGCTGGGGAACCCAATTGTCTGAATTGTAGAGGTACACAAACTTCTCTGTTGGAGACGCCATTTGTTTCTACTTGGGGAATGCGAGTCTCTTGAGAGACTGTTTCCACTTGGGGATATTGCATCATACTTTTCTCGAGATCTTCCCGGAGAAATGCCATATGATGTGATCCAATTTTGAGGTGTTGATGACCTTTTCATCAGCGAATTTTTTCGGAGAAAAACTACTGTATTGCTGATTCTCTGCTTTAAGAGGCTTTCTCTAGGGATTTTCCTTAATCCGGGAAAGCAAGTATATCATCTTCAATGGCGAAGAGTGATATCTGTCAAAAGTTCTCTGGTTTTTCAGAGGTTCAAGTTATCAAAGTGGTCGAGGACCAACTTCCTTCCAGAAATAAACTGGGGCGAGGTTGTTCAAACGCAGCGTTTCCTGACGAGGCAAGAACTGACAACTCGATTGAGAGAACTTCTATCACTAGGGGACAAGACCGACTAGAGTGATAGTGATGCAATATGAAATGTGAATGCAAATTAATTAATGCATGGTATATGTATGTATATGCTGACAAAACTGACGCGACATACAAACTGACAGGTGAACACGATTGAATACTCGGCCATCGCGGGGCGAAGAAGTACTGTTGGTTCAGAATAGCAATTCCACCTTGCTTAGGAGAGATAGTCCCGGTTGGGAGCTATGTTGGTTGGGCTTAGGAGATGAGAACTCGGCCGAGGCGTGTCAGACGAAACAAGGTCTCTGACACAGTTGCTCCCTTCATTCAGGCGTACTGGGTTAGAAGGAGTACTTTTATTCTGCACTTTGAGGTTTGATTACTTCTGGAGAAACGACCGATGTTCTTCTGATGTTCAACAGTCAAAAGAAATTGCCGTCTTTATTAAAAAGCAGAAAAAGTTTTAACAAGTAAATTCATTTTTGTTTTATTTCAAGAATCGTTAATCATGTTAAAATGTCGTTCTGTAAAGCTAAAACAAATGAGAATTACAAACAAAAGCACAAGGGCTCAAATTTTATTGATAAGAGGGAGATCAGTCAAACGCGTGATTCCAAAGAGTATTTACAAAGTTAGAAAATGGTAATTTACAGGGAAAAGGGCTACGTTGAAACATAACGACCACAATCCTTCTACCAACTTTGAATTCGGGACATCCTGAGCTTCTGTCGAAGATGACCTCGACTGGAGTTTTCCTCCGATGGATGATGTAACTGTTGCTGCTGAGGGACTCGCCTCTGTTGAACATAGTTACTTGCCATTATCCCTAATTTTTGCCTGGATTGTACTGTGATGCTTCCAATCCACCGGGATTTTTTTTTTATTTTGTCTCTAACTTTTGCCTGGACCGCCCTTTCGGGTTTCAATCCACCGAGACTTTTTTTTTTTAGTTTAGGCGAAGTATTTCTTGACTACATCAACCTTCATGGGGTAGGGAAATTCCTCTCCGTCCATGGTTGTAAGTCTCAAGGCGCCGCCTGAGAAAGCTTTTGTGACCACATAGGGGCCATCATAATTCGGGGTCCACTTGCCCCGAGAATCAGTGAGAAAAGATTGTATCTTCTTGAGCACAAGGTCTCCTTTCCTGAAGATGCGGGGTCGAACCTTTTTGTCGAACGCCTTCTTCATTCTCTGTTGATATAATTGACCATGGCATAGTGTCGTGATTCGCTTCTCTTCGATCAGGTTGAGTTCGTCGTGTCGGCTTTGACACCATTCAGCTTCGGTAAGCTTAGCTTCCATTAATACTCGGATTGACGGGATTTCTACTTCTATGGGGAGCACTGCTTCCATGCCATATACTAGAGAGAAAGGGGTAGCCCCTGTTGAAGTGCGGACAGATGCGCGATAACCGTGAAGAGCAAAGGGTAGCATCTCGTGCCAATCTTTGTAAGTTACAACCATCTTTTGATTGATCTTCTTGATGTTCTTGTTAGCCGCTTCTACAACTCCGTTCATCTTGGGTCGGTAGGCAGATGAGTTATGGTGTTCAATCTTGAACTCTAAGCATAACTCTTTCATCATCTTGTTATTCAAGTTAGATCCATTATCAGTAATGATCTCGCTTGGAACACCATAACGGCAGATGATATTGTTTTTGATAAATCGGACCACCACTTGTCGGGTTACATTAGTGTACGACGCTGCTTCGACCCACTTAGTGAAATAGTCAACGGCTACCAGGATGAACCGATGTCCGTTTGAAGCCTTAGGTTCGATCAAGCCAATCATGTTTATTCCCCATATGGAAAAAGGCCACGGGGAAGAGAGAACTTTGAGATGCGATGGCGATACATGAATTTTGTCGGAGTATATCTGACACTTGTGACACCTCCTCATGTACTTGTAGTAGTCGGATTCCATGGTCAACCAATAGTACCCTGCTCTCAGAATTTTTCTCGCCATTGTGTGTCCGTTGGCATGAGTGCCAAAGGACCCTTCATGAATTTCTTTCATCAGCATTTCTGCTTCTGGTCTGTCTACGCATCGGAGTAAGACCATGTCAAAATTTCTCTTATAGAGAGTGCCACCGCTCAGGAAGAAGCTTCCAGCCAATCTTCTGAGGGTTTTTCTGTATTTCCTGGATGCCCCAGGTGGGTACTCTTGTTTCTGAAGGAAGCATTTGATATCGTGATACCAAGGTTTGTCTTCTATGACTGGTTCAATCGTGAAGATGTAAGCGGGCCGTTCAAGGCGCGTTATGTCGATCTTAGGTATGTCATTCCATTGACCTACACTAATCATAGAAGAGAGAGTGGCTAATGCATCAGCCATGTGATCCTCCTCTCGAGGGATGTGATGAAACTCAACTTTGTTGAAGAAGGGCAACAACCTTCTTGCATAGTCCTTGTAAGGAATCAGTCCTGATTGGTATGTGTTCCAATCTCCTTTGATCTGATTGATAACCAAGGCTGAGCCGCCGTATACGTCCAAGTTTTTGATCCTTAAATCAATCGCTTCTTCGAGACCCATAATACAAGCTTCGTATTCGGCCTCGTTGTTCGTACATTTGAACGTAAGTCTGGAAGTGAAAGGAATGTGGGTACCCTGAGGGGTAACAATGATTGCCCCAATTCCGTTTCCGTAATGATTGACTGCTCCGTCAAAGATAAGTCCCCATTGGGAACCTGGTTCTGGCCCTTCACTGGGTAACGGTTCATCGCAGTCTTTCATTTTTAGATACATGACATCTTCGTCTGGGAAGTCAAACCCGATTGATTCTTGATCATCAATTGGTTGATGATCCAAATGATCGGCTAAAATACTTCCTTTAATGACTTTCTAAGCGTGGTACTCTATGTCATATTCTGATAGCAACATCTGCCAACGTGCAATCCTTCCCGTGAGAGCAGGTTTTTCAAAGACGTACTTGATTAGATCCATCTTGGAGACCAACCAAGTAGTGTGACAAATCATATACCGGCGAAGACGTTTGGCTGCCCAAGCCAAAGCGCAACAAGTTTTCTCAAGCATCGTGTACCGAGTTTCGCAGTCGGTGAATTTCTTGCTCAAATAGTAGATGGCAGACTCTTTCCGTTTAGTTTCGTCTTGTTGGCCAACTACACATCCCATTGAGTCCTCTAGGACCGTGAGGTAAATGATTAGTGGTCTTCCTTCCACTGGAGGTGACAGAATCGGAGGATTCAACATATATTCCTTGATACTGTCGAAGGCGGTTTGGCAATCTTTTGACCAAACGCAATCCTGGTTCTTTTTGAGCAATTTAAAAATCGGCGCACATGTGGCGGTCATAAGGAATATGAATCTGGAGATGTAGTTCAAACGTCCCAGGAATCCTCTAACTTGTTTTTCAGTTTTCGGAGAAGGCATTTCTTGAATGGCCTTGACCTTGTCAGGATCATCCTCAATTTCTTTCTGGCTGACGATGAACCCTAAGAGTTTCCCTGAACGGACACCGAAGGTGCATTTGTTGGGATTCAAGCGGAGTCTGTACTTCCTCAAACGCTCGAATAGTTTTGACAGGTGGGTCACATGCTCCTCTTTTGTCTTAGATTTTGCAATCATTTCATCGACATATACCTCTATCTCATTGTGTATCATGTCATGAAACAGAGTAGTCATGGCCCTTTGATAGGTTGCCCCGGCGTTCTTTAAACCGAACGGCATTACCTTGTAACAAAAGGTACCCCATGGGGTAATGAACAAAGTTTTCTCCATGTATTTCGGTGCCATTTTGATTTGATTATAGCCCGAGAATCCATCCATGAAGGAGAAAACTTTGAACTTTGTTGTACTGTCTACCAGCATGTCAATGTGTGGTAAAGGAAAGTCGTCCTTTGGACTAGCCTTGTTCAAGTCTCGGTAGTCGACACACATTCTGACCTTTCCGTCCTTTTTGGGAACGGGTACGATGTTGGCTAACCATTGAGGATATTCTGACGTGGCAAGGAAACCCGCGTCAATCTGTTTATGTACCTCCTCTTTGATTTTGATGGCCATGTCCGGGTGAGTGCGTCTCAACCTTTGCTTTACTGGCGGACATTCCGATCTCAACGGTAGATGATGTTCCACGATGCTGGTATCCAACCCTGGCATATCCTGATAGGACCAAGCGAATACATCGGGGAATTCTTTGAGAAGCTTTATCAAACTCTCTTTGGCAGTTGGACTGAGCAGTGCCCCAATCCTGATTTCTTTTTTCTCTTTTTCCGAACCCAAGTTTACCGTTTCGAACGGTTCTTTGTGAGGTTCAATGGACCTTTCCGCTTGTCTGAGTAATCGGGAGATCTCTTCTGGAATTTCGTTGTCAACTTCTTCTTCAGCCCCAAATACCGGGAACTCAAAGTCGGGAGAAGGCATCGGATCGTATGTTTCAACGGGGTTTAAAACAAGCAATCTGCATGACGTGATGATTCGTGTTTAGAAGAGATAGAGAAAATGCAAGTGTGTGCAGTGTATTTTTATTTTACTGCTTGTTTTTTTTATTATGGATTGTTTCTTAGGATTACCATTTTCTGAGAAAAAGCGAAAAGAGAAAATAGTAATTAATGCGGAAATTACAGAACGACGTTATTTTATTAATGAACAAGTCGACTCTTGAAACTACAGCCCTATAAAACAAAACTCTGTCGCTTTGGGCAAAGCGAAGAGGGAAATTTTATAGAAAGCGAGCCCTATCAAAACATTCGTTTCACCTGGGCAGGGTGAAAGGTTAAAGATGGAAATTACTTTGACTGATGACCGATCTTCGGAACCTCGACGGCAACTCATTGACGGCGAACTCCTCAGTGAATCACAAAGTCTGGCACCTTCCTTGATTTGTCTTCAGAAATGACGCTGATTTCTGGCAGAGCAGGATCATTGGAATCTGTCTCCCAGGCAGAGTTGTCGTAGGAGGATTCCTCAGTTGTATTTTGCATAGCATTTGTGCTCTCAGCTATATCTCCCCATCCAGTTGGCTGGACATCTTCAAACCTGATACGAGAGCTTTCGGGAGCGGTGTACTTGACCATAAAGTCGAATTTTCCACTTGGTTATCCCAAGGTGTCCCAAACTTCTTTGGAATTGGAGGAGTCATCCCTCTCGATGATGTTGACCTCGGGAAAAGCATAGTTGATGAATTCAAGTCCTGCAAACGTTGCAAATTCGTCGTTATGTTGAGTATTTTCTGAATGACCTAAGTGTTGATCCCATGACATGGTGGGGACACAGGTATTCTGTTCAATGATGCTCAGCTGATTTTCATTGTTCGGCTGACTCTCTTGCCCCAAATCTCCTGGATAAGGTTGCCACATTGGCAGACCATCCATTGGGCCATAGTAGTTGTAGTCAAAGTTATCTTTCATCAGAGTGTATTTCTCTAATGAATTTGGCGCAGCACGACATCCTTCAGGATCACAATCTCCGTATATCATTTCGACATCTGACCGTGGTATAAATCTCGGACTCTGTGCGGGATATAAAAATGGTATAGGCACCTCTTCCTGAGACATATAACCGTCCTCGTTAAGGTAGGACTTCCATTCTTCATCTGTGTCAGAGGGATCTTCCTCATAGATAACATGTACTGCTTGAGACACTGGATGAAGGAAACCTCCACTGTGGAAGAAGTTTTGAAGGGGATGAGGACTTTCATCACTGGCAGTTGTCCGGGTACAGGTTGCAGAAAAACCAAGACCCTTTTTTGTTTTATTGTCAATAGGAATGACAACCTGTCCCCATCCCATTGTATCGGTACTCTCAACCGCTTTGATAGCATCTTTGTATGAGGAAATCGAGGTTCCTCCTTGGGATTGATTGTCCTTGCTCACCGACAGTGCTTGGAACTGATTTCCAATAACCTCCTCGGGTTCTATACCAGTAGATGATGATAAACTACTCACGAGCAAGGCTTGTTTCCCATAGACTGTGACAAGTTTATCGTTCTGAACGAACTTTAGCTTTTGATGGAGGGTTGAAGTAACCGCTCCAGCCTGATGTATCCAAGGTCTTCCTAATAAACAACTGTATGTTGCCCGGATGTCCATGACCTGGAAAGTGACTTGGAAAGTATGAGGACCAATAGTTATGGGAAGATCAACTTCGCCGATAACTGTTTTTCTGGATCCGTTGAATGCTTTGGCGACGACCTCGCTGATTCTCATCGGAGGGCCTTTGAATGATAATTGCATCAAAGTGGACTTCGGCATAACATTCAGGGCTGACCCTGTGTCTACCAGTATGTTGGTTAAAGCATCGTCCTGGCAGTTGACTGTAATATTGAGCTCCATGTTATGACGGCGACCCTCTTCAGGTAATTCCTCATCACTAAATCCCAAATTATTGCAGGAAGTGATGTTAGAGACAATGCTATCGATCTGTCTAATTGTTACATCTTGTTCCACAAAGGCTTGCTCCAAGACATTCTGTAGAGCCTCCCTGTGGGCTTCTGAACTGAGTAACAGTGATAATACCGAGATCTTTGAAGGAGTTTGTAACAGTTGATCGACAATGTTGTATTCACTCCTTTGGATGAGCTTCAGCATCTCATCATTGTTTTTCGAAAGGTCGGGATTACTGGATTGACCGACTGATGGATTGGGAACTTTTGTTTGAGGTTTCTTTTCCTTGTTAGGTTCTCCAACTCCTCGGTTGAAGATTTGACCACTCCGTGTTACACGACTGATGTCTGCAATATTCACGACGGAGGGTAATGGAATTTCCTTTCCATTTTCAACTATTGTTGCACCGTATTTGTAAGGGATCGCCTTAGCTGATTCATACGGTAGTGGTCCCGGTAGATAGATGACTATGGGAAACTTCTGATTTTTCTGACCATCATAAGTAATCTCGATCCGTTCCCGGTTGGGAACTCTTAATTCTCAAGCAGAGGGATGATGGCAAAAACATCCCTGGTCTGGTGACGACCAGAGACTGTGACGACATCCTCAACTTGATCGGCAAGGTAGTCCGGCATCCAGTTGATGGGTCCAGAACCCGGATATGGACGAATCTCTCCACGATCCACCTGACCCTGAAGAGCTTCTCTCATAAGGTAACACCCTTGGTTACTTTCCGAACAGATGCTACAGCGGTCATAATTGTGTGGGGGCACCTGGCCACTCCCACTTTGAATACAATGTAACCTTACTAGGTTAGCTTCCATTGATCGGACATCCTGACTCTGACGCCGAGTAGGATTCCTGTTATTGATACTAATTTGCTGAGTATCTTCATCCATGTAGATTGGCATCCACCAGTGATTTAACAAGTGCTGAAGTGCCTTCTGGACAAGGGTACAACCTCGATCATTTTTACAACCCGCTTTACAACTTTGATAGCCATGTGATATTAAGAATTCGAGTCGGACCTGCTCAACATGTAACTCTACCAGGTTGGTATTCATCATGCGAATATCAAAGATCTGAACCATGTTGATCTGATAAGGGTTCCTATCATAGTAGTCTTGGATCCATCCAAGATCCATCTGACGCTGGAGGGCCTCTTGTATGAAAGAGCATCCCTGTTTGTTTACTGAGCAAGTCAGACAGGAACTGTAATCGTGTCGTGGAAGATTATGATACTGGCTTTGCCTTGAGTGCATCGCCACCAAGTTGACATTCATTGCACGGATATCGTGGTTCTGAATGATGTTAGAATTCGTGTAGACCATGTTAACACCACGAACTCGGTGCTCTTGGATCCATCCGAGATCCATTTGTTCCTGTAGAGCTGCTTGCACCACAGAACATCCCTGATTGTCTTTAGAGCAGAATCACACTGGTGATAGTTATGAGGTGGCACATGGCCATATCCACTCTGTCTACAATGCATCTTGACCAAATTGGTCCTCAATTAGAGTACATCGTGAATTTGATAGACGTTGTTGAATTCTCCTTCATTCAAATTTACTGCAGCCTTCTCGTGTTAAGGCAGTGGGTTCGTAAGAACATTTAGATTCGTATCTTTGAAAGATAAGAGCCCGCTCCTAACAAGCTTTTGCACGTCGGATTTGAAATTGAGACAATTCTCTATGTTATGCCCTGATCCTCCTTGATGATAAGGGCATGTTTGATCCACCTTAAACCAAAAAGGCGGATTTTCCCGTACTGTAAGAGGAGACTTAGTCTGAATATGCCCCTTAGCCAGTAGTAATGGAAATAGTTCTGCGTACAACATGGGTATAGGATCAAACCCTGATGGTCGCGTTGTACGGTTGTTGTTATATGGAGGACGAGCCTGCTGAAGAGGCTGTTGTGTCCTTTGCTGATCAAGTTGGCTCTGCGCAACCTGAGGTTGATACGTAGGAATAGGCGCAGGGTCGATAGCAGGAGTTACAGCTGATACTGGTTAGTAACGTCGCCTTTGCTTTCCGAGAGAGATATTCCCAATATCTTGCTCTTTTTTCATAGGGAGAGCACTACCGTATTTTTTAGTGCCGCTCGTCGATCCAGCATCTTTTACCAAACGTCCTTCTCGGACAGCTTCCTCAAGACGTACGCCCATGCCCACCATCTCGGTGAAATCACTGGGTGCACTAGCAACCATTCGGTCATAGTAAAATGAGCTTAAGGTTTTTAAGAAGATATTTGTCATCTCTTTTTCCTCAAGAGGTGGACAAATATGAGCGGCAATTTTGCGCCATCTCTGAGCATACTCTTTGAAGGTTTCCTTGTCCTTTTGAGACATCGATCTGAGTTGATCTCTGTCGGGTGCCATGTCCAAATTTTATTTGTATTGTTGGACGAAGGCAGTGCCAAGATCTCTAAATGTGCTAATCGTAGCACGGTTTAAACCCATGTACCATTTTAATGCGGCACCGGTTAAACTATCCTGGAAGTAGTGAATCAGTAGGTCCTGATTCTCCGTCTGAGCTGACATTCGCCGAGCGTACATCACCAGATGGCTCTGAGGGCAAGAGTTACCCTTGTACTTTTCAAAGTCGGGCACTTGGAATTTGTGCGGAATTTTCACATTGGGGACCAAGCAGAGGTCTGCGGCTTCCTTTCCAAATAGATCCTGACCACGAATAGCTTGCAGTTCCTTCTGCATTTCCAAGAAATATTCCTGGAATTCATCCATTCGGTCAAACATAGTTTCCTTTTTACCAGAAGGTATTGGTGGAATCTGTCCTTCCGGGACAGTGTGCACCACAGGGGGTGGTACCGTGACTACGGCAGTGAATCTTGGCATTTCGCGAAGTTTTTAACCTTCAGGAGTCTTCAGTATGCCTCTGGCATCTTCGCTTTCCCGAAGTTTGTAACCTTCAGGCCCAGCGGCATCTGTTGTGATTCCCTGATCTTCAATGATCGGCGGAACATATCCTTCCGGGATATAATTTGCAGGCATGCCCCAAGGACGATCTTTCGGCATCTGATACCTAGGATCATACTTCTCCACTATAGGCGCTGAGGTGATCTCTGAGATCACAGTCCTTTGCAGCTGAGCTTCTGCCATGGCTTGCATGTCGTTACGAAGCTTTCTCATATCCTCTCTCAGAGCGTTGATCTCTTCTTTCAACTCTCTATTTTCTTCCTCAAGATCATCCATCTTTTTCTGACGATTGGCTTGAGTATTATACGAATGAGACAGTTTGACTCTAGAACCGAGACACAAACGTGAGATTCGTAGGTAAGAAGAACACGCGATGTGAGAATGATGAAATGCAATAATTATATTAATTGTTTTTTGGTTTAATCAAAATAAACTTTGACAATTAGATTGCAAATATCAAACAGTGGGGAAACCCCTTTTTATTGAAATTCAAAGGATTACAGAAATGGAAATACAGTAGATTACAAGGTGCAGAAACAGAAACCTAAGCTAATGGGTCCCGAGTCCTCTCTGAAGAGAAACCGGGTGCTGACTCTGGTACTTTCCTTTTCTTTGACCGGGGCTCTTGGGTCGTTGTCGGGTTGTCATTCCTTTGCCAGGTGAAAGGAGTGAGCAAATTCCTTTGGTCATCTTGATTCTCTACAGCATGTTGCTCCAAAATTTCAATCAGAGCATCTTTCTCTTTCAGTAGTTGTTGTATTTGGGTACACTCCACATTGAGGGTGCGGTACTTGTTCTTCCAAGACCTCTTCTCCCGTTGAACTTTGTTGAGAGTAACCTGAAGCTTTTCAGTTTCCGTCATGAAATACATGACAGATTCCTTCGGCGGAAGAATTCCATAACGAGGATAAGGCATCTTTAGCTTGAGAGCTCTAGTTTGTACCCAGTGGAGATAAGGCTCCACCGAGACACAGTCTGGTTTTCCTAGAGACTCCCTTCCTTTCTTATGAACATGCTTCCAAGCATGCACTATTTCCATCTTTAGTGCCCTGTCGTTTTCTCCTTCCTTGAAGAAAAGACCTTCCAGATGAGCATTTCGTGGAACAAGCCTCATCGGGTATCCAAATTGACGAAGAACAAGAACTGGATGGTAGTTGATTCCTCCCTTAGTTCCTATAAGGGGTACGTTGGGGAATTTTCCACAATGATCAATGATTTTGATTCCACCATAGACCTTATTACACCAATCTATATCAGAGTTGGTAAGAGACATGATCTTCTGCGACCAACGTAAGGCACTCTTGCAATCCCAAAAAGCAGCAGACTTGGGCAAGTGGGAGATAAACCATTTGTAAAGCAAAGGTACACGGCATGTGATCTCCCCTCCGCTATACAAATTTCCCAAGTGTACAGAATGATAAGCATCTGCGAGCAAAGTCGGCACAGGGTTTCCAATGAGAAAAACCTTAATGGAGTTTATATCGACGAAGTTATTGATGTTGGGAAACAAAAATAACCCGTAGGTGAGCAAGACAAAGATGCTTTCAAGAGGAGTCAAATTCCCAATACTAGCGAAGTACAGAGCTTTCTTTGTCATAAACTGGGCTGGCAAACCTTGTATGCCACCCTTGGTAGTCATGTGAGTCCTGACCTCAGACTCGTCCAAATGAATTGCTCTCGCAATGGTCTGATTCTTTGGAATTTCTTCCAGTCCAGAAAATGGAGCTCGATCAGTGATATGTAAATTGATCAGATGAGAATACTCCTCCAGCGTTGGTGCGAGCTGGTAATCCGGGAATGTAAAGCAGTGATAAACTGGATCGTAGAATTGGACGAGCGGGTCCATGATTCCCTCAATCACATGGACTCTTAGCAGAGATAGCAAACCTCCGTACTTGGCTCTGAAAGCCTCTTGGTTTGTGATCATCCTCGCCAAACCTCTTAAATCCTCTAGTTTTGGAATCCTGAAGGTATACCTATGGGTTCTCCTTCTACCGAAATCCATGAGCGCAATCCTTTTCTCTGATATTTGCAATCACAGTCTTAGTTTATTTTGAAAAGATAGAGAGACTAGATGAGAAGATTTTTTTTGAATGTTTTAATGTTTTTTAAATGAATGCATGAATGCATCACACAAAAACATAGAAAAAACATGGGGTCAAAGGGTCGTTGTCATGAAGTCAAGGCTCTACCCATCCCCAAAGTTTTATACTAGGGTGATTTTTGTACCTGTACTCATTATCATCAGCTCCTCCCAGGAAAGCAAAACAACAAGCGGATCACCAGCGAGTTGTAAAGCAATCTTAGAGTAAGTGCGATTCACCGAGAATAGATCACCAGCCTCAAATGAGGGTAGTATCGCGTGACAACTATTTCCGATAGTTTCCGCACTACAAAAGGGTTTGGCTCCTCAGCTTCTCAGGCATCGCAACCGACCCATTGTCTAGGTGAGAGAATGGTTACGTTAGGATGCCTCCACTGAGGTTGATGGTCGACCTCGTCGCCATCACTTATCTTAAGTGTATACTCAATCTTTCCACATGCGGCATCACACGCATTCCCATTAGCAGAAAAATTAACACGTATAGTAATTAGGAAAAGCAGTATATATATTTGTCCTAATCATCCTAGACTTTTAAAGCTATGAATCCTATGTTCCTGACAGAAAATGGCTCCCCGGCGGAGTTACCATCCTGTAGTTTCGACACAAGAGACGAAAAGAAGAAAAAGAGATCGGCCCCACGGTGGGCGCCATTTTTCTGTAGCTAGCGATTTTGGACACGGTTCTTATGCGCTGTCGTTCTCTTTTGGGGTTACTACAGGTCGATTCATTTTTTATCCTATTAAAGCTGATGAAGGAAGGGAAATAGATGTATCCAATTAACCCTGCTTGCATACCAAGTTTAAACAGCGGTCTGTTAGGTTACGGATGCTATGTGGCCGTGGGGCCTTTCTTGTGCTTATTTTGACAGAATGACAGGTTTCTGGCGGGGAACAAGGATTAGGATGTTAGGACTGATGCTTTTCGATTGATATGTGAGAGTATGGGATTTAGGGTTTTTGTTTAGTGTGCTCGCTAAGATCTTTTGTTTCAATCTTATGCCTACATATTCCCATTTACCGAAACAGGGAAATCAGAGCGTTCGTAGTTCCTCCTATTCTATGGGAGGAAATGGTGTTTTGGTGTCTTGTTCAAAGCCCAAGACGTGAAGCGAAAGGTGGTTTGTATCTTGTTCAAAGCCCAAGATATGAAGCTAAAAGGGTGTTGACTTTAGAGAGAATTTGTCATCTCTAAAGAGGGGGTTGTATGTCACAACTATTTATAAAGGAGAATTACTTTAACCGGGATATGTGAATCCGGCAATGCCATAATTTCCTTTAAAGGGGATTTCCAACCTGAAGGAGAAGACTTTAACTCAGTGTAGAGCAATGCTATCTTTCCTTAGGAATTTCTCATGCTAAAAGAGGGACAGTGGCATGGATGTAGATGATCCAGAGGCTTGCCGCTTACAGCAATTAGATGAAGGGGAAGGAGTTGTTGATGTTTGCGTACTGTGAATGAGGCACAACTTTGATGCTAAAAGGTTGATTGGATCAACCAGTGGTTTTCTTATACAAAGCCTAAGAGGAGGCTATTGGCCCAACAAGAGGGAGTTTTTATGTGTCTCGTACGAAGCCCGAGAGAGAGGCTAAAAGGTTTTGACTCAACGAGGAATTTCTTTGGTATCTCGTATAAAGCCCGAGATGGAGGCTATTTGACTCAACAAGAGAGTTTTTGTATCTCGTACAAAGCCCGAGATGGAGGCGAAAAATTGTTTGGCTCAATAAGAACCTTTTTGTATCTCGTATAAAGCCTGAGATAGAGGCGAAAGGGGTGATTGACTCAACGAGGGAGTCTCTTATGTGTCTCGTATAAAGCCCGAGAGAGAGGATAAACGTTGTTTGACTCCGCTGGGGAGAATCAATGTACAAAGCCCAAGAGGAGGTTATGGTGACTATTTCAGTTGAGTGGAAGGTCTAGTATACTGATTTTGAAAGAGAAAATCAGTTCTTATATGAGCAATGTTGTACTCAAGGATTTGATTCGAGGATCCAGGTTATTCCTGTTCTTTAAGGAAGTGGGAAATCCGAAGGGTATTGAGACTGTCCGAGTCTACGGGTTTTCTTCCTATTTAACGAAGGGGTCACGTGAGAATGTCTTTGAGACTCAAGGATATTAGATTGCCCGTGTCTAGAGTTTCATCTTTTGTACTATGCTTTGAGAAATAGTAGTAGACTCTTTGAAAGGGCTGTTCTATGCAGATGACTAAGTTTTGTTCCTATACCTCAAGGAGGTCGTCGGGACAATTTGTACGAAGCCCAAGAGGAGGCTGGAAGCTTTTAAGAAGCCCGTGGGTCCTTGTATGAAGCCCAAGAGGAGGCTATCATTCCCGGAGGAAGAATCATTATACGAAGCCTAAGAGGAGGCTGTGAATACTTCTAAGAAGCCGACGGGTCCTTGTTCTAAGCCCAAGAGGAGGCAGGGTTGCTTTTAGGAAGCCTGTGGGTCCTTGTACGATGCCCAAGAGGAGGCCGATGCTTTTAAGAAGCCCGTGGGTCCCCAAACCCCGAGAAATTAAAGGCAAGCTATTCACAAGGAATAGATCAAGTCAGGAAAGTTCGAGAATTTGGAAGAAACTCAAAGATGCCATTCACGGATAATACATTCATCTCTGGGAGTAGAGTTTCTTGATAATTCCTAATGAGGACAGCCGAAGAGAAGACTGTATCTGGTGATCCTATTTGGGGATCTAGTTGTCTATTTCTACGAATAAACGAAACGGCGTCACCTAGTTCTAGACGTAGTTGCCGGAGAAACTCGAAATATCTATACTATTATTACACAGTTGATATGAGTTTATGAAAGAAGACTTACAGCGAAACAGCCCCACAATACAGTTAGATGTATATGAAAGTGGTAAATGAAAGCATATAAACACTTACTCGGTTGTAGAGCTTCCATGCTGTTTGATTAGTTGTTCAACAAAGAAAGATTGAAAACAACAATATATTTCAAAATCAAAGGAGAAAGTGCTTTGAAAAAGAAAGATTTGGGGCTTACAGCTCAAGGAGAGGCCCAGGGTTTTATCAGTGAGCGTACTGTTTGAATTGGTACAGAGGGACTTATACAAGTGACTGTGGCCCAAAAAGGTTTTCTATACAAAGGGATGGGTCTTACACTCTCTCAAGAGGCCCAAAAGTTTTGAATAAAAAGAGTGGGGCTTATAACACGAGGGTAGGCCCAGATGATTTTTCGTTTAAAATGGCGATCGCGCCGAGGTTTTCTTTTAACGCAGAGGAACTTATACAATAAGTGAGGCCCAAAATGTTTTGGTTAAAAGGGGATTGGGTCTTACACTCTATTAGAGGCCCAAAAGTTTTGAATGGGTCTTATAGCTCAAGGAGAGGCCCAAGATTTGTTTTTCAACGGACGATGATCGCGTCGAACTTTTTGAAATACAACGGGACTTATACAATAAGTGAGGCCCAAAATTAGGGTTTGTATTTACAAAGGATTGGGTCTTACACTCTATTAGAGGCCCAAAAGTTTTAAAGAAAAGAAATGGGTCTTACTACTCGAGGGTAGGCCCAGGGGTTATTTTTCAAAAGGGCGATGATCGCGCTGTTTGTTTTTGACGGTATCGGGACTTATACAATACACTGAGGCCCAAAAATGATTTGGTCAAAAAAGGATTGGGTCTTACACTCTATTAGAGGCCCATAAGTTTTGAAAATGATTTATGAGGGTTGAATTAATCCAAAAAAACCCTAATTTGTTTTCAAAATGTGTTTTAATTGAATAAAAAATCAATTAAAATGATCAAAATTGTTTAACATATGGAAAACAAATTGTGATCTTGGATTAATGCTTCAAAAATTAAGTATTGACCTACAAAATAATTAGAAAGCATTAAAAGTTGCAAAATCAAGGTAGAAAAAATATTTTAAATGTTAAAAATAATATTTTTGGGATTTTTTGGGAAAATCAAATATTTTAACATTTTTGTGAATTATTAAAAAAAGAATCAACTCATAATCAATAAAACTCAGAGAGAAATTAATTTTTAATCAATTAAATAAAATCACAAAATTCAAATATTCAAATTTTCAAAAATGGCGCCAAGAACACGCGCGTGTTCTCGGTTTGCCCAGATTTGCATTTTCTCTCCAATCTCACTGAATACTAAATCATATCATGCAATCCACATACCAATCAACTCGTTTCAACCTCACGATCATGTCTATGTCATTTAATTTCATTTAAATTAAGCATAAAACAAGAAATCACGAAAAATCCTCAAGAACCCTAATTTATGCATGAAGGCTAGGATTTTTTATACACGATTCAAACAATGCAATTAATTGAGGGGAAACATTCCATGCATGATTATAAACATATGGCCAAATTATTGCGCAGCAAAAATTGCATGGATCATAGAGTTAGAAGAGCCCATGCTTACCACTTGCAGCTGGTGATCGTGATTTGTGTTGGAGGTGTTACAGATGATTTGTGATGATCTGAACAGCTTCCCTACACCCTATGGAGTGTGTTTGAATGCTTGGACATGATTGGAAATGGCTGGATCACTTCATGGCATCTCAACTGCACTTTGGTTAAAACCTTGAGCAATTGACTGGTGATTCTGAGAAATCAGTGTTCCATTTGTTGTTTAAGTGTTTGATCAGCTCATAGGTGATGTATATGAGGTGTGTGTGTGATTGGTTTGAGTGGAATTGCCCTCTAGCTCAAAACCCGATAGCTACCTTGCTAAGAAAGGCATTTTTGCCAAGAGAAAGAGATTTTAAGAAAGGCAAGTGTTGTAGGCCTTTGGTGTACTTAAACTGATCACAATTGAGCTTTATTTATAGTAGAGCAAGTTTGTTTTGGGAGAAATAGTGAATGGCAACTGCTGAGTAGGTTTGGCCAATGTTGGCAAATGAAAATCCAAGTCTCCTCTAGCCATTGACTAGAGGTTAGGGCACAGAGCTTTGGTTCCCTTGGTCTTGGATAAGTCTTGACTGAATTCAGTTGAGAATGGCTCAGTCCATGCCACCTTGGTGTATGCATTGAATGCTCCAATCCAAAATTGGAGTCTTGTCCCTATTTTGGCCATTCTAGGTTCAACATGTTATTTCTTGTTCTAAAGACTTTGGAGGCTTGGCTCAGTGATTGTCCCCTTTAGATTCAATCCTCAGATGTGTCCAAGTGGATAGGAGTGTTTGGATTTGCACAATTTTGGCAAATCGAGCAAAATTGCAAATTCTGCCTTGCCTTGACAGATTTCAACAAGGCAACTTGCCAATGTCATAACTCATGACTCAAATTGAATTTGGTAATGTTCTTGGCCATTTTGGAAAGCCCTTACATGATACAACAACTGTTTGAACATGTTTGGTTTTGATCTCTTTTGAACCCAAATGAAAAATCCCCCTACATTTGGCAAAAAGTAAGGTAAAATCTGACTTAGTGAAATTTTCACCAAGTGTTGGAACAAAGTTACTTTTCTTGATTTTGATCACTCCATAACTCAAAATCCATGAGGAATTTGGACATAGGTCAGTATGAAGCTTTTGTAGAGGGTAATGTGATCTACAAATCAAGCTTTGAATGAGGAACAATGGCCTTGTGGTTTAGGAGTTATGGTCCTCCAAAGTTAGCACATTAGTGTCACTTTTTCCATAACTTAGAAATTTTTCTAAGTTTTATGGTTACCCCTTTTACAAGTTATCCCATTTTCTTTTATTTTTCTTGATGAATGATGATTCAAATCATACATTAACATCATTTTAGGGTTAAAAATCCATTTTGGTGAAAAATCTCAAAAAGTCAAAGTTGACTTTTGTGCACAGTTGACTTTTTATCAGATGAATTCTGAACTGTGCAATTCTTCAGGAAATCATGTCCTTGACCTAAATCAAACTTGATGGGCATGTTCCATGGGTGTCATAGGGTATATTGATTCATGTCCTAGGGCTTTGGAGCATGTTTTCTCGCGAAACCCTAATTGTGGTGCAGATGAAATTGAAACTTGTTGCTCAAGCTTCTTGGATTAATCCATTGTTCCAAATGGATCAATATAGTTCATTAGAGACCCTCAAACCCTCTCTTGAGGTCTTGGCTCATAATTTGCCCTAAAAGTCAACTTAGGGGTGAATTAGGTCAAGAAACCCTAATTCCTGATTTTTGATGAATGCATCCCTTGAAGCCAAATTGACTTGATGCTTGGGTCCATGAGGTTCCATGGAGTATATTAGGTTATGCCTTAAAGCATTGGCTCATGCCCAGAGGAAAACTTCCATCTGGAGGCCCTGGTCGACCAAACCCTAATTTGGTGACACTGGTGATCTTGAAGCTTGATCCACCTAGAAGGGAGCAACCTTGTGCTTAATCCTTGTAGTGGGAGTCCTCTTGATCCCTTGTGAATATTTGAGAGGTTAGACAAGTTGAAGATCATGTCATTTCTTGATTGATCCTTTGTCTAAGGCTCTGAGAGGGCTTGAAACCCTAATTCTGATAGTAGTGGATGCTCACCCATCTTTGGGGAGACTAATGAAGCATGATGGTTCCTCCATATTGTGATGATGATTTACACAATGATGGGAAATCTAAGTGGTCAAAATTTGGGGTATGACAGGTGTTACACATGTTTGCTCAGAACTTTGTCTTCAGAGTCTTCAGCACTTGATCATTTGGATCTTAATCTTCATAACACTTCAGTCTTCAGAGTCTTTCTGCACTTGGTCTTCAGAGCCTTCAGCAATATCGGCATCCTTGGATCTTTCTTCTTGTTTCCAAATACAGAAGCAAACTTGCTTCTTGCGACTTGTGTTACACATAGTAACTCGCATGTAATCTTTTACGCACATCTTTGCTCATGTTTGTTTGATTTAATATCTTTAATAAATATGATCTGCACAGAAACAAACATTTGAACTTAAAATAGTTCTCTTACAAATACTCATTGTTATCATCAAAACATAGAGACGACTTGCAGAAACCACTCTTGTTTTAACAGATGTTACTATCAGAATACGACATTGAGTACCATGCTCAAAAAACCGTCAAAGGAAGTATTTTAACCGATCACTTGGCTCATCAATGGATTGATGATCAGGAATCACTCGGATTTGATTTCTCAGACGAAGATGTCATGTACTTGAAAATGAAAGATTGCGATGAACTACTACCTAATGAAGGGCCAGAGCCAGGATCCCAATGGGGACTAATATTTGACGGAGTTGTCAACACTTATGGAAATGGAATTGGGGCAATCATTGTTGCACCTCAGGGTACCCATATTCCTTTCACTGCCATACTGACATTCAAGTGCACGAACAACGAGGCCAAATACAAAGCTTGTATCATGAGTCTCGAAGAAGCGATCGATTTAAGGATTAAGAACTTGGATGTGTATGGCAACTTAGCGCTGATTATCAATCATATCAAAAGAGATTGGAACACATACCAATCCGGGTTAATTCCTTACAAAGATTACGCGAGAAGGTTGTTACCATTATTTAACAGAATCGAGTTTCACCATATCCCTCATGAAGAAAATCACATGGCTGATGCATTAGCCACTCTATCTTCCATGATTAGTGTAGGTCAACGTACCTAAGATTAACATGATGTGCCTAGAAAGGCCCGCCTACATTTTCACAATCGAAGCAGTCATAGACAACAAACCCTGGTATCATGATATCAGATGCTTTCTTCAAAAAAAAGAGTACCCACCTGGGCCATCGAGAAAGGACAGGAAGACTCTCAGGAGACTGTCTGGAAACTTCTTTCTAAATGGTGATACACTCTATAAGAAAAACATGGTTTTGATTAGATGCATAGACAGACCAGAAGTAAACATGTTGATGAAAGAAATTCACGAAGGATCCTTTGGCACTCATGCCAAAAGACATACAATGGCGAGAAAAATTCTGAGAGCAGGGTAATATTGGCTGACAATGGAATTCGATTGCTACAAGTACATGAGAAAGTGTCACAAGTGTCAGATATACGCAGACAAAATCCATGTACCGCTAACGCGTCTCAAAGTTCTTTCTTCCCCATGGCCTTTTTCTATATGGGGAATCGACATGATTGGCATGATTGAACCAAAAGCTTCAAATGGACATCGATTCATCCTTGTAGTCGTTGACTACTTTACCAAGTGGGTCGAAGCAGCGTCATACGCTAATGTAACTCGACAAGTGGTAGTCTGCTTTATCAAAAACAATCTCATCTGCCGTTATGGTTTCCAAGCCAGATCATTACGGATAATGGATTTAACTTGAACAATAAGATGATGAAAGAGTTGTGCGCTGAGTTCAAGATCGAACACCATAACTCATCTCCCTACCGACCTAAGATGAAAGGCGCGGTAGAAGCAGCTAACAAGAACATTAAGAAAATCGTTCAAAAGATGGTTGTAACCTACAAAGACTGGCACAAGATGCTACCCTTTGCTCTTCATAGTTATCGCACATTTGTTCGCACTTCAATAGGAGCAACCCCTTTTTCTCTAGTATATGGCATGGAGGCAGTGCTCCCTATAGAAGTAGAAATCCCATCAATCCGGGTATTGATGGAGGTAAAACTAACAGAAGCTGAATGGTGCCAAAGCAGGCACGAAGAACTGAATCTGATCGAAGAAACACGAATAACGGCTTTATGCCATGGTCAATTGTATCAACAGAGAATAAAGACCTTGTGCTCAAAAAGATACAATCATTTCTCACTGATTTTCGGGGAAAATGGACTCCAAATTATGACGACTCTTATGTGGTCAAGAAAGCCTTCTCAGGCGGTGCCTTAAGACTCACAACCATGGACAGAGAAGAATTTGTCTACCCAACAAATATTGATGTAGTCAAGAAATACTTCGCCTAAAAAAATGTCTTGGTGGATTGAAAACCCGAAAGGGCGGTCCAGGAAAAAATTAGAGACATAAGCGAATAATCATCCCGGTGGATTTGAAATCCAAAAGTACAATCCAGGCAAAAAATTAGGGATTCATCGCAAGTAACTACATATAACACGGGTAAATTCCCCAGTGGTAATACTTTCCATCAGAAGAACTTCAGTCATGGTCATCTTCGACAGAAGCCCAGATTGTCCAAAATTCAAAGTTGGTAGAAAGATAATGGTCGTTATGTTTTAATGTAGCCCTTTTCCCGTAAATTACCATTTTCTAAACTTTGTAAATGCTCTATGGTATCACGTGCTTGGGTGATTACCATTCTATCAATAAAATTTGAGCCCTTGTGCTTTTATTTATTTTTACTTTATAGAATGACATTTAACATGATCAACGACTTTTGAAATAAAACAAAAACGAATTTACTTGCAAAACTTTTCTTCTACTTTTAAAATAAAGATGGCATTTCCTTTTGACTTTAAACGTCTGAAAGAACATCGACCGCTTCCTCGGAGGTGATAAACTTCAAAATGCATAATCAAAATACTCCTTCTCAGCCAATGTACCTGAATGAAGGATCAACTGTTTCAAGTATCAGGTCCCACCTGATATACCCGGCAGAGTTCTTACCTCCTAAGACCAATCAACAACTTCTTTCTCCTCCTGGGGTCTACTCCTCCTAAGCAAGGCGGAATTTCTACCCTGAATGATGATACTTTTCACTTCCCCACAGAGGCCGAGTATCCAATCTTGTTCATTCACTAGTCTGTATGTCGCGTCAGTTTTGTCAGCATAAACATACATACATCATGCATTATTGATTCATACTCATATTCATTTTGCATTATTATCACATTGGTCAGTCTCGTCTCCAAAGTGATAAAGTCATCTTGTAAATCGAGTCGTCAGTACTTTCCTGGTCAGGAAATGTTTTGTCTGAATAATTCCTTCCCCAGTTTATTTCTGGAAGAGAGTTTGCCTTCGACTACTTTGATAACTTGAACCCCTGAAAGACAAGAAGACGTTCAATGGATATCCTTGGAACATCACTCTTCACCATTGAAGATGATACCTTTGCTTTCCCGGATTAAGGAAAATACCCAGAGAAAGCCTCTTACCAAAAGACTCTCAGTAATGCATCGGTTTTTCTCCAAAGAAACTCGATGATAATGAAGTCATCAGCACCTCAAAATTGGATTACGTCACATTTCTCCGTGAGAATCCCAAAGGAAAGTGTGATATCTCCGAGCAAAAGTAGTCTTCCGAAAGACTCGTTTTCCCCAGTAGAGTCAACAAATGGCATCTCCAACAGAGGAGTTTGCGCACCTCTACAGCTCAGACCAATGGATTTCTCCAGCGGATCTACATCAAATTTTATATCGAATGGCATCTCCCAGTAAAAATCGGCGAGAAGTTTGATAAAAACTGCTATGGATAGCATCCCTTGTCAAGAAAAGAAACTCGACAAGAAAAAACCAAGACCAGTTCCTTGGTAGAAGACCAGGATCGAGGGGAAGTTTATTTCAGAAACTGAGACCAGTTCCTTGGTAGAAGACCATGATCGAGGGAAGTTTATTTTAGAATCTAAGACTAGTTCCTTGGTAGAAGACCAGGATCGAGGGGAAGTTTATTTCAGAAACTGAGACCAGTTCCTTGGCCGAAGACCGGGGTCGAGGGAATGTTTTACCTTTTCTAAGTATCAACGCTTAGCAAAAGAATATGAGTGAGCAAACTACCATTCATAACCACCGTCAAAATTTCGGGTATTCTGATATTTAATCATCTTGCACCCTGAATGTCCGAATATCTGCGCCATTCACACCTTCGGGTCCAAGAAGATTAAATAGGGGCATCTGTCATACCACAAATTTTGACCATCAAGATTTCCCATCATTATGAGAATCATCACCACAGTATGGATATACCATCATGCCTCATCAATCTCCTCAGGGATTATTGAGCCTTCTCTACAATCAAGGATTAGGGTTTTAACCCCTCTCAGAGCATTTGGACAAAGGATCAATCAAATAATTGACATGATTTTCAACTTGTCTAAGTCTCTCAAACATCCATGAAGGATCAAGGGGTCTCCAATATCAAGAATTAAGCATGAATATGCAGCATTCCAAGTGGATCAAGCCTCAGGATCACCAGTGTCACCAAATTAGGGTTTTGGTCGACCAAGGCCTCCAGATGAAAATTTACATCTGGGCATGAGCCAATACCTCAATGTATGGTCCAATAAGCTCAAAGGAGCCTCAAGAGCCCATCCACAATGGTAAAATCATCTTGAAGGTCCATCTATCAGAAAATCAAGAATTAGGGTTTTGACCTAATTCAACCCTTGAGTTAACTTGTGAAGTGAGGCATGACTTGAAACTTCAAGATGAACTTCAAGGACCTCAAATACATCATATTGATATATTTACAAGATTTGATTGACCCAAATAGCTTGATTCATAAGCCATAAGAACTCAAAATCATCTGATCACAAATTAGGGTTTTTGATGAAAAAGTCAACTCTACCATTGACTTTAGACCTACCCATGATCTCAAACCTTGGGGAGGGGTCCAAGACATTCCTAAATTCCCCTAAAGGCCATCCATGAAGTTTAATTAGGCCCAAGGATTGACTTCACAAAGGGATCACAAAATTTAAAATTCATCTGATGAAAAAGTCAACTGTGCCAAAACCAAGTTTGACTTTTGAAATTTTTGGTCAACCAAGGCTTCCTCAACCCTAAATGATGTTAACATGTGATTTGAATCATCATTCATCAAGAAAAATCAAGAAAATTGAGTTAACTTGTAAAAGGGGCAGCCATTGAAAACTTAATTTTTTCTAAGTTATGAAAAAAAATGGCTAGGGTACCAACTTTGCAAGGCCATATCTCCCAAACCCTAAAGCCTTTTTCTCCCATTCAAAGCTCTAATTGAAGTTCATCTTACATACTTCAAATATTTCAACTAGACCTTATTCCAATTCATTATGGATTTTGAGTTATGGATTGATCAAAATCACAAAAACATGAAAATGACATTTTTTCCAACACTTAGTGAAATTTTCACTAAGTCAGAATCTGTCTTACTTTTTCCAAAATGTAGAGGCATTTTTCACTATGATCCAAGGTGATTCAGACCCAATGATGGACATCAAAGTTAAAGTACATTATGCAAGCTTTCTAAATTGACCAAGAACTCCATCAAACTCCATTTAAGCTAGGAGTTATGGATCTTCCAGGTTGCCTTGTTGCAACTGTTTTCATGACAGAATTTGGTGCAAACTTGCACCCCACGATTCCTTGGACTGATTTTGAACACTTTGATCATTGAAATTCTATTCAATTACAACACAAATAGGTGGATGATCTGATCTATAACACAAAATGCCAAAGACCTAGCCTTCCATGTGCAAAATCATCATGAAAGGAATCTTGAAATTCAAATTTGGCATCAAGCATTAAAGTGATGCATTAAGGTGGCATGAATGAACCACAAACCAGTCTAATTGAGTCAAGATGAATCCAAAAATCAGAGGACCTAAACTTGAAAAACCTAGTACAAGTCAATGTCTAGAGGAGACCATTGACCAAAGAATCAAGGCATTCAATACAATCTGATCCAAGCTGCCAAACACTATTGATGCCAAAACAAATTTGCTCTGCTATAAATAGAGCTCATTTGTGCTCAATTTAAGTACACCAAAGCCCCCAAAATGAGGCTTTACTCAAGATCACACTTTCACTCCAATTTTTCCTTCTAACTCAAGTCACCATCGGATTTTGAGATGGAGAGTGATTCAGACACACTGCAAGTATTCAGACACACTCATTGGCATCTAAGGAAGCAATCTAAATCATTGGAACCAACTTACAACATCTCCATCAGCAAGCTCGGTCACCAGCTGCAAGAGGTAAGCCTCAAACTTCCAAACTCATTGAATCATGCATCATAAACATATTTTGTGATTACCATTGTGTTTCTGGTTGTGTGTAGATCATGTACCCTCAATCAATTACTGTTTATTATTCTTGTATGAGATTTCATTAAGTTTTGCAATTTTTAGGGTTCATCTGATTTTATCATGTTATCTTTTGATTCAATCAATTTAAACAAAATTGAGTATTGTCATTGTATTCCTTGTTAAAAAACGCATGATTTTCATATTTGGATCATATGAAATGATTGAGAAACGGGTGAGATAGGAAGCTTCACGCATTTGGCTCAAGGAAGAAGATGAAGTCTGGCACGAAATTTGAATTTGTCACGCATTTTTCATATATTATATGTTGGTTTGATTTAGTTATCACCACACACGCTGGCTCAGTTGGCAAAGGCATGTTTTGAGAGTTGGAGGGCGAGAGGTCGTGGGTTCAATCCTCACCCATGACCAAATTTTTATCACTTGTCCAATTTCCTTATATTATTAATATTTTTTTCTTAAATGATTTGAAAAGTTAATTTCTCTTTGAGTTTTTATGTTTTTGAATTAATTCTTTTTTTCAAAATTCATAAAAATGGTAAAATATTTTATTTTGCCAAAATTTCGCAAAAATGTTATTTATTTTATATATTTAATATTTTCATCAATAATTTATTTTATTTGTTTTTAAACAATTGAAAATATTTCTTTTCTCTTGATTTTTCAAACTCAAATGATTTTTAAATCATTCTAAGGATAAAACATGATTTTTCAAACATTTATCCTAGATCATAACTTGTTTTTTACATGTTTGGTAATTTTGATTATTTAAAATGATTTTTATTCAAATAAAAATGTATTTTTCAATCAAATTAGGGTTTTTGATCACTATCACCCTAACAAATTTTTTCAAACACACTTTTGGCCTCTGATAGAGTGTAAGACCCAATCCCATTTTAACCAAAACCATTTTGGGCCTCAGTCATTGTATAAGACCCACTACGATGTCAAAAAAACTCAGTGCGATCGCCATTTCAAGAGAAAAATAATTTGGGCCTCTCCTTGAACTATAAGTCACATTCCTTTTTTTAAAAAACATTTTTTGGGCCTTTAATAAAGTGTAAGACCCAACCCCCATTTGTACATAACTAAATTTGGGCCTCAAATATTGTATAAGTCCCGATACAGTTTTCAAAGCGGTGCGATCATTGTCTTTCATGGGCCTCTCCTTGAGTTGTAAGCTTCATCTCTTGTACAAAAAAAAATCTTTGGGTCACTAATAGAGTGTAAGACCCAATCCTCTTTGTAAATTACAATAACCTTGGGCCTCTGCTTTGCTATAAGTCCCCCAACATCTGTTAATAATACTGTCTGATCAATATTATCAAATAAGTCATCTGGGCATCTCTTGTTGAATAAGCCCCCAAGCTTCTGTTTTAAGATAACTTTTTATTTTAATTCATAGTTGTTATCAAAACTTTCTTCAATTTATTTGATCAACTAACCATATAGCTATGGAAGCTTGCTCACCTGTAAGTTTTTATCAGCTTTCATTTACATGCTTTATATATATAACTGTATTGTTGGAAGCTTGCACATCTGTAAGTCCTTCTTTCATATCCTTTTAAATACTTGTCATATATCAACTGTCTATATAGTTGTATATCTGTTTAGAGTTTTCCCCAGCAAATAAGTCTAGAATTAGGTAAAGCCAGTTGATCACTCTTTCAATACAGTCAAAATTAGTTCCCCATAGGACTTTCCAGATACAGTTTTGCCTTCTCTTGGGCTTAAACAATATGGAACAAAGAGAAAGGCATTATTCCCGGTGAAACATTTCTCAGACTGTCACTATTAAAAATTGTCAAAGAAATTCATTTCCCCATAGAGCATTAATTCCCGGTGAAACTTCTCTTGAATTTTTTCAAACTCTAGAACTGTTCACTAAAGAAAGATTTAATTCCCGATGAAACCTTTCTTGAACATTCTTAGGTTTTGACCCACAGGCATCCTAAAAGCATCCCTAGCCTCCTCTTGGGCTTTGTACAAGGACCTTCAGGCTTCCTAGAAGTTCTCATGCCTCCTTTTGGGCTTAGTACAAGGACCCAAAGACCTCTTAAAAGTATAGGACAAAACCTAGTCATCCTTTGATAGAGCAGTCTTTCTGAGTCAAAACATCAAATTAGTTAAGGGTTGACCTTCACCCCTTAACATAACAGCCTTCCCTTGGGCATCATACAAAGATCTTCATACCAGTAGACTTGGACAGTCTCATTTCCCTTTGGATTTAAATGAAACCCTTTTCCTTAAAGAACAGGAAATAACCCTGATTATCTGATCAATCTCCAAATAGAGTTAAAATCTCAATAGGTTTCACAACTGAATCTTTAAACCTTCCCTTTAAATTTTCCCCAGTCAGGGTCAATTACTGTTAATTCAATATTAACAAAATCCCCAACAGAATCAAAACCCTAAGGTATCTGATATCTCAACTCTTTTGTAATCCCCAGCTAGAGTTGAATTCCCTAATTTGGACCTGTCTTTGGATATCAATAATCCTCAGAAGAAGTGAGCCTCCTCTTAGGCTTTATATAAGAAATTTCCCCAACCAGCCTCCGCTTAGGCTTTGTATAATGATCATCCCTCAACAGCCTTTCAGCCTCAATCTTGGGCTTTGTACAAGACAAATATTCTCCAGCTGAGTCAATCCTTTTTAGCCTCAATCTTGGGCTTTGTACAAGAAACACCTAAATGTCCTCCCCAGTGGAGTCAAGTCTTTTTTAGCCTTAATCTTGGGCTTTGTACAAGACAAATAAAACTTTTTCCCCAAAGATTCAAACCTCTTTCTGCCTCAATCTTGGGCTTTGAACAAGATACAAATGGACACTCTCTTGTTGAGTCAGTCAATCCTCTAGCCTCCTCTTCTGCTTCGTATAATGATTTCCCCAGTGGAATCCAATCAACCTCATAGCTTCAACCTTGGACTTTGATCAAGGCACGTAAAAATCAACATCCCCTCAATGGAAATTAAAATTTCTTTGTAGGAAGATACTTCTCTGTATAATCACATTTCAACATAGTCAATCAAAACAAATACCTTAATCCCAGATAACTGCTGTAAGTGGCACACTTGTTGATACAAACATCCAAGCTGTCTGTCCCTCATTATCCTGGTTAAAACCTCATCTAATTGCTGTAAGTGGCAAGCCTCTGGATACAAACATCCAAGCCAATGTCCCTCTCTTAGCATGAATTCCTAAGGAAAAATGGCATTACTCACATTGAGTTAAAGTTTTCTCCTTCAGGACAAATCACCTTGTAAAGGCAATTATGGCATTGCTAGATTCCATACATTCTAGTTAAAGTAATTATCCTTTATAATCGATCACCCAAACCACTGTGATAAACAGATGAGATATCTCTCTTTAGATATGACAAATTCTCTCTCAGTCAAATCCTTTTAGCTTCAATTTTGGGCTTTGAACAAGACACAAACAAACAACCCTTTAGCTTCAATCTTGGGCTTTGAACAAGACACCAGACATCTATTTCTTCCTTAGAATAGGAGGAACTACGATCGCTCTGATTTCCCTATACTTCATAACAGGGAATACGTAGGCATAAGATTGCGAAATCTTAGCGACCACTTATCAAAAAAACCTTAGGTCCCTGACCTTACCAAAAACATCGGAAAACCCAAAAACAACAAAAATACTCTCTCTTTCTCTCTCAGACATCCACAAAGAATAAACTTTCCCATTTCACAGATAAACACAATCAAGTATCAAAGCAGAACCCAAAAACTATCATCTCATGGATAACCATGTATAAGATGGGTAACTGACAACTCCCCATTATATAACCTGACCCCGAACTCCCCAATCTCTGTCAAGCGTTTGTTCAGTTAAACAATCGCGTGCAAGGTTAGTTTTAGATAGCTTTCCCTTTCCCTTCCAGCTTCACGGGATAAATAAGAAATCAGAAAGTAGCACCCAACGTTCCTCCCACTGAGGTGAGGAAATCCCATTGCGATAAGGTGGTCGCGTCACCGACAAAAATCATATGCTACACCCTCTCACTTCGCTTCAATCACACATCAATGATAAAACTTATAATAATGAACAATAGAAGACACACTTCCAATGACATAGAATTCACTCTTGCTTAAAAGCTCATGAGTGATTCACAATTACAATTCAATAAACTCAATCCACTTCAAGCATCTAAGTGATACATGAACGACTCACAAATAAACACATTCCAACTCAGATATCAAGAATGATATAAGAGTGGATCACAAATAACAAAGAATAACTAAACCCTAATTCCAAATAACTCAAGCGTATCTCTTTCTTGTGTTGTATAAATTAGGTTTAGAATCGTCCTCTTTAAATAGCCTTTGGTAAGCATGGTCTTAGGGCACAACAGATTCAAAACAACAACTACAAATATTTTGTATAATCTTCTGCATAAAATAGGAAACAATCACAAGTTTCCTAAAATGTCTCAAAGTCTTTTTTATGAAACAGATGCACATCTGGAACATAACAGGTTTTCCTAAAATAACCTTCTTGGGTTGCAACAAAATTTGATCTAAAACCAGAAAGAATCTCATATTTAACAGAAAAATCTTAAAAGAAGTAAAACCTTAAAACTTGCACTGATATCTAACCAACATGTCATGACACCGTGCTTGACATCTCTGCAATGATGTCTGGCTAATATGTCAAGACGTCTTGCTCAACATCTTGTTGTGATACATGATTTAACAACATTGCTGCCAATCCTAAAAACACAGAACTAACAATCTCTTCCTTTGGAAAATTTTGGCTAAAACAACCTTGGCATAAAGAACTGGAGAAAAAGAAACAGCAGCAACAAGCACAAGAAACAAAAAGCACAAACTTGGTATAACACCAGAATAAATCAGAGGCACACGAAGCAACATTAAGAATAGAACAAATCAAAGGCACACGTAGCACCACTAAGAAAAATCCATAACCTCACAAAAAGACACAGAGAGAAAAACAACTCTCATAAATCAAGATTCTCCCAAAAAAAATCTAAATTACAATGTCATGACATTCTATCTAACATCACAGCTACAAACACAGCAAGCGCACTTAGAGAGCCTAAGCACACACGCTCGCCTTTAAAGGCAAGATCAGCAATTTATATCTTACTCCCTCTGTCACATAGCTTCCTCTCAAGAAAACAACCAAAACATTTCCTACTCATAGTAAAGCACACACACAGGAATTCTGCAGAGAAGAATAAATTCTCCCAGACAAGACATGATGTCATAACATATGGTATGACATCCCGACAACACAAATCATGATCATTGCTCCTCCCTCTTAAACATAGATCACTACAGCAGTTTAAAGCAGGAACACAACAACACATACTACTTGAAAGCTCCAAGAGTTTGACTAAATTTTGGTAAAACATAATGTTGTGAAAGATGTTCCAACATGAAGGTTTCAGTCTCAGACCAAGAATGTCGAATGAAATGTCACAGCATGGAGAATCGACATCATGACTATCACAGCAAGTTTGTTTTTAATTCTGTTCCAAGATTCAAGGCGGGATTGGCAGTGGATCAAGGAACAAAGATATGAAGCCCAACGCAGCAAAATGCTATAAAAGAAGACGAAGACCTAAGGCAAAGTGAGAGAGAGAGAGAGAGAACGACATAGACTTAGGAATCCTATTTTGTAAAGTAGGGTTTAAGTTTTGAAAGTGGTAGGTTTCTCTTGTAAGTCTTCCTTTGTACGATTTGATACATTGTGGTAGACATAGGTACTTGTACAGATTCAGAAACGTGTAGGTAATGAATCGTATTATTCTTGGATGAAGCTTTTAAGCAAATCCAAGTTGACTTGTTAGTCAAGGATGCTTGATTGAACTTTGTATTGAAAGGGGTGTCTTTCAATAGGATGATACAGTTGTTGTAACACTATGCCAAAAAAGACCTTTAGCAGCGCTGTTTTTGGCCTTTAGCAGCGCTTAAAAGCGCTGCCAAAGGTGGCGCTGCTGTAGGTAAAGGCAACGCTTTTTTTCCTTTGAAAAATGTTGTCTCGTGTCCCCCTTAGGACCCCTCTTTAGCAGCGCTTTTAAAAGCGATTTCGTAGGACCCCCATATAGCAGCGCTTTTTCAAAGAAAAGCGCTTTTGTAGGACCCCCTTTAGCAGCGCTTTTAAAAGCGCTGCTAAAGGTCCCCCTTTAGGCAGCGCTTTTTCAAGGAAAAGCGTTTTCGTAGGCTGGGCTTTAACAGCGCTTTTAAAAGCGTTGTCTTATGTATATGTTATGACCCCCTTTAGGCTGCGCTTTTTTTAAAAAGCGCTGTCTTTTATAAAAGTGATTTTTAAAAGCATTTTATTTAAAATCAATTATTAAACCTGTATAAGTTAACCTGTATAATTGAAGAGAATCCTTTATTTCAACACATGGCCTTTGATACCGTTATAATTCAACACATAGGCCTTATACCATTATAATTCAACAATAGGCCTTTATACGATTAAAATTCAACACATAAACCGTAATAACCATTATATATACAACACCAAAATAACCATTACATATATATAACTCAATACAAACTATACATACCTAATTCCATGCACCAATTCGAAACCTTATGCACCATTTCCATCACCTATACATCAACTTCCAAAACTATTCAACAATTTCTAAAACTATACCACACCTTTGTAATACCCCGTATTTTATTTCTCTGGATAATATTAGTTGTGATCAACTGAGTCCCAGTGTACTCTGAGAAATTATTTGTAAAAATAATTAGTGTAACTGTTGAACTTAGAGTAAATCCAATTAATATTTTTTGACTCTGAGGTAATTAATTTTTGGAGCTTTAGAGACTTTTTGGACATTTAGTAGTATTATTTACTAATAATACTTACTATATGTTTTCTTTCCTCCAATTTGCCAAACACAAAAAGAGAAAGATAGTAACATTAGAGAGAGAAAGAAGAAAGAAGGGAGAAGAAAGGAAAGAAAAGAAGAGAAAATCCAACATTTCAAGAGCAAGAATCATCATCAACTCTTCATCAAATCATCTCATCTTCTTCATCTTCAACCTCTAACCAAGGTGGGTTCTAGTTAGAAACTTTAGTTGTAGATTTCTTGAGGTTTTTGAGTTATGTTAGGTTTTGAGAGAAAAATGGATGTTTTAGGAAATCAAACAATCTAACGGTTGAAATGTGATATAAATTGCGTAGCAATATTATAACATGTGTAGAATCATATATTGATATTGTTATGAAGTTATGGATTGGTTGTTTTGATTGGAAATTCTTAGGGTTTTGGTGTAGAAACTATACATTGTTGTTTTATGAAGTTTGTTGGATGAACTATGATAGAACCATGAAAATATACCTCCATTGGTTGTTTGAATATGAATTAGGAGTGTGTAAAGTTGCTGGAAAAAGGAAGTATTTTTTTTGCATAACGCAGAGCGCGCTTAGCGCGGCCTGGAGAATTTTCACAACTTCCAGGCAGCGAGGAGCGCGCTTAGCGCGGGTGGTGCCCGCTTAGCGCGACCTGGAACAAAAATAAAATATTTTTTGGAAATCCATATCTTTTGACTCGGGTGTCCGATTTAAGCGTTCTTTACATCGATGTGAAGCTAGGAAAGAATTATATGCTATGGGAAGTAAAAATATTATGTATGAGGTGGAAATTACTCGATTGTGGTAATTAATCGGAGTTTTGTGGTTTATGGAAAAATATAACTTTTGAAAATTTAAAAGCTTCAAGTGGTGAGCTAGTGAGGAAACATAAGATCAATGGAACAACCTAGAATGTAACTAGGTCTTTATAGAGGTTTAGAGGATAATGCTTATGCATCGGTACTAGAAGAGTATCCTTGATAAGTAGTTATGAGTGGAAGCTCGAGGATGGATCTTGTGATCTCCTCCGAGTCCAACGTGTGTTTCCCCTAATAAATATTAGTGACCTGTGTCGAAATCCTCTTGTGTGGGATGGCCGGGGAAAGTGTTTATTAGTGTTATCCCTTAATAAATATTAGTGACCTGTGTCGAGATCCTCTTATGTGGGATGGCCGGGGAAAGTATTCATTAAGTAAGTAACCGTGACCCGTGTCGAGATCCTCTTGTGTGGGATGGCCGGGGAAAGTTGCTTAGTGGGTGGTATTAGTGACCCGTGTCGAGATCCTCGGTGTGGGATGGTCGGGGAAAGTACCATTGGTAGATAATTAGTGACCCGTGTCGAGATCTCCTTGTGTGGGATGGTCGGGGAAAGTTATCTACGTTGAGAATCCGTGACATGTGTTTAATCTCCTTGAGCAGGATGGCCGGGGAAAGATTCCTCAACTAGTGGGGTGTTTTGTGTATTGTGCGATGGTTTCTCTAGTCAGATATGGTTGTACTCAAGGTCTAGTTCCTTTTCCCCCGACTTGAGTTAGGTTTTGATTAGAACCTTGTAAAGCTGAGAGAATCCATAAGATAGAGAACTCACTGAGATTTGATGTATCTCACCCCACTATTGTTGAATATTTCAGGTACTTCAGGTTCCGCGAAGGGTAAGGTTAAGGCCGTGTGATTATCCTTACTAGTCTGATAGCTGTGCCTCCGTTGTGGAGTTGTTTGAGATCGTTGTCGATCTAGTTCTTAGTATTTATCCTTGGAACATCTTGTATATATATTTATGCCATAGGTTTTTTGTATTAGGCTTTTTGGGCATGTATATGTATAATGTGTTTACTAGGGACATATTGGTATTTCTGTACCAAACGTGGATTTTCATGTATAATATATGCTTTGATGTATGTATTTATATATGGGCGTTACAGATGGTATCAGAGCAGGTCGTATCCTCGACCTAGCCATGAAATAGAATAAGTATTTATTTCCGTTTCATATGCGTGGTGTCGCCATCGGTCTTACGTGTTATATTTATGGTATTGAGCCTGACCAACTTAATCCTATCTGTATGACATTTAGGAACATGGCTGACGAGCGCAGAAACACTCGTGGTTGGCCCCAAACCACTCCGGCAGGGATGAATCCTCCAGGCGGAGATGCGAATGCTCCTTTGTATCAGTTTATGCAACAGATACAGCAGCAACAGAACCTATTCGTGCAGCATATGGTACAACAAATGAATGGAGGTCTGCATCCTCAGGTGGTTGTTCTGGAAATGGTAGGTGGGACTTTCTGGGATTTCTTCCGCATGAATCCTTCGGAGTTTCATGGCGGATTAGATCCTGTCAAGGCTCACGAATGGATTGCGGGTATGGAAAGGATTTTCTTGGTAGTGCATTGTACCGAGGAGAATAAAGTGGTTTTTGCTTCGCATTCGTTGAAGGGTTCTGCCATGAGGTGGTGGGAGAGTGTGTCGGCTCTTATGACTATTCAGGGTGTGCCCAAGGTCTGGGAACAATTCAAGGTAACTTTCATGGAGAAATATTTTCCTAGCTCCTTGAGGACTCAGAAAGAGTTTGAATTTCAACAATTAAGGCAGGGTGGTATGACTGTGGCCAGTTATGCTGAAAAGTTTGAGGACATGGCTGCTTATTCTAGGCAGGCTATGTATGCTCCGGATGAACGGTGGAAAATAGATCAGTTTCGTTTTGGACTAAAGGTGGAAATCTCGCATAGTGTATCTCAGAGGGAGTTCACTACTTACGCAGAAGTTCTACGACAATGCTATGTGGCGGAGCATAGTTTGAAGAAAGTGCAAGCTGAAGGTGTTGCAAGTAGAGTGAATCAGGGTGACCGTGGAAGAGCGAGTCAACAATTTGGTCCTAGAACACAATCGTTCAAGGGAAAGCAAGTTGCTAGACCTAATGTTATTCCTTTGTGTAGGTTGTGCAACAAACGTCATTTCGGGAAGTGTGTAGATGGGAGTGTTAGGTGTTATCATTGTAATGAATGGGGACATATGGCTAGAATGTGTCCTCAGAATAGAAATCAAGTGCAAGGACGGAATACCGGAAAGGTTTATACCTTGGATGCAAGGAAGGCAAAGAATGACAACTCCTTGATTGCGGGTACGTGTTTCGTAAATGGACATCCTTGTTTTGTTTTATTTGATTATGGGGTAACGCATTCTTTTGTATCAATGCGATGTGTGAAGCGACTTGGGTTGCAAGTTGTTCCTTTATCTCCTCCTATGGTGGTAACTACCGACATGGATGAAATGGTTGAGACACCGTTGAGGTGTGAAAACTGTGTTTTATCCGTGAACGATAGAGTTTTTCAGATTGACCTTATCTGTTTACCGCTTAAGAAATTTGATGTCGTTTTGGGAATGGATTGGCTTTCTGCTAATTCGGTGTTTATCGGGTGTGAGGAAAAGCTAATCATCATTCCATCTGCCGAGGCTACCCCGAAGGATGTGTTAACAACGATTTTAGAAGGTACGGTGGGAATGATAAATTTCTTGTTTGAGAAGGAGAAATCTGTTTTACTGGTTCTTACTAAGGAAGGGAGTAGTGAGCAGAAAGTGTTGAGTATCCCAATAGTTTGTGAGTTTCCCAAAGTTTTTCCTGAGGACATGACTTCTCTTCCTCCAGAGAGAGAAGTTGAGTTCTCTATTGACCTGGTACCGGGAACGGCTCCTATATCCGTTTCTCCTTATCGGATGGCACCGCTTGAATTGAGAGAATTAAAGGACCAATTAGAGGATTTGATGGCTAAGAACTTTGTTAGACCTAGTGTTTCACCGTGGGGAGCTCCAGTCTTGTTGGTAAAGAAGAAAGATGGTGGGATGCGTCTGTGTATTGATTATCGTAAGTTGAACAAAGTCATCATTAAGAACAAGTACCCCTTACCCAGGATAGACGACCTGTTAGATCAATTGAAAGGAGCCTATGTGTTCTCAAAGATTGATTTACGGTCAGGTTATCATCAGATCCGAGTGAAGAGTTCCGATGTGCCTAGACTGCATTTAGAACCCGTTACGACAATTACGAATTCTTAGTGATGCCTTTCGGTGTGACTAATGCCCCAGCTATTTTTATTGATTACATGAACTGAATATTTCAAGCTTACTTGGACCAATTTGTCGTGATCTTTATTGACGATATTCTTATTTATTCTCGTACTCCACAAGAGCACGGAGAACATTTGAGAATTGTCTTATCGGTATTGCAAGAGAAGCAACTTTTTGCTAAGTTAAGCAAGTGTGAGTTTTGGATGTCGGAAGTTAATTTTCTTGGACATGTTATATCTCAAGGTGGTGTGGCAGTAGACCCGTCGAAGGTAGAAGCAGTGATTAATTGGGAGAGACCGAGGAATGCTTCAGAAGTTAGAAGTTTCTTGGGTTTGGCAGGTTACTATAGAAGGTTCATTAATGGTTTTTCTCAATTAGCCTTACCAATGACGAAACTTACTCGAAAAGATTTTGCTTATGAGTGGGATTCGAGTTGCGAACAAAGTTTTATGAAATTGAAGGGAAGTTTGGCGACGGCTCCTGTTTTAATCATTCCTGATCCTAACAACTCTTACGAAGTATTTTGCAATGCTTCTAAGATGGGACTAGGAGGTGTTCTGATGCAAGGCGGTCAAGTGGTAGCTTATGCTTCCCGACAATTGAAAGTTCATGAGGAGAATTATCCAACTCATGATTTGGAACTAGCAGCAGCTGTGTTTGTACTGAAGGTGTGGCGTCATTATTTGTATGGTGTACATTTTGAAATGTTCAGTGACCATAAGAGCTTGAAGTATTTATTTGACCAAAAGGAGTTGAATATGCGACAAAGAAGGTGGATGGAGTACTTGAAGGATTATGACTTAGAATTGAAGTATCATCCAGGAAAAGCAAACAAGGTAGCAGATGCATTAAGTCGGAAAGTAGTTCATAGTGCAGAATTGATGATATTGGAGTATGCTTTGTTGGAAAAGTTTAGGGATCTTAATCTTCAATTTGTGTGGACTCCAAATGGTGTAATTATGGGGAATTTGAATGTCAATTCTACTCTAAGAGTTGAGATTCAACAAGGACAATTGTTGGATGAGAAGTTACAAGAAGTCTAAGTGCAACCGGGTTTTGTTCAAGCTACCGACGGAATTATTGTGTTTAACCAAAGGATTTGTATTCCAGACGATGCGGTGTTAAAAAGAATGATTTTGGATGAAGCTCATAAATGTACTTTTACGATACATCCTGGATCTTCAAAGATGTATTAAGACTAGAAGAGAGATTATTGCTGGTTCGGAATGAAAAAGGATATTGCGGGGTATGTGTCGGAATGTGCAGTGTGCCAACAGGTAAAGATTGAACATCAAAGACTGGGAGGCCTGTTGCAACATTTAGAAATTCTAGTTTGGAAGTGGGATAGTATTTCTATGGACTTTGCAGTAGGTTTACCCCGTACGCAAGGTGGTTATGATTCTATTTAGGTGATTGTGGATCGACTAACGAAATCTGCGCATTTCTTAGCCGTGAAGACTACTTACAAGGTGAGTCATCTTGCAAGGTTGTTTATTGTTGAAATTGTGAGATTGCATGGTGTTCCCTCTAGCATTGTGTCCGATAGAGATCCAAAGTTTACTTCGAGGTTTTGGAAGGTTTTTCAACAAGCTATGGGTACGAGGTTGCGTTTGAGCATGTCGAATCATCCTCAGACGGATGGTCAGACTGAGCGAACAATACAAACAATGGAAGATATGTTGAGAGCTTGTGTGCTAGAGAGTAGAGGGAATTGGAAAGAACTTCTACCGTTGATAGAGTTTTCTTATAACAATAGTTACCATGCGAGTATTGGTATGGCTCCTTATGAAGCGTTGTATGGAAGAAAATGTTGAACACCTTTGTGCTGGGCGGAAGTTGGTGAAGATAGAATTTTGGGACCCGAAATTATCCAAGAGACATGGAAAAGATTCGAATGATCCGCGAGAAAGTTAAACAATCGCAAGATCGCCAAAAGAGTTATGCGGACAATCGTAGGAGACCTTTAGAATTTGAGGAAGGTGACCATGTGTTTTTGAAAGTTACCCCGAGGTTGAGATTGAAAGGACCATTTAAATCACGCAAGTTAAGTCCGAGATACGTGGGACCGTATCAGATCTTAGAAAGGATCGGAGAAGTGGCTTACAGTTTGGCCTTACCGCCCTCTCTGTCAAAAATGCACGATGTTTTTCATGTGTCTCAGCTACGGAAGTTTGTTCATGACCCTCTTCAGCCAGTTCTACCAGACTCCGTTGAAATAAAAGCAGACTTAGCTTTTGAGCCTCAACCGAGTCGCATTGTGGGAAGAGAAACGAAGGTATTAAGGAACAAGGACATTCCTCTTGTTAAGGTGCAATGGGATGTGACGCATCCGGGTGATGCTACTTGGGAACTTGAATCGGAGATGCGAGATGCCTACCCTCATCTGTTCAGGTAATCTTTTAAATTCGAGGACGAATTCTATTTAAGGAGGGAGGATGTAATACCCCGTATTTTATTTATCTGGATAATATTAGTTGTGATCAACTGAGTCCCAGTGTACGCTGAGAAATTATTTGTAAAAATAATTAGAGTAACTGTTGAACTTAGAGTAAATCCAATTAATATTTTCTGACTCTGAGGTAATTAATTGTTGGAGCTTTAGAGACTTTTTGGACATTTAGTAGTATTATTTACTAATAATACTTACTATATGTTTTCTTTCCTCCCATTTGCCAAACACAAAAAGAGAAAGATAGTAACATTAGAGAGAGAAAGAAGAAAGAAGGGAGAAGAAAGGAAAGAAAAGGGGAGAAAGAAAAGAAGAGAAAATCCAACATTTCAAGAGCAAGAATCATCATCAACTCTTCATAAAATCATCTCATCTTCTTCATCTTCAACCTCTAACCAAGGTGGGTTCTAGTTAGAAACTTTAGTTGTAGATTTCTTGAGGTTTTTGAGTTATGTTAGGTTTTGAGAGAAAAATGGATGTTTTGGAAAATCAAAGAATCTAACGGTTGAAATGTGTTATAAATTGCGTAGCATGATTATAACATGTGTAGAATCATATATTAATATTGTTATGAAGTTTTGGATTAGTTGTTTTGATTGGAAATTCTTAGGGTTTTGGTGTAGAAACTATACATTGTTGTTTTATGAAGTTTGTTGGATGAACTATGATAGAACCATGAAAATATACCTCCATTGGTTGTTTGAATATGAATTGGGAGTGTGGAAAGTTGTTGGAAAAAGGAAGTATTTTTCTGCATAACGCAGAGCGCGCTTAGCGCGGCCTGGAGAATTTTCACCCCTTCCAGGCAGCGAGGAGCGCGCTTAGTGCGGGTGGTGCCTGCTTAGCGCGACCTGGAACAAAAATAAAATATTTTTTGGAAATCCATATCTTTTGACTCGGGTGTCCGATTTAAGCGTTCTTTACATCGATGTGAAGCTAGGAAAGAATTCTATGCTATGGGAAGTAAAAATATTATGTATGAGGTGGAAATTACTCAATTGTGGTAATTAATCGGAGTTTTGTGGTTTATGGAAAAATATAACTTTTGAAAATTTAAAAGCTTCAAGTGGTGAGCTAGTGAGGAAACCTAAGATCAATGGAACAACCTAGAATGTAACTAGGTCTTGATAGAGGTTTAGAGGATAATGCTTATGCATCGGTACTAGAAGAGTATCCTTGATAAGTAGTTATGAGTGGAAGCTCGAGGATGGATCTTGTGATCTCCTCCGAGTCCAACATGTGTTTCCCCTAATAAATATTAGTGACCTGTGTCAAAATCCTCTTGTGTGGGATGACCGGGGAAAGTATTTATTAGTGTCATCCCTTAATAAATACTAGTGACCCGTGTCGAGATCATCTTGTGTGGAAAAGTCGGGGAAAGTATTCATTAAGTAAGTAACCGTGACCCGTGTCGAGATCCTCTTGTGTGGGATGGCGGGGGAAAGTTGCTTAGTGGGTGGTATTAGTGACCCGTGTCGAGATCCTCTGGTGTGGGATGGCCGGGGAAAGTACCATTGGTAGATAATTAGTGACCCGTGTCGAGATCTCCTTATGTGGGATGGTCGGGGAAAGTTATCTACGTTGAGGATCCGTGACCTGTGTTTAATCTCCTTGAGCGGGATTGTCGGGGAAAGATTCCTCAACTAGTGGGGCGTTTTGTGTATTGTGTGATGGTTTCTCTAGTCAGATATGGTTGAACTCAAGGTCTAGTTCCTTTTCCCCTGACTTGAGTTAGGTTTTGATTAGAACCTTGTAAAGCCGAGAGAATCCATAAGATAGAGAACTCACTGAGATTTGATGTGTCTCACCCCACTATTATTGAATATTTCAGGAACTTCAGGTTCCGCGAAGGGTAAGGATAAGGTCGTATGATTATTCTTACTAGTCTGATGGTTGTGCCTCCGTTGTGGAGTTTTTTGAGATCGTTGTCGATCTAGTTCTTAGTATTTATCCTTGGAACATCTTGTATATATATTTATGCCATAGTTTTTTTGTATTATGCTTTTTGGGCATGTATATGTATAATGTGTTTACTAGGGACTTATTGGTATTTCTATACCAAACGTGGGTTTTCATGTATAATATATGCTTTGATGTATGTATTTATATATGGGCGTTACAACCTTCCATAAACCTAACACAATTTCTAAAACTATTCAACAAATTCTCATTTCAACCATGTATTGACACCAATCCTCCTTTATTTCTTCTAATTTATCTTTCGTGTAGGTGGCACACTTGATTCATCAAAATACTACATATAACATAATATGCATGATTTAGTTAAAAGTAATTAATTAGATGAAATATCCGATAATAAATCTTAAAATAAATCATAACTTATATACAAGTCCATACCATGTTTGGAATCTCTATTTGTTCCAAATGAATAATTTCTTTCATGAATCTCGAGACAAAATAACCACAATCGATATCATTACGTTGCCGAGGACACTACACATAGAAAAAAGTATTAATATGTATCAGGATATATAGTTTAACTTGTGTTATAAAGTAGCATTACTATTATAATAACAAATTATACCTCCACTCTTATACATGTAATGTTGTTTGCTTTGCTCTTTGGTACTCGAGCTTGTTGTTATGATTGGAATATTTGTATGACTCTATCATAATATATACAAATATTTAGAACAATCTCACATAAATAAAGAAATACACACGCAAATATTTAGAACAATCGCATCACTTACGTATCAATCATCTTCTTCATCTCCGGGTATTTTATTTGATCACCATCTAGCGAATCCAGATAATAGACTATTTCTTTTATCGGATTAATCACAAGCAACAACCAGTGTCCACTATAAAATAAAACAAAAGTATAGATGGAAATGTTAAACACAACGTAAAAAAGTGAAAGATTATAATAAAGGAAGTTAGAATGAAAATCTTACCCATGGCCAGTATTGTATGGTAAAATATACAACTTCTATGTATCTTTGTTGGTCATAAATGTATCTATTAAGTGACCTTTGACCTCATCTGTAGTTCGATCGATAAGAGGCGGGTTGACATAGTTGGGAGACAAGAAGAAGTATCTTTCTGTCAATTGACGCGGGAGCATTAATTTTTCATACAAGAACCTGAAATAAAAACATAACCAACATTCGAATATTCATTGAAATGAGTAAATAAATTGATCAATTAATTAAATAAAATCGATGGATTACCTGATGTATGAATTCATAACACCGACGCCTAATTCAGAATGCGTAAATATCTGATCAAAGTCTTCTTTAGCAATTGTTTCTGAATAGGCAAACCCAAAAATACCTGCTTCCATAGATATTTCACGGATACCACCTTCTATCAAATCCGTTGTGCCTACAATTGTTTCAAGCCACAACCGAAATCGAGGAATATAAGCTTTTTTTGGCTTGGCTAATTCTGGCTTCTTTTTCTTGCTCCCTAGTTGCACCTCTTGTGTAGGAATCTGAAAATCAAATAAGTCATAGAGTTAGTAATCATGAAGCTTTTGAATTCGGATCATAGAATTAACATTTTCGATGTATATATATCAATGTACCTCTTTTTGTGATACAACTGACTCGGTTTGCTGCACAATCCCTTTATCTTTTGATTTGGATTTTGTAGGAGTCTAAATATGTCATGTAAATAAAATGTAGGTAAAAGTAAGCATAACATAACTTATATGCAAGTAAAACATTTGAAAACTAAAAGGTTAATAATGGTTTTCAACATACCTAGTCATCTATGACGATGAGGTTTGACGGCCATGCAACATATGACCCTATTGCGTCCCCCACCAATGTTGCATCTGAAACATCGTCAGGTATAGGTAGTAACACATCCCGCTCTAAAGCAATATCAATAGAAACCTTCAAAAATCCAACAGGGAGCAATCTATGGTGAAGTACGTCTCCCGAAGTGTTATGCATTTTTCCCTTGTCAACCATGCGATATGTCGGTGCTGATAAATATAGCCGACAAGGTGAAATGCCTTAAACCAAAAAAAAATAATACGAAATTGTTATTGTGCAATGATGTTAATATAAAAAATTGTGCTAATTTAATAAATATAATTACCTCCAGAATTTTTTGTTGAAAATTGATACTGGCCTTGTCACTAGTATCTTTAAATTCTGAACCGCGCTTTTCCAACATATATCTTTCTTTATCCTGTTGCGGTTCACGAACTTGAGCTCTCAATTCTTCCAACGTTTCCATCACCTCTCTATTGCTAGGATTTTTGGTCTTTGGATGCTTATACAAGGCAGATGGAGTGACTCCAAATCCCTTACCCCTCACGCGACCAGAATACTCAGGAACATTTAATACTCGACTCAATATGCTCCTGCAATCTTGGTCTTTCGTGTGAGTTAAGGACTGAGATAGAGTCTCCTGAAATTCAATATTAGAGCTAAGCATAAATATATTAGATAAACAAGAACTTTTATCTAATTAAACAAATAACGTTAAACTTACACATTGTTCAAAAACTTGTTGAACACCTTCAGTAACAACTCCATCCTTTCCCACACGGACAGCCTTCCACAAAACATGCTCCAAAAGAGATGTTTCTTCACTTTTCTCCTCTGCAAGCTACACATTAAGTCAAACATTAGGATGAATAATAATACAAAAATATCATAGCAATTATATATACTTACTATTTTTGTTCCAAGCGTGCATATCCCAAACATCCTATGTTGTATGGATACGCGGGTTTTGAGGCTCTTTGACGATTTACGTCACTCTCAACCTGCATAAACAATTTTAAGTCATATCAGAACACATGTAATAACTACATGAATATAATACAATGTTCATGATAAATTAAATTAAGATTACGTGGAATTCTTGAGTTCTTCGTTTGGCGACAAAAGTGTCCTATTCTTCGGGTGTAATCAAGTCTGCATACTTCTTCAGGTGTTCCGCTTCAACAAACTTTCCTTGTGCATCCTTAAGAAACTTGTTGGATAAAAATGCTCGGAACCCTCTAAGTCTTTTTCCGGCTAATTGAAGACAATATTTTTCCTTCTCGTCACCAATGTTAAAAGATCTCTACAATAACAAATAAAGTGTGTTAATATAATTAATTTAAAGATATAATCGTCAAAAATAACAAATAAAAACACGTATAGTACATGTATCTCACTACATATTTTATCTTTGGCAGGTTTCAACTGTGGATTTTGCCAATTGTCACAAGTAATAGGAACTTGTGAACGGACGAGTGCACCAATGTAACTTGTCAACATTGTGCCATTAGGCTCAATTAGTTGACCTGTTTCATTCCAATGAACGTCGTATTTTATTCCCTTGTATCTAGCACGAATTACTCATTTCATAATTGTTATTCCTCTTGAAATATCTCTTTTCGCATCTTGAATTGATTCTTTTACATAATTCTTGGAAGTATCGTGCGAGTTCTCCTCATTAGTAGCCATTTGACCTATAATAAAGAAAAACACATATAAATCCATATTCCATAATCCAGTCTCAAATATGAAATGACAAATACATAACATGATAAACACATGACAAACATATAAATTCATAATACACAATCCATAATCCATATTCCATAATCAGTTGAACATAAATACACAATTCATTCTCAAATATGAAATGACAAAGACATAATCCATAAATATGAAATGACAAACACTTGACAAACATATAAATATATAATCTATAATCCATAATCCATAATCATTCTCAAATATGAAAAATACATGACAGAATATATAATTTTACTATTACCTCTTTATTAACGTATCTTTCTTTCCGGGTAGGAAAATGATCTACTTGTCTCTTAACAACACGGATGGATAGATTGATCAAAATTCCCTTATTATGATCATTTCTAATATATGATTCACTCGCTCCAACAGTCTCATCTTGATCACTTATAATATATGATGCATTCGCTCCAACAATATCACCTTGATCTCCAATGTTATTATCAATTACTTTGTTAGATAAAAGCACTATAGACCATTTCGTTGGGTCAGTGACATAGAACACTTGTCTAGCTTGAGAGGCTAGAATAAAAGGCTCATCTTTGTACCCCACCCTATTAAGATCCACTTGCAAAAATCCTGACTTATCCATTCGTATGCCGCTATTATTTTCAACCCACTTGCAACCAAAGATAGGAATCGGAAACTTCTCATAATCAAAAACCCAAATGCGCTCGATAACCCCAAAATATGACATATTTGCATATTTGGGGTTTAAGTCCTTCACACTTGAAATGTGCATTGATTCAGCAACCAAGTTGACACCACGATTTTGCATTGTACTTTTATCATCTTGTTCTTTGGTATAAAATGTGTATCCATTAATTGCGTATGCGCTATAAGAAAACACATGCAAACTTGGACAATATGCTAAAAATCTCAACCTTTCTGTTATTGAAGCGGGATCTACACAAAACTTTGAATAAATATGATCCTTAAACCATGATATGAAACTTCGATTATTCTCTCGTACTATCCAATTTTCATTTCTATTCGTATTTAAACCTCGGAGAAAATCCTTGTGCATTTCAACATACGGCTCAACCTCATTGTCATTGGGCAGAACATACAAATGCACTTGCTCCCGTTCAGCCCTTGATACGGTCACAATTTTATTTCCAATTAACTTTTTTCCTTCTTTTTTTTCAAAAACGTGAGATTTGGGGAGTCCAATGGATTGAACATTGGACAAAGATTCAGTACAAAACTTAATCGCTTCTTCAACAATGTATCATTCAACAATACAACCCTCTGGTCGACTTCGATTTTTCACATACCCTTTTAATATTTTCATATACCATTCATCAGGGTACATCCATCTCATTCAAGCTGGTCCACACAATTGTGTCTCCTTCACAAGATGAATAACTAGATGTACCATTATGTCAAAAAATGAGGGAGGAAAAAACATTTCAAGCTCACACAATGTAATGACTATTTCTTTTTGCAATGTTGGTAAGATCGCAGGATCAATCACCTTACTACAAATTGACCTGAAGAAGAAACACAATTTAGTTATTGTGCGTCTTACTTTTTCTGGCAAAATAGAACGTATACCTGGTAGAAAATGTTCCATTATAACATGGCAATCATGCATCTTTAAACTCTTTAATTTGAGGTCTTTCATAGACACAAGTCTTCTAATGTCTGAAGAGTATCCTTCTAGAACTTTAACTTCACTTAGAAACTTACACAATATTTTTTTCTCCTTTCTAGATAGAGTATAGGCTGCAGGTTATAGATATGTTCGTTTTCCTTTCTTCAAGGGTCCTAATTCAGTTCTTATCCCCATCGCTATCAAGTCCTTTCTTGCTTTAAGGCCATCCTTAGACTTTCCTTGTATATTGACTAACGTACCAATAACACTGTCAAATACATTTTTTTCAATATGCATAACATCAAGAAAATGTCTTACATACAACGACTTCTAATATGGAAAATAAAAAAAAAATTGACCTCTTCTTCCACGCACTCTTGACAAGCGTATGTGCAAAAGGCTGACCAAACTGGGTACTCACATCTTTCACCTTTTCAAAAACTTTATCACCTGTCAATATAGGTGGAGCTCTACCTTGTTATGCCTCTCCATTGAAGGCTTTTCTCCACCCACGGTAGTGATGATTAGAATTTAAGAATCTACGATGACCGAGAAAGACATTCTTCTGACCAAACTCCAATCGCGTCCAATCTGTTTTATCTTCACAAATAGGACACGCACATTGACCTTTTATGCTATACCCTGATAGATTTCCGTATGCTGGAAAATCATTAATTGTGCCAAACAACGTCGCCCTCAAGTTGAAACTTTCTTTCCTATATCCATCATAAACCTCCACACCGTTCTCCCACAAAATCTTTAAATCTTCGCTTAAGGGTGTCAAGTATACGTCTATGTCATTCCCTGGTTGTTTAGGCACAGAAATTAACATAGATAACATCATGTACTTACGCTTCATACATGGCCTTGGAGGTAGGTTATAAATCATAATAATCACAGTCTATGTGCTATGTGAGATACTTTGAAGACCGTGTGGGTTCATTCCATCAGTAGATTATGTCAAGCAAAGGTTTCATGCTTCTTCTTCAAATTCAAGATAATCATTATCAATTTTTGTCCACTATGGTGAATCTGCCGGATGTCGAAACTTTCTATCTATAATTCTTTCATCTGCATGCCAAGTCAAGTTTCTTGCATCGGTTTCACTACGAAACATGCGTCTGAATATCGGAATTATAGGAAAATAGCACAAGACTTTTGTTGGAGACAACTTTTTCTTATATCAAGAGACACCGCATTTAGGACACTCATTTAACGATGCATACTCTTTCGAAACAAAATGCAATCATTTGGACAGGCATGTATCTTATCATAGCTCATGCCAATAGAGCACAACATCTTTTTGGCCTCATATGTTTGATTGGGAAGAACATTATCCTCCGGAAACATATCTTTGATAAGGGCTAATAACTCTGCGAAACTTTTATCCGACCATCCATTACCCGCCTTTAAGTTGTACAGCTTTAATACCGCATATAATCTTGTGAATTTAGTGCAACCTTTATACAACGGTTTCTCTGCATTGCTACCAACCTCTCAAACATTTTAGGACAATCCTGATGATCTTCTTCAAGTGCTTCTGTAATCTCTTCGACTGGATCACAATCGTATGTATCTGTGGCATTATCGTTTGAAGCTTAGGTCGTATTATCCCCCGGTTCAACTTTCCCGTTACTTTTCTCACCATGAAATGTGCAACTTGTATAACTTTGATCAATTCCATGCCTCTTTAAATGTGACTCCATCTGACCCGCGTCAATCCGACGCCCAAAACATCAACCCAAGCAAGGACATGTGATTCGAATGGGGTTTTTGGCGTGTTCAATAGCAAACTCAACGAATTCTGATACCCCATTCTCATAATCTTTCGACAATCGATTGGACGACATCCATTTTTTATCCATGGACGTCTTAATAAGTAAGCTAAACAAACCCAAAAGAACAACTAATTATAAGTACGTACATGTATATATAGAAGTCAGCAACTTCTGAACTGAACCACAAAGTGTAAGATTATTGAAAACGATCCGAATTCACTCTTCACAAGCAACCCCTATAGCAAATGAACATAAGTTAGTAACCTAAAATCTTGGTCGTAAAAAGTTTTATGAACAAAATCTTAAAATTTTACCTATTTCTACATAGTTTTTGTTTGATAATTTATAATTTTTTTTTTCATATCTAAAACTCTAACCAACTAAGCACCTTTTCATTCTATGACTATGATAAATAAATAAAAAAATCAACTATAATATATTTAAAAGTTAAACTCAATTTTTTTTCTTGAGGTGATTATCAAGATTTTAAGGATCTTTCTAGGCTATAACCTTATCAAGATTTTAAGGTGCTAACAAACACACAAAGTATTAGACTTGTCCATTTTTGCCGTCAATTATGTTTGTGTTCCTAAAGATCTTTTTCATATCAAAGCTTTGTGAGCATAGGCCACAATCAAATCTCTTCTACATCAACTCATCAAATCACTAGTTTCTTTATTATCTCAAAGTATGTTTTGATATACTAATTCAAATACTTTATAATTTATTTTTTTCTCTCAATTTTAACCTTTTTTTCTAAATAGAAAAATGAAATCGAAATTTAACCTATTTTTTTTATGCATAACAATGAATTAGTTTATTCACTATCATTCTTGCTTAGCTTATAAGCCAAAACAACAACTCAACAAGTTTCTGTTTGATTTGTTTCTATTGCATTTTTTATTAAGTTTTGTTTGGGAACAAATTTCTCAAAATACAAATTTGTAAAATAATTCACTAAAAATCGGTTGTGTTATACACAAGTATCTAACTAATTCACTAAAAACCTAATTAAAATGAATGATTGGTTCTGTTGCATTTTTTATTAAGTTTTGTTTAGGAACAATTTTTTTATTAACAGCAACATACAACAGCTCAACAAGTTTCTATTTGATTTGTTTCAACATCAACATATAACAAATGCTAAATGAAAAATGAAATAAAAAATGAAATGGAAATGGAAATGAAATAAGAAATCAAATGGAAGATACCTTGCACACAGTGACGCACAGTGATGGCCGGAGGAGCATCGACGGCGAGCTGGAACAGTGACAGAGGATGGTGGCGAATAGTGGTGAACAATGACGGAGGATGAAGAGTGAACAGTGAGAGCGAGAGTGGGAGTGAGAGCGAGAGTGAAAACAATGATAGGGTTAAAAATTAGAAATGATTTGTTACTGGTTTCTGCATTTTAATTTTTACTAACTAAAGTACCTTTAGCAGCGCTTTTAGAAAGCGCTTTCGTAGGCTGGGCTTTAGCAGAGCTTTCAGAGAAAAGCGCTTTTTAAGGTGTGTAATGAATTGGGCCTTTAGCAGCGCTTTATGAAAGCGCTGCCTAAAGTATGGTATACCTTCGGCCTTTAGTAGCGCTTTTCAAAAGCGTTGGCTTATGGTATCCTTTTAGCAGTGCTTTTCATAAAGCGCTTTCTAAAGTTCACCTGCCTTAGCCCTTTAGCAGCGCTTTTTAAAAGTGCTTTCGTAGGACCCCTATATAGCAGCGCTTTTTTCCTTTGTTTTTTATTTTTGTTTTTAGTGAAACTTATAGCAGCGCTTCTCCCAAAAAGCGTTGTCTTTGTAGTGCTGCCAAAACACAATTTTGGCATTGTGTAACTGTTAGATAATCACAGGTTGTGATTTAGGGAGTGAGATGTGTTTCTCTTATCTAGGATGGAGTTCTTAGATAAAGTTTTCATTGGGTAGTGATAGGTAAACGTGGGTGTTTACTGTAAACCAGCGGTTGTTTACATAAAACTATACTACTGATAATGGATTCTTCTTCCTGGCTTGGTATGCCCCCAGATGTAGGTGATTTGCACCGAACTGGATTATCATATTCTGTGTTGTTTATCATTCTGCAATTTACAGTTCAGTTTTGATTAACATGTTGGAACAGATGTCAAAGCATCTGTCTTTCTGCAGTTACTGATATTCTGGATATCAGTTTGTTGTTCAGTTCCTTGTTTAATAATTATGCAGAATAATGTCTTGACATGTGTTAGGACATCTGTTATCTGCTATGCAAGAATTACAATTGGTATCAGAGCAGGCATATTGTCTGTTTCTGGATGAGATCTTTGGGAGATACTTTCTGACGTTTTAAACAATGAGAAGTTTTGGAGATCAGATCATTCACTCAGACATACTCAAGGGTATTAATGGATGGGATGGATGTTCTGGATCAAAGGTAACAACTTGGTGGTTGTTCATGTTTCTGAGGAGGTTCTACAACAACTGCAGGAGAAGTGGCTAGTTCTCTTGTTGGGGTGCCTGGTAAGATGTTCTGACATCTTATTAGGGTAAGTTGAATTTGTTCCTTGGTAGTTCCGCTGCATATGTCTCTGATGGAAGAGCTCTAGAATTTATGGGATTCTGGAGTTGTTACAGAAGACAGATGTTGGAAGATCTTAATCGTCGGCCTCTATATTTAAAGATATATGCATCTTTTTATTCCAAAGTCGGGAGTGATGGAATGAAGAGAGTTGTTGGTAGATGTCTGTTATGGTGACTTGGTATGTGGAAGCTTGGTTCCATTGTGCATCTTGAAGTCAGTTGAAGAGAAGGGGAGTAGAGATTAGGTTTATCAAGTTCTTGCTCTAGGAATTTGATAAAATTTTGATCGGCTAAGTTGTCAAAGATACTTGAGAATTATCTCAAGTCCACTCTTAAAGGCATCTCAGTCGTGCATCTGGAGTCTTCTAGTTACTCTTCTGACTAGAGGGTGTTTCTGTGAAACATAAACTTGAAGAAAGTGGAGGTGATTTATTTTCATCGTCCAAAAGTGCAAGGAAGGATTCATCTTTCTTAATCCTAAGGATGAATCCAATCTGAATGGAGATTTCAGAACTGTTGAGGTAAATAGGGTTCGTTCAGAGAGAATCTTAGTTACTTGAGTCAAGGATGGCATCCTTGGTATTTCAACACTTCGTTTGTCAAGGAAAATACTTGTAAAGATTGAATACTTGATAAGTGTTCATGGAGGGATCTGTTGGAGTATGGCTTCAACAGTGAAGCAGGGTTATTTTAACAAAGATTTAAGATCAATTGCTATTTGTGACATTCAAAAGTATTTAATTGATTATCCTTGTACGTGAAGTTCAAGATTGCTGATGTTCAATACGATGTTGAAACATCTCTTCATCTGGGTTTGTGCATAATCATGGGAGGGGTACTGCATAAGCTTTTGGATCTATTTCTCTTGGGTGTTGACCTAAGAATCTGCTTCAGTTTGGTGTGGCAGGAGCATCTGATCTCTGGAGAGTTTCCAGGCAAGAAACTGGTCTAGACAATGGTGATGTAGAAGATGAAGAAGAAGACATCATAATCTTGATGAATAGTTCTTGGATTTGTTTATTTCTGATCTAGGTACATAGGAGCATGTGATCTTGCTCATCTTGGAGGTCAAGGATAAGTGGCAATTATCTCTGACTTTCTGCAGAGTGCTCTACTTAAGGAAAGTGGCATTCCTTTGGTATAGTTGTGGTGTATTCTATGACTACTTCTTTTCTGAAGATTCAGACTTGGCACGTTTGAGCTCTTTGGAGTTGTGAAGCAGATATTCATCAAGGTGTGAGCTTGAATTGAATATATGTGATATGATTAAGCAGGGTGAAGGTTGTCTACTCAAACTTGGTTGTTGAATCAAGTCTATGAGAACATGGAACTCTTATTCTGTTATAGGGAGGAGGTTCTTCTAAGTGGTAGAAGGAAGGGCTGAATTCCTCAGTTGGATGTCTCATCAGATGTCATGACATCAAGCAGAAACTTCAGGGTCTTAGTTGATGTTGTGGCGCATCATCATAAGATAAGTTGATCTTCTCAGATATAAATGGCATTAATGCTTCAAAAAGGCCTATCTCATGCAGTTTGCAGGAGCTGTGGAAGGAGGAGATGCTACATGTCTAAGGCTTGATGGATCCAAGATGTTTTGCTAAGGAGTAAGTAGATCATGTAACTTGAAGATTAGGTTTCATTGGTGGATCAGAAGATTGTCTGAAACTCTGAGGAAAAGTTAAGATAAACCAAATAGTGGCATTTGGTTGATCTTTAGTGTGCATTCAAGCAGGGTGCTTGGAACTAATTACTCTTGGGCAGAAGGGTAGTTGGTTGAAGACTTAAGGAGGTTCTGGATCAGTTATATCTTGGAGCTTGTGGTAGAAGTTCTAAGTTGATTATGGAAGATTACCTTCTTTTGGTGGATGAGAGTTTATTTCTCTCTTCGGTTATCTGAAGTTCTTGTTGATCAAGCTGGTGGCGTAGTGTTGTTTGAAGATCTTCAGTTGGATTACTATGAAGATAGTAATTCCAGTGGTGGAGCATATCAAGAACCGTGTTGGTTGGTGTTTGTGATATGTGAAGGATTTTCTAACTGATGTTAGAACATCTTCTGGGTTGGTTATCCTTGGAGTAGGATTCTAAGTTCTGAGGGTGGAACTTGACACTCACATCTTGTCTAAGGATTATTGGTCTTGTCATATGGGAGAATGATGGGTTAAGGACTGTCTTGGAAGTCTGGTGTAAATGTGGTGTCAGACTGAAGTGGATCATGGATTGATTGCATGAAGTTCTGGATTCTGATGTGTTTAGAATATGGAAGTTGATATTCACCAGTTGAATCAGAAGTATTCTATCTTATCATATGGGAGAATGATAGATTGAAGATTATCTTGGATCAAGGGGTGTTTATCTAGAAGACTGACTCTTGCTAAAGTCAGAATACTTGTTGAGAAGTGGGTTCTTCTGCTACAAGGCATGCTAGAGAGAAGTGGGTCACTTTGGTGTTGTGGAACAAATAAACTGGAGATTTCTGGAGCATGTGTTTGATGTCCTTCAAGTGTGAAGAACATCTGGGCGAGCTAGAAAACTAAGGGGCTATGTCTGTCTCTTTGAGGAATGTGAAGCATTCAAATTCAATTGGGTTGTATCTCAGGGAACAAGGAGATCTATACATGAGAATTCAGGAGGAATTCGGGTGATGTATGGATGGTTTCTGGACGAGAGGGATAAATGGTTTTTTGGTCTCAATCCAAGAGTTTGTTGGTTTTGGTACAAGGATGTGTTCCTGGTACTCTCACTATATGAGCATGAAGTTGTCATGGGATATCATGTGGTGTTTTTGGGTGTTTCTTGGTGAAGAAGCATCTATTGAGAAAGATAGGGGGAGAACTCCTGTCTGTTAAATGTACTAGTGTGGTACATGGATTGCTTGAGGTTCAAGCATTAGGTGAATGTGTTCAGCAGGTGTGTTGAACAGAGGGTGCGCTCTTGAAGACATGAAGATACGTCTTATGTTTTCCATTCATTCAGGGTGTTCTTCCTACAAATGAGTAGTAGTTATCTACGACAGGGGGGTTAGACTTCTGTTTTGGATATATGGCTGCAGTGGTGCAGATTTTTTATCAAGATTGTTTGTAGTTTCAAGCAGTTTGTGATTTATTGCCTCAGGTGACGGTGATATGTCAGACGAGATGTTGTGACATTGCTCTACTTCTTAAGTTCTAGGTGAACTTATCAGGTTATTCTGATTTTGTCATTAGGTGTCAATGGATTGAATCGAAAATAGTACAAGTATCTTGGGAATCTCTGTTGCTGTCTGGAAGAAATTAGTTTTCTCTGCTGATGGAAAGTTGAATGGAAGCATTCTGTAGTGATCAAGTCTACTAATTTCTGGATTAAGAAATTGATTCAGGATAAAGAGAATAAGTTGAAGTCTATATGTGTAAACCTGCTCTATCTATGCTAAATAACAAGGTCGTGGGGTCTACGAATCATTCATGCAAAAACTGACAAAGTCATATTAGGTATCAGGACTTTGGTCAGAATTTGTATCAGATAAAGACAATCAAAGGAGCGGTGGTTTCAAGGATAAGTCAGAAAAAGTGGAATCTTTCGAAACTAACTTAACCAGCAGTTATTGCATTCATTGACTAGTCTGGGTATGGCTCTACTTATGTAGCTTCTTCAATATTTAAGGAGGATCGTGCTAGAACATCTTTCTTGTTATGTTGAGAGCAAATGGGTTTTGTTCATGTTTGGGTAAGCACGGTCTGGGTATGGGTCTGCATGGGTCATTTTTGCCAACTTTTGGCTAAAAAGGGGGAGAATGGCTTTTTGCTTACTGTTGAGGGGTGTATGTGCATCTGTGCTGCTGATCTGCAAAATGTCTTAAAGGATGTTCTAACGTTCTGGGTTCTAACATCTTGGGAAGTTGTGTTTTGTGATCTGAGTTAAGAAGCAAGTTGTGTTTTGTGATATGAGTTACATTCTCTATGTATTTGGTATCACAAGGGAATGAAGAGGGTAACTCGAAATTATATTCTCCCTCTTCCTTGGCACTTGCTTCAAGTATTTTCCCACTGTATGCATCATTAAACTGAAGAATGTTTTAACCAAAATTTGTCAAAAGGGGGAGATTGAAAGCTCCAAGAGTTTGACTAAGTTTTGGTAAAACATAATGTTGTGAAAGATGTTCCAACATGAAGGTTTCAGTCCAAGACCAAAGATGTCGAATGAAATGTCACAACATGAAGACTCGACATCATGATTATCACAGCAGGTTTGTTTTTATTTCTATTCCAAGATTTAAGGCGGGATTGGTAATGGATCAAGGAACAAAGATATGAAGCCCAACGCAGCAGGAGGCTATAAAAAAGACCAAGACCTAAGGCAAAGTGATAGAGAGAATGACATAGACTTAGGAATCATATTTTGTAAGGTAGGGTTTAGGTTTTGAAAGTCGTAGGTTTCTCTTGTAAGTCTCCCTCTGTATCGATTTAATACATTGTGGTAGACATAGGTACTTGTACAGATTCAGAAACCTGTAGGTAATGAATCGTATTGTTCTTGGATGAAGCTTTTAAGCAAATCCAAGTTAACTTGTTAGTCAAGGATGCTTGACTAAAATTTGTATTGAAAGGGGTGTCTTTCATTAGGATGGTACAGTTGTTATAACTGTTAGATAATCACAGGTTGTGATTTAGGGAGTGAGATGGGTTTCTCTTATCTAGGATGGAGTTCTTAGATAAAGTTTTCATTGAGTAGTGATAGGTAAACGTGGGTGTTTACTGTAAACCAGCGGTTGTTTACATAAAACTATACTACTGATAGTGGATTCTTCTTCCTGGCTTGGTATGCCCCCAGATGTAGGTGATTTGCACCGAACTGGGTTATCATATTCTGTGTTGTTTATCATTCTGCAATTTGCAGTTCAACTTTGATTAGCATGTTGGAACAGATGTTAAAACATCTGTCTTTCTGCAGTTACTGATATTCTCGATATCAGTTTGATGTTATGTTCCTTGTTTAATAAATATACAGAACAATGTCTTGACATGTGTTAGGGCATCTGCTATCTGCTATGCCAGAATTTGACTACTACTATACCAAGCACCATTACTCCCCCTTTTTAGCCATAAATTAGACAACAACAAACAAAGGCATAAATTAGACATCTCCAACAGCAACATATTCCTCTTCCTTATCTCCTTCAACAATAAGACTACTTGCTATAATTCCTCAAAAATACAAATTCCTAATTCACCCCTTAACTTCTCAAACTGGTTTGCATCTAGAGCTTTGGGGAAAATATCAGCCAGTTTTTCTCAGTGGCCACATGTTCAAGAGTAACAACTTTGTCTTCAACTAGATCCCTGATAAAATGATGACGAATGTTAATGTGCTTTATGCTGCTATATTGCACGGGATATTTAGAAATGTTGATAGCACTCAAATTGTCACAGTATAATGTCATGACATCTTGTTTGATATTATATTTTTTTTAAATCTACTTAATCCAAATCAACTGAGAGCAATTTCTTCCTGGAACAATATACTTAGCCTCAGGTTTAGACAAAGACACATAATTTTGCTTCTTACTGAACCAAGAGGTAAGATCGTTTCCCAAGAAGAAACATCCTTCAGAAGTACTTTTTCTATCATTGGCACTAGCTGCCCAGTCTGTATCACAACACCGTACAAGTATGGAGTTTGGACTATGAGAATACAACATTCCATAATCACTAGTACCATTGATGTATTTTAAGATCCTCTTTACTTGAGTAATGTGACTCATTTTTGGCTCAGCCTGATATCTTGTACAAACTCCTACAAAAAAGGTGATATATGGTCTGCTAGTTGTAAGATGCAACAGACTACCAATCATACTCTTGTATAAACTTTGATCCACATCAACACTGATGGGTGGATTCCGTAAGTGCACGGACCTATTGAAGTAATATAAAAGATTGTCGAACCCACAGAGACCAATCGTCAAACCTATCATTACTTAAGTGTTACGGTGTTTATTTAAGGCGGTTGAGTTAAGAAAAATGAAGTAAATAAAATCAGATAAATGATAATGCTGAAATGTAATTCACGTCAATGAACAATACTCTAATCGTCTCGACTAAGGTTACTTACGGGGAAATGTTTCCTATCTAGAAAAGAGTTAATTTAAACGGAACTGTCGCTTTCGTGTATTCAGGACCGAGTTTCACTCTCTAATTTATACCTTCCATTTGTCACCTATGGTCGGCGCTTACCGCGTTAAAGTAGTATTCTCCTTTTTTAAGAAATTAAACTCTTAACTTAACAGAAAAGTGATTTTTGATTGGAAAGTTTAACAAAAAAGGGTTTCGGGCTTTCGCTCAGAGAACCGGATCCTAAATCTATAAACGTCGCGCTTTTGTAAATCATTTTAAAATCACTTTCTAATCATATTAAATTTCCCTAGTTAATTAACAAAGCGCTTTCATTGTTTTAATCAATTAACAACTAACCAACTTTTATCTTATGTATCGGACGGCTTTCGATCTTACCCGACATAGTCACGGTCATTACGTAAACAGAAACACAGTCCCATTTATGTAATGGCCGATCAAGTTAAATTCAGAAAATTTGTATTAAAATCAAAACATCCCCTAAAGCATTTCTACAGATACAACATACGGAGCACCGCCAAAACGACGGTCCTCACATCCCAGCACAACGGATTTAGCTAGACATGACTATGGTAAACATGGCATATAACTGATTTACAAAATAAGTCATTTAGGGAATAAAAACGTGTTAAGTGTGAGATTGGTTTTCTAAAGTAAGAACGAAAGTGTCACGCTTAAGTTCGGTTTGAAAACGGATCTTTTTGCGATAAAGGAATTAAAACAAGTAGTGCGATAAAGTAAAGAATATAAAGCAGAGCAATAAAGTAAACAAATTTAAGGCAAGGCAAGAAATAAACAAAGTAAAGCAGTGCGAGGAAATAAAATAAAGTAAAGCGATGCAGAATATATTAAGAACCTGCTCTAAACCGAAGACTTGAATCTAATACAAGAAATAAACTTTGACGGAAAGTAATTGGCGGCAAGATTAAAAGCTATAAAATAAATCGATCCAAACTCGATTACAACAATGGTGCGATAACTCCCCGATGTGAAGAATTATCGCTTTAACAAAGTAAATTTATGCCTAATGCTGCAAAAAAGATTAGATGATTAAAACTAATGAACTAAGTCCTATTTATAGTGGTACAAGCCTTGGAGTATCATTGGAGTGATTCCCCAACTGCCTTTGAATGAAGCACTTTTTATGAAGATGGCGCCCGCCATCTACCCTTGGCGTTTGCCATGTGTGTAAGTGGTGGTCATGGCACTTTCTCTAATCGTCCTTGACTGATCCACGTTTAGGGAAGATGGCGCCTGCCATCTCTACATGGCGTCCTCCATGTGTACAAGGGGTGAGCACCATGGCTCCATTTCCCATGATGTAGATCTCAGTGTTAGCTTTCCAGCGCTTCAAGCGAGGCGTTATTCGGACTTACGGATCAAAATTAATGGCAAGAACCGTCGGACAGCGCTACAAGGGAAAAACAACATCTTTGGTTTCACTAAGACTGCAATCGATTGTCATGTGGGCTTTCCCTTGTCTTTCTTGTACTTTTCCTTCCCTTTTCTCGTTTTTGGCTTTCTCTATAGCAAATTCCTTGTGTGCAAATTGCTCCATTTCTTCTGTTTTTCATCTGAATTGCTTCGTTTCTTCGCATATGACTCTTAAATGGCTAAATACCTAAAAACAAACAAAATACCAACATAATAGTGCAAATATAAATCAAAACAACTAGAAAACACCCATTAATCAAGTCAAATAAACGATGTATTTTCACGTCATCAAACTCTCCCGCACTTGAACCTTTGCTTGTCCTCAAGCAAGACTTGTGTAAACAGAAAGAACAGTGATTCTTATAGTGACTAAGCTTTTGGACTTTACTTTGAAAAAGGTCACACTGATAGGTACTAACTAAAAAATTAAGGATATCGTAACAACACACTTCACATTTTTGCGATCATAGGTCTCTTTCTTATACTTACCGATATGCATCATATTATTATGCTCAAGCCAAACTTACTCATCTCACCTTTCATCATTTTCATTCAGGCGCAATCACATTAATCCCGTTATCTTGTACACGTATGGTGAACAACCCAGTTGGTGATTATGATTCCGATTTTTATGCCTAATTTCAACACTTTTTGCTATCGTTTTCAATACAAACGCACAAGCATAATTTCAAAGGTTCCTCCGCCATTTGGGTTAAATAACGTGGTGAGGGTTACCTAACTTAGAAGGCGGATTCTCTTTTCAAATCGTTTGCTTTTCATTACTTATTTTTCTTCTTTTTTCTTTCTTTTTACGGAATCATTCACTTATTTGCATTGGTTCATTCGCTTAGCAGTAACCAAGATGGTGCTGACTTCTAAAATAAACTACTAAAGACTACTTCAGAAATGAGAATTCAAAGCTTTCAAATAATAATTATGCAAATCGATTCTTATATTCAAGATACCAACGGTGTTAAGACGATACTGATATTTTAGGAACTTTCCCAAGTATTTGTAACCTATCCTCTGTTTGTTCCAAAAATTTCAAAAATTTCAAAATTTATTCACTTTTTCCAAAATTTATTCAATTTTTTAGGTAGGGCTCAAGAAAGAGGGAAAGCGGGATAAACGATAGGAAACACACATGAATGACTCGACAGTGCATGCAATGACTCGATAACAGACAAAGAAAAATAAAGAAAGCGATAAATCTAACTAGAAAGCGAGTAAAATCCCTCCCACACTTAAACCAAACATTGTCCTCAATGTTTTGAAATAAGGTGGAAAAAAAGTGGAAGAACCTGTATGAATGCTACTACATTCCACCATGGCCAAATCCTCTCTGATCCTACTCTTGTTATTCATGTCTTCGCTGGCCACTTCTAATTCGGCTGCGGGAATTTTGAGATACCTTCATTTGTTGAAATTGTTGTTTCTTAAAGCAGCTCATCATGTTTCCCGTTTCCAGAGGAAGTACTTGCAAAAAGTGTTAGAAAAATACAGTGCGGTATGTGCAGGTGGAAGCTGACCATGAGAAGAATGAGGAGGAGGTGAGTTACGAATGGGAGAGACATGCTCTCTCCTATCATACTCCTCATCGGTGTCACCACCAGCAGCGAAATTCGTAGGAATGTCTGTGGGCACCAGCTCATCTCTAGGATTGTTATCTAGAGGTTTTTCGCCTAGAAGTAGCTGAGACATGACAAGCAATCCATCTCTTTATTTTTTGCAAATTCAATCAATAAAGGAAATCATTAAATTAAAAGCTCGTGGGTTGCCTCCCACGCAACGCTTCTTTTTACGTCGTTAACTCGATGGCCCAAGAGTGTAAGTACTCATGGTGGTTCTTTCGAAAATGATTCCTCGATCAAACGTTTAATAATCTTTGGTTTCCATGGCCACTTATCAAGTCATCTCACATATCCTTCACCTTTTCTTTTCTTCCTTCTGTGGGGTGGTTCATTCTTTTGAACTTGTGGTGGTTCTGGATCTATCCTAAGTATTAGCTTCTCAGGTTTTAGTTTAGTTCTTTCATCCACTACCTCAAAATCTAATATTTCCCTCTTGATATTGAAGATTCCCCTAGTTCCATGGTCCTTTAATTGTCGCTTTTTATGCATGACCTCAGACAAAGGTGCATTGGCGTGGATATCTTCCAATACCGCCACATACGTTTTGGATTGGGAGTCTACCTTAGCTTCCATATGTATTTGGGGGAAAAGAATCGGTGAGTTATAGGGAGGAGGAACAACAATAGGTGCTTCCTTCTCTACCTCTTCGACAACCTCCCTTTCGGGTGGTGTCGGTGGATTTTTCTCAATCTCTACTCTTTTCTCATCAAAAATCTCCTGAACCTCATTATCACTCTCCTTAGGATATTCGATTTTTGTTCACTACTGGTTGTTATAACATCCACGTATCTCTTAGGGAAGGGTCCTAGGGCTGTTTGTGCGAGCAAGGAAATTTGAGTCTCCAATGCCATGATATGAGTCGCGAGGGACTCGACCATAGTGTTTAGCTACCTAAAGTTTTCATTAATATGAAGACTTTGTTTTCAAAACTCCTTATTCTGGAGAGTTTGTGTCGCCACAAACCTCCTCCACATAGATTCTAGCCTACAGAGAGTCTGTGTCTCAATGAAATTCTCCATTATTATTTCGAGGTCGGATTTATAGGAATATTGTGGTTCCTCAAAGTACTGAGAGTGGTAATTATAGGGAAAATTTGGGTGATACAAAGTAATAGAGAAAATGGTGCCTTAGTCTAGACGGTGTAACAACAGGGTTACGATATTTGACGAAATTGGTCTCCGGCAACGACGCCAAAAACTTGATGGGTGGATTTCGCAAGTGCACGGACCTATCGAAATAATATAAAAGATTGTCAAACCCACAGAGACCAATCATCAAACATATCGTTAGTTAATTGTTATGGTGTTTATTTAAGGTGATTGAATTAAGAATGATGAAGTAAATAAAATCAGATAAATGACAATGCTGAAATGTAATTCACATCAATGAACAATACTCTAATTGTCTCCACTAAGGTTACTTACGGGGCATTGTTTCCTATCTAGAAAAGAGTTAATTTAACAGGAATTGTCGCTTTCGCGTATTCAGGACCGAGTTTCACCCTCTAATTTATACCTTCCATTTGTCTCATATGGCCGGCGCTTACCGCGTTAAAGTACTAAACTCATTTTTTAAGAAATTAAACTCTTAACTTAACAGAAAAGTGATTTTGATTGGAAAGTTTAACTAAAAAGGGTTTCGGGCTTTCGCTCAGAGAATCGGATCCTAAATCTATAAACGGCGCGCTTTCGTAAATAGTTTTAAAATCACTTTCTAATAATATTAAATTTCCCTAGTTAATTAACAAAGCGATTTCGCTGTTTTTATCAATTGACAACTAACTAACTTTTATCTTAAGTATCGGACAGCTTTCGATCTTACCCGACATAGTCACGGTCATCACGTAAACAGAAACACGGTCCCATTTACGTACTGGCCGATCAAGTTAAATTCAGAAAAGTTGTATTAAAATAAAAACAGCCCCTAAAGCATTTCTACATATACAACATATGGAGCACCGTCGAAACGACGGTCCTCACATCCCAGCACAACGGATTTAGCTAGACATGACTCAGGTAAACATGGCATATAATTGAATTGAATAATAAGTCATTTAGGGAATAAAATTTTTTTAATTGTGAGATTGGTTTTCAAAAGTAAGAACGAAAGTATCACGCTTAAGTTCGGTTTGAAAATGGATCTTTTTGCGATAAAGGAATTAAAACAAGTAGTGTGATAAAGTAAAGAATATAAAGCATAACAATAAAGTAAACAAATTTAAGGCAACGTAAGAAATAAACGAAGTAAAGCAGTGCGAGGAAATAATATAAAGTAAAGCGATGCGGAATATATTAAGAACCTGCTCCAAACCGGAGACTTGAATCTTATACAAGAAATAAACTTTGACGGAAAGTAAATGGCAGCAAGATTAAAAGCTATAAAATAAATCGATCCAAACTCGATTACAACAATGGTGCAATAACTCCCCGATGTGAAGAATTATCGCTTTAACAAAGTGAATTTATGTCTAATGCTGCAACTAAGATTGGATGATTAAAACTAATGAACTATGTCCTATTTATAGTGGTACAAGCTTTGGAATACACGTAACTCCTTCAATATTCGTATGAGAGAAAAATGGTGATCCTGAGAGTGATTCTCCAATTGCCTTTGACTGAAGCGCTTTTTAGGAATATGGCGCCTGCCATCTTCCCTTGGCGTCCGCCATGTGTGTAAGTGGTGGTCATGGGCACTTTCTCTAACTGTCCTTGACTGATCCACGTTTTGGGAAGATGGCGCCCGCCATCTCTACATGGAGTCCATCATGTGTACAAAGGGTGAGCGCCATGGGTCCATTTCCCATGATGTAGATCTCAGCGTTAGCTTTCCAACGCTTCGAACGGGGCGTTATTCGGACTTACGGATCAAAAGTTATGGCCAGGATCCTTGGATAGCGCTACATGGGAAAAACAACATAAGACTGCAATCGATTGTCATGTGAGCTTTCCCTTGTCTTTCTTGTACTTTTCCTTCCCTTTTCTCGTTTTTGGCTTTCTCTATAGCAAACGCATTGTGTGCAAATTGCTCCATTTCTTCTGTTTTTCATCCGAATTGCTTCGTTTCTTCGCATGTGACTCTTAAATGGCTAAATACCTGAAAACAAACAAAATACCAACATAATAGTGCAAATTCAAATCAAAACAACTAGAAAACATGCATTAATCAAGTTAAATAAACGATGTATTTTCACTTCATCAAACATGTTTTTCATCTTTAGAGAGCTTTGAATGTGTTGCAGCAGGTGTTCTCTTGTGACTAGAATTCTCCATACCAAATTTCTCCACTATGTTCTTGGCATACTTACTTTGAGAGATGAAGATAGAATCATTCATTTGTCTTTCTTGAAGTCCAAGAAAATAGGTTAACTCGCCTACAAGACTCATCTCAAATTCAGATTGCATTTGCTTGACAAAATGTTGGACCATATGGTTTGACATCCCTCTAAACACAATATCATCAACATATATCTGAGCAATAATGAGTTTGCCATCCTGTTCTTTAACAAACAATATCTTGTCTATTCCTCCTTTCATGTACCCATTACTGACAACAAATTATGTCACCCTTTCGTATTAAGCCCTAGGAGCTTGCTTTAGTCTATAGAGAGCTTTCTTCAGTTTGAACAGATGGTCTAGAAAAGTAGGATCAATAAACCCCTTTGGTTGTTCAACATATACCTTCTCTTGTAAGTACCTATTCAAAAAGACACTTTTCACATCCATTTGAAATAGCTTGAACTTTAGTAAACGTGCCACTCCTAGCAATAGTCTTATGGATTCAAGTCGAGCAATTGGAGAAAAAGTCTCATCAAAATATACTCCTTCAATTTGAGTGTACCCTTGAGCTATAAGTCTGGCCTTATTTCTGGTGACAACTTTATTTTCATCAGATTTATTCTTATAGATCCACCTTGTTGCAATGAAATTTATTCCTTAAATCCTAAGAACTAAATCCCAAACTTCATTCCTCTTGAACTGATGTAATTCTTCTTGCATGGCATTGATCCAGAATTCATCAGTTAAAGCCTCCTTCACATTCTTGGGTTCAATCTTAGAAACAAAACAAGAGTTAGATACCACTTCCCTTGATCTAGTGATAATTCATTCATTAGGATTTCCAATGATGAGTTCCTTAGGGTGGTCTTTCTGAATTCTGATAGAGGGACCTTTGTTGGCTTGATTTTTATCATCATCAATAGTTGTAGCTTCATTGTCGGTCTCAATATCAACCACATTTTCTGAAGTATCATTCATCTGAGATGATGTTTCAACATCATCTTCGACATCAATATTATTTTCTATGGCTGAATCATCAATCACAACATTAATAGATTCCATCGTGAACGTTATTCTGGTATTGAAAACTCTATAGGTTCTGCTATTTTTAGAGTAACCCAGAAATATTCGTTCATCACTTTTGGGATTCATCTTTCTTCTTTGATCACGATCGGCCAAAATATAGCATTTACTTCCAAAAACATGGAAGTATTTGACAGTAGGATTCCTTCCTTTCCACAACTCATAGAGTGTAGTTGAAGTACCAATTCTCAAGGTAAACCTGTTATGAATATATCATGCAGTATTCATTGCTTCAGCCCAAAAATGATATGGCAGATGCTTAGCATGAAGCGTGACTCTAGCTGATTCTTGAAGGGTCATGTTCTTGCACTCAACTACTCTATTTTGCTGGGGTTGATGGGAGAAGAGAATTCATGACTAATACCTTCAGATGAGCAAAAATCAGCAAATTTTCTATTTTTAAACTCCTTTTCATGGTCACTTCTAATCCTGACAAATCTACATTCCTTCTCTCTTTGAATACTTTGACATAAATCTTGAAAAACATCTGATTTTTATTTGATGAAGTTCACCCAAGTGAATATTGAAATATCATCAACAACAACATAAGTATACCTCTTCCCACCAAGGTTTTCAACTTGCATAGGCCCCATTAAATCCATATGAAGAAGTTCCAGAACTTCTGAAGTAGTCAAATGTTGGATCTTCGGGTGTGACATCTTGGTTTTATTCCCAATTTGACACTCACCACAGATTCTTCCTTCCTCTATTCTGAGCTTAGGAATGCCTCTGATAGCTTCTGTATACACAATCTACTTCATACCTTTTAGATGCAGTGACCAAGTTTTTGGTGCCACAACTGGACTTCATCTTCCTTGGACAACAGACACGTGGAGGAACAATTTGCTAATTGATTTGTCCATAAGTAACAATTATCCTTAAATATAACTCCCCTCATTAGTAATTCATTCTTCTCATTAGTGACCAAACATTCAAACTCAGTGAAATTAACTTTCAGACCTTGATCACATAATTGCCTTATGTGTTGTACCCCAAATTTTACCCTTAGATATTCAGATCATTTGCATATTTTTTTGAGTTAGTCGTCTCGTTTTTTAGTTAGACATCTCATTGATCATGCATTTTCTTCTTCCTTGTCTTTTTTTTATTATAGTAACTATTATATTTATTTATATTTAATTCGTTATAAGTATCTTAGATATTTAGGATTTTTATAGTTTTATTTCAATTTAATTTCTTTCTTATATAGTATATATAAGTTAAGTTTATTTTAATTATAGCTTTAATTTTAAATTTAATCTAATTTTAATTTTAGTTTAACTTTTTATTTTTTACTTTTGATTAACTTAAATTTTAATTTAGTGTACTTTTAATTTCAATTTGATTTTATTAATTTTATTAATTTGGTTTAGCTTAATTTTAATTTTAAATTCTAATTCAAGTTAGTTTTTATTTAGTTCTCATTCTATTATTTTTCTTTAGTTAAAATAAAAAATCACAAGAGATATACTTAGAGTCCATGTTTCTTTTAGTTCAAATATAATATAAAAAATACAAAAAGATAACAACAGCTATAAAGAAAACTTTTGAAAAACTCTTCCCCAGCTACCCGCCTACAGCCATCACCTCTGTTCTGCCAAGATTTGAGCCAAGCCACCCTATACAACACAATCCCAACTTTCTGCTACCTCACACACTCAAGCGCACCATAGCAAAATCGACTACTAATGGTACAAAAGTCCACACAATCCCCTCAAATCCGGCTATATCTCTAAAAAGCTGCTATGTGCCAACTTCTTTCAAAAGCCAAGTTTCTTGCTGCTCCAAAATCTGTCATGTAACACAAAAAGCTCCCAAGAACTTGCCGTCAAAATCTGAAAAAACAATCCAAGATTACAGCCTACAACATCAACATCAACATCATCAGAGCAAAGCTTATTGGAGAAGTTTTAAAGTGGTTAAAAGGACAAGAAGTGAGAAACAATAGAAGAGGGCAGAAAGATAAAAACCAAAACCATCAAACCTTATGCTGCATCCCTATTTCTTCTACCATATCCCCTTCGCCCCTGTAACCTTGTTACGCAACAAACAAAACAAGCACCTCTGAATACAAAACTTTCAAAAACACCACATTCACTCCACATCAGAACCTTCAAACATATCTCCCTCTCATAGACCTGACCAACTTCTTCCATCCATCTTTCAAAATATAACCTCTGTTTCCTAACCACTTCAAAACCATCGACCACAACCAAACACTTTTCAATCAAAACCACCACACAATACCCACCAGAGTCTCCACATAAAACCTCATCTCATCACTATCAAAATTTCTCTACAACCAAACACCCACTACAAGAAACAAACTCAGAGAAAACCGAATAACAAACCGAATAACAAATCGTTTTCAACCCAGAAAATGAACATAAGTCAGAACTGAGAAGAAAGAGACGAAGAAGTATCCACAACAACAAACATCACGTAGAGCCAAGTATATACCTGCGAATCCAAATCGGCAATACCGTCATTGTAAGTTTTTCTCTCTTCTCATGAATATTTGTTGATGTCTGTTGATATGATTGAGTTCGGAGGATAATTGCAAGAATGAGCAAGAGTAAGTCGCGAACCAAGCTACGAGAAAGTCGTGATAACGGCGAAGACAGAGGGACTGGAAATGAAGTGCTACACGATGATGATGAACACGTTCGAGAGAAGACACGCGGTCGGCATTTGAAGGCGCGACGACGTAAGGGGGGTTAGGACGTTCGTAAGAGAGAGAGAGAGACGGTCGGAAACGAGAGAGAGTGAGGATCGATTTGAGTGGAGAGAATGGCAGAAGGTGATTTGAGTTTGAACGGTTCCTGCGTATGCTTTCTTTTTTAATCCTGAGAGTGTTTTTGAAAGATAGGTTTGACCGTGCGTGCTGATTCAAGGGTTCCCCATGTAACCCTCTTTTAGTAAGAACCGACCCGGTTCTCTCTCCTTTGGGCTTTGCTTTTGGTACCGGGTGAACCCGACCCATCTTTTCCCCCAGACCCAGTGCCCTATGTGTTATTGGGCTTATTGTTTTTCCAATTTTCGGCCCATTGTCTTGCAGCTTGCATCCTGCTTCAGTTTCAACCAAACTAATGGATAGTTGTCCTTTTAGAATTAGTTTTAATTAAATTTATTCAATTAGTCTAATAGTTATTAGCTTTTCAAACCCTTTTTAGTTAGAATTACTATTAGATGTAATCTTAGAATTAGTTTTAATTTTAATTAGATTTTAATTAGAGTTTAGTATACTTTAATTAGAATTTGTTATTTAGTTTTAAATAGATTTTTAATTAGTTTTTATAATTAGCTCTTGGTAGTTTTGTTAATTAATTTTAGATTTTATTTAATTAGCTTTTTCAAAATTAAATATTAATCCTTTAGGCTTTGGTTTGCGTTGACTTTATTCAATTCTTATTTTTTTATTTGACCTTTTCATATTTTTTATGTGAGTTAATTCCTAATAGTCATTTTTTTAACTTGCTGTATATATTGTCGTTCATCTCATACTTGACCCCGGAGTTTTCCTTCTTGTTTCTCTGATGCTTACTCTCATTCCAAAGGAAAGGACCTTATAGTTGACTGTCATGTCATTTAGGATAGCTTTGTCCATCATTCCATTATCTCATGCCGCCGTGCGATTAAAACTTACCTTCCCTTAAGTTTGGAGTCGCCGCACTCCATGTAGGTGTCCTGCTGTCAGACCCTACTTTTCCTTGGAACCTTGACCACAGTGAAGAGTTCCTCACCCCCTTTGAGGGGAACTACAGACGCTCTGATTTCTCAAAGTACCCTTTGAGAATACGTAGGCATAGGATTGGGAGATCCTAGCGAGCCACCTTTTCCTTTTTCTACTTTTTTGTTTTTTCACCTTTATTTCCACTTTTCTTCCTTTACATCCAATGCCTTCTTGGATTCCACCCTTTTTTACCTTTACATCTGATGCCTTCTCGGATTCCACCTTTTCATTTTACACCCTTTTACCACATATTGAGGGGACCTACAAATACTCTGATTCCATTCCCGTCAGAATACGTAGGCACGAGATGCGATGTCTTGGCGAGCATACTTAGTGTATATACCCCTAGGTCTTTACCTTGGCACATTTCCCTTAGCAAGCAAACTTTAGCATAACACAAATACAAACAAGAGTTTCCTGTAGAGTACTACAGATACTTAGGGTGTCAATACCTTCCCTTAGTATAACCAACCCCCGAACCTAGATTCTCTTTTTAGGGTTTTCGTTCTTTACCCTTTCCTTTGGATAAATCAAAGCTCGGTGGTGAATTCAAAGAAATGTGATTCAAGTTAATTAATAGCTTGATATTTGATTCTCACCGCAACAGAAAATTGCGACTTCACTGGGGACAACCTCCCCTAAGAGGGTTAAGCCCACCTTGTTTGCTTTTTTTGTTATCTTACATGTTTGCTTGTTTGTATATTTGTACATATTTATGTATGTATATACACCTGTTGTGCTTGGGTTTTTCCGTGTTCAGGGTTGCTACTTTGAGTGGTGAGGATAAGTCATAACCCGGACTTGAGCATACACTTATGATAGGATAGTGGATATAGTCAAGGAGACTTCAAGGGAATAATCCCAAAGGAGTTGACTTGAGATTCCACACTCAGTTGAGGCCCTCTTAAGGGTGGTATATGTTGAACGAGCTATCGTGAATGCATTGCCACTTTCGACCTAGGTGCCCGTGAAACTGATGACCATTAGTTACCTGTAAACCACTTGGCCTCTTAGAATATAGTGCGGTGACTATGAGGGAGTAATCTCAAAATAGTTGTCACGCGATACTACACTCAGACGAGACTCTCTTGAGAATATTATTGACTACCAAGTAATTGGGAAATCGATAATATCCGAAAGATGGGTTGTTGGCTCTGAGAACTTCTTAGAACCCTGTTTTACGGATACAAGAACCCTATTACACACCCTGTGGTTGGTTCTTTACCCAGACTCCATGTTGTGATCTCGAACCCTTGATCTTGTTGCATGTGTTTTGCATCCTGTTTGCATTGCATTTCATACCATTTACATCTTTGCATGATTCATTGCATGCGTGTGTTTGTCCAGTTAATCATTTCTTGTGGTCTCTATTTTCCAGTGTCACATGTGACTCTTCAAGCTGATTCCTCGACACCGATACCGGACTAGAGCTAACTACAGACGCAAGATGTCAGAGCAAGAGGAACACAATGCTGAGGTCAGAATGGAAATCGATTACCTTAAGTCGAGCATGACTAAACTCACTAAGATGCTTCAAGTTTTGATTGCTAGAGGAGAGCCTCCCCAAAGAACTGTCATCTAGGAAGTTTCAAGTGCTGAACCTCCACCGGTTCAAATGCCACCGTCAACTTGGCCCGAGTTTGGTTTGCCACATAACTATTCTCCACTGATTGTATCTACTGCTATGGCTGGTCAGACTGTTATGCCTATATTTCAAGCTCTTGTTTTCGCCGAGCTCAGACTGTGGTCCATGCTGTTCCACATACTGTTCGAGCTTCTTTTGAGAATCCCCTCTTTGAGTACAATGCTGCCAATGCTCAGGGTGAAAATCCTGAGGACTTTGTTGAACCTGAAGTTGTCCATGATCAGTTTTAGACCTTAGACAAAAGACTTAAAGCTGTTGAGGGTACTGACTTCTTAAATGTGGATGCAGACAACATGTGCTTAATATCTGATATTGTTATGCCTGCTAAGTTCAAAACTCCAGAATTTGTGAAGTACAAGGGCCATTCTTGTCCAAGGGCTCATTTGGTCATGTATTGTCGCAAGATGGCTGCTTATACCAAAAATCAGAAGTTGTTTATCCATTGTTTTCAGGATAGCTTGAGTGGGGCATCACTCAAATGGTATATGGGTCTCGAGCAAAACTCCATTCACTACTTCCAAGATCTTGTAAATGCCTTCATGAAGCAGTATCAGTATAACCTTGACATGGCTCCTGATCATCGCCAGCTTCAAAACATGGATCAACATGAGAACGGATCTTTTAAGGAGTATGCTCAGCTCTGGAGAGAGTTGGCTTCCCAAGTTGAACCTCCTTTGGCTGAGAAAGAATTGACTAGAATGTTCATGGATGCTCTATCCTCATTCTATTGGGAGAAGATGATTGGAAGTGTTTCCTCCAACTTCACTGATTTGGTTACTATCGGCCGAAGACTCGAAGAAGGTCTTAAGAAAGGAAAAGTGTCTAAAGCTGCTGAATCTTCCAATGTTGTGAAGAAATCCTATGGGAACTTCCAGAAGAAGAAGGAAGATCAGACTAATGCTGTCATGGTTGAAACAAGAAGGCCTCGTCCCCAACCTCGGTATACTAGTCACCCTGTTGTTGCTACTGTTACTCCCGTGGTTGCTACTCCACGACCAGCTCAAGCTCCTCAACATCCGGCTGTTGGACAGAACCAGTACCGTAATAGGAATCATTTTGATCCTATTCCCATGAAGTACACTGAGTTGTATCCTGGTCTGGTTGAGCAAGGTTTGATTACCACAAGGCCTCCTCCTCCAAATCCTCTTCCAGCCGGCTATAGGGTTGATCTTCATTGTGAATACCATCAAGGTGGTGCAGGCCATAACTTGGAAGGTTGCTTTGCATTGAAGGCTAAAGTACAAGAGCCGATGAGAAACAAAATCCTCTCCTTTAAGGACAATCCCAATGTTCAGAGAAATCCTCTGCCAAGGCACGGCAAGTGAAGCTTCAGTCGACTTCAGCTCAGCTACTTCTTAAAGACAGGACAGCTCATCCTTGTGTTTAACTAGTCACTAAGCCTTGTTTCTGGTTGTTTGCATCTTCCTTATTTTGTAATAGTTGTTTGCTTTCAATTATGTTTGTACTTTCAAAATTAATGAAATGAGCATTGCGACTTTTTATTCAATTCATTTTGTCCACTATTAACATCTTTATGCTTTCTTTTACAAAATATTTTATCTCTTTTCCACTTTCTTTTTTATTATGCAAAGATTGGAGGGAGTATGATGAAAAATTTATATACATAATTGCTATGGAATGCTTCTAATTAAACTTTGCTAACGATGTAAGGCATTGTTTCAATCCCTAAACACTGGAGAAATAAGGAAGTTAATCCCGTGTGAAACCCTTTGAGCCTAGAAGTTGGAGTTTCTTTCTTTACAAAAACCCACAATCCTAACCTTGGGAAGGGTAGTTCAGAGTTAACTTGGTTGTGAGCCCATACAAAATACCTTTCATATAATGGTGGCATTCACAAATTTGTCCTTCATACACAGTAACCAAGTGTCGAAGATGTCCCTCAAGTCAAATATCAATGATGGTTCACCGAAATCATTAAGTTGTTTAGTCACTTTCCTTACCCAAAGAATGAGCCGAGTCCCTTTCAAGGAAAAAGCTAAGAGAGATGAGAAGCTCATGACCTTGCCTTATAAAAAAAAGGAAAGTTTGTATGAAAACCCAAATAGAGGAAACCTTTGAATTTTCATCCTGAAAGTCCTTAATGGCAAACATTGGTAAGGAAGCAGTGAGTGCCATCTCAAGTCCCTTGACTTCTGAACCATCATCATTATTATCATGCGTGCAATTCCTAGCCTATGGGAACCTGAGTGCATAGTTTGAGTTAACTGAGCATAGGAATGAAGTTCATCACGTAGATTGGGTGGGTACAAATAAACTTTGAGCCTTTATCCTTTGTTTCATAAACCGTGAACCAAACCACGTTACAACCCTCAAAAGACCTAACTGAAGCAAGTTTATTTTGAAAGCATACTACAGCGAGGTTGCGTAAACTGACTCCCAAAGATCTTTGTAGATCATCTGTTTTGGTGCTACCCTTTTGCTTTACTTCTCACTTTGAATGTCTTGAACCGCCGTGTTCAGACCAGTGACTCATTCTGTTTTACATCTTTCAAAAATGATTTGATTTCAAAAGTTGCATGAACTCTAAAATTACCATGTTCGTACAAATACTTTTGCTTGTAAACTGGCTTTCCTCTCTAGGAATTTCAAACAATTAAGAAACTTGGTCTGTGATCCTATCAGGGGCAAGTTTTTTCCAAATATTGTTGAAGAATCAGTTCAAGGGTTGTTGTTCAGGGGCAAGTCCTTCTCAGAATTGGTTTATCCAGAAGATTTTTCAAGACTCAGACTGGGGCAAGCTTTCTAAGAGCAATTTCAGAATCAAATAAACTGAAGCAATGATCAGTTCATCTACAACAGTCAGCTAATCTGGGGCAGTTTACTTGAAGAGTCCCCAAACAACTCTTCATTCTTCCTACAAGGATCATCACTTGATACAATTTACCAGTGTGGCAATGATGTGTTCAGCAGTTGCATCTCTAGTCCCCAAGCAGAATGACAGTGATCTCCGTGTTGAGGAATCAGTCTTCTAGTCTTGTCTTCACCCTAAAAGAGTCGAGCTATGTCGTCAGCATCTACATCTGCATTTGCATTGATCATATATCATAGCATGATTCATATACATATGCATATCATGAGTGTTTCATCCTTATTTGCATTTCTCCCGAGGTCGTGTCGTTATCCGCGTCTTACCTTGTGGTCAAAGTTCAACTTACTTGGCGCCTACCAAAATGTTACCTATCATTTCATTCAGTTCCATTCCTGAATGTTGTCATTTTCTTGCGCATCTAATCATGTTGATAGATGTTTATCTTCTTACATTCCAGTGCTATTCCTGGATCTTTATATTCTCTCACTCCAGTGCCATTCCTGGATGTCTGTCTCTTGTGATCTCCAGTGTCATTCCTGGATATCTTATTCCTCTTGTTTCTCCCAGTGCTATTCTTGAAAGTTTTGCCTCTCTTTTGTAATCCTCATCAAATTTGCTTGGATATCTTTCAATGTCATTTCTGAAAGTCTTATATGTTCATTCAGTGTCATTTCTGAAAGTCTTATCTATTTATTCAATGCCATTCTTGGATGTCTTTCTCACTATCATTCGATACCGTTCCTGAATATAGTGATTTACCTTTACTTTCAGTACTATTCCTGAAAGTTCACAGTCATTCAATGCTGTCTTGGATACTGTGATTCCTTTTATCCAAAGCTTTCTTGGATTTCACCTTTGTTCACATTCATCCAATGTTTTCTTGGATATTGTGATTCCTTTTATCCAATGCTTTCTTGGGTATCCCCTTGTTCATATTCGTTCAATACTTTCTTGGACATTATGGTTTCTTTTTATCCAATGCCTTCTTGGATTTCACCTTTTGTCTCATTTGCATCTGACGCCTTCTCAGATATTGTGAGTTTACCTTTCTTTCAAAGCCATTATTGGATGATCGGTTTCATTGCATCCAATGCTGTCTTGGACCCCGATTTGTTCACTTTTATCTAAAGCCATTATTAGATATTGTGATTTGTACCCTTCATTCAAAGCCATTATTGAATGTCTGGTGTCTGTTTATCCAATGCTTTCTTGGATCTCTACCTTGTTCACGTTTATCTGATGCCTTCTCAGATAATGTGATTGTACCCTTCATTCAAAGCCATTATTGGATGACAGGTTTCTTTGCATCCAATGTTGTCTTGGATTACCCTTGTTTGCTCACTTTCATCTGATGCCTTCTCAAATATGGTGATTTGTACCTTTCATTCAAAACCGTTATTGGATGTCTGGTTTCTTTTGCCGTCTGACGTTTTTTCGGATGTGCCTTTCTCTGTCTTTTCTAGCTTTTCTTGAAGATCCCGTTTGAACTCTTCAGTATAAGAAAATCCCAGAAAATCTTTTGTTGATGTCTATCCTTTTATTTCAAACCGGTCCCCAGTAGAGATCATGTCTTCTTTCTGGTTTCATGCCCAGTAAAGAGTATGCTTTTATTTCCCCCAGTGTGTCCTCAGAGTCTCCCTAGTGAGTCCCTTTTGTTGGTCAGTCTGTATCCCCAGTGAGTCTTCCTCTTGGATACTAACCTTTATCCTTCCCCAGTAAGCTCACCTGTGTTTGGTTGCTCTTTATTCTTTGGTGTCTTGTTTGTCTGCATTTTTGCACTATCATGGCATCATATCATCATACTAGAAGTTCATGGCATGTCAACATTTGCATGTCTGTTGTTTGTCCTAAGCATCTGCTTTCCATCTAAGGGTAAAATTTTTGGTTTGCTATATTTAAATATCTTTCACCTAGATGTCCCAAGAGCCTTCTTTCCCCGTGCCAATCAGGTAAAGCTATTTAAATTGAGGCAACTGTTGTACCCTAAATTTTACCCTTAGATATTCAGATCATTTGCATATTTTTTTGAGTTAGTCGTCTCGTTTTTTAGTTAGACATCTCATTAATCATGCATTTTCTTCTTCCTTGTCTTTTTTTTTTAATTTTAGTAACTATTATATTTATTTATATTTAATTCGTTATAAGTATCTTAGATATTTAGGATTTTTATAGTTTAATTTCAATTTAATTTCTTTCTTATATAGTATATTTAAGTTAAGTTTATTTTAATTATAGCTTTAATTTTAAATTTAATCTAATTTTAATTTTAGTTTAACTTTTTATTTTTTAGTTTGATTAACTTAAATTTTAATTTAGTGTACTTTTAATTTCAATTTGATTTTATTAATTTGGTTTAGCTTAATTTTAATTTTAAATTCTAATTCAAGTTGGTTTTTATTTAGTTCTCATTCTATTATTTTTCTTTAGTTAAAATAAAAAATCACAAGAGATGTACTTAGAGTCCATGTTTCTTTTAGTTCAAATATAATATAAAAAATACAAAAAGATAACAGCAACTACAAAAAAAACTTTTGAAAAACTCTTCCCCAACTACCCGCCTGCAACCATCACCTCTGTTCTGCCAAGATTTGAGCCAAGCCACCCTATACAACACAATCCCAACTTTCTGCTACCTCACACACTCAAGCGCACCACAGAAAAACCGGCTGCAAATGGTGACTTTTTAACTGTTCTACCCTATTTTGAAAATTTAAATACCAATATACCCTCTTTTGAAAAAAAATTCTCAGGATACCCTATTTCTTGAGGGTGCTCGCTATCTGGGATCACGAGCATGTGAAGGGAAAAGCACCAAGAAGGTGCTCGCTAACTCAGATCACGAGCATGTGAAGGTTGTTTTTTTTTTCGTTTTATACGATAAATAGTAATTTAAATGTTTTAATTAATTAATTTAAGTATTTAAACTAACATATATTAATTAATTAATAATATAATAATGAAAAAAAAATTAAGAAAATTAAATAACAAAAAAATATAATAAGAAATATTTATTTAAACAATAATTTTTTTATTCAAAATTCACAAGTGAAATACATTACATCAAAAATGACCGCCCGTTCCACACCTAGTGCTCTTTTTAAGTCGACATCCCTTACCCATCCCTTACCTATTTAATTTTATGAATAAAATAATTTTTTTTTTTATTATTATATTTTTATTTAATTAATATATATTATTGTAATTAATTAAATGATTTTATTAAAACATATAAATTATTAAAAAAAATAAAAAAGCGAAAAAAAAATAGGTCCTTCGCATGCTCATGATCTGGGTTAGCGAGCACCTTCTTGGTGTTTTTCCCTTCACATGCTCGTGATCCCAGATAGCGAACACCCTCAAGAAATAGGGTATCCTGAGAATTTTTTTTCAAAAGAGGGTATATTGGTATTTAAATTTTCAGAATAGGGTAGAACAGTAGAAAAGTCGCAAATGGTACAAAAACCAATTTTCTTGCTGCTCCAAAACCTGTCATGTACCACAAAAAGCTCCCAAGAACTTGCCGTCCAAATCTGCAAAAAGAATCCAAGATTACAGTCTACATCATCAACATCAACATCATCAGAGCAAAGCTTATTGGAGAAGTTTTAGAGTGGTTAAAAGGACAAGAAGTGAGAAACAATAGAAGTGGGCAGAAAGATAAAAACCAAAACCATCAAACCTTACGCTGCATCCCTATTTCTTCTACCATATCCCCTTCGCCCCTGTAACCTTGTTACGCAACAAACAAAACAAGCACCTCTGAATACAAAACTCTCAAAAACACCACATTCACTCCACATCAGAACCTTCAAACATATCTCCCTCTCACAGACCTGACCAACTTCTTCTTCCATCCATCTATCAAAATATAACCTCTGTTTCCTAACCACTTCAAAACCATCGACCACAACCAAACACTTTTTGATCGAAACCTCCATGCAATACCCACCAAAGTCTCCTCATAAAAACCTCGTCTCATCACTATCAAACTTTCTCTACAACCAAACACCCACTACAAGAAACAAACTCAGAGAAAACCGAATAACAAATCGTTTTCATCCCAGAAAAAGAACAGAAGTCATAACTGAGAAGAAAGAGATGAAGAAGTATCCACCACAACAAACATCACGTAGATCCAAGTATACACCTACGAATCCAAATCAGAAAAACCGCCATTGTAAGTTTTTCTCTCTTCTCATGAATATTTGTTGATGTTTGTTGATATGATTGAGTTCGGAGGAGAATAGCGAGAATGAGCGAGAGCAAGTCGCGAACCTAGCTACGAGAAAGTCGCGATAACGGTGAAGACGGAGGGACTGGAAACGAAGTGCCACACGATGATGATGAACACGTTCGAGAGAAGACGTGCGGTCGGCGTTTGAAGGCACGCCCGCGTAAGGGTGGCTAGGACGTTCGAGAGAGAGAGAGAGAGACGGCCGGAAATGAGAGAGAGTGAGGATCGATTTGAGTGGAGAGAATGGCAAAAGGTGATTTGAGTTTGAACGGTTCCTGTGTATGCTTTCTTTTTCAATCCTAGGAGTGTTTTTGAAAGATAGGTTTGACCGTGCGTGTTGATTCAAGGGTTCCCCACGTAACCCTCTTCTAGTAAGAACCGACCTGGTTCTCTCTCCTTTGGGCTTTGCTTTTGGTACCAGGTCAACCCAACCCATCTTTTCCCCCTGACCCAGCGCCCTATGTGTTATTGGGTTTATTGTTTTTCCAATTTTCGGTCCACTGTCTTGCAGCTTGCATCCTGCTTGAGTTTTAACCAAACTAATGGATAGTTAGCCTTTTAGAATTAGTTTTAATTAAATTTATTCAATTAGTCTAATATTTATTAGCTTTTCAAACCTTTTTTAGTTAGAATTACTACTAGATGTAATCTTAGAATTAGTTTTAATTTTGATTAGATTTTAATTAGAGTTTAGTAAATTTTAATTAGAATTTTTTATTTAGTTTTAAATAGATTTTTAATTAGTTTTTAGAATTAGCTCTTGGAAGTTTTGTTAATTAATTTTAGAGTTTATTTAATTAGCTTTTTCAAAATTAAATATTAATCCTTTAGGCTTTGGTTTGCATTGACTTTATTCAATTCTTTTTTTTTTATTTGACCTTTTCATATTTTTCATGTGAGTTAATTCCTAATAGTCATTCTTTTAACTTGCTGTATATATTATCGTTCATCTCATACTTGACCCCTGAGTTTTCCTTCTTGTTTCTCTGATGCTTACTCTCATTCCAAAGGAAATGACCTTATAGTTGACTGTCATGTCATTTATGATAGCTTTGTCCATCATTCCATTATCTCATGTCGCCGTGTGATCAAGACTTACCTTCCCTTAAGTTTGGAGTCGCCGCACTCCACGTAGGTGTCTTGCTGTCAGACCCTACTTTCCCTTGGAACCTTGACCACAGTCAAGAGTTCCTCACCGCCTTTGAGGGGAACTACGGGCGCTCTGATTTCTCAAAGTACCCTTTGAGAATACGTAAGCATAGGATTGGGAGATCCTAGCGAGCCACCTTTTCCTTTTACTACCTTTTTGTTTTTCCACCTTTTTCTTTTTCCACTTTTTTTTCCTTTACATCAAATGTCTTCTTGGATTCCACCCTTTTTTAACTTTACATCCGATGCCTTCTCGGATTCCACCTTTTCGTTTTACACCCTTTTACCACGTATTGAGGGGAACTATGAATGCTCTGATTCCATTCCCGTCAGGATACGTAGGCACGAGATGCGATGTCTTGGCGAGCATACTTAGTGTATATACCCCTAGGTCTTTACCTTGGCACATTTCCCTTAGCAAGCAAACTTTAGCATAACACAAATACAAACAAGAGGTTCCTGTAGAGTACTACAGATACTTAGGGTGCCAATACCTTCCCTTAGTATAACCAACCCCTGAACCTAGATTCTCTTTTTAGGATTTTCGTTCTTTACCCTTTCCTTTGGATAAATCAAAGCTCGGTGGTGAATTCAAAGAAATGTGATTCAAGTTAATTAATAGCTTGATATCCGATTCTTACCGCAACATTATGCTTATCAAGCTATCAGTCAGACCTTTTACAAGAAGAACATTATCAAGACATGGGAATCCTGTACAGGCTAATCTTCCAACTCCTTTAATTTCACCTTTGGAACCATCACCAAAAGTGACATAACTGTTGGAGTGAGACTTAATGTCCTCTAGGAACTTCTTTACTCTAGTCATATGTCTAGAATAGCCACTGTAAAAATACCAGTCTTCTCTAGCTGAAGCTCTGAGAGAAGTTTGAGCAATAAGACAAGTAGCAGCTTCACTAGGTATCCATTTTTTTCTTGTTTTAACCACTACTTGATTAACCCTAGGTTGTGTTAAACCTTTTGGATAGCCATGCAGTTTAAAACAGAAAGGCTTTATATGAATAAATACACCATAGTAATCACATCTCCAATGCAAGAGATTGCCTCTAGTTTGAGTATTGTAATGTTTGGCATAATGTTGAGGCATTTGATTAGACATCATTGGCTATGCCTTCCTTCTAGGAGGAACAAATTTTGTCACATGGGTTTTTCCTTGACTATTTAAAGATTGATAATCAAACCATATACAAATAAATATTCTTCCTCTTTCTCCAATTTGAAGTATCTCATCCAACACATTAGATCCATTGTTTAACATCCTCATAGAATTGGTCATGCTTTCAAGTTTGAGGTCAACAGGGTTACTTCATTTTGTAGACCAGATATTTTAGATAAGCCTTCTTCTTTTTCAACCTGCAGTTGAGATATAATTTCCTTCTGCATTTCTCCTGGTTGATGAAGATGGCTTGTTTATACCTGAGTGAATCGCACACTCAAAGATAACACAGAGTCGCCACCGAACTTTATTTAGTCCCAAAGGACAGGGAAAATATCGATAGAACCCAAAGGGAAGAGAAACGGGAACGGGGGTCGGTTATGCGAAAGGAAGGTACTAGCACCTAACACATCTGTCGTACTCGACGGGAACCATTTTGCTTGCTTCTAGGCTCGGATGGGTTATCTATCTAAAGGCTTCTAGCTAAAAGAAAAGGAGAGAAAGAGAAAGAAAAGAAAGAAAGAGAGAAAGAAAGAGGAGTGCTCGTGGAGGATTGGGGCCCTCGTGCCTACGTACCCTCATAGGGCAATGAGGAAATCAGAGCGCCGTAGTTCATGGAACCGGGAAAAAGAAAGGGGAAAGGAAGAAGAAAGGGTGGAAGTGTGGAAGTGTGCTCGCCAAGATCATCGTGATCTCGTGCCTACGTATCATACATTTGAAAGAATGCAGAATCAGAGCTTCCGTAGTTCGTGGAACTAAGACGGAAAACCAAACAAAGAAAGGAAAGTGGTGTCAAAACCAAAAGTAAAAGAGGTAGAGAAAGATCCGATGGGGATAACAAAAGAATTGGTGTCGAAACCGAGAAAAGAATGCAAAGGAAACGACAATAACTGTGCTGAGGATCATTGGGGAGGTAAGAGAACAAAGGATTGTGTTGGGGACCAGAAGGTAGCGACCCTGCTGGGGAACAAACAAAGGTGATGGTGTTGAAACCAAAAGAAAAGGGGTTCGATGTAGCAACTGACTGGCAGTGGTTAACCGAAGAAAGAGAGTAGGACCCTGTGGGGAAAAGGTTTTAACAGATAGACTGTGATCAACCCAAAGAATAGGTGTAGAACCGAATGAAGGTTGTAACCCAAAGGACGGGTGTGGAACCAAGCAAAGGTTGTCACCCACCGGGGATGTTGGTACTGACCGAACAACCGTTACTTGGCCAACGAAAAGGGTATAAGAACCAAAAAAAAGGTTACTAACCCAAGGGAGCAAGTATTCGAACCAAGAAAGGGTTGCTAATTGCTGGGGATTCAGTTTTAATAGAAGAACTGTGATTAACCGAGAAGGAAATGAGTGATTAACCAAGAGAAGGTAATTAACTCAAAAGGCTCAGTATTTTAACAGACAGGTTGTGGTTAACTGAAAAAATGAGTGATTAACCAAGAGAAGGTGATTAACCCGAAAGGCTCAGTATTTTAACAGACAGGTTGTGGTTAACTGAGAAGACGTGCAAAATGGTGTTTTAACTGACAGGCAGTGGTTAACCAAACAAAGGAAGAAGAACTAAGAGAAGGTTGCGAACTCCGCAGGGGATCCGGTGTATTAACAAGAAGACTGTGTTTAACTGAAGGAAAAGGAATCGAGACTCTTCAAGGGAATCAAAAGACGATGATCGACCACAAGAAGAGAGCAGGGTATTGAAACAAAGAGAGTTTACTACCAAAAGGGGCAATGATCTTAACCAAGAAGAAGGGTGATTGATCAAAAGAGAGAGATCGAAAGAGATAGGAGTGATCAAGAATCGACTTGAATGGGGAAGAAGGCACACTACCGCCTGGATATAGAGGTTACTAAGCCAAGCACAGGGTCATTCGTCCCCTACCTGAAGTAGTCAGAATGAGAGTAGGAATTCTCCCTTCTAATTCCTTCTCTAACACACAGGGTGTAGTGTAGAAGTTGAAACGGACAGCACAACAGCTCCAAGTTGTACAGTGCTCCCGCGTGTTGTGAAATGGACAATGTAACAGTTTCAGTTTGTACAGTGCTCCAATGCAGTGCGTAGTGCGAAACTCCAACTCCGCGGGGGATCCAGAAAGAGAAGCTCTAAAGAGATCCTAAAGAGAGGGAAGGGGAAGATCAACTAATCGAAACATAGTTTCGATCAATTAATCAAAGGAAAATGTTATGCTAACAATTTTCCAAAGAGAATGAAAAATCATTAAAGCAAAAAGGTGTGAATTATTGATTATACAAAATTAAATTTACTCAATCAAGAACAAACTTAATGCAAAGCAAGAAATGAAATGCAAAAATAGTACCAAATGATAATTAGTATGCATTGCAAAACATGTTAACAAGTGATCAAATGGAATGCAAGATGTTCATGAACAAACATTGCCAAAGTTGCAAATAATCGATAAATGAAAAATCGAGCACCGAAAGTTGAAAAGCATGCTTCAAACAGAAGTTAAAAAAACACTTAAAACATCCACAAATATCAAGCATATCGATCCATGGAAGTTAGAGGAAAAAAGGATGTCAAACAAGCTTGAAAAAAACTCAAAAATGGCCATTCTGTACAGTGGTAACCGGTTACTCACCACAGGGTAACCGATTACTTGCTTGAAAACTGCGTTTTTTGGTGAAAAATACACTGAGTAACCGGTTACCACTGTGACAGTGGCAAAAATAGCAGCAAAAACAGCTTTTTAAAAGTGATTTTCAGCACTTAATCATTTATGCCAACCACCACATGCTAGGGTATGAATTTGTGCACGAAAATTACATCATGTAAGAGCAATTAAACACAAATTACAAGCATTAATCATGGAGATCAAAGATCAAGCAAATGCATGGCAAATCAAACCGAAAAATAATCGAAATTACATCGTAAACGCGCGAAAACGATCGAAACAATGAGTAAAGTGAGATCCACCAACCTACAAGGCTGAGATGTGCCTTGGTAATTGTTGCAAAGGATTCTTGATGCAGAAAATCAAATAAAATCAAAGGAATCTTCAATTTGTTGACGAAACGTACCGAAATCAAGCAAATTGCGATGAAAACTCCGAAATGAGAATTATCACTGAAGAAACTTGAAGTAATCACTTGAGATGAATCCAAAAGCTACTGAAGCTCCACAAAAAAACCAATAGAATGGAATGATGATAAAGGTCAAGCTCAAGAAAAAGCACTTTCAAGGTGAAAGTAACTTTTCTTCAATGGAGAATTAAGAGCTTTGGTGAGGTTTTTTGGAAGAGAATTGAGATGAAGATGAAGATGTAGCAGAGAAAAATCAGAGAGAATGTGAGAGAATTGAGAGTGAAGTGTGAGGAATTTGTGTGAAAATGGTTGTTCTCTTGAAAAGTGAGTGAAGGTGTGTTTATATAGATTTTTGGTTTGGAGTGTGAGAGGTTTCGAATTTGGTTTGGACTTAGCATTAGGTGGTTTGGAACTAGGCTAGGAGTTAGTTAGGCTTGACTCACTAAGTCAAGCGGTTAACTCGGTTAGTTAGAACCAACTTGGTAACAATCCCAATGTAAGCTCCAATATCCAAATGTCCACATACTTGGAGATCAAGGAACATGGTGCACTTAATTTAGAGTGAACCATTGGAATAAATGCACTTGGAATGTCTTGGATAGTCTTAAAATGTCTAGAGATGTCTAGAATATTCCACATGCTTCTAGAACACTGTAGAACCAAAGACCAAAGAGTGTACACAGCTGCTGTCCCAAAAAATGCAGCAGGAACTGCAACTTTGTACAGAGTAACCAGTTACTCACCATAAGGTAACCGGTTACTTCAGCCAATTTTGCCCAAATTTTCTTGGGAAATGATACTGAAGTCTCGGTTTCGATTTCCCACCTCTTGTTTTGATGAGTAAACATGGAACCTTTATTTTGAGATTGACTTGATGATGTAATGACTTCGTGAGGATGCGATTAATCGGGCAAAAAAAACCTGAAAATCCTGCAACAAGAAACACATAGAGAAAAGTACGGATGCATATGCCAGCAATGCGAATGTTTGTGCTTATGCAAAAGGCAAAAAAGGGAAGTCAAATTTCGGGTTACGACAGTTGACAGACATCTTCACTTTTGATGCACGGTTCTTTGTAAGAGGCAGACAGTTTTTTATATGAAATGTGTTCATCACAGGAGTGTTCATTAGAAGCCCGCCTCCAGTTAAAGCAGTTACAAGTTTAACAGATTCATCCTCAGGTTCACTTTCATCATCAGACCAAGAAATAGAAAACCCCTTATGTTGTTTCTTAAAGTAGGTAGGACATTCTGCTCTAATGTGTCCAAAGCCTTCACATTCATGACACTGAACTCCTTTTATTTGATTGGGCCTCTCTTCTATCATTGCTTTTCTTTAAGAATCATAGTTCTTGCTGATGTCAGATACGATGTTCTTGACATTAGGTCTTGAATTCTTGTCCATTCTTTTTAGCACCTTGTTGAATTGCTTTCTAAGCTATACAATAGCATTAGACATTCCTTCATCAGTATCCAGATCACATTGATCTTCTTCATCTTCAGTGTTGGAGACAAAAGTTATGCTCTTGTTCTTCTTTTTCAGATTTGTCACTAATAGCCAATTCAAAAGTTTGAAGTGACCTAACAAGTTCATATACTCTCATGTTGTTGATGTATTGGGCTTCTTCAATGGTTGTTACCTCCATGTCAAATCTCTTAGGTAGAGACCTGGTAATTTTCCTAAAAAGCTTCTCTTCAGTCAACTTTTATCCCAAGGAACTAAAAGAATTTTCTATTTCAAGAACATTCATGCAAAATTCATGAATGCTCTTATCATCTTTCATCTTTAGATTTTCAAATTTGGTAGTAGACAGCTGAAGTCTAGACATCTTTACCTTATATGTGCCTTCATCAGTGGTTTTGAGAATATCCCAAGCATCTTTGGCCACAGTATAGGTGTTTATGAATCTGAACATTTTTTGTCAACTCCATTGAATAAAGCATTCAAGGCTTTGGAGTTTCCAAGAGCAGTTTCATCTTCTTCCTTAGACCAGTCCTCCTCTGGCTTCAAATTATCCGTCCTATATTTATCTTTAACAACAGGATGTTCCCAACCCTTGATGATAGCTTTCAAAGTTTTCCTATCCATATATTTTAGGCAAGCTACCATACGTGTCTTCCAATAGTCATAGTTGGTGCCATCTAAGATTGGGGGTCTGTTAACATTTCCCCCTCCTTCCTTTTTTATAGTACCAGAAAGTATCTTCCATAGACCTCACCCTTAACAGAATAGGGTGCCTGCTCTGATGCCAATTGAAATTCTTGTAATCAAACACCAAATGTCGAGTACGATGCCACGAAACTGGGATCGGGACAATAGCACAACACAAACAAGTATGCAAATAAATGGCTTAAAGTAAATAACACAATCAATTGTTAACCTAGTTCGGTGCAACATCACCTAAATCTAAGGGCATCCAAGTCAGGAAGGAAACCCACTATAATAGTATTAGTTTAAAGCCCAAGTAAACAACCTCCGGTTTACAATCTTCTCACATAATCACTATATGTGATATTTCTATCTAAGACACTCCTAGATATGAGACCCCTCTCACTTCCCTTCAATCACACACCAATGATAAAACTTATAATAATGAACAATAGAAGACACACTTCCAATGACACATAATCCACTCTTGCTTAAAAGCTCATGAGTGATTCACAATTACAACTCAATCAACGCATTCCCCTTCAGCATCTAAGTGATGCATGAATGGCTCACAAATAAACATAGTCCAACTTAGATATCAAGAATGATATAAGAGTGGATCAAAAATAACAAAGAATAACTAAACCTTAAACATGGGCTTAGGGTGCAACATATCCTAAACAGCAACTGCAAATATCTCTTTCTTGTGTGTCGCTCCCGGGATTTTCATCCAAGTACAAACGCGAAAGTGGCACCGAACAGAGTCGCCAGCAATGTGTATTTATCCCAAGAGGGAAAGGAAACACCGCATAAACCTGAAGGAAAGGAAAGAGCATGGTCTTGCGACCAAGAGAACTGGATAAGGGAGTCGGTTACGCGAGAGGAAGGTATTAGCACCCCCTCGCGTCCATCGTACCCGATGGGATCCACGCTTGCTGCTTCAATCAAAGGGTGTAAGAAAAGAATACTGAGAAAGGAACTGAAAAGAGAATGGAAAAGGAAAGAGAGAGAAAGAGAAACAAATGTAGGGAAAATAAAAGAAGTGCTCGCATGGGCCCTACCCCACTGCCTACGTATCTCATCGGGAGCATGAGAATCAGAGCGACGTAGTTCCCCTCACTAGGGATGGATTGTTTGTGTTTTTTAGAGAACGGCTTACGTTCTGGCTCGGGTGTTGCAGGCTCGCTGGGCCGAGTGCGTTACCATCTTACAAGAGAACGAGTAGAAGCGCGTTCGTACGCTAAGAGTGAATGAGGTGAGAAAAGAATTCCCGAAGGAAAGACGTTATTGTTTGTTTTTGTCTTTTAGAAAGAAGTGTTTTGTTATTTGTTTGCATATGATAGTGTATCCAAATCTTAGTACTTGGAATGTGTACCTTCTCACATTCCAAGATGGAATGAGTAAGAAAGTACACTAAATATGAAGAAGACCCCCACACTTAGTTTCAATTGTCAAGGTTCAAACACACTAGCATACTTGTGTTTATTAAGTGTTTTTGTCGATTAAGAAATGAAGAAGTGTTTTATTATTTATGCTTTCAACAAGCATTGCATTTAAGTCCCTCATACAAGATCAAATGTTTAACACATTGACCCAAGATGGGCTATATGCTACACATTCTAAGATTATAAGAGAAGACCCCTTATAATCTTTTCTTTATATGAAAGGCCTAAATGCAATAAATGCCTACCTTTATTAGATGTTTTGAGTTTCCTTTAAGAGATGAGAAGAGAGACTCAAGAGAGGAGAAAAGGTAAAACCTATGTGGACTAAGACTCAATCCTAATTGAAGATTAAAGGGAGTGATCCTAATGGTTTGTGAAGTTTCAACCTAAAGTCTAAAGAAAGAATGAATTAAACAATTCACTTCTAAAGTAGAAGATGAATTGTAATTCAAAAAGGGAGAGTGATGAGTTATTAAAAGAAAACACATAAGTGCTTAACAAAACACAAAAATGGAATTGTAAAAGATATGAAAGGAAATTTGAATGTGGATTCCTTATCCACACTCAATTGCAACTTACCAAAGCCCCTACATGGTTAGTAAACATGTATAAGAAGTATAAGGAATAAAAGAACATTTAATGCACCATAAAACTCAAAAGAATTAGATGAGAAATCAAATCCTAATGTCACAACCAGAATATACATCATATGGAAAACAAATGATTATTATCAAGCAAGTCCAAGTGAACAAGCAACAAACATCATCAATGGCATTAGAACATGTTACCACAAGAAAAGGAAGATGAAAGATGAAAAAGAATGATAAAACATGCATAAATGGAACATGTAATCTAAGGATCAGAATTGAAATGAAGTAAAAATGATTCACCAACATCTCACAAGTATTTATGAAGTAAACATCAAGACATTTAAGAAGTGATAGAAGAAGTAGAATTGAAATGGAAGTTCAAAAGAGAACACAAGTACAAACACAACATGTTAAAGGTGCACAAAGTTTAAATAAAAATCAACATGCAAGGATGACATGTAATATGTACCAATGACCTATAATGTCAAGTGAATAGTTCACAAAGTAGGCAAATGATCATGCAAGTATGTACAAAAGAAATCATGTAAACATGCACAAAGATCACAAGGATGTGACATGTTGTAATGCTTCAAATGAAATGTCTTAAACAAAAATCAAATGAGTTCATGAAAATTATTCAAACATGGTATTGAGGTACACAAAACAGAAATGAATCACTTATCAAAGTATCATGTAAAAATTCAAGGCAAAATGATGTCAAACAATGCACTTAGGTCAAGTATGCACATCATACAAAGTAGCACAAAAATGAACACCAAACATGCCATAAACTGGCCTAAAAAATCAAATAAAAATCATTTAACATACCTCAATATGATAATGACTCAATGCAAAAAGAAGAGCATCAAAACAATTTTTAATGATTGAGAACAAAATTAAACAAAATCATGTACCACATTAAGAATGCATACAAAAGAAAATCAAAGAAAAATATAGAACAGGGGCAAAAATGTCATAAAATCAAGAAATAAAATCATGAAAAATTTTCTAAATGTTTTAAGAAGACTCATTAATTTTTGTGGAATTTTATAACGCCATTTGGTATTTTTAAAAATTAAAAAGAAAACGTGTAGCAAAAATAAAAAAATGAAATGCAATGCAAAATCAATGGGGGTGCATGCCTAGTAAAAATGAGTTCAAAAATCATTGGGCCTTTAGAAATGGAGGTGTGGATAGCAAAATAGTCTAGGTCCATTAAGCGCGCATAACACAATAACTACCATGCTCCTCAGTCAACACAAGTCAAAGCAACTACAACCATCAGATTAGGTCAAGTCAACACAAAGGTCAAAGTAAACAAAATCAATGATCACACGTGGAGGAACACAACAACTAACATGCACTGCACCATAAAACGTTTAAATGAGAATCAGAAAAAAACACGTGAGGAGCACATTCTTTTTAATGCGTTGTCACGTTTTGGAGCATTGGATCATGAAAAATGGACGGACAGGATTAAAACGCACATAAACCCTAACAATTACAGTCACCGACCGGAGGTGACTTCCGATCACCTTCTCCGGCCAATAGCCACCACCTGCAACTCTCACTCTTCACCAAAATGCACAAATCATATACCAAAATGAAGCTAAGCTAACACAGATCATGAATTCAGTGACACAATATACAAACAGTTCATGACATGAAAGAACTGAACCAAGGAAGATTTGCCCTAACATTTGGTCTATGCCTCTAAAGGCCTATCAACTAGCTAGGCAAGTTCTTGAGCTTATAAGAAGCTGCAAGAACCTGAAAACAAACTCACATCAAGTCTATAATGGATGAAACTCGTACCTGAATATTGGAGATTTGGAAATACTCTTCAGAAAACCAGAGATCTTAGCTTCTTCTTCAACCTTGGAGCTTCACGAACTTAGCAAAATAAATGCTATACAACCAATGGTCTTGAGAGCAGAGAGATTCAATGTTGAACAATGCTTGCAAAATCTTGAGGACTGTGTAGAAAGGCTTCAATTCAATGCCATTGATGATGATGAAGATGAAGTAGATGAAGGAAAGATGGTGAAGCTCGTGTGAAATCAGAGGGAAAATAGAGAGAATGTGAGGGAGAGTTTGAAGTGTTTTGAAGTGAAAAATGAGAGAAATGAAGCTGAATGAAAATGTGAAGTGAGATTTTGTTTTATAGTAGGCTTTAACCACGGTTAAACTGAGTGAGGTTAACTGAGTTAAAGTGGTTATGCTGAGTCCACCCTAACTAACTGAGCCAAGTTAGTTAGGGCGAGTTATCCATGGCTGTGATATGGTGGAGAAGGTGTATGACAGTTGTGGTGGAGATTAATGGAATGAGCTAATTCATGTGTGCTGCAGCAAACAAACTTGTTCTACAAGTTTCCATTCCTTTTCCTTTTTCATGAGCATGGGTAGCACGTGGTATAGTAAATAGGAAATATGTTTGGCTAAATGAAGCAATGTTGGGATGGTGAGCAATGCACGGGCAAGCTAAGACAACAACAATAACATTCCTTTGTTTTTGTTTTGTTTTTTTTTTTTGTTTTATATGACAGTTGAGCATAATGGAGATAGGGTTGTTTGAGGATGAATTACTCTCTACTCCATGGGTGGTTTAGTGTGTTTTTGGATTCAATTGAAAGAGGGAATATAATGCAACAAGTTTGGTTTGAGATTGGAGTTGATATGAAGTGTGTAAGAGGTTGGAAAATAGCCTTGAACAGCAAGGTTTGGAATTGTGTGGTGGACGTGGGAATCAGGTCATGGCATGGCAAGTGACATGCATGGAAGTTCAGCCTAATCAACCTATCTTGAGACCAAAATTTCCCCTTTATAAATTGATCAAATGGGATTTTGTCCAACATGAAAATTGAAGGTGACATTGCAATGAACAACTTTCATGTTGAAAACTTTTCCATTTGAGGCCTTTAATTATGAGGAAAATGAGTGGACATTTGGCTCACCAACTGTTTGAGAAAATGACTGCGCGCGTGCCCTGAAAATCTTGGTCATGACCTAGTTTTGGACCTACTTTGCTCAAACTTTGATCAATCATATCTCACTCAATTTTTATCCCATGGAGATGTTCCACATATGGATGTGAAGCTTAAAACAAGATCTTTTGTTGTGGCCGAGTGGAATTTTCATTTGGTGCTTCAATTTTAAATGGCCTTGGTTCAAACTCTGATGCAAAATGGCCAAAACTTGCTATTTTTAGTAACCCTTCCTCTTCCAAAAATGGCAACTTTTCACCTCTTGATTTTTTCATGATTCCTTTGGAGTTTCTTGACCAAATTTTGTACATTGGACATATATAACATGAATTTCATGATTTTGGGCTCAAAAAGTCAAGAGTTGACTTTTTCCTCTGATTATTTGACTTGGCCCCAAATTTCCTGATTTTTTATCTTTCTTCCAATTGAACCAACTCCAAAACCAATTGAAGGGCAATTCTCCATACACATACACTTAAGAACATGTAGAATACCATGACATCAAGTTTTGTCCAAAAAATCAAAGATTCCCTGATTTAATGGGAAACCCTAGTTTTGGTGCCCACCTCCTAGGAGAAAAATGTGCAGTCTTCAATTTCAAATTCCTCAGAGTATGTTGTGTACCTTCTTAAAGGATGATGATATATGCCATTTGAGGATGATTTTGGATCAATGAGCTATCTCTTTTGAGGGTTTTTCTTCAGTTTTTGAACCTCTTGCATAGTGAAAGATGTAGTGCTTCAATCTCCCATTGAATCTCTCATTCTTGAGGTTATGGATGTTCCATTGAGATAGTATGAGACATGAAAGGCTTCTTGGCTTGCCTTGAGGAAACTTGATTGACCTTTTTGTGCTTTGAATGATCCATTGATTGTCCACCTTTCACCCGATCACATGCCTTGATGGTAAGAGGAATGCTATGCTTCATTTTTCTATGTTAAATGCAATGCAATGCTAATGAGATGGATATGATATGATATATGATAATGCTGAACTATGATGCCAAAAGGGGAGAGCAAATTTTGGGGTATTACAGCTGCCCCTATTCAAGCACTGTAGACCTGAATGCCTGAAAACAATTGCTTTCGGACTTTCAAGGTATATAGTGATTGAATACCAAATATAACCAAAAATTTGCTCTGGATGATGAGGAAGAAACTCCCACGACATTGCTGGCTTGAATCTTTAATGAAACATTGTCGGAGAAAACTGTCTTTTGAACGACGCCAGACGACTACTGGCTTGCCACACTGCTGGTGGACTTTGCAGCTTCGTGCCACCCGAAGACGGACTTTTGCCAATCCACTGTTGGACTTTTAGAATTTGCCACCCTTAGATGGACCTTTCGCCAATCCACTGTTGGACTTTTGCCACCCGAAGACGGACTTTTGCCAATCCACTGTTGGACTTTTGCCACCCGAAGACGGACTTTTGCCAATCCACTGTTGGACTTTTGCCACCCGAAGACGGACTTTTGCCAATCCACTGTTGGACTTTTAGAATTTGCCACCCTTAGATGGACCTTTCGCCAATCCACTGTTGGACTTTTAGAATTTGCTACCCTTAGATGGACCTTTCGCCAATCCACTGTTGGACTTTTGCCACCCGAAGACGGACTTTTGCCAATCCACTGTTGGACTTTAAGCTGCTTTGCCACCCGAAGATGGACTTTTGCCAATCCACTGTTGGACTTTTGCCACCCGAAGACGGACTTTTGCCAATCCACTGTTGGACTTTTAGAATTTGCCACCCTTAGATGGACCTTTCGCCAATCCACTGTTGGACTTTTAGAATTTGCCACCCTTAGATGGACCTTTCGCCAATCCACTGTTGGACTTTTGCCACCCGAAGACGGACTTTTGCCAATCCACTGTTGGACTTTAAGCTGCTTTGCCACCCGAAGATGGACTTTTGCCAATCCACTGTTGGACTTTTGCCACCCGAAGACGGACTTTTGCCAATCCACTGTTGGACTTTTAGAATTTGCCACCCTTAGATGGACCTTTCGCCAATCCACTGTTGGACTTTTAGAATTTGCCACCCTTAGATGGACCTTTCGCCAATCCACTGTTGGACTTTTGCCACCCGAAGACGGACTTTTGCCAATCCACTGTTGGACTTTAAGCTGCTTTGCCACCCGAAGATGGACTTTTGCCAATCCACTGTTGGACTTTTGCCACCCGAAGACGGACTTTTGCCAATCCACTGTTGGACTTTTAGAATTTGCCACCCTTAGATGGACCTTTCGCCAATCCACTGTTGGACTTTTAGAATTTTCCACCCTTAGATGGACCTTTCGCCAATCCACTGTTGGACTTTTGCCACCCGAAGACGGACTTTTGCCAATCCACTGTTGGACTTTAAGCTGCTTTGCCACCCGAAGATGGACTTTTGCCAATCCACTGTTGGACTTTTACCACCCGAAGACGGCATTTTGCCAATCCACTGTTGGACTTTTAGAATTTGCCACCCTTAGATGGACCTTTCGCCAATCCACTGTTGGACTTTTAGAATTTGCCACCCTTAGATGGACCTTTCGCCAATCCACTGTTGGACTTTTGCCACCCGAAGACGGACTTTTGCCAATCCACTGTTGGACTTTAAGCTGCTTTGCCACCCTTAGATGGACCTTTCGCCAATCCACTGTTGGACTTTTAAAATTTCAAACTTGAATTACTCTCTGCATCTGCGTCAGACATTTCTGCCAACTCTGCTGAGGAACCATTATCAATGATTTGACTTTAGAGACTCCTGAAAGGATAATGTCTCCGCCAGAGAATGAATGAACAAACCGTCTGCTTCAAATTGTCACGCTTGCCAAAAATAAATTGGACTTTGAGATATGAGGAATGATGATTCTGCCAGGAATTACTTCATCTGCTTGGGGATGAATTCTGGTTACAGCAATTCCGCTGGGGATGAGAATTTCTTTGCATGGCGTCTTGCTAGGGGAGAAAAGTCATAAAACTCTGCTTGGGGATCTATCCAATCCAAGACCCTTTGTAGGGGTTATCCACCTTCTGACCCGGCTGGGGAAAGACTGTACCATCCTTGTTGAGGAATAGATTCTGCCGATCTTATAAACCTCTGCGGGGAGAACAACAACTCAGCTGGGGAGTATTGCTGACAAGATTCGATGCTGACCTCTGTGGGGGATCATTACCAGAGACACAAACTTGCTGGGGACCAGGGCTACTTTGCCAGGGATATGCGAATCCTGGTTAGAACATTCCCCTGCAACTTGCTAGGAAATAGTCCTTAGAGATCTGTTGGGGAAACCCAAAGCAAATCCACAGTAGTCTGCTGAAGAATATGACTGTCAAGCTTAGGATAAGTACCACAATGCCCCATGTTAGGCGAGCTTCCCTTTAGACAATTCCGTTAGGGATGACGAGTTTATAACAAAACTCTGCTGGAGGAAACTGCTTTAAAACGTCTCGTGCTGGGGAATGCCTTTTGAGAGGATTTTACAGAAGACCAACTGTCCTCGAACTCTACTGGGGATGATCAACACTTCATGATGGGGAAACAAACATGCCCCATGCTTGGACAAACCAACAATTGTCCCCGAAGAAGATGTCATAAGAGGATTTTACAGAAGATTTAGCCTCTTCAAACTCCTGCGACTTCGCTGGGGATAATGACCATCAGTTTCGGTGTCGACGAGACCACTCTTTTGGGGAACCTGTGACCGTTATCGACACAAAAAAAAAGCTTGTAGCTGTTGGAAGTACTGTATGAGAGAATCGACTTAATAAGATACAACGGTACCTAGTTGAACTTAATTCACTGATATCGAACCGTTATGAACGACCGTCGACCGAGCGATGAACGCCGACCTCCTTTCCCGTGATTTCCCCAGTCTTTTGCGTGGGGTAAATGATTATTCGCCTTGTGCTTAAAATCATCTATACCTGCTACCTGCAACAAAAGAATATGCACACATGCCCCGAGCTGGATCTAACTTCTGCAATTAAGAAAATCCAACCCTGAACCACCACTTGTTGGGGAGCAAGGTTTGTATGCAATCTCTTGCTGGATAACATTATTAATGAAGCCTGCTGAAGACGGGGACCACAAATGCCTTGGGTTGGAATGCCCCTTGGTTTCAATCCTTTTGGCTGATTGAATACATATGCGTGACCAACCATTTTTCTTCACTTGCCCCAGACCAACATGATCCACCGGAAGAAATTGTCCCTAGAGGATTTTACAGAAGACTTGACATCCAAAACGCTTCAATGTCCTGAAACTCTTGTAGAGATTCGTCGGATCTCGACGTAACTGCCCCAAACCGCATGGATTACTTAGAAGAAATCACCTCAAGAGGATTTTACAGAAGACTTGGCAAGCTCAATGCTTCAGTGTCTTCAAACTCTTGTAGAGATTCATCGGATCTCGACGTAACTGCCTCAGACTGTATGGATTACTTAGAAGAAATCACCTCAAGAGGATTTTACAGAAGACTTGGCAAGCTCAATGCTTCAGTGTCTTCAAACTCTTGTAGAGATTCATCGGATCTCGATGTAACTGCCTCAGACTGTATGGATTACTTAGAAGAAATCACCTCAAGAGGATTTTACAGAAGACTTGGCAAGCTCAATGCTTCAGTGTCTTCAAACTCTTGTAGAGATTCATCGGATCTCGACGTAACTGCCTCAGACTGTATGGTCTATAGAAGAATTCGCCTTGAGAAGATCCATGAAGAATCTCATACCACCGTGGGATATTCTGCCTCGGTATTCTAAAACCTGGATGGGCTGATTAGTTGTCTGGATGGACTAACTTCTCGTGCTTTTGGGATGGCCTGCCTCAGTATGACCCTTGAAGTGGTTTTGCCCCAGTTTGGCTGAACTCTGAAAAGATTTCTCGACGTAATTGGCTCAGACCGGCTACACCTTAAAGAGATGGTTCGACGTGATTGCCCCAGATCGACTACGTCTTAGCACAACTTTTTGGGAAAGCCCCTGCCCAACAAAGTTTCCTGAGGAAGTACCATTGGATATGGCTGCCCTTCGGGAGTTTCAGGATCCTCAACTCGACAAGATTAAGCTTCTGGACTGAATTTCCATATGTAAACTTCTTTTGATGTCAAACAAATGTATGCAAGCAGAAAATGTTTTATTCTGAGAATGAAAATTCTAATGCAACACAACATGTTAATCTCGAAGTTTTACTAAAAAGATGTAGCAAACCCTTTTGTGAGCGAATCACGGGTTAGGATACGACATTAATTTTTGAAAGAAATAATGCAATGCACATGCAACACCAACAAAGATCTTTTAGCACAACTGATAGGAGTCAGGAACGCTATCTCTTGGTAGTATGCCTTTGAAATAACCCTATTTCAATTAGGACTTTTGAGGGTTGTAACGGGGCCTGGTTCACGGTTTTGAGAAAAAAGGATTTATGGCTCAAAGTTTATTGGTGCCCACCCACTCTTCGTGATGTTCTCCAGTCCTACGTTCAGCTAATTTGCACAAGCGTTCGCCTCTCAAAAGATTTCGTGATCTTTAAGGAACCCATGCATCTGATGGTTTGACACCTAATGAGGCTATGGAGTAACAGTCACCCCTTTTGTCTTTTGTGCGTAGTCACACGACTTTGTTCTTGCTCGAGGATTTTCTTTTGTAATCCTTTTGGTTTCACATTCTTTTGCTTTTTGATCCCTAATTTTTGCCTGGACTGATTCTTTTGAATCTTGGATTTCGGAGTCCAGCGGGATGCCCTAACTTTTGCCTAAGTTGCTTGTTTTCAAGTTTCAACTTAGCGGGCTTTTTCATTTTTCCTTCTTTTTCTTTTTCTTGAACACGTCGTGTGACACTGGCTTGTCTTGACTTTGTTGAAAGGGTTGTGACTGCCTCACTCTTTGATTGTTGATGGATAACCATTGTGGTTTCACATCTCTTGACCTCTCAGCGGTGAATTAAAAGGTAATGGATCCTCAGATGCACACTCCTTTTGAGGTTTGAACGCTTGGTCAAACTAACTGACGCCTACCCTGCCCCTGGGTTAAATGTGAGGGTTTTTTCATACGAAAGAAACTCCTACTTCAAGGCTCAAAGGGGTTAACGAGGGTCTATCTCCCTTATATCTCCAGTGTTTGAGGAGTTGAAACAATGCCTGTACATCCTCAACAGGGTTCTTATTCCAAAGCACACCGTTAGAGATTTTTGCGTTTTCAGATCATCATTCTCCCTCATAGAGTTTGAGCAAGAAAAATGGTATTGCAGTACACATTAGCATTAAATGAGTAAACACAAATGAAATTCTTCAAGAAAACATATTCATTGCATTAAAATCCTCATACCAAATACAAACAAATTTTAACATGCGAACAATGTCTGAACGAACAAATAAAGACTACATATGAAAATGCAGCAAGGAAAATAAAGATTGTCGTTGTTGAGGAGGCTTGGCTCCGTCTAGACTGACCACTTCTGGTGATGTTCTTGTAACTTTGAGCACTCACCATGGTACAGAAGCTTCACCTTGTGGGGTACCGTCTGGGGTGATAACCTTTGAGTCAATCAAATCCTGCACCTTGTGCTGGAACACATTACAGTTATCAAGTGTGTGCCCAAATGTTCCTGAATGGAACTCACAGCTAACACTCATGTCATAGTCCGGAGGAATGGGGTATGGCACGGGCATGGCCCTTCTCAGCTGGATTTGCGAACTTTTGAGCAAACGAGCCAACAACTGACTGTACGGAATAGGAATAGGATCAAATGTCCTCTTGGGCTTCCTTGGTCTGAGTAGCCTCCGCTGCTGATAATCTTGCTGCTGCTGGTTCGGGCGCCCAACCTGGCCCTGCACTTTCCTTTCTGCATTCGGCTGAGGCACAAATAAGGGTTGCTGACATAGGTCTTCTGCAACACAGGGTTGTGGAAGAGATCCCTGACGCGAGGTAGACCCTTTGGAAAAGGAGAGAGTCCTCAGTTCCCTTGCAACAATGGGAGTGACATCACTTAGTTTACCAGCACCAACTGATGCAAACTTGATTGCCCCTGAATCAATTAGCTCCTGGACTTTATGCTTGAACCTGGTACAATTCTCAACATTGTGACCAGGTGCCCCAGAATGGAACTCACATCTAGCCTTAGCATTAGGTCCCAGAGGAATCTTCGTGGGCAATGGTCCCAAACTAACACACTCAACCAGCTTGAGCTCGAGCAAGTAAGAAAGCAATTGCGCATACGAAATCGGAATGGGATCGAACTTCCTCTTAGGCCCCTCTGACTTAGGATCCTCTTGGAAATCAGGAAGTGACTGCTGATGCGAGAGCTCTGAACCTTTAGCTTTCAGAGGAGATTCACGAAGCAATCCATGATCTAAAGCATATCCCAAAGAGATGGGAGGAGTAGAGACCTCTGTTGTGGAAGCGGGCACATGATCATTTTCCTTTTTTAACACCTTATTCAAGATTTCCATGACCAGGCCCATTTGAATCTTCATCTGGTTGACTTCCTCCCTCAGTAGTTCCTGACCTCGGGACAGCGCCTGAATGTCCCCCATAAAATGCCCCAATTGGGCCCTCACCCCAGCCAAATCCTTCTGCATTTGATCCATGATTCTTACTTGATTTCTTCGCGTCGAATATCGGTGAATATGATTCTCAGCTATACTGCCTGAAACCAAATAAAGGTTAGAGACCCCGCAACGAGTACCTGAAAAGCAAGTAACAAAAATGAAAAATGATATGCAATGCCATGCAATGCTATGTTTGTCATTTCCGAGGTGCTTTATACCCTGATTCCAATCCAAACCACAGAAATCTGAAGACCAGAAATCGTGATATAAAGAGACGTATCGTGGTCATGTGCTTGTGTGCAGCTATCTGATAAGGAATAATTCTGAATAAAACTGCTCATACTCATTCAACAAAGTATTCAAGTACATTTAAGAAAGCCTCATCCGCAAATGCAATACAAGGAAAAATGGATCCATCAACAAGCCTGATGGTAACCATTAACAACAAAATATAAGGAAAAGAACATCAGTCTGACAATTCCACATCCTTCAGCTTATCACTTGAGTATTTGATCTCCTTAAAAAGTATACGGGTACGCTGGTGATTCGGCTTTTCAATCATTTCTTTGATCAAGACATCCCTTTTCTCAAGAGCTTCAGTTAAAGAACCCATATGCAACATAAGAGCTTCGTCATCATGCACTCCTTTGTGTCTCTTTATGCCAGCTTGCGTCTTGAGTATCTCTCTTTCTATCATGGCTTCTTCAAGCTCTTTCTTGGTATTTTTCAGCTGGCTTCTAGCTTCTTCTAACTGTTCTTGACTTTTATCGAGACTATCCCGATACTTTCTCCTCTGCTCATGTGCCTTTTTAAGCTCCTCGTCTTTAGTCTTCGACTGATCCTTTAACTCGGCATTTTCAATTCTGACTTCATCCCAAGCTTGACGAAGTTGAGCTAATGAATCCTTGCTTCGGGCTAAAGCCTGTTTTGTAATCTTGTGAGCCTGACTAGTGTCATCTGCTCCCAAAGTAAGTTTCCGAAAGTACCGAGCTCTGTCATCAAAATCTTCCTCTTTGTCAGCCAAGGTTTTTTCCGCTTTCAAGGCTCTCTTTTCCAACTCTTTGTTGTCAGCTAGAGCTTTCTGAAGACATCTGCTCATTCCAGAATTTTCTATCTGCAGCTCTCTGACCATTTTCTTCCACTTCTCACATTTTTCAATAGCCACCATGGTGGGTTGTTCTGGCTGTACTGAACATAAAAGAGGTCCCCTTGAAAAGGGTAAAAGCAATTCCTTTACTTTCGTCTCAATCCACCTGTCATATTCAGGATAAGACCTACAATCTCCTTTCCCGAAAACTGCTTTTCCAATTTTGTGCTTATCTTTCCAAGCATTCACTACTTCTACCACCTTCGCATCTTTAGTTCCTGTAAAGAATAAAGATTCTTCCACATCTTGCTCTGTAGGAGGATCCCTGGAAGCATACCCAAACTGTCGGATGGCCAAAACTGGATTATAATTGATCCCTCCTTTTCTGCCAATCAAAGGCACATTTGGAAAATTTCCGCATCTTGTGACAAGCTCTATTCTCAATAACCGGTGGTCAAACCATACAATGTTATCAGCAGTTAAACCCATCAATCGTTTAGACCATTTCGCCACATCTTTGGTTTCCACAAAGGCACCTGTCTGAGGCAAATGTTTGAAAAACCAATGACTCAGCAATGGATTACAATAACTAACAGATCCTCCCCTCCTTTTCTCATTCTTATAGTGCACGGAATGATAAAAATCTCCTAACAAAGTAGGGACTGGATTTTTAAGAACGAAAACTCTTGTCGCTTGCATATCCACAAAGTCTTGCTGATTGGGAAAGAGAACTAGGCCGTATATGCAGAGAGCCAGAATGGAATTGTAAACCGTCCAATTTTTAGCACTAGCAGCCTCTTGGGCTTGTCCAGACAGAAATTCTAAATGAAATCCGCTAACTCCATTTTTACTGCTCACACCACTCTTTACCACTGCCTGATCCATTTGTAACGCAGCATCAATTTCTTTTACGCTAGGGGAACTACCAGAGAAGAATGGTATTGCCGGCGTGATCGGAATTCCCAAAATAAATGAGAATTCTTCCAGTGTTGGCATCAAAATGTAATCTGGAAAAAGAAAGCATCTCAACGAAGGCTCGTAGAACTGCAGCAGAGTGTGCAAAGCATCATGTTCATACTTGGTGATTGTATGGACCATCCCAACCAAATTCCCGTAGCTCTTCTGAAACCTATCAAGAATACCCGGACCAGCCATATCTATAACTTTGAGCAATGAATCCAAGACAGGATCTGGAAACTTGTAAGACACATTGTTCTTTCTCTCGGCAACGATCTCTGTTGAACCCATGGATTGGAATCAGAAATGTATTATGCACCTGAAAATGACAAACATAACTGTTATGATATGATAATGCAATGCAAAAGGGCATGTGATCAGGTAATCAAGTGTCTGTGTCTGTATTGAACTGTGTGCACTGTGTCTCTGTACTGAATCTGGCAATATCTGAGATGAACACTTAAATCACTGTCATAGGATACAATGTCTGAAATCATCATAGAATCACAAGTAAGGTAGGTAGGAGGCTGGGTTTCCTGCAAACCTGTAAACATCCCGCCCATACTCACATGTGGTTCTTAGAAAATAAGGCTTGTCAGCTTCGGAGGTTTGAGAAGCAATAGCACATTCAGCCCGTAGGATACAATGCTATGCCAATCAAAGAGGTCGTCCACTGACTCCCCTTAGAAAATAAAAGTCATCCTATGCAAGTTCCAAAGTGGGTCCTCGGGTGCGAATGGGTTTGCCACAGAATGTGGTCTGCCATTGTTACCGCTAAAGAGGGATGTTTCCACTAAGGTCCTCATGATCGGTCACTAGAGTCGACAGCTCTCTAGATCTACATCCTGGAATACGCAAGATGCGCATGCCACGACGTGTCCCAAGATAGCCTCGTCTAGCTGTGAATTTTGTGAACACCCAACGCACTCCAAACGGCACGTAGGTCCCACTACTCTCCACTCTAATTCTAAGTGTATACTCAAACCTGTGTAATGGGCTTATCTCTCAGAAATCCCATCCCGCCAAACAGACAAAACAGTGCAACACAATATAATATATGATATGTAATGCTAAAATGCAGTAAATGCAGTAAAATAAATAAACAGCAACATATAGCACAACAGTAAACACCCAATGAAAAAACAAACAAGCGCTAGGATTGACTCGCTTAGGATGGACCAGCAATAGGTCAACCAGATCCCCAGCAGAGTCGCCAGCTGTCGCTCCCGGGATTTTCATCCAAGTACAAACGCGAAAGTGGCACCGAACAGAGTCGCCAGCAATGTGTATTTATCCCAAGAGGGAATGGAAACACCGTATAAACCTGAAGGAAAGGAAAGAGCATGGTCTTGCGACCAAGAGAACTGGATAAGGGAGTCGGTTACGCGAGAGGAAGGTATTAGCACCCCCTCGCGTCCATCGTACCCGATGGGATCCACGCTTGCTGCTTCAATCAAAGGGTGTAAGAAAAGAATACTGAGAAAGGAACTGAAAAGAGAATGGAAAAGGAAAGAGAGAGAAAGAGAAACAAATGTAGGGAAAATAAAAGAAGTGCTCGCATGGGCCCTACCCCACTGCCTACGTATCTCATCGGGAGCATGAGAATCAGAGCGACGTAGTTCCCCTCACTAGGGATGGATTGTTTATGTTTTTTAGAGAACGGCTTACGTTCTGGCTCGGGTGTTGCAGGCTCGCTGGTCCGAGTGCGTTACCATCTTGCAAGAGAACGAGTAGAAGCGCGTTCGTACGCTAAGAGTGAATGAGGTGAGAAAAGAATTCCCGAAGGAAAGACGTTATTGTTTGTTTTTGTCTTTTAGAAAGAAGTGTTTTGTTATTTGTTTGCATATGATAGTGTATCCAAATCTTAGTCCTTGGAATGTGTACCTTCTCACATTCCAAGATGGAATGAGTAAGAAAGTACACTAAATATGAAGAAGACCCCCACACTTAGTTTCAATTGTCAAGGTTCAAACACACTAGCATACTTGTGTTTATTAAGTGTTTTTGTCGATTAAGAAATGAAGAAGTGTTTTATTATTTATGCTTTCAACAAGCATTGCATTTAAGTCCCTCATACAAGATCAAATGTTTAACACATTGACCCAAGATGGGCTATATGCTACACATTCTAAGATTATAAGAGAAGACCCCTTATAATCTTTTCTTTATATGAAAGGCCTAAATGCAATAAATGCCTACCTTTATTAGATGTTTTGAGTTTCCTTTAAGAGATGAGAAGAGAGACTCAAGAGAGGAGAAAAGGTAAAACCTATGTGGACTAAGACTCAATCCTAATTGAAGATTAAAGGGAGTGATCCTAATGGTTTGTGAAGTTTCAACCTAAAGTCTAAAGAAAGAATGAATTAAACAATTCACTTCTAAAGTAGAAGATGAATTGTAATTCAAAAAGGGAGAGTGATGAGTTATTAAAAGAAAACACATAAGTGCTTAACAAAACACAAAAATGGAATTGTAAAAGATATGAAAGGAAATTTGAATGTGGATTCCTTATCCACACTCAATTGCAACTTACCAAAGCCCCTACATGGTTAGTAAACATGTATAAGAAGTATAAGGAATAAAAGAACATTTAATGCACCATAAAACTCAAAAGAATTAGATGAGAAATCAAATCCTAATGTCACAACCAGAATATACATCATATGGAAAACAAATGATTATTATCAAGCAAGTCCAAGTGAACAAGCAACAAACATCATCAATGGCATTAGAACATGTTACCACAAGAAAAGGAAGATGAAAGATGAAAAAGAATGATAAAACATGCATAAATGGAACATGTAATCTAAGGATCAGAATTGAAATGAAGTAAAAATGATTCACCAACATCTCACAAGTATTTATGAAGTAAACATCAAGACATTTAAGAAGTGATAGAAGAAGTAGAATTGAAATGGAAGTTCAAAAGAGAACACAAGTACAAACACAACATGTTAAAGGTGCACAAAGTTTAAATAAAAATCAACATGCAAGGATGACATGTAATATGTACCAATGACCTATAATGTCAAGTGAATAGTTCACAAAGTAGGCAAATGATCATGCAAGTATGTACAAAAGAAATCATGTAAACATGCACAAAGATCACAAGGATGTGACATGTTGTAATGCTTCAAATGAAATGTCTTAAACAAAAATCAAATGAGTTCATGAAAATTATTCAAACATGGTATTGAGGTACACAAAACAGAAATGAATCACTTATCAAAGTATCATGTAAAAATTCAAGGCAAAATGATGTCAAACAATGCACTTAGGTCAAGTATGCACATCATACAAAGTAGCACAAAAATGAACACCAAACATGCCATAAACTGGCCTAAAAAATCAAATAAAAATCATTTAAAATACCTCAAGATGATAATGACTCAATTCAAAAATAATAGCATCAAAAAAATTTTTAATGATTGAGAACAAAATTAAACAAAATCATGTACCATATTAAGAATGCATACAAAAGAAAATCAAAGAAAAATATAGAACAGGGGCAAAAATGTCATAAAATCAAGAAATAAAATCAAGAAAAATTTTCTAAATGTTTTAAGAAGACTCATGAATTTTTGTGGAATTTTATAACGCCATTTGGTATTTTTAAAAATTAAAAAGAAAACGTGTAGCAAAAATAAAAAAATGAAATGCAATGCAAAATCAATGGGGGTGCATGCCTAGTAAAAATGAGTTCAAAAATCATTGGACCTTTAGAAATGGAGGTGTGGATAGCAAAATAGTCTAGGTCCATTAAGCGCGCATAACACAATAACTACCATGCTCCTCAGTCAACACAAGTCAAAGCAACTACAACCATCAGATTAGGTCAAGTCAACACAAAGGTCAAAGTAAACAAAATCAATGATCACGCGTGGAGGAACACAACAACTAACATGCACTGCACCATAAAACGTTTAAATGAGAATCAGAAAAAAAACACGTGAGGAGCACATTCTTTTTAATGCGTTGTCACGTTTTGGAGCATTGGATCATGAAAAATGGACGGACAGGATTAAAACGCACATAAACCCTAACAATTACAGTCACCGGCCGGAGGTGACTTCCGATCACCTTCTCCGGCCAATAGCCACCACCTGCAACTCTCACTCTTCACCAAAATGCACAAATCATATACCAAAATGAAGCTAAGCTAACGCAGATCATGAATTCAGTGACACAATATACAAACAGTTCATGACATGAAAGAACTGAACCAAGGAAGATTTGCCCTAACATTTGGTCTATGCCTCTAAAGGCCTATCAACTAGCCAGGCAAGTTCTTGAGCTTATAAGAAGCTGCAAGAACCTGAAAACAAACTCACATCAAGTCTATAATGGATGAAACTCGTACCTGAATATTGGAGATTTGGAAATACTCTTCAGAAAACCAGAGATCTTAGCTTCTTCTTCAACCTTGGAGCTTCACGAACTTAGCAAAATAAATGCTATACAACCAATGGTCTTGAGAGCAGAGAGATTCAATGTTGAACAATGCTTGCAAAATCTTGAGGACTGTGTAGAAAGGCTTCAATTCAATGCCATTGATGATGATGAAGATGAAGTAGATGAAGGAAAGATGGTGAAGCTCGTGTGAAATCAGAGGGAAAATAGAGAGAATGTGAGGGAGAGTTTGAAGTGTTTTGAAGTGAAAAATGAGAGAAATGAAGCTGAATGAAAATGTGAAGTGAGATTTTGTTTTATAGTAGGCTTTAACCACGGTTAAACTGAGTGAGGTTAACTGAGTTAAAGTGGTTATGCTGAGTCCACCCTAACTAACTGAGCCAAGTTAGTTAGGGCGAGTTATCCATGGCTGTGATATGGTGGAGAAGGTGTATGACAGTTGTGGTGGAGATTAATGGAATGAGCTAATTCATGTGTGCTGCAGCAAACAAACTTGTTCTACAAGTTTCCATTCCTTTTCCTTTTTCATGAGCATGGGTAGCACGTGGTATAGTAAATAGGAAATATGTTTGGCTAAATGAAGCAATGTTGGGATGGTGAGCAATGCACGGGCAAGCTAAGACAACAACAATAACATTCCTTTGTTTTTGTTTTGTTTTTTTTTTGTTTTATATGACAGTTGAGCATAATGGAGATAGGGTTGTTTGAGGATGAATTACTCTCTACTCCATGGGTGGTTTAGTGTGTTTTTGGATTCAATTGAAAGAGGGAATATAATGCAACTAGTTTGTTTTAAGATTGGAGTTGATATGAAGTGTGTAAGAGGTTGGAAAATAGCCTTGAACAGCAAGGTTTGGAATTGTGTGGTGGGCGTGGGAATCAGGTCATGGCATGGCAAGTAACATGCATGGAAGTTCAGCCTAATCAACCTATCTTGAGACCAAAATTTCCCCTTTATAAATTGATCAAATGGGATTTTGTCCAACATGAAAATTGAAGGTAACATTGCAATGAACAACTTTCATGTTGAAAACTTTTCCATTTGAGGCCTTTAATTATGAGGAAAATGAGTGGACATTTGGCTCACCAACTGTTTGAGAAAATGATTGCGCGCGTGCCCTGAAAATCTTGGTCCTGACCTAGTTTTGGACCTACTTTGCTCAAACTTTGATCAATCATATCTCACTCAATTTTTATCCCATGGAGATGTTCCACATATGGATGTGAAGCTTAAAATAAGATCTTTTGTTGTGGCCGAGTGGAATTTTCATTTGGTGCTTCAATTTTAAATGGCCTTGGTTCAAACTCTGATGCAAAATGGCCAAAACTTGCTATTTTTAGTAACCCTTCCTCTTCCAAAAATGGCAACTTTCCACCTCTTGATTTTTTCATGATTCCTTTGGAGTTTCTTGACCAAATTTTGTACATTGGACATATATAACATGAATTTCATGATTTTGGGCTCAAAAAGTCAAGAGTTGACTTTTTCCTCTGATTATTTGACTTGGCCCCAAATTTCCTGATTTTTTATCTTTCTTCCAATTGAACCAACTCCAAAACCAATTGAAGGGCAATTCTCCATACACATACACTTAAGAACATGTAGAATACCATGACATCAAGTTTTGTCCAAAAAATCAAAGATTCCCTGATTTAATGGGAAACCCTAGTTTTGGTGCCCACCTCCTAGGAGAAAAATGTGCAGTCTTCAATTTCAAATTCCTCAGAGTATGTTGTGTACCTTCTTAAAGGATGATGATATATGCCATTTGAGGATGATTTTGGATCAATGAGCTATCTCTTTTGAGGGTTTTTCTTCAGTTTTTGAACCTCTTGCATAGTGAAAGATGTAGTGCTTCAATCTCCCATTGAATCTCTCATTCTTGAGGTTATGGATGTTCCATTGAGATAGTATGAGACATGAAAGGCTTCTTGGCTTGCCTTGAGGAAACTTGATTGACCTTTTTGTGCTTTGAATGATCCCTTGATTGTCCATCTTTCACCCGATCACATGCCTTGATGGTAAGAGGAATGCTATGCTTCATTTTTCTATGTTAAATGCAATGCAATGCTAATGAGATGGATATGATATGATATATGATAATGCTGAACTATGATGCCAAAAGGGGAGAGAAAATTTTGGGGTATTACATTGTGTTGTACAAATTAGGTTTAGCACCGTCCTCTTTAAATAGCCTTTGGTAAGCATGGGCTTAGGGTGCAACATATCCTAAACAGCAACTGCAAATATTCTGCATAATCTTCTGTATAAAAATAAGAACAAATCACAAGTTTCCTAAAATGTCTCAAAGTCCTTTTTATGAAACAGGTGCACATCTGGAACATAACAGGTGTTCCTAAAATAACCTTCTTAGGCTGTGACAAAATCTGAGCTAAAACCAGAAAGAATCTCATATTTAACAGACAAATATTCCAAGAATTAAAACCCTAAAACCTGCAGTGATGTCTAACCAACATGTCACGACATCGTGCTTAACATCTCTGCAATGATGTTTGACCAACATGTCAAGACATCTTGCTCTACATCTTGATGTGATACATGTTTTAACAAAATTGCTGCCAATCCCAAAAACACATAACTAACAGGTATGTAATCAATATAGCTGGAAAATTTATATCTTGGAATTCAAAGAAACAGGTTATCCTGACTCAGTCCGCGATGGATTCTGAGATGATATCATTAGCAACTACTAGTGAAGAAGCAAGTTGGTTAAGATGCTTGCTAGCTGAGATCCCTTTATGGGAAAACCTATGCCAGTTGTGTTGATCCACTATGATAGTATCGCAGCTATGATGTCAAATAAGAAGGAAGCATAACATTGTTAGAGACTACATCTTTAAAGGAGTTGTAAAAGTGAATCATGTACACACTGATGAAAATTTTAGCAGATCCTTTGACGAAAGGATTAGCTAGAGATGAAGTCTATAATACATCCAATAAGATGAGACTAATTCCTATAGAAAAAATAGTTGCTCACGATGGTAACACGACCTAAATTACTAGATATCCCAAGAAATAGGTTCAATGGATAATAACAAGTTGTGAGTAATATGAGGTGATCATGCTAAAGTAAATAAGAGAAACATGAATCCTAAAGAGATAAGAGGATGAGATAATAGAAACTCTTAATGAGATCTATACTTTATATGAGGGAGTACCTAGGCTACATGAGTACTCTTAATAGACTCACCTATGTGATTGTGGAATTTAGGTTGTTTCCTATGAAATTTTGAGGCAGAATTCCTAGAGCCTTCACTAAATCGGGATACATGTGCAAGGCCATTAAAGCACGGGATATTAGAATACACCTTAAGAAAAGGTTGTGCGCAAATTTGATGTCTGAAATAGAGTTCAAGACAATTGTGTCAGTCTTGTTGAATCGGAATCTTACTTGCTATGCAATGGTTCAAGTCGTAGACACCTTTATTTATGCACAATCTTCGAAACGTTTGACGCTACTTCTGAAACACTTTTTTTAAATTCAAGTGGGGGATTGTTGGAACATTATGCCAATATTTTAATATAGGGATATGAATTTGAAAATTTTCCTTAAGTCAAGTCTCACATTGTGTGTTAGTTGAAAAAAACTCCTTAGTCTCACATTGCTTAGGTGAGATATATTTCCTTCCTCGCTTTATTATAAAAGGAAATTCTCTATTTCATTCCAAAACACACCAAAAACTTATTTTGAGTTTTTCCTTCCTCACTCTCATAACTCAGCGTCTTTCTAATTGTCGAAGCGCCAACTTCTCCCCTTTTTTTCTACTCGTTGATTTTTCCAAGTATTTTCTTGAATTCTTTTTAGAGAACTATGTTAATTTCTCCTCGTTTGAGGTGAGAAATTATAAGTATTAATATTTGGATTCTCTTTGGAGAATTATTTGAACTTCTCTTTGTTTAAAAAATCTTTTTTTGTGCTCAAATGATCATTATTGAATTCTCTTTGGAGAATTATTGGAATTTCGCTTGGTTTGAAAAATTATTACGACTGATCGTTATACCAGATACTACGAGTGGTATTCATACCATATTTGAAGGGTTTTTGTACCATAATAAGGTGTATTTCTAAACCAATTATCTACCGTGCAAGTTGTAATTGTAGAGTATAGAACTAAGTTGTTTTATCCTGGAGGCGGCGTGGTAGTTCGACTGTTTTGCATAACATTGGGCAATGTCGTGAAATGTCTTCAAGTGAGCAACCTAGTATGTGACTTGACTCAGTAATTTCTTCTCTGTCTAATTTTCAAAACCGTGAAACAACACTTGCACATCAAGTAACCTCAAACTAGCTTACTTAGACTAGTTGTATTCGACTCTGTCGAATACATGTACCTTCGTCTACTATAAGTTGTATTCGATTTGGCTGTCAAATACATGCATATTCAACTATGACATGCTATATTTGACTACTGCTTTCACTACTACAAAACGCGCAAACAACAACGGCAGGCTTACAATGGATTGCCTATACACCGTTGTAAAGATGCGCGCTTTTTTTTTAATCTCGTTAAAAGGCTTTAATGACGGTTAATATTCAAACCATGGTGAAATGTGAGGCCTTTCACCACGGATATGTTTTCAACCGTCATTATAGGTAGCGCATGGTCATGGGTTCAAATCCCAGCACCAACATTTATGGTTTTTTTACATATTTTTTCAAAATACCCACAACCTTTCACCACAACTATGTTTTTAACCGTCATTATAGCCAATAATTTAGTTTTAGGTCTTGCACTTCAAAAAAATCGGTTTTAGGGAAAATCGTTTCCTTTTTAAGATTTGTTTCGTGCATCTGAAGTAGAAAAATCGTGCGGTCATTAGTCCCGTACTCTATAAGAGTTACGGGACTTCACCCTCAAAACCCCAAATTCATTTTTTTTCTAATTTTAATGAATTTTTTACTGTTTTCATAGTCTCAAAAAATTCTAAAAAAGTTCTCAAAATTCTTATTTTACCTAATTAGATTAAATTTCGTGTTTTTAGATTTTTCTGAATTTATTTTAATCATTTTTTCCTATTTTTTCAAAATGCTGACAGACCCTTTCACAACGGGTATTTAAATCAACCGTTGTAATAGGTAGCTTTTTTTACTTATTTTTTCAAAATGATGACAGACCTTTCACCACGGGTAATTTAAACCGACTGTCATTATAGGTAGCGTCTTGTCATGGGTTCAAGTCTCAGCACCAACATTTTTGGTTTTTTACTTATTTTTTCAATTCTCATTACCAACATTATAGGTGACGCGCATATTGAGTTTATTCACTATCCTTAAACAAATCTTGGTCGTCCATTTAGTGATTATCAACGGCCAAGACACTACTATTAGTGATCCACGTGAAACCTAAAACTTAGACGAACTACATCTTCTACCTATAAACATCATCTTTCAGTTACGATACTCTATTTCTCCACTAAACCAAATTTCAGAACAAATTTCAGAACTCGAGTTAGCAATGTTAGTTATTGGTGTTCTTTTTTAATTATTGTTGTTCTTGTTGTTCTTTTTTATTATTGTTGTTCTTGTTGTTATTATTGTTATCATTGTTATTATTGTAGTTGTTGTTGATGTTGTTGATGTTGTTGTTATTATTGTTATTATTGTTGTTGTTGTTCTTCTTCTTCTTCTTCTTGTTCTTGTTCTTGTTCTTGTTCTTGTTCTTGTTCTTGTTCTTGTTCTTGTTGTTGTTGTGTTGTTGTTGTTGTTCTTATTGTTGTTCTTGATGTTCTTACTGTTGTTCTTGTTCTTATTGTTGTTCTTGATGTTCTTGCTGTTGTTCTTATTCTAATGCTGCAAATTTTTTTTATTTTATTAAAAGACATACAACAACGGTTTTTTTAAAATAATCGTCATTATAGGTAGTTCTAATGCTGTATTTATTTTATTTTATTAAAAGACATACAACAACGGGTGTTTAAAATAACCGTCATTATAGGTAGCGCGTTTTCCATTTTATTACAACGGTTACTAGGCCGTCATTATACGTACCGCATATACAACAACATTGTACATAACAACGCCTTCGCCCGCGTCATTATATGTCATTTCCAACCGTTGTTAAATGGGTTTTTGTAGTAGTGTTTATTGAATTCATTCGACTTTGATTCTGTCAAATCCTGTATTTTACAAACATGCTTAACACAAACAATTACATATTTAACATACAACAAATCGCAAGGTGATACTTTAAATATGATTAAAAAAATTACGTCTACGATTAGTTATCCCTTGAATTTTTTTAAATTTAGTTTTAAAAATTATGTATTAAATAATTTAAAAGTTAAAATATTTTATAATAAAAATTGTATTTTTGAACACGTAGTTTAAAAACACAAATGGCATGACTTAAACATATAACACTTAACATTACTAAAACACGATTTACATGTATAGAATAAATTTATTTATGCTTTATAAACCCAAAGTAACAATATCTATATTGGTTCATCACTTATTTCTTATTCACATTTTGCATTATTCCAACCATTTCTATATTGATTCATAACTTTTGTAAAATGCATCTCTGAAGAAAATTAATCTCTACCAACACCACCACCAATATTTACACAAAGCAGTGTGAAACAAATTTTTTTGAAACTAAACAATTTCCATTTACCATTTCTTCCCTTTGATCCTACTTCTTCTGTCTTTGTTGATGATGCATGATTCTCAGATAGCACAAACTTTCTTGTCCTAAAAATTCCTATGCGTTCAGTTAAACCTAGAGATATTCCTAAAACAAACAAACAAAATAAATTATTTAAGCACTTATTTAACTAACATCTTAGTCATTTATATTTAAACATAAAAAAATTAAAAATTATACAATTAAAATGTGTGAATCTAACAACTACTAGATTATTGATAATACAAAAAATAAACATTTTGATTGAAAGGAAACAATTATATAAGAACATTGTGTGATGTCTTTTTAAAATGTCTAAATATATATTATTTTGTATATGTTTTGAGATTTAACTTCGTTGTAACAAAATATTAAATTGTCAAATGTATTTGATACAAATTTTGGACCAAACATGTATAACAAAAATTAAATGTAAAATTATTCATACTTTGTGTATAACTTAAAAATCTATTGAAAAAAATGAGAAATAAAGATAGTCAAATCCTAACCCAAAAAAGAAAAATAAAAATAAAATAAAATAAAATAAAATAAAGTAACTATTTTTATTCTTTAGTAATTTAATGGAAAAAAGGTAAACATCTAGAATAAATATTAATTTAATTGTTTTGTGAATATTGAAATAAATTTAGAATTACTTTAGGTAAGAGTTTAAGTTTGAACACGGATTTTCCACGCTTTAAGTATATGAATTTGTTCATTAATCTATTTAACAAAAAATTAATTTAATTGAGAGGGTAAAATATCTTATGAAAATAAAATGTCACATATTTTTAAAATTTCAATTTTTTTCTCTTTATTTTTTATTTTTTTGTTTACAGTTTACTCTCTCTATAATAAAATATAAATAATGAAATAAAATATCAAATGTATTTAATATAAAATTTAGATCAAATACATTTTCAAAATTTCATAAAATAACTTTTTTATTGGCTTCATAAAATAAGTAAAAACAATGTATAAACATGTTTGTGAATAATTATGCGAATGAAAAGGTTTTGTTTTTTCTTTTTTGACAAAAAAAAGCCTCTTCATTCGCACAATTATTCACAAACATGTTTATACATTGTTTTTACTTATTTTATGAAGGCACTTCTCTTAAAATCAAAATGTTGATATAAGAAAGAAAAAAATGTGTAATTGATTAGATTGCTCATGCATAATTGAGCATAGAAAAATGCATAATTCAGCATAGAAAAAACATTTGCATCAAAACAAATACAATAAATAACAATTACAAACACAAGAAAAAACAAAAAAGTTTAATTAAAAAAAAACAAAAAATACATTACATTAACGTAAAGCATTCAATCATTTTCACTAAACACTCAAAAATTAACACAAAAGTAATTACCATATTAGAAAATCTTACCATCAGAGATATCATTTGAGCAATGTAGAACATAATCAGATACGTCAGATTTCAAAACAGGTAATCTACCTTGACGTGCATAAAATTTGAGAGCTTTGTCAATGACATCACAAACAACATCATCTTCATTAACCACTATTTTTAATGGTCCTGAACTACCGACGATATTGATTGATATCAAAATCCTATTAGTATTGATATTGTTATTCTTCGTATTATTTTTAACCTCATCACCAATGCTCCAACTATTGCTCTTGTACAACGCCACTTTCTCAAATTTTTGTAATTTATTGGTCATATCTTTGCGTTTCTTACTTGAAACAAGAAAAATGAAAATCATATTTTGAATATCTGAATTTTGATAAACTTCTATTTTATATTGTAAAGAGAAAAATAAAGAAAAAAAATTGATCAAAAGATAAGAGACCTTTATGACCTAATCTCCCTTTTTATAAGATATTGTGATTCTTTTTGTGTTTAATATTTTAAATTTTTATTTGAATATTTGATTTTTTAAATATTATATTTTGGTAACTTCTATTACACCATGAGACAGGTCAAAAAATATTATTGATATTTATTTATATTTAACGTTAGAGACAAATATAATTATGAGTTTAATTGGTATGTATTGGGATTGTAAAATAATTTTGCATTGTCATTCAATAGAAATTATCAATCTACCATATTATACCATTAATTTAAAATTTACAGTCTGATGTGGCAGGATACATGATGGTGGTTGGTTGCAATGTAAAATTATTTTACAATGTCAGTGCATATCCCATTTTCTTTATAATTATTTTAAATTGATATATTGAAAAATGAAAATTCATTGGATATGAATATTTATATTATTGAAGTAATTTTATAAAAAAGCCATTCTAAGTAAATTGTAGGAGAAAATAGTAATTATTAATTGAGGAGTGCATATATTAGGTTTGTGAAATTTTTATAAATAAATGAAAAGAATATACTAACAATATACGTATATTGCAACAAGAATATACACGTCTCACATATAAAAATATTTCATTTTTTATTTTTTTTTAAATGAATTTGATCCAAACTTTATGCAAAATACATTTGATATTTTATTTTTTATTTATATTTTATTACATATAATTAATTGTAAAAAGAATAAACAAAAAATGAAGAAAAAAATTTATTAAATAAACAATAAATATATAAAATAATTCTTATGTGTATAGGTTGAAATTAAAATTATGATTATTATTTGTAATGGTAAACAAATATAGGTGTGCATGATATTCCTACATTGGTAGAGGCTACTCAGAGGTCTTAGTAGCTTTATAACAATTTAGAGTAGTTAAGGTTTACCCACTGCGGCGAGACGCTTTGTATGGTGATGCTACGGTGGTTTTGAAAGACCCGTTCACGTGAGGTGAGAGGTTCTATATATCAGCGTAGTGATAAGTGGTTTTCGCATCACTTTTATTAGTTGTTTTACTTCGTTATTTTCCCGTTTTCTCCGATTTACCTTCTTTTATCATCTTTTACGCTTTGGTTGTGTGTTTTTTATGTTTTCAGACTTAAATATGTGTCCCGGACATAAGAGGACCCAAAATGAGTAAATTGCAGAACAAAGACGAAAGTTGGATTTTCCTCCCATACATTTTCCGAAGACCTTCTACGGGCTGCCGTAGAAGCTACTATGTGGTGTATCATGCAGACGAATTTTCCCCGTCATTTTTTTCCTTTTCTGACGTCTTCTATTGCTGTTTTGGGATCTGTGCACTTCCTGATTCAGAATATATCATCTTGATGGCCATTTATTAAAGATATTTGTTCCACAATCATGATTTTTTCTTCAAAAACTCATAGTATGTAATAGTTTGGCATCCAGTTTTTCTTTGGTTTTACTTTCACGTATTTTATTTTTCAAGTTCTTTGGTATTTTTGTACTTAAGTCTCCATTGGAGCACCTGGATCGTTTAACGATTCAATCTATTTTCTTGTTAGTCGGGTTATATTTTCTATTATTTATCAGTATTGATTTATGCTTTTACAATTAATCATGTTTTTTATTATGAATATTGCTCTGATTGTGATGTTTCTAACCATGAGTGAGTAGTCCACTAGGGACTAAGGGTCATGAGACATATCTCATGATTGTTCGAATGATTCATTTAAATCGATTACAAGATTTCATTCACGCATTATTTTAAAACCTGAAATTTTCATTCCAACCCTTAAATGAAAGTAAAAGGTTTTTCAGGTACCGATCGTAATCTGAAAGGATGTGATCGGTACACGGAAGTAGATTTTTAAAAAATTAAGTATGATACAACGAAAGTGATTATGTGTGGTTGAAAAATGTTCCTTCTTTTATATATGAGCAAAGAAAGTAATCTCTGACGAATAATTTGGTCGTGCAAAAGTAGACGGATCATTCGCCATATATAGGACAACACATTAACGAAAGTAGGTGTTGTCCTTATTCATCTATTTTCTATAACACTAACTGAATTCTCGTAATAGAAGCAAAAAGATCATATGAATATTTCAGAGTAGGGATCATGAACCCTAAGTCTTGTTTGCTCATAATATTTTAAGTGATTTTCATTTAAGTTGTTTTTCCAAAAGAGCTTTTTATTTATGTTTTTCACAAAACACCAATCATACACTTGCAGCGTGGCATGTACTGCTTTGGGTATTATGTGTCAATTGTGATATGTCTCTTATCCCATTAGAGAAGAAGTATTGATCAAGGCCTTGGGCCTAGGATTTTCTCGGGAAGGGTCATCGCCAACCCAATCAATGGTGGATCATTGGATCCTTATTTCATAGGGAGACCACCATTTGACCTTGACTTCTCTCTGCCCAAGAAACGTCTTTTCCCATGGTTTCCATATCTAGGCGAGAGGAAGGTACTAAGAGCGAAATAATATCTAGACGTGTGTGTGTGTGTGTGTGTGTGTGTGTGTGTTTCACACTTTTATTTAAATACAAATTTTCATAACCTTACATTAATTTTATTTAAATCTACAAGTACACTTATGAAGAAAAATTCTGAAACTTCTTCATCGTCATCCTTATGAATATTGGTGAAGAACAAATGTTAGAAATTGTTGCATATTCGTATATTGCAATATATTCTCTATTGCTTCTAATTCATTTTTTTCTGATATAAAATTAACAATGGTTATAGATAGGGAAATTTTTTAATGATGCATAAAGACGAGAGATTTATAAAGAACACGTACCTTGCACCAATACTATTTTCTACTCTTACAATCCATCATAAAGACTATTTTCACGCACCTTTAAGTTTCATTCCTGATGTTTTCATTACCAATGTTTGTGATTTGAATTGTTTGTGATCCAAATAAGTATAGAATGTGTTCTCATTTTAAATTGTTGTAGAGATGGTTTTACGTGGATAACTAATCTTTCTTGGGGATTAATATGTTGGGAGTTTCTTGAGTGTTATTCCTCAATAAAAAGACAGAAAATATTTCTTTATGGATGGCAAAACTGGCTTGCATGACCCGTCGATTGAGGCAAAAACCGAGTTAAAATGTTATTTATATTTTTAAATAAATCTTAAATTAAATAGGGACTTTTTCCCTTGGTTTCTAATCCAACTGAGGTAAAAGATTATTTATATTGCAAAAAAATGGTGAATGGAAAAAATTTAAAGAAACGTTTATTGTTTCTTTTTTCAAATTTTTACCACTCACCAATTTCTTTTGTGTGTTGTAATAATCAAACAAATGACTACATTAAAAACAAACTGCAATATGATTAGGAATAAATTTCTCAATGTTGTCAACCAAAGAAAGCAATATATTATATAATATTTTCTTTGATTGACAACAATGTTTCTTTTTACTATTAAATATTGACAGGAGGTGGAAACAACATTATGTGAGATAGATTGCAAGAACAGAAAAATATTTTGTTCAAGGTTGGTGTTAGGAAAATAACAACACATAACCAAAGTATTTTTCTGTCTTGCAATCCATCCCAAAGAATGATGTTTACGAGTATGAAGCGGTTGTATATGAGTTAGGTTTAGGGAAAAAATTTAGTGAGCAAATCATTTTATAGTTAAATATGTGTATCATACCCTTCAGGTATGGGTTTAATTGAAAGAATAGATTATTTAACAATTAAATATAAAACAAAATAAAAAGAAAGACGCCATTTTTAAGAAAATAAAAACATAAACGGAAGTTGTTGGGATTCGAAGCATGTACCCCTAATTGGTTTATCCCTCGATTATTCACTACAATCAAGGGAATATATGGTATTTTTTAGAAAAAAAGAAACGTGGCACGTCTAGGACTTATACCTCGGTTTTTTGTTGGGTGAGGTGAAAGTGTTGTCATAAAATTTATTATTTATAGTAGTGTGATGACACTATAAATCCCTCAGGCGAGGCATTGGACCTCTTGGACGGGACTTCTATCAAGCCCTCATACACGACTTTAAGATTAAGTCTATAGGGCTAGACTTCGATCTCGCCTCTTGGGCAAGGTTTATATGTTTGGTTCCGCCTAAGGAAACTCCAAGTCTCTCGGATGGGGATTTTAGATAGCCTGGGAAATCTTAGTCCCTTAGGAGAAGTTATGAGGATCCTGACTGATGAGACTATAAGTCCCTCAGATTAGGTGTTGGACCTTTCGGGCAGGACTTTTATCAAGACATCAGACAAGACTTAAGAATAAGTCTCTTAAGCTAGACTCCGATCGTTCCTCTTGGGCGGGATTTATATGTTTGGTCCTGCCCGGGGAAACTACAAGTCTCTTAGGTGGGGAGTTAAGATAGTTTATTTGTATTGCCTTGAAGGGTAGCAAGGATCTTCTCCAAGAAGTTCAGCAAACAAAATATCACCTAAAGAGGCGGCAAGGATCTTCTCCATAAAGTCTAGCATACAAAACATTGCCTTAATAGGTGGAAATGATCTTCGCCATGAAGTCTAGCTTACAAAACATTGCCTGAAGAGGTGGCAAGGATCTTCTCCGTGAATTCTAGAATAAAAAATATTACTTTAAGAGGCAGCAAGGATCTTTTCCAGGAAGTTTAACAAGCAAAATATTTCCTTAAGTGGCGTCAAGGATTTTTTCCATGAAGTCCACCATACAAATATTGCCTTAAGTGGCGCCAAGAATCTTCGCCATGAAGTCCAAACTACAAAATATTTGAAAATATTCTCTTTGGTCATAAATATTCAGGAAATTGTTCATAGATAAATACTTATCTTTCTTAAGAAATTACAAACAATCTTAGTTGTAACAATACTTAAACGGAGAGCATTCCAAGTTATGGGCAGGATTTGTCTGTCTAATTCCCGCAACTTGTATGCCCTATGTGGGAGCTTCTGGAATATGAGATATGGCCCCTCCCAATTGGGCTGTAGTTTTCCCTGTTGTGCAGGTAGAACCACTTGCTTTAAGACAATACCACCCTCTCACATCTCCCGTGGTTTGACTTTGGAGTTGTATCTACTAGAAGCTATATGCTTTGCAACATATTCTCGCACATGGGTGACTTCTTTTAATTCTCTATGGGCAGCATGGTGTCTTCTTCATACACTATGGTGAATGGAGTTTCCTTGGTAGAAGAGTGAGGGGTGGTGTGATATGACCATAATATTGCCTAGAGTAGTTCTACCCATAAGTATTTGGCATCATCAAGCTCCTTCTTAATTCCCTTAAGGATTACGTTGTTCGTCGATTCAGTTTTCCCACTGGTTTGAGGGTGCACAATGGATACAAATATCGTATGTACTCCTAAATCTCGAAAAAAGTCAATGACCATATAGCTTGCGATCTGGGTTCCGTTTTCGAAGACAATTGCTCTGGGAAACCCAAACCTGCACATAATTTTCTACCAGTAGAAATGGCGAGCTCTTTATGCTATTATTTTGGTGAAAACTTTTGCCTTTATCCACTTTTTTAAGTAATCTACTCTTACTATCACAAATTTAAGTTGACCTGGAACCATAGGAAACATACCTAAGATGTCCACCCCCACTATTAGAAAGGCTATGGTATTATCATGGACTGAAGAAGCTGAGTTGGTGTTGAAAGTGTTTACGGTGAGTAAGTATTTTATCGTCTCCACAGGGACTGGTGCGATATTAACTTCGTTCTACAGTTTAACGTTGTCTTAAGTTAGGGTTTCAAATTGTTTTTGGTTGGTAAAAGTAACATCCAGTCAATTATCGTTTGCATGAAAATTATGTGACATTGGTAAAATATTTGGATTAACATTAAAAGGGCATATCAAGACTAGATTTCATCAACCTATTTCATATGTATTAGATTAATCTAGCATGTGAACTTCATTTATAATCAACATAACCATGTCAGACATTTCAAATTCCTTACTCGAGTCACTTTTGAAGTCTTAGATCTCCTTCTTATAGACACCTGTTATCAACAGGTCATCTACACATAGACAAAGTATGAGCAATTATCTCCTGCTTCTTCTAACATATACACCATGCTAAGTTGTGCACTTTAAAAACTCCTTATCCCTTATAAAACCATTTATCTTTTTATTCCAAGCTCTTGGAGCTTGTTTGAGTCCATATAGGGCTTTATGCAACCTGTATACCTTGCTTTCTTGGCCTTGCTTCAAAAAACTGACTAGTTATGCTACATAAACTTCTTCACCTAATAGGCCATTTAGAATTGCACATTTCACATCCATATGGCATATATACTGGGTTTTTTTTTATCTACAAGTCTTGCTTTGTGTCTGGTTACTTCTCTTTTAGATTCAACTTCACTTTGTACACCCATTTCACATTAGTTTATATCCACCAGTTTAGTGATATCCTATTAGGATCACCTTGATTGACTTGTCATCAAACTTCCTTCTCAATTGGTCAGGCTCATGTCTATGCGTTATGGATCCAAACACCTTAAGATGACTTAAGGTAGGCTTGACACCGGACGTACATTCTTCTAGTGTGGTTCCTTCCAGCTTCTTAGTTTGACATTTGTTCAAGATGTATGTTGGAGTAGACACAACTTCACTCCATAAATCATTTGGTAGATGCTTTCCTTTCAACATACTTCTCACAATATTCATGATTATCCTATTCTTTCTTTCAATAGTACCATTTTGTTGAGGAGTGCATGGTGGTACCACCACATGCATAGTCCCTTCTCTTTCATATAGTGCATCAAAGCCTTTTGAAATACATTCTCTACCACCATCGGTCCTCGAGGTATTGATCTTGTGGCTACTTTGTCTCTCCACCATATCTTTGAACTTGGTGAATACCTCAACCACATCACTTTTCTTCTTGATCACGTAAGTCCACAATTTTCTCCTATATTTATCTATGAATGTGTTGAAAAGTATTTTTGGTGGATTGTTTTATCGTATCCGTAGGGATTGTGTTATCAGATATGTAGATGCTCGCCATTCAATAGTTTAATGTTCTAAGTGAAAGGTTTTCAAAGAATTCTTGTTTTGTAACATAAGTTTTGTAGCAAAGAGTAAACTAGAAAGTGGATGTTTTGTTTTAAGAAAAGCATGTCAAGATTAGATCTCGTTAACCCCTTTCATACGTATCCGATTAATCAAGCATGTGAACTTAGTTTCGATCAATACAATCGTGTATCCTCGCGAATCCGTTTATTTCTATAGTGGCTCTGTGGGTATTATTGTTTTAATCGCTAGATGATTTCTCGAAATAATAATCGAAACAATAAACATAAATATCGATACAAAGCAAATATTAACTTTCAAATTTATGTCTAGAGTTTGTTAGTTAATAGATGAAGAAATTAGATCAAGACTTGGAAAATCTATGTCTAGAGTGATTCAAACCATAAATACAACATTAAAAGCAAAGATCTTCATCATTTATTGATCATAAACCTTGTTCACATACTAAAGATCAAAAGAAATACATAATAGCAAGGTTAACTATCTCTAATCTTGACACAAAAGTGTTTAGCTACTCATCACCATGGTAGCTTGATCAACAAGTAAGAAAGAAAGTTTTGCTAGCATCAAAGTCGAAGAATTGAGGATTGATGCTCCAAAGATTTTATTCTCACTTCTTCTTGAGTTTTTAAGCTTTTTTGATCTAAAAACCCTTTCTAATCTCTAGAATGCTGAAAAGTGTAAAAGTTAGAAGTGTACATGAAAATATTTTCCAAGGAAGATATTTATAGCAAGTGCAAAAAATATAGTAAGTGGCACCGCGCTAAGAGTCATCAGGAGCGCGCTAAGCGCGGTCAGCAAAATAGAGGCAAAATCCCAGAAAGCGCGGTGCGCTGAAAAGCACACTAGGCGCGGTTTACAAACACGGTCGCCACGAAAATGATCTTTTAGGCCTTCTTTCCTTCACCATAGGTTCCTATCATCAAATATAAGCAAACAGGCATGTCAAAAAGCATCAAAATGATCATAATTCACACTATTTACGATAAAATCAGAAACTTGCATATTTACACTAACACTAATAGATTTACTACTAAAATATCAAGGAAACAATTGGAAAGGGCCATAAAATATAATCAAAAGTATGCACAATTTGGCCCTTAACAACTCTCCCCAACTTATTATTTTGTTTGTCCTCAAACAAAAGTGTCTCAAACTAAAAACGAACCCAAAAACCCGCACAAGAAATCAGAGTCAACACAATAGAACAACGCCAATTTCATGATGCATCAATCTACCTTTTTCTCCCCAACTTTGAACACAACCAAAACATGATAATTAAGAATGCTCTCACACATCTAAGGCAAGGAACAACAAAAGCAACCATACTTAAGGTTGGGGTTCAAAAGTTTCACAACAAAATTTCAAGATCCATTTCAAAATTCACTTATTTTCCATGCACAATATTTACACAATTCAATTATTCACATGGATCTTGATACAAAGGCTCAATGGGGTTATCAAACACTTGCTCACTAACAAGGTAGATTGATCATTCTTATTTGTTCAAGTGGTTTTCTCAAAATACACAAAAATTGCCTTGATCATTTTCTTCCTTTTCCATAAATTAACACACATGCGTGATTTCAACATAATAAGAATGAGTTAAACAAGAATGTCGGTATCCCGCATATATTATACAATGAAAGCTTCCTCACAAAGGCAATGTTCTAAATGATTTATAATTGAACAAGTATTTCAAAAGAAGTAATGACTACAATTTTTATACTCATCACAAGTTTCATTTCCATGCTTAGTTTAGAAAGCGATAAAAATGTACCTTGCACAGTACCTATACTCAATCTTATCATTACCACTCAATTGCCCATTGATTCATCAATCTTGGCATTAGTCACAAGGTTCCTTCAAGTTTTCAACTTAGGAACAACACAAAATCAAAAAAATTCTACCAAAACTAACAATTGCAAAAAAATTACTCAAAATACTAAAACATATTATCATAAAGACAAAATTTGCGACACCCAAAACAATGGTGCCACACATATGTTCCTCATCCTGTCAAGGATGGTACAAAATGATCTAAAAGTACAATAAAAACAGAACAACAAAATCCAGAAAGTTCAAACATAAATATAATATAAAGTAAACAAAGGATAAGATAATCCCAGAATTAACTACTCAGAACTGGCCTCTGAACCAATCTCTCATGTGGTCTCCCCACTATCATCATCATTGTCATCCGCAGCCACATCATCCTCTGCATCCTCATCATCCCTAGCAGCCTCTGGTTGGGGCACCTGAGCACCCTGAGGCGAAACCTGCCCCCTATGAAAATGGAAAGGCATGTCCCCAGGCCAAGCTACATAAGCGTCAAAATCCTCCTATGTCGGGAACGGATGCTCAACATGTGGCTCACGAACCTGCAAATGTAAAGCTCGCATGGATGAGTGCAAAAATGTAAAGGCCTTCTTATGAGCCATATGTATATCCCACATGTACATGCACGCAACACGCTTATCAAATGCCTGATCATCGGGTGGAGCTTCGTTGTGCTGCTGTGGGGGCTGATCTGGGTGGACTGGAGGTGGTGGTGGTGGCTGGTTGGTATACAGTGACTTTGGATCCATGTGTCCGTCACTACCCCCTTTATGGTCTTGTGGACCACACCGGGATTGGGACACCTGCTCGCGCACACAGGCCCATAATAAGTCCTGGAAATACCAAAATCGCAGCGACCTTAGTATCCAAGCGATGTCTGCTAGCATCTATGGCTCGGATCTCATCAGAAATAATCCTAGCAACATCAACCTGCCTCTCCTGCATGATATATTAAAGCATACATACAATGTCAACTGGAATAGAGGAGGTATGACTCCTTGGCCTGATGTTATGCAGGACAAGGGTCATCAGAACCTGAGTTGTAGTATTCATCTCTCCTCTCTTCAATATCTTCGTCCTTCCCGCCGCATTCAACTCAAATCCTCGACCCGGATGTGCCAAGGCCAAGCACACATTCTCCAAAATCCAGTTCTTTCTAGCCACTCTCCTATAGTAGGAGCACTGTTCACCTTCATCCATAACCAATGGGTTGCCTAGATAATCATTAATCGCATCTCTAGAGAACCACACTTGTCTCCCTCTTACAAATGTTGAAATTCTGGCCTATGTAGACAGCAGATATCCTAACACATGTCAAGACATTGTGCTACATAATCATGTAAACTCAGAGGCGCAATAGCAGAGTGATACCTTGAATATCAGAACTGCACACTCACAGATGTCACGACATCTGGTCCAACATGTTTATCATGAACCCTAACAGAAAACGTAAATCTGCAGAATGATAAAGAACACAGTAATTGTTAACCCTGTTCGGTGCAACTCACCTACATCTGGGGGATACCAATCCAGGAAGAAGACTCCACTATCTGTAGACTGTTACAAAGTTAAACTCCCCCGTTTACAACTTTATCCCTAACATCTAACCAATGAACATCTTTACCAAGGTTAAACTCAAACGTTTAGAACCCTGATATGAGATACCCCACTCACTTCCCTTAATCACCAACTGTGATTTCTACATCATCCCTATCAATACAGAAATTTGTCAAGCTTACTTGACAAACAAGCTAACTTGGATTTGCTTAAAAGCTTCATCCAAGAACAATACACAATCCAATACCTCAAGGCTTATGGATATGTGCGACACCTATATCTACCACAATGTATCAACTGATACAAAGGGAGACTTACAACCTAGAGAGCCAACGACTCTCAAAACCCTAAACCCTTGTTTCTTACGAAAGAAAGCAAGGTTACAAAAGGCGTACTAAGGCATCATGAAAACCTAGGTCTAAGCCTTCTATTTATAGAGTCTTCTGCTTCCTTGGGATTCATTCTTCTGTCCTTGATCCATGCAGCAATTTCTCCTTGAGTGTTGCAGCAGATTAAAAACTAACTTAATCCATTCAGTCCAGGATGTCAAGATGCATGTTAAGACATCTTGTTCAACATCACGTCATCAGCAGAATTATTTAGCTTGATCTCCTTGTTGAGTTAACATTTATGTTTTACCAAAATTTGTTCAAAACACCAGAGCTTACAAATGTCATAAAAGTGTACATTTGACCCTCCATCGGAATGGAGTTTGCATAAAACTCACGCATTATCTCATAGTTGAGCAGGTTCGGTGGAGTTAGGAGAGCTTGCCAACCATGCGACTCAATGATGTTTTGACAGCCGCGAAACTCCCCTTGCGGGTTAATCCTGAAAATAAGCTCCGTCCAAATACTTCTTCTGGTCAGCTCGAGGTATCGACCCTGCTACTCATCCCCCAAAAATATGTGTGCATCATACTCCACAAGCGACTGTCTTTGTTGCGATGATTGTCCAGTGCTAAAACGGGCACGCTTAGGAGCCATCTGTAACCAAGATAAAACAGACCAAAACAACACCAAAGAAGTTAAACAACCATCCAGGAAATTCAAGAAGAATCATAAAAAACCCTAGGTCAACACAAAACAGTCAAACAGTCGACGAAACATGAAAAATCGAGGATTTTGATCCCAAAGGGGCGCACTTAGCGCGGCCAGAGCACACTTAGCGCGATTAGGCCTGAAAGCACAATGTGCTCTGTAGCCAACCTGCCCCAAACTCACATATCCTACACAAAAATATCAAACAACAACATACCCAACACATTTCAATCAGAAAACATCAGAAAAATGAAAATAATTAGAACAAGGCAAGAGGGGCGCGCTTAGCTGGCTCATAGCGCGCTAAGCGTGCCTGTGACAACAAGAAAAAAAAACTCCTTTGCCATTAAAATGGAGCTGCACAACCAACAATTAATTGACCCACACTGAACCCTAAGACATGCATTATCAAACTACCACAGAAACAGTCACTAAACAACAAATAAATTAGTTTGTGACTTAACCCTACTTTATCAGAATAAATAAAAATAAAACTATGCAAACCTGCTAGTGAATGAGAGAAGGATGAATGGGAGCTTGAAGAGCAAGAGTTTAGTTGAGGGAATGAAATAGAAGCACAAGAAAAAAGTAGCCGTGAGAAGACAAAATGAGGGAAGTAAGGGTTTTCTAGTTCTTAACCTTTTAAAACGAAACAGACCCATGACCCACTTCCCTCATTTTTTTCACTCAGGCCCACAATTCATTGGTCATGTTCACGTGACCGCGCTAAGCGGTCTCAGCAGTACGCTAAGCGCGCTTAGTGAAACATAACCAATGAAGTTTGGCTTTAGGCTGTGTTCTCCCGACTTTTCTTCCCAATTAAATTCAAAATACTAAAAAATAATTAATACTCACAATGTTGGGGTACCTCCTAGCAAGCGCTTTGTTTAACGTCGTTTGAGCTCGATGGTCCAATGCGACCTCAAGGATCGCAAAAAGGCACCTTGGCGGTATTTCGCTCAAAATCTCCACCAAGATAAACCTTCATCCTCTAACCATTTACAATCCAACTCTCATTTGACAGTGTGTCTTCAATGACAATTTCCCCATAGTGTTTGATCTCCTTAATCTGGAACGGACTGGACCATTTGGATTTCAACTTCCCAGGGAACAGTTTCAATCGCGAATTGAACAGTAAGACCAGCTGCCCTTCCTTAAATTCTTTGGTTACAATCTTTTTGTCATGGTAAGTCTTCACTCTATCTTTGTACAACTTGTTGGAGTCATACGCTTGAAGGCGCAATTCTTCAATTTCATGCAATTGTACCTTCCTATTTTCACCGCTTAAAGTTGGATTGAAATTCAAAAATTTTAAGGGCCAAAATGCCTTATGTTCTAACTCCACCGGTAAATGGCAGTTCTTACCATAGACCATTTTGAAAGGTGTGAGACCAATCAGAGCTTTGAAAGTTGTCCGATGGGCCCACAAAGCACCATCGAGTTTGTTTGACCAATCTTTTCTAGAAGCTGACACCGTTTTCTTAAGAATCCTCTTAATTTTTATATTTGATACCTCCGCTTGCCCATTTGCCTGTGGATGGTATGGTGTTGCAACTTTGTGCTTTACACCATACTGCTCCAACGCTTTTTCTAGCTGAGTGTTGCAAAAGTGGGATCCTCCGTCACGTATCAACACTCTCAGAGTACCAAATCGAGAAAAAATGTTTTTCTTTAAAAATTTCATCACAGTTTATCCATCTGCCTTAGAACACGTTATCGCTTCTACCCACTTGGACACATAGTCCACTGCGACCAAAATGTATTCATTGGAAAACGATGATGGAAATGGGCCAACAAAGTCTATTCCCCAACAATCAAACACCTTAACCTCTAGCATGTTTTGTAACAACATTTCATTCTGTTTTGAAATTCCCCCACTCCTTTGGCACTTGTCACAACTTTGTGTATGCGCATGCGTACCATTGAACAAAGAAGGCCAATGAAAGGTCGATTGGAGGACTTTCATTGCCGTTATCAAACCATTAAAATGTCCTCAAAAAGGAGAGTTATGACAATGCCAAAGGATGTTATTAGCCTCTTCTTTCGACACACACCTTCTCAAAATGTTTTCGACACCAAGCTTAAACAAATACGGTTCATCCCATACAAAGTACTTACCGTCAGATAAAATTTTCTTTATTTGGTTACGAGTTAGACCTTTCGGTATTAATCCGACAGCTTTGTGATTTGCCATGTCGGTAAACCAAGGTCTAACTTGCACTATAAACAACTTTTCATAAGGAAATTCTTCCTTGACCTCTCTTTCATTCTTGGTCACCTCAACATTAACAAGGCGAGATAAGTGATCTGACACCAAATTCTCAGATCCTTTTTTGTCGCGAATTTCTAAATCAAACTCTTGCAACAAAAGGACCAAAAGAATTAGCCTTTGTTTCGAATCCGGCTTGGTAGGCAAATACTTAATCGCCGCAAGATCCGTGTAAACCACAACCTTATACCCAATTAAGTATGACCAAAATTTCTCCAATGCATACACTATCATAAGCAACTCTTTTTATGTTGTGGCATATTTTACTTAAGCTTCATTCAATACCTTGCTTGCGTAGTGTATAGCATGAAAATTTTTTGTTCTTCGTTGACCTAGTACCGCACTGTTTACCGTGAAAATTGGAAAACAACCGCTGATCTTCCAAATCTAACTTTGGTGACTCACAGGATCGATCAGATTGATCCTAAGACATGTGCTAACAATTTTTTTGAAGTAAATTCTATAAAACAAAACACTTCGACAATGTTCATAAATGAATGTTTGTCTAAGATATGATTAAAGGAATGCGTGAAAACTCTAAGTCGAAAAGGCTGAAAGCGTAGAGATTAAATAAAATGCAGAAAGGTAACTTGCATGAGATAAAAGATAAATTCGTAGTAAAAACTAAAATAAATTGCATTGAAATGGAAAATGGTGTTTACATCACGTACATTCTCACAAGACTCGTTTCTCTACACGCGGATACTTTGAGTGAATTTGGAGTAACTTGTACCAATTAAACATAACACACCGAATCCTATTACTAAAACTCCTATTTATAATAATTAAACTAACTGCTATTAACTGCCAAAACAATTAACATACGACAAGTTTCGCCATGCATGCTTCTAACCCCTTGAATATACGCCACATGTCTTTTTCTAGAGCGGACAAGGATAACTACTCCCTCCTTTATTTGAATTTGAATTACTTCGTGTCGAACACCATCAGTAGTGTCCGTCGAATAATATTTCCCAATACTTGGAAATATTTCTAAGTCCTATGCTTATCTTTTCCTCATGTAAGCATGCCTTCGACTTAGGCTTCCACTATGAAGATCCGGTCGAAATTACTTCAAACTTCCTCAAAGAGCTTAACACTTCAATTAACTCCTCTAACTTAATATAGGCGTCGAATTTAGGAGCTAACAAATTGCCGCCCAAAAATGTCCTTTTCGAAAGTACTGAAGGAAAGGTCATTTTTTGATAATATCCATTCGACGCCATCTTTCGACCCTACAAAGGTGTTGATATAACTGACAATCCCACGTCTCAAGAAACTGTTCAATTTCTTTTCAATCATCTTTATGACTTCACAGTCATTTATGATCATATCTGGAACGTCTCCTCGGAAACCACATCAAATCACAAACCATCATCACCTTTCCTAGAGTCTAGAAGATCGTGGATCTAGGGAGTAACTACTACCGCCCTTACTTTCGCTCCTGGGGGGACGCGTGTCCCACTAACTCTAGCCCCTTAATGATGATTAGCGACCCATCAATATTTTAAACACTTTATAAATAGCTTCTTTTGAAACTATTTTCACTTTTCCAACTCCAAAGCACTCTCTAAGTACTTCTTTTCTATTTCCAAAACTTTCAGCTCCTCATCTTCAACAAAACTCATTTTTTCTTCAAACTTTGACAATGGCATCCTCAAACACCATAACTCATGACTCAAAGAAAAACCAGAAAGTTAAAGGGCCAAAGAACATACCGCTACTCCCTCCTTTCGTCACACTGAGCGGACCCAAGATGGTGAAGAACCAACAGTTCATTCCTGAACCCCTCCAAGAAGAAAAGAGGCACATTTATGAATCTCAGGTATTGATCCATGTTAATGTTTCTGGTAAATCATTTGCTCTGTCTGGTCCTTTATCTACCTTAGGTGTAGATTATGAAACTATTAAGGATTTTTTCCCTTCGTACCATAAAACTAAACCCTTAGGACAAAAGGATAAAGCTAAGGTAGCAACTGCTCCTCATGACAAGGTAGCTTTAAGAAAAATAGATTTGAAATATATGAATGATGGATCTAGGCTGTTTAGAGCGACCCCATACTTTAAGGATTCTGACCTCTACTTAAATTGGTTAACCAAAGAAGAGAAGGTCAAAGCTAAAACTTGGAAAAAATTTAAGAATTTATGACCTAATTATGCTGTTCATAATAGGTCCAGCTTACTATACGACCTTGTTAGCATCATCCTTGTATTTCTGGGATAACACCCATTACACTTTCCATCTCACTTGTGGGATGATGAACCCTACCCTATTCAACATAACCGCTATTACAGGGCTAAAGCCAAAAGGGATAGTTTATGATCCTGAGGTAGATGCCCAAGATACTATAGGGTTTTCGACCATAAAACACACCTACACCCACTTCATTTATCACTACCAAGATAGGCAAACTGACACGGTGGAAGATCAAGAACACATAGCATTTCTAGCTATGTGGTTGTCTCGTTGTGTCTTTTGCACAAAGTCTCTACAAGTGGCCAGGAAATACCTGACTCTGGATAACGAACTACACAATGATCGAGGTATTTGCCTGAGCGAAATGATACTAGCCAGCTTGTATGAATCCTTGAGTGAAGGCGCTACTCGCCTCAAAGTCCTAGAAAGCAATGGAAACCTTTTGTTGTCAGGACCCTTTTGGCTGCTCCAGCTTTGGCTCAATGCCACTTTCAAAGCCAGTCTTCCTAACAAAGGAACTGTGGATGAAGACGCTGCAGAAATTAAGGAAAGACAAGTCGAATGGCCACGATTAGAGAATCTGACCCCTAACGAAGAAGGACAAATACTCAGAGCATCCTTCTCTAGCTTTATCAAAATGTTTGCCAAACGTTACGAGTTCACACCAAGGATGGCCCAATTTACTGATAGAAAATACGGTCCTGAATGGTTCACCAGGCCTTTTCCTCCTCCATTCAAGAAACAAGAAGAAGAATTGAAGCTTATCTAGGAAGCTTTTCTAATCCATCGACTCATTATTCATCGAATCAACCTGCTGAAGGGCCAAACAGCTTTAATGGCCTACCAACCAAATCTTGTCTCTCGACAATTTGGCTTGGTTCAAACTCTTCCCAAGTGCTTATATGAGAAGAAAGGCCATCTGATACTTCATCATGCCAGTTTTGATCCTATAGGGAGTTCAACACACCTTGCTCGACATGCCCACAGATCATTCCTTACTACTGTCTATTTCGAACCCACTCATCTCTGTACTCAAGAGTTCCATGACTGGTGGTCGAAGCACTATACTGAAGAGTTTCTTGACGTTTCTTGCTTCTCTCAGTTAGTTGATCAGGCTTTTGTTGATGTGCATGAGAAGACCAAGAAAGGTAAATCCACTCATATTAAAGAGATTCAAGCCTTCCAAAAGTACTTTGAAACTGTTTATCGACCAGATGACATTAGTCGAACCGTTTTTGAAGCCGCGGTTACGCTGAAGGAGAAATTTTTAAAGAAAATGGAGAATTTGAAACTCCCTTCATACGTTCCTCCTGAGAAACGCTATGAAATGGCTTTCGAACTATTTCCTCCGAAGACTCCTCGACTGCCCACTGCTGATTTTGGAGTGGCTCTTGCCCCACCATTTCCAGACTGGTTCGTCTGTGGGGATTCAATAAAAATCCTTCGCCAATAAGAAAAACCCAAGGCTCAGTGGGTGGTTCTGACTAAGCATACGCTAGACAGTTTCAAAGGACACCTTCATATTGGTATCGAAGATGTTCGCATCGAATCCGAAATATATGAAGGTTTGGATTCTTCGATTTTATGTTATTTCATTCGAACTTTATCATTAATGACTTGTGGTAATTTTGTTTGTTTTGCAGCTGTACCTAAGAAGAGCACACCTCAAAAACTGGTCGAAGTAAAGACTGAAGGCAGCAAGGTACGTCACACAACTTTCTCCATTATTGGTAAGTAGTTATTTCCTCTAATACTTTATACTATTTCAGGCTTCGCACAAACCACCTCTGACACCTCAAAGGAAGTTGAAGAGGGGCACTGTCCAAGTCATTATTGACTCAGAGAACGATAACCAATCTCCTTATGAGATTTAAAAATTAGAAAGAGGAAGAAACCAACTCAGGACACAGATGTTGCTGCTGGCCAATCTAAGCCCAAAGTAGCTAAGGTCTCCAAGAAAATAACCACTACCAATGGTGCTGCAGAAACCTCTTATGGGACTGCCTCTAAACTGGTCGCGGGTCCTGACAAAAGTGACAATCCTAGCCCTAGTGCTGACAGTGTCAAGGTAACTATCCTTTCATATTTATTTAAGTGTTTACCTTGTTTCTCTTCGATCTTACTTGCTTCGATTTGACTCAGGCTGATGCAAGTGGCTCAAAACCACCAGTGACTAAGCCTTCTTCTCCAGCCACTATTCTGAATAGGCAAGGTGAGCCTACTACCTTCCTACTTCTTACTTAGGCTCTGGGAGGAGTTCAATAGATGAGATTAATAAACCTAGCTTTGAAACAGTTCCTCATTCACCAACAAAAACTGCTACTCAACAGTCCCAAACAGATGGCTCTGACCATGAAGAAGACGATGGTCAGAATAATCTTGAAGCAGAAAACCCAGAGACCATCGCCATGGATGAAGATGAAACCCTGGCTGATGAAGATGTCTCACCAGTAGGCGAAACTCTTGGGGCTAAAAATGTTGATCCAGAGGGGGAAGAAGAGATGGAGGAGGATGAACACCCAATGCGCCAAACTGAGCTTGATGGCAACAGTGATGGAGAAAATACTAATGACAAAATGGATGAAGATGAAAAAGATGACCACAAAGGCGAGGAAAAGAAAGCTGATGGAGGGCATGATAATGATTCGACTCCTGTCAGAGCCACTACTATTCCAGCAACTACTATTGCTACTAAAGGCAACAAAGCCTCGACTGTGTATGGAGCAGGCCTCTCTGAAAAAGAACTTCATACCTTAAAGGTCAGTGACCCTTGAAAGTAAATAAAGATTCTCCTTGGCAGTCGAGGAAGTTCCTCTGACAAGACTCCCAGTGCTTCAACTGCCTCTGAGGATCAACCTTCGAGCAAGCCTGAGGACAACATCCTCTAAAAAATCAAGGAAAAGATTTTCAAGGGTGACCTTTTCACGCTCTTACAAATGGATCATGTCACTCATCTTTCCCTGAAGAGTCTCCTTCAACAAGTCGACATCCATGCTATTTCTCGTGAATCTGCTAACATCATTTTAGAGCTTGGAATTATGATCGACCAAGTCTATACTGACCTCAAGCAACTGCCTCAAATTGAGAAGGAAATTTCAACCAAATCTGGAAGCGAGGCTGCCGCTTGGACCGCTGCAACTGAGTCTGAAAATAAAGTAGCAGAACTGGAGGAAACCAAAGAAAATAACAAGCAAGAGATCACCTCTAATGATCAAAACATTGCCTCCAGGGAGCGAAAGATTAAAAAGCTTCGAGCCAAGATCTCGAAGGCTAAAAAGCGCAATGCTGAGCTGTCTGCCTACGATGACTCTGACATGTCGAAAGAGTTAGACAATGCCATAACTTTTGCTGAGGAAGCTCGACAACTGGAGAAGGAGATTTCTCATTTAAGATCTGACAAGACCTTGTGTGAAAAGCGCCTTGCACTCCAGAAGTCAAAGTATTTGAAGATGAAAGAGAATCTCCCTTTTTAGCTTGTAATTTCTTTGTGATATTTCCTTTTCAGTACAATGTTTCATAGCCCTCTGAGGCTTTTTATGTAATGACTTTTAAGCCATTTTGGCATTTATGAATACCAATATTGGCTTCGCCTCTTTAAAGTCGAATTACTCTTTAGCAATTTTAATTTCTTGAAGTGCTGGTTTATATTTTTCAAATACTTGCCATTTACTTTCAAGACTCTTTTATCCTCGTCTAATTCTTCGACTTCATAGGTCCCATTAGAAAATACTTGCGTAATTTGAAAAGGGCCTTCCCATTTTGGGGACCATTTGCCCAAGGCTCTGACCTTTCGATCCATAGGCAGGATTACCTTCCAAACTAAATCTCCAGGCGAAAAGGTCTTAATCTTAACCTTTTTGTTGTAAGACTTCTCCACTCTTTTCTTTTGTCTCTTTAGTAATTCCAAAGCGTTAAGTCTCTCTTCGTCCAAATCCACCAATTCGTCTAACATCATATTCCAATAGGACTCATAAGGAATTTCATGATGTCTTTGGATCCTTGTTGACTGAAGGTAGATTTTGACAGGTAATACTGCGTCATGACCAAAAGTCAATCGAAATGGAGTAGTGTTAGTTGCTTCTTTGGGAGAGGTTCGACATGCCCAGAGGATCTGATCCAATGTCTTATGCCAATTTCTAGGCTTCTTTCCCACATGTTTTTTGATCAAACTAATCACCACTTTATTAGCTGCTTCAACCTGACCATTAGCCTGAGCATAATAAGGTGTAGAGGTTAAGAGTTTGAAACCTATTTCTTTAGCAAACACCTGCATTTTTCGACCAGTAAAAACTGATCCTTGATCTGTTGTAATCGTTTCTGGGATTCCAACCCTATAAATGATGTATTTTTGAATGAATTCGATCACATCTTCTGGATCCACATTTGGTAAAGGTATCGCTTCGATCCACTTCGTAAAATAGTCAATACCTACCAAAATGTATCTCTGATTTTTGGACGATGTTGGTCGAATCTCTCCAATCAAATCCAAAGCCTGACCTCTAAAAGGCCATGGTTTGACGATGGAATGTAACTCACTTGCAGGGATATGCTGTATGCCAACGTGAACTTGACATTCCTGGCAGCCCTTAGCAAATTCAATGCAATCTTTTAACATGGTAGGCCAATACTTGCCTTGTCGAAACAAAAGCCATTTCATCGTATGGCCTACTTGATGTGCCCCACATGCCCCACTATGGACAGTCGAAAGGGCAAGATATGCCTCTGATTCACTTAGGCATTTAAGTAAGACTCCCTCAGGGGTCTTTTTAAATAATTCGTTACCTAAAAGAATATAACTTAATGCTTGATACCTGACCTATCGTTCTATGGATGCTGTTGGATTTTGCAAATATTCGATTATGGGCTTCCTCCAGTCTTTGTCCGTCAAGCTGTCTTTTGCAAAGATCTAGAAATTTTCTTCATCAGCGTATCCAAGCTTCGTTACTTCTAGATCTGATGGGTATAATCCAACAGACACAACTTTACCTCTGACTTCAATTGTCTCTTGTAACTTTTCCTTCGAAACTTTATACCCAGAAGCAATCTGAGCCAAGTCATTGGCTACTTGATTCTCTAGTCGAGGTATGTGTCGAATGCTTACCACTTCGAATTTCTTCAGTAATCTGTTGGCAATTACAAAGTACATAATAAGATTTTCCTTAACACATTTGTATTCCTTTGTAATTTGCTTTATGACCAACTCTGAGTCTCCCATTATTTCAACTCGAGTTGCCCCCAATTCTAACAAAATTTCAAGTCCAGGTATTAAGGCTTCATATTCAGCCTCGTTGTTGGAACAAAGTCCTTCGACCTTGTACTTAAATTTTGTTGGAATTTTATTAGGAGAAATAAACAACACACCTACGCTAGAGCCATCAAAGTATAGCTTCCAAGGCTCCAGTTCGACGTAATTCAAAGTGCCTTCATTTATATAGTGGTCGACTATAAAGGCTGCTACCACTTGTCCTTTAACTGCCTTTAAAGGCTTATATGTTAAAGAGTATTCAGTTAATGCTAGTGCCCATTTACCAATTTGACTGTGCAAAATAGGCTTAGACAACATATGTTTAATAACATCAAAATGAGATGAAACATAAACATCAACTAGTTTTATATATTGCTTTAATTTTGTACAAGAAAAATACAAGCATAAGCATAATTTTTCGATCATGCTATACCTAGTTTCTGCATCATTCAAAACTCTCCTAAGGTAGTAAATGGCCCTTTCGACGCCATTCTCATCCTCTTGAGCTAACATGCTCCCTAAAGTTTTGTCTGACATAGCTATGTATAATTTCATACTCCTATTCCTACAAGGTGGTGAGAGAATTGGGGGATGGCTTAGGTATTCCTTGATCTTGTCAAAGGCTTCCTGCTGAGCTTGCCCCCACTCGAACCCATCTTTGTTGAACCGAAGTAATGGTGAAAAGGCCTGCGTTTTTTCGCTTAGGTTCGATATGAACCTTCTCAAGAAATTAATCTTCCCCAGCGATGATTGCAACTACTTTTTTGTTGATGGCGCTTTCGCCTCCATGATGGCTTTGGTCTTATTCTGATTGATCTCAATCCCTTTTTTGTGGACCACAAAGCCTAGAAAGTCCCCTGCCTGCACACAAAACGCACATTTAAGAGGATTCATTTTAAGACCATGTCTTCTCATCCTTTCAAAGGACTGTCGAAGATGGTCTAAGTGACTCTTCCCTGAAATCGACTTAACCACAATATCATCAATATATATTTTCATGAAAGTCTCTATATAATCATGGAAGATTGAGTTCATTGCTCATTGATATGTTGCCCCGACGTTTTTTAGGCCAAAAGGCATTACTACCCATTCGTAGGTGCCTAAGGCTCCAGGACAACGAAAGGCTGTCTTGGAGACATCCTCTTCAGCAATGAATATTTGGTTATACCCTGAGTACCCATCCAACATACTAAGATATTCATGTCCTGCGGCGGAATCAACTAGCATTTCTGCCACAGGCATAGAATATTCATCCTTTGGAGTTACAGAATTTAAATCTCTAAAGTCTATGCAAACTCGTAAAGAACCATTCTTTTTAATAACAGGTACAATGTTAGCTAACCATTCAACATTCCTGGAAGTGCGGATGAATTTGCATCGAAGCAATCTTTCGAATCACTCTTTTATCTTTAAGAGGATTGCTGGTGCAAACCGTCTTGGATTTTGTTTGACTGGCTTCTTCCCAGGCTTGATCGGCAACTTATGTTCGACCAATTCCCTACTCAAACCAGGCATCTCATCATAGTCCCATGCAAAGCAATCCTTAAACTCCCTTAGCAACTGGGTGACTTCGACCTTAAATTGTGGGTCAAGATTGACACTGATATATGTTGGCCTTTTGGTTGCCCCCTCTCCCAGGTCAATCTCTTCTAGTGGATCCTGTGCTAGCATCTTAATGTTATTTGCCAGCGGATCCTTTTCAAATCCCAAAGGCTCATCATCATAGATGGCATCAAGCCTCTGGACTTGCTCTACACCTTGAACCTTATCAGGTGGTTCTGGGTCGAAGTCATTACCAGGACCTTCTTGGTAGAGTTCTAAATTAGCTTCGACAGCCATATATTCATTGACAGCTTCCAAAGCCGCTTGCAATCTGGTTTCGGCCACATAAGTCGAAATTCTTTTCAAAGCTTCGAACTCAGTCATTATCACTGAATTCGCTTCCCCACCCTGTGGGGTCTACTGAAGGCATGCCAAGGTATAGGAGCCTTTCTCCTGGTACCTCCTTATCCCAATGGAAACCATCGACGGGATGTAGGTATAATGAGAAAAATGTCTCATCATCTGGGACAAACTCAAAGTCTGCTGGACCACACGGGGCAATATGAGCCAAATGTTTGTCGAACTGACGTCTGTCGACATGATTTATTGGTGCTTTAAAATACCCTTGGTCAGCTTCGATGTTCTCAACTATGCCATTCGGCCTCCAGATGGTTATTCGTTGATGCATCGAAGATGGCACTGCTACAATTCCATGTATCCACTCTCGTCCTAAGAGCATATTGTAGTTGGCTTTTGTTTCCACTGCCATGAAGACAGTAGGCCTAGTAATCGTCCCAACTGTCACGTCAACTTGTATAACACCCAGTGTGGTGCCTACTTTTCCTTCATAATTTGAAAGAACCATATTGTGTGGCTTAGTATCAGTATCACACTTGCCAATTTTGTTTAATAAGAAATGTGGCATCAGATTTACTGTTGCCCCACAATCAACTAATATCTTGTTTACTGCCATGTTCTCAACCTTCCCAGTGATGTAGAGAGGCTTTAGGTGGATTTGCATCGCCTCAGTAGGTCGTTCGAAGAAGGCGTTCTACTCTTCGACGCACCTATTATTCATAACATAGTAGCACACTGGCTTGTGTGCTGCCATTTCTGCTTCAGTGTTAGCGTCTAAGTCTTCAACCTCTGTAATTCGGTCGAACTCCCTAGGCATTACAGAAACCACATTAACTATGATGTCGAGGGAAGCCTCAGATCCAGAGTCGAAATTGTCTGTCATTTCCTCATCATCTGCGACAGCCTTCTCATGTTTATCCTCTTGGGAGGAAAACAATTTTCGCCCCACAGGCATTTTTTCAGCAATCTTTATTTAATCCCCTCTGTTATTAACAATAGGGACATTAGTACTGGACTCTCCTTGGTCCTTCGACTGAGCCTCTCTGAGAGCTTTCCTTCTACGTTGTTTTCTCCTCCATTGTGATTGAGACATCGGATTCTTCCCTTTGTAGTTTTTAGAGATGTAAGCCGATTTGTTAGAAGTTTGGAACTCCTTTCGATACTCAATAGAAGAGCCTCTGTCCACATTAAACTTCTTCCATTTCTTCTGACCTTTTTCCTTGCCTTCGACAGGTTTCATCCAGCTTCCCACTGGTGCATTACTCGTTGGTTTGAAAGTGTTAGGGCTAGCCCCTGGGAACTGCGTTTTTCCTCCCACTTGTTTTGAAGAGGACCTTCTAGGATCGAAAGCCCTTTGACCATGAGATGTTTTATGCTCCCTTATTTCTTTAGCCTTCCTAATCCCCTCAAGATTGTGGGAAGCTTTTTGGTCGAAGATTGCGCTGCATCTGGGGCATAACATGACCCCTGATCCCTTCTTTTGGCAACGGTGAAGGAAATCAATGATAGTCTCTTCCTATTTTGGATATGCCACCTTGTTACGCTCTTCTTGGTAGCTTGCTTCATCAACCTCCATGGTCTTATGTTGTGTAATTTCAACCATATTTATGTCCATGTCGACATCAGCGCTAAGATCTAGTTTGCAGAAGTCTACATCAAGGCCTTCAGCAGCCTTGTCCATCTTAACGAAGCTATCAGCAGTTTCTTTGGTAACCAGCATCATGTTGGAATCTCCAGTGATCCCATCGTCCAAGCCATCAGAAGCTTTGTCGAAGCCATCAGCGGCCTCACTCATGAGTTTCTCCATGACATTGATGTCAAGGTCTTCTGTAACCTTGGCTAGAACAACATCATTGGTGAAGTCCTCAATAACTTCCACCATATTGATTGAGCAGTCGAGGTTACCAGCAACTTCGACCATGTGCACCTCTGTGGGCTCAGCATAGTGGGCACCCACTGTCTGCAAAGGAATGGAGTCAATTCTCATTCGACCTTTGCTTTTCTCTCCGAATTTCAGCTTGTCCTCCTGGATAGCATTTTGCACCAAATCCCTGACAAGAAAACACTGAGAAGTTTAATGACCCAGAAAATTATGGTATTTACAAAACCCTCTCTTTTTCCTTTGTTCTAAAGGTGGCATTTTAGCGCCAGCAGGCACTATCATTTGTCCATCCTTAACTAACAAATCAAAAATTTCGTCACACTTAGTGATGTCGAAAGTATATGTTTTCTTTGGAAACCTATCATTCTTTTCAGGTTCGACAGGATTTTTCCCATTCGAAGGTGCTAACATTTTGCAAGTATACGGAGGACCTTGCTTTAATTCAGCAACATCTATCTCATTTTCATCGAACTGTAATGGTTCATCATATAAACCTTCGACATCCTCACTATATTCAACATAGGCTACCTTTTTACTCTATTTGCCTTAGCCTTTTCGTCTTTTAGACGTTCTAATTGTCGAACCTTATCAGCCAATTAGGCCATATCCCTCAGATATTAGGTATCCAACTTCTTTCTAATAGAGTAATCAAGGCCACCAACGGCCATTTCGACCAATTCATGCTCTGGCACTTGTGTGAAACACCTAGCTTAAGTAATCAAAACCTATTTAGGTAATCGTCCTAGGAGGTAATTCTGATTGGAGAATTTAGTAAATTTTGGGACCTTCGTCCTAGGAGGTAATTCTGATTGGAGAATGTAATCTACTATCGGTGATGTATAATTTGGCCTTGTAAAATCAAAATTTACCCCATTTCGAGTCATTATCCTTTCGACCATGGCTGCTAGGTTGTTATCTGCTGCTATGTTGTTACATCGAACTTGTTGCACAACGTGGTCAACATCCTGGTTTCTATTTACTATAACTACCCCTTGTTCTCTCTCTATAGGAATTGGCACTTGGTTCCTAGGTGGTTCGACTTTAGGAGGTTCAACTATTCCCAAGTTTTCTAAATTCGCCTAAGGTATGTTCCCTGGGTTCCGCTGGGGAATAGTTTCCACAACAGTCGCACCTTGATTTCCTCGTACAGGGGCTAGTACACCCATAAATTCTGCCATGCGTGCCAATTGCGCTGCTAGTTGTTGGTTAGTCTGGGTAGTGTTTTAGATCAAAGGCTGGAAAATTTCCCCCATAGTTTGGGACAAGGTGTGTACCATTTGTAGGTTACTCTCATCCATTTACTGCCTTAAACATGCTATAGAGGTATTTGTCAGACTAGGACCTTGGGTAGAATATCCTACACCTACACTTTGACTATTTCGACCCATATTTATCCCAGATCCCGACCCTTGTAATGGTGAAGACATTACATTTTCTGAGAATATTGGGGGGCATTTTGGAGGCTTTGCATTACTGACGTCGGCATTCCATAAGGTGGATTCCTTGGTAATGGTTGTGAAAATCCTGGAGGAGGAAAGTGCCTAAACATCGAAGTTCCTCTTGGTGGAGTTTGGGGAATACTTCCCTGTGGCCCAATATACTCCAAAATGGGTTGAGTATACGACCTTGTATATGTCGATCCTAATCCTGCCACTGATGGCATTGGTTCAGACATAACTGGCGGCGCTGTTGGCCCTCCTGTCGAAGGGACTGAGGGTGGCACCACATCGCTCCTAGACACAATTTGAGGGTTAATGGTACTAGGTTGGGCATTCGAATTACTTGATTGAGGGTTAGAACCACTCCCTTGAGGGTTTGGATTGTTTGGCTGACTAGTGTTCATCGTCATTTTTCTCGTATATCTTCTCCTTGGTCTCTCTTCGTTTGTCCTACTGGGCGTGCCAATTTGTTTACCGTGAAAATTAGTAAACAACCGCTGATATTCCAAATCTAACTTTGATAACTCACAGGATCGATCAGATTAATCCTAGGACATGTGCTAACAATTTGTTTGAAGTAAATTCTATAAAACAAACACTTCGACAATGTTCATAAATGAATGTTTGTCTAAGATATGATTAAAGGAATGCGTGAAAACTCTAAGTCGAAAAGGCTGAAAGTGTAGAGATTAAATAAAATGCAGAAAGGTAACTTGCATGGGATAAAAGATAAATTCTTAGTAAAAACTGAAATAAATTGCATTGAAATGGAAAATGGTGTTTATATCACGTACATTCTCACAAGACTCGTTTCTCTACACGCGGATACTTTGAGTAAATTTGGAGTAACTTGTACCAATTGAACATAACACACCGAATCCTATTACTAGAACTCCTATTTATAATAATTAAACTAACTGCTGTTAACTGCCAAACCAATTAACATACGACAAGTGTCGCCCTGCATGCTTCTAATCCCTTGAATATGCGCCACTTGTCTTTTTCAGGAGCGGACAAGGATAACTACTCCCTCCTTTATTTGAATTTGAATCACTTCGCGTCGAACACCATCAGTAGTGTCCGTCGAATAATATTTCCCAATACTTGGAAATATTTCTAAGTCTCATGCTTATCTTCTCCTCATGTAAGCATGCCTTCAACTTAGCCTTCCACTATGAAGATCCGGTCGAAACTACTTCAAACTTCCTCAAAGAGCTTAACACTTCAATTAACTCCTCTAACTTAATATAGGCGTCGAATTTAGGAGCTAACACACACCCACCGCATAATCACTCGCATCACACATGCGTTCAAAATCAATTTTCCAATTTGGCGCGATGATTAAGGGCGCGGTAGTCAAACTTTGTTTTAAAGAATTAAAATCTATCATGCAAGACTCATCAAATTCAAACAACTTATCTGTGTTGAGCAAATTCCTCAAAGGCTTTACGATTTTTGCGAAATATTTGATGAATCTCTGATAAAATCCCGCATGACCATGTAAGCTCCTTATACCCTTCACATTTAATGGCGGTGGCAATTTTTCAATGACGTCCACCTTGGCTTGATCAACTTCAAGGCCTCGTGAAGAAACTTTGTGGTCGAGCATAATTCCTTCTGTTACCATGAAATTTCATTTTTTCCAATTAAGAACCAAGTTGGTTTCCACACACCTTTCCAATACTACATCCAAGTTTTTCAAACAAAGATCAAACGATGGTCTAAAAACCGAGAAGTCGTCCATAAACATCTCAATTGACTTTTCAATCAAGTCCGAAAATATTGCTTACATACACCGTTGAAAAGTGGTTGGCGCATTACACAACCCAAACGACATCCTCCTATAATAGAAGATTCCAAAAGGGCAAATGAAAGCAGTTTTCTCATGGTCCTCCGGGTTCACAATAATTTAATTGTAACCTAAATAACCATCCAAAAAACAATAGAATTCTTGACCGAAAAGTCTCTCGAGCATTTGATCCATGGATGGAAGAGGGAGATAGTATTTCCTCGTAGCTTGATTTAGCCTACGATAATCAATGCACATTCTCCACCGGTCATGGTTCTTATAGGGATCAACTCATTCTTCTCATTTCGGATTAGCGGCATCCCTCCTTTCTTTGGTACCACTTGCACTGGGCTAAACCAAGGACTATTGGAAATCGGATAGATCATTCTGACGTCCAACATTTTCACCACTTCCTTCCTAACCACTCCTTTCATGGTCGGATTCAAGCGACGTTGAGGTTGAGATACCAGTTTGAAATCGTCTTCCATGAGTATCCGATGCATACAATATGAGGGACTTATTCCTTTTAAATCGGAAAGAGTCCACCCCATAGCATCTTGATTCTTTTTCAACACACAAATCAATTTGTCCTCCTCATTTTTTGTTAGCTCATTGCATATGATCACCGGTTTATGCCCCTCATCATCAAGAAACACATATTTAAGATGAGAGGGCAACAACTTCAATTCAAGCTTGATTTCTTCATTATTTTCCTTTTTCAAAATTTCCACCCTTTCTTTCAAGGGAGGAATCTCATGCAATTCTTCAAGTTCCCGCAAACACTTTTCAATTTCTTTTTCTTCATTCTCATTGACACTTTGAAGAGCATTTGTAAGAACTTTTTGTAATGGGGTAGGAACTTGTAATTTCCTTGTCACTTCTTCAATCACCCCCTTAGTTGCATCAATTCTAAAACAATCACCTTTGTTCTTCGAATGCTTCATGGCTTCAAATAGATTAAAACAAATCTCCTCATCTTGAACTCTCACTTTCGTGAGACCGTCATCCATATCGATGGCCATTCTAGCGGTCTTCATAAAAGGTCTTCCAAGAATCAAGGGAGCGTCATCATCTTCTTCCATATCAATCACCACAAAGTCGATGGTGTCATACCCCAAATTTTTCCTACCTTTTTTTTTTAATTTTCATTTTTCTGACTTTATTTTCATTTCACATCGCCTGCATAAGCATAACTTGTTTTTTAGCATGAATAAGTCCTAAAATAATCGGCCAGAATGAATTCTTGGATATTCAGACGGACGGGTTAGATTGTTTCTCAAGTATACAAAAATCGGAGGTTGAAAAGTTTCGAATTTAAGCTTGCAAACATCAATAATATTAATCTACTATTAACATAGTTTAACCTGACGCGCTCGTCTTATTTTTCGACGACTTTTCAGTCACATTTCGATCAGTCTGGGTCATTTTATCGGTCCCAGTTTATTTCAAAATCTGACCAAACGTTGTATTTTTTCGAGTCGTTTATCTAATTTATTTCTATCTTCGCGCCAAAATATTCAAAATAATAAATTAGAATTTTCCAGCTTGCATTTTACTTTTATCATGTTTATTTAATAAGTTGTGAATTTTAGTGGTTTTTAATTGATTTAATTCTATTTAAATTAATTAACGCTTCTAGAAGGGGCAATTTTGTCATTTTAAATTAAGTGTGCTTTGATTTAATCTGAATCGTCAATTTGAATTTAATCAAATGTCCACATGCTTTATCCTCACTTTTTCTTATTAACCAATCATAAATTAGCATTTTATTTTATTTATTTAAATTGATAAAATTAGAAAATATAAATATTTTATTTATCTCTTCCATCTTCAATTAATTGGTTTTAAAAATTTGTGTCACCTTATCCAATTATGGGTTGACACGTGGCCTTTGTGTGCTGGCAAATTTGTTTAAAATAATAATAACAAAAAAATGAAAATTAATTAATTGTTTATTAATAAAAATCTAACAATTTAGATAGAAAATGGATTGATTATGGCAGCTGGCAACGCGTGACACAAGGAGATCTGGTAAAAAAATTAGGAATATGAAAAATACTTGCTTAAGAACGAACATAAGACGTGTATTTATAAATAATAAATAATTTTTTTTTATTAATTAAAAATAAAAAATAATATTGTCTCTCTCCTGCATAATAACCACTATCCCATAATTTCAACTAAAATCGAAATTAAATTTATAATAAATTAAAATTTTTTTCTTTTTTCATTGATTGATATTAACAATAAAAATTTAGATGCGTTTCCATAAAAAATTTTCACTTCGAAATATTCTATCTCTTAAAAAAGGACGCGTGACAGCTGTAGAGGGATTAAAAAACCGTTTTTTTAAATGAGGACATCCAAACGCGTCCTTAAAGGACCACCACACCCGCACTACCAATCCTCACATCTTCACTCACCTGCTCCTTCTTCAATCAGCCCTTCCATTTTGGATTCACCCTCCGCCTTCACGCCTACCAAACCTACCTTTTTCTTTTCCCCGAAAGAACAGAATCATCACCATCGAAATCACTTCTCCCTCATACTCTTGAAACATCTCCAAAACCTTCTTCTTCTTCTCTTCACCGTCAAAACAATATCATCACCACTCTCCTCCTCTCGCCGTCGATTCGTTTAGTGGACCGTTTTGAACTATTATATAATGCTCAAAGATAGTTATATTTTTCTGCTGGATCATTTCGTTCTTTCGCTAACAATTCACGTCACACTACATTGAACTTGTAAACCGATATTTAATCTGAGCTCCTGCTATGTTTGAATACTATGTTGTGCATGCTTGGCTTCGCGTATTGTTCGGTTGCTTCGATATTTTTGTATATTACAATGTTGCTGTTTTTGTAGTTTGCTTGTGGCGTTTGGCATTTATGCGCTTCGATATTTAATCCGTTTAGTTTCCGTTCGACATTTCGTATTACCTTTGTGATAATGGCTGAGTTATTTTTTGGTTACAATAGTTTGTGTGGAAAACAATTTCATTGTAAATGGACCTGCTATGAAGGAATTGGCATTGACAATTTTTAAGGCCAGCTCCAACTCACTCAGACCAGTTCTAATTCATGTATTAGAAGCAAAGCAGACTCAGCATTGCCACTACATTGTGGTAACCTTCTTGAATTATTTCCCTGGATGTTTTGCATTGCATTGTTTAGTATTTTAAATTTCTCAAATCCAATTACACTATATTTTTAAGATAGGGGAATGATGTAACAAATTACAATGTGGTGAACATGATTAGATTTGGAAGTTGTTGTTTCTGAATTCTAATTCTATTGTGGAGTCGATGTGAGTTTGACTTTGATTGCATTGCATTATGTTGATGTTATATGGTATTTGAGTATGTAAATACTCATAACTTTTTCTATCTCACATTATGTTTGCATAAATTAAAATTGGAATAAGGTGTTTAGTGAGCCAAATCATGTACATTAGACCCAAGAATTATTTTATTTACTTGTTTTTGTTTAATTAATTTTTGTTCTAATTTTGATTTGTAAATGTAAATTTATGACGAGTTGTTTGATTTCATTACGCGATTAATCAAGCTTTAATCAATTAATCCTTTTTTAATTTATTATTAATTGAATAACGAAAATAGTGAGTTCATGGGGTTTAACACTCCTTGGATTCTTGAGCGAATACTCTTGAGACGGGCGCCTTAGGTTATGTTCGTTCCGTCTTTCATCTCTAAAAACTTTTAATTCATTCAAATCTTAATCTAATCGAAAACACTTAACCTTTAAAAATACTTTCTTAACTAAATTAAAATCATAATCCATTTTGATTAATACTACTAAAACCTTTTCTTAATTAAATAATGAAGGTAGTGGGTTTTTGGGGTCTAGCACTCCCTGGATCCTTGAACGACCGCTCTCGAGGCGCACGCCTTGGGTTGTGTTCGCACTGTCTTTCATTTCTAAAAAATACTTAATCCGATTAAAACACTTAATTTAATCAAAATACCCTAATCGAATCAAAATATTTTCTTAATTAAATTACGAAAGAACTGAATTCTTGGAGTCTCGCATTCTTTGGGTTCTTGAGTGACTGCTCTTGGGGTGCACGCCTTGGGTTATAGGTCATTCGATCATTCGTTCCTAAAATACTTTCCCTAATTATTTGGACAAAGAAGTTTGTGGTCCATCAAACACAATTTCATAATTAATTGAATGAAAAAGGTGTTGTTGGGATCTAGCATCCCAGTAATACCCTGATTAATTGGTTGCGAGGCCGACGTCTCATTTATCGAATAATCGTCATTCTTCTCAAAATACGTAACAAATTAAACCCCATGTTCTTACTCCCGCACGATCGAAACCCTAAACCTACTCAAATCAAACTCTTTTTCTCAATCAAAATCCCTAATACACTTAATCCATACTCAAATATTTTTTCAAAATAACATTGTTTAGTCCCTTCTATCACACATAGAAACTAGTGCTTCCGCCTCCCCTAGCGAGCAGCCAAGCCAACATTTAGCAGTTAGATTACGACCTAAACACTCGTTTACTTAAAAAACACAAACCAACCAACTGTAGTCCTCCGAACTACGATTGCTCTGACTTCCTCATTACACTGTGAGGGTACGTAGACATAGGATTGCGAGATCCTAGCGAGTTACCTTTTTTCTTTTTATCCCAAACCATTTCTTGTAGTTCCGCGAACTACGGACGCTCTGATTCTTCATTTTTTCAAATGAAAGATACGTAGGCACAATGGCCTCAATCCTTGGCGAGCACCCTAATAAAAAACCGCCTATTTCCCCTTGGAATCGAATCCTTTAGTAGTTACTCCCTTAGAAGAAAACAAACAAACCTAGCTAACTTTTCTCACGAATCGAATCAAGAGGTTCTCGTTAAGTACAACGGACGTAGGGGGTGCTAGTACCTTCCTCTTGTGTAATTGACTCCCGAACTTAAAATTTGGTTGCGATGACCATTTTCTTATCTTTAAAGGTTTTATCGATATTTTCCTATTCCTTCCTTGGAATGAATAAAGTTCGGTAGCGACTCTGTTCAAACATTTTTTCTGCGTCCATCGCTAGGATCGTATTTTTCGAGGTACGACAGATGGGAAACAAGAATTTGTCTACCTTAACCAACATATCTTCCGCTACACCGTGAGGATGGATAGTGGATTTATCGGCTAATTGCAATGTCATTTGAATAGCTCTCAACTCCATATGTCCCAACCATTTCACAATGGACAACGGTATCAAATGTATACTAGAGCCCAAATCGATCAACCCATTGCCAACATAAATATTTCCTATTGTAACTGGCAAAGTAACTCGTCCCGGATCACTTTCTTTCCGCGAAAGAGTCCGTTGAATGATCGCGCTACAACTAGCATCAACCATGATCGTTTCTTGATCCGTGTACCTTTTCTTCTTGGTGAGAATATCCTACGTGAATTTTGCGTATTTTGGCATTTGCTCCAATGCCTCGGAAAATGGAATATTAATTTGCAATTGCTTAAAAATATCTAAAAACCGAGCATAGTGTCTCGCATTATCTTTCTTCTACGGAGCATGAGGATAAGGCAAATTTTGAATCGGAATAGTACTCACTTGTTCCTTCCCCTTCCTAGTCTTTTTAATTTTCTCTTCTCTAATTTTCTTTTCTTCTTCCTCACTCTTTTTCTTTTCTTTTTCGACTAATTCTCCCTCAACATTCTTTTCTACTTCTTTCTCATCAATCTCTTTCTTTTTCAACTACTCCCTCTCTTTCTACAACTTCCTCACTTATGCCCATATCAAGTTCTCTACCACTTATAGTAAGAATAGCCTTGCAATGCTCTTTTGGATTCACTTGAGTATTCGCCGGAAAACTTCCTTTGTGTTGGTCAGCCAATTGTTTAGATATTTTCCCCACTTGCGTCTCAAGGTTCTTTATAGCCGCATTGGTGTTCTTTTTATTAGACATTGACATTTGCATGAATTGATTGAGAGTGTCTTCTATCTTTGAAATTCCCCTTGGAGCTTGTGGAGGTTGAGTGTAGTTTTGATATTGTTGTTGTCGATTAGAAGTTTCGACATCTTGAGGCCTCCATTGTTGTTGATAACCTTGATTACCTCTTTGTTGGTAACCTTGGTTGCCTTGTTGGTAAGGTGGTCGAGGTTGATACCCTTAGTTTTGATTTCCCGCATAATTTGCCTCTTCCACAACCGGAGGACAATACCCGATAGAGTGATCTCCCTTACAAATCTTTCAACTCGCCACTTGTTTGTTGTTGTTGGGAATTTCTTGCATTTCTTTGATTTGTTGTGGAAGTTTTGACATTTTTTGAGTCAACAACTCCACTTGTTGTGAAAGCAATTTATTTTGTGCAAGAATCAAATCATTTGTTCCCAACTCAATCATGCCCGACTTCCTTTGAGGTGTACCACGATTATGATTTCCTTGTTGATCATTGAGTGCCATCCTATCAGTAATAGCAATTGTGTCTTCGACGCTCTTGGACATTAACGGTCCACCCGAAGTAGCATCCAACAAAGTCTTGTGGACCGATTGGAGACCATTTCGGAAGATGTGCACTTGAGTTAGTTCATCAAAATTGTGGCCTTTACATTTTCGTAACATGGATTTGAACCTCTCCCAAGCTTAATTGAGAGATTCATTTCTGCCTTGAGCAAACACCGAAATTGTCGTCTTTACTTCCATGAATTGATTGTGTGGAAAAAATCATTCAAGGAACTATTCTTCCAACAAATTCCAGTCCGTCATTATCAAAGTGGATTGATCAAGATACCATTCATTTGCCTTCCCGATTAAGGAATACGGAAATAGTCTCTTGAACAATGATTCTTCTTTAGCTTCCGGCGCTCCCGTTGCACCCGCAATTTCATAGAATTTTGTGAGATGAGTGAAAGGATCCTCATGATCCATACCGATAAAAGGATTTTGATATAGAAGCGTAAGAATTCCAGTATTCATCTTAGAATGCCTCCCATTGTGGGCGTTGCGCACAAACTGAGCATTATGCCTTGGACTGTTGGTACATGGTGTTGAAGAATGAGGTGGTGGTGGAGGTGGATTTGCCATGATTGGTATTTCAATTGGTGTGGATGAAGAAGGTTCTCCTCGCTCTTGTCTTTCTCTAGCAAGTTGTTGTCTCCGTCGTGTTCTGCTATTGAGCCTACGAGCAGTTCTTTCAATCTCAGGACCAAAAAGTTCTTCTGCAGGTACACTCCCTCGCATAAACAAATTCTGCACACTAGCCAAACAAATTAAAGATCACAAGAGAATTACAGAGGTAACAGATTCAGAATACAAATATCTTAAAATCACTAAACTATTGCAATGCTTGCAATATCCTAATCAACAATCCCCAGCAACAGCGCCATTTTGTTGAAATGTATTTTCGGTGGGTTGTTTTATCGTATCCGCAAGGATTGTGTTAGCAGATAAATAGATGCTCGTCGTTCAATAGTTTAACGTTCTAAGAGAAAGGTTTTCAAAGAGTTCTTATTTTGTAACATAAGTTTTGTAGCAAAGAGTAAACTAGAAAATGGATGTTTTGTTTTAAGAAAAGCATGTCAAGATTAGATCTCATTAACCCTTTTCATATGTATCCGATTAATCAAGCATGTGAACTTAGTTTCGATCAATACAATCGTGTATCCTCACGAATCCGTTTATTTCTAAAGCGGCTCCGTGGTTATTATTATTTTAATCGCTAGATGATTTCTTGAAATAACAATCAAAACAATAAACATAAAGATTGATACAAAGCAAATATTAACTTTCAAATCTATGTCTAGAGTTTGTTAATTAATAGATGAAGAAATTAGATCAAGACTTGGAAAAACTATGTCTGGAGTGATTCAAACCATAAATACAACATTAAAAGCAAAGATCTTCATCATCTATTGATCATAAACCTTGTTCTCATACAAAAAATCAAAAGAAATACATATAGCAAGGTTAACTACCTATAATCTTGACACAAAAGTGTTTAGCTACTCAACACCATGGTAGCTTGATCAACAAGTAAGAAAGAAAGCTTTGCTAGCATCAAAGCCGAAGAATCGAGGATTGATACTCCAAAGATTTAATTCTCACTTCTTCTTGAGTTTTTAAGCTTTTTTGACCTAAAAACCCTTTCTAATCTCTAGAATGCAGAAAAGTGTAAAAGTTACAAGCGTACATGAAAATATCTTCAAAGGGAGATATTTATAGCAAGTGCAAAAAGAGCAGTAAGTGGCACTGCGCTAAGCGCCATCAGGAGCGCGCTAAGCGCGGTCAGCAAAACAGAGGAAAAATCCCAGAAAACGCGGTAGCAGACCGCTTAGTGCGGTTGAAGGCCTTAGCTACTGCCTCAACAGTAAAAATGCGCTGGAACCGCGGTTACCGACATATTCACCTCGAAAATGATCTTTTAGGCCTTATTTCCTTCGCCATAGGTTCCTATCATCAAATATAAGCAAGAAGACCTGTCAAAAAATCATCAAAATGATCATAATTCACAATATTTACAAAAAAAATCGAAAACTTGCATATTTACACTAACACTAATAGATTTACTACTAAAATATCAAGGAAACCATTGGAAAGGGCCATAAAATATAATCAAAAGTATGCACAATTTGGCCCATAACAGAATGTAACAAAGTATTTGTTACCTCCAATTGAATCTACCTATAGAAGACCACACACATTTAAGTATATGATCTCAAAAGTGGATTTTGAATTACTTATTGTATCTTCTTTGATGTTGTTCTTGTGTTGCTTTGCCTGCACACATTCTTTACACGCTTTATTTGGAATTTGAAATTCTGGTAGACCTGAAACCAGGTTTCTTCTCTTTAGATTGTTGATGTCTTTGAAGTTGAGATAGACAAGTCTATAGTGCCATAGTGTCATACCCCAAATTTTACCCCTAGATTCAATCATCTTTTGCATAACATTCTAGGTCAATCATTCATGCATAGCTAACCAAATTATTTAGTTCTTGCTTTGTTTTGTTTCCTGTGGATTAGGGTTTGCTTCAAAAGGCTCAATGGATTGATCAGTTAAAGTCTTGAATGGATCATCAACCAATCAAGTTTTCATACACTCAAGAGACCTCCCTTTCTCAATAATCTAGTGCAATATGGCTTCATCACAAGTTCTTCGAGGCTCAGGTCTTGCAAGACTGAATCAAGGATCGGGCAAGGTTATCAAGTCAAGGGTGTGTGCGGTGTGGTTTGAAATTCAGTGGAAGTTTGACCTAATCTTGGTCAAATAAGTGTTTGTTTCAATATCAGGTTATCAAGCCATGGCAAAGATTCTGAATTAGGTTTTTGGTTCTCATCAAGTAATTGTTTCAGTGTGCACTCAAGGCGAAGATTAGGGTTTCTCACCCTTTGTGTTTAAGATGGGCAAATGTCGTGCAATTCAGGTTCATTTAAGGCTAGAAGGTTAAGTGTGTGTGTGTGTGCAGTAGTGTTCAGTTCAATTGGATGGAATTTGATCTTGGTCAGGAAAGAGGAGTGTGTTTCATTCTAAAGATGTATTGGCCATGGATCAGTATTTTATGTTTGAAGATCATCAAATCAGGGTTTTTGTGTCAAGTTTAGGTCATCAAGTACAATCAGGTTGCAGAGCCATTCAAAATCGAAATAGTTGTTTAGGTCATTTCAAGGTGGATGTAAGGTTGTAATGTCATTAATTAGAAGTTCATTCAAGGCAGGTCTTCTTTGATTTAATTCAAGATAAGTGGCATTCAAGTTCAGCTGTCAAGGCTTTAAGTGTTGTGGAGACATATTGCAAAACTTGTTCCTTACCAATTATTTCACTTCCATTTTCCTAGATTCAATTTATCCATTTTCCATTTTTTAAATCCACTTTGTCACTTGTCAGTAATACATACCCGTTCCCTAACCACTTTCTTAATCCATTTCATTCATATTCTAATCCAATTCGATTCAATTATCCATACTTCATTAATCCATTTCAAAATCCAATTTTTAGCCATTCATATTTTCAGTGTCCATTCATTAACCAAATTCTCTTTTTTCTAATCCATTTCCATCATCTTTATTCAATTTATTTTCTAAACCATATTCATCCCATATCCAATCCATATTTATTGTCCATTTTTAATTCCACATATCCATTTTAAATACCCACTATCTAATTCAATTATAAATAAGAGCAAATCATGTTCACTCATGTCAATATCCAAACATCTCATCACACCAAAAAGCTCAAATCCATTCACACAAAAATACAAAAAGCCCATTGTACTTTTTTTTTGTTTTACAAAATTACAAAAAAAATTAAAAAAGACACAACCAACATTATGAAGCCATGCGCACCATTATGGCCAAGAGCTACACAAAACTTGTACCTGCTCTTCTAACAACATTGACATTACAAACCAAAAAAAAGTCCTGCACCCACATCTGCAACATGACTACATCCTGCCCACTACCCTCCAAAATACTGCTACTACTATGCTAGCTACAACAAGGCACGCTGCCTCTACTAAACAACACAACAAGACTTTCAAAAAGAAAGAAACCATACGACCTGAAAAAACCAACAACAACAGCTACAAAGGAATGCGCATAAGCAAGCAACAGCGACAACACGCGACAACAACCTGCAAACCTCTGCATCAACAGCAAAACAATAATGTCTGTTACTCCAAGACAAACTAGCGAACCTGCACAATATGCACAATTGGACCAAAGCACTGCTTCACAAAGACAAAGACATACACACTGTAAAAGAAAGGGAGAAGAGAGGGAAGACCATAATAAAAAGAGAAAAAACATTAAGAAATGGGGGATACAAACCTGAACCTGAAAGCTCTATTTAGTCTCACCCTTGCCATCACCAACAACTTAAAACAATCACCGCATTCAATACCGGTCGGTTTTTGTTTCACAACATCGACACAAACCTTCACAAGTTCACAAGTTGTCCACCAAATTCCTCTTCAAACATTAACCTCAAGCAACCTCTTCACCCTCATTTTGCCTACAACCCAACCTCACCTTCTTTAACCACAACAACAATCTTGTTCACCATACCTTTGTCTGTCCATTGTTCCTCTTTTCTAACCATTTAAACTCCTCAAAACCACGTTATTGCTGCCATACAACATAATACGTTCCAAACACAACGTGACACACCAAGATTCCTCCCTTCATTCTCTCTATTCATCATCGTTCACACCTAAAAATCTGCCTTCTTCTTTAACCGAATTCCACCCTCTTCACCACCATCATTTCCATAGACCTCAATCTATACCACCTGCGAATCCGAAGCTGTGAGAAAGACAAATTCAACCTCAATATTTTACACAAACCTTAAACACAATCCATCCAACAACTTTTAAACCCTATCACCCCACACAAATCGAACAATCACAACACCAACCTTGAGTCAATTTCAGAACAGAGAAAGAATGTGATACGAGGGAAAAGCGTGAGATCAGAAGAAGAAAAATGGTGAAAGCGAAGAAGTGAGAAGGAGAAATCCGCAGCAAGATCAAGTGAGAGTGATAATGGTCGAGAGAGATAGAGACTGAGAATCATGATTGAAACATACATCACATTTTGCTTTTTTGTTTGTAGTGATGATTTCTGAGTGAATAGTTCATTCGTATCCTTTTCTGCTGAACGGTCATGTTAGAATTAGGTTTCCATGTTTTTTGCCTTTTGAATACAGACCAGGTCGCGGGTTGGACTTATGATGGAGCGCCCTTGTGGACTTTACCCTTTGCTAGTTTGTTTTTTGTTTCTCCCTAGCCCATTTTTTTATGTGTCTTTTAATTTTGTTTTAAAGTAATCCTTAATTTTGTTTTTTTTAAGAAAATAATCTTTAACTTTGTTTTAATAATTAAAAATACAAATGTTTTCAAATAATAATTAAAAATATGAATTTCAAAATAATTAGACTATATATATATATATATATATATATATATATATATATATATATATATATATATATATATATATATATATATATATATATATATATATATATATATATATATATATATATATATATATATCTTTTAATTTTATTTTAGATTTCTATTAGATTATTAAGTTTAGTTAATAAATTTAAAAAAAAAAACAAAAAAACTTCCTCAAATAGTTTTGTAAATTATCTCTTTCCATTTTAATTTGTGTTTAGATTTTTATTATTTAGATTTTTAATCTTTGATTTCAAATTTTTATTAACTTATTTGACTTTTAATTTTGTGAGCTAGAGACTTGATTATTTCTGTTTGATCTTATGATCTAGATTTTGTTCTGACTTTCCCTTGTTAATCTTGACTTTTGAATTGTACCTCAATTATTTACCTGCTTGTTGCCTCGCACGTTCTCTTAGGATTTGCTAGTTCGCCTTAATTTTTTATTAAGATCGAAGTAGGATAGATTTAGGTTCTGAATCCAAGCATGACAATTTTAGGGTAGAATTTTCCCATCCATCGACTTTAGGATCCATCCTTGCATGATCACATGTCTTGATGCTTGCCTTATATACATATTGTTATATGTTCATGAGTTTAGTTTTGATGTTTAAGGTTTTGCTTTGTGCTTTTTGGGAAATTACTATCATGATGCTTATTTTGTTCGATGGTCTCTTCTTAATCCTAATCCAAAGGAAATGATCTTCTCTTGTTGACTTTTGTCATAAGCTAGTTTAGCCTTGCATACCGGTCCCTTGAGGCCATGCTAGAGTCTTTAGCTTTCCATCATAGCCTTAGGATTAGAGTTGCTTAACTCTATGTGAGTGTCATTGCTATGGACACTTCTTCCCTTCCCATCCTATCTTATGATTAGAGTTGCCTAACTCTTTGTAAGTGTCATTGCTATGGACACTTCTTTCCTTCCCTTTTATCCTAGCCTGAGGATTAGAGTTTCTTAACTCTCTGCATGTGTCATTGGTATGGACACTTACCTCCCCTTGGAACCTTGATCACTATCAAGAGTTCCTCACCGGTAGTTAGGTGAACTACGAATGCTCTGATTCCATCTTAGTTAGGATACGTAGGCACGAGATGCGATGTCTTAGCGAGCATACTTAGTAATAACTTTATGTCTTTCCCTAGCAATAAATAACATAACACAAATACAAATAAGAGGTTCCTGTAGAGTACTACAGATACTTAGGATGCTAACATCTTCCCTAGGTATAACCAACCCTGAACCTTAAATTCTCTTAGCTTTGTGTTCTGACTTTCTCTTGTTAATCTTGACTTTTGAATTGTACCTCAATTATTTACCTGCTTGTTGCCTCGCACGTTCTCTTAGGATTTGCTAGTTCGCCTTAATATTTTATTAAGATCGAAGTAGGATAGATTTAGGTTCTGAATCCAAGCATGACAATTTTAGGGTAGAATTTTCCCATCCATCGACTTTAGGATCCATCCTTGCATGATCACATGTCTTGATGCTTGCCTTATATACATATTGTTATATGTTCATGAGTTTAGTTTTGATGTTTAAGGTTTTGCTTTGTGCTTTTTGGAACATTACTATCATGATGCTTATTTTGTTCGATGGTCTCTTCTTAATCCTAATCCAAAGGAAAGGATCTTCTCTTGTTGACTTTTGTCATAAGCTAGTTTAGCCTTGCATACCGGTCCCTTGAGGCCTTGCTAGAGTCTTTAGCTTTCCATCATAGCCTTAGGATTAGAGTTACTTAACTCTATGTGAGTGTCATTACTATGGACACTTCTTCCCTTCCCATCCTATCTTATGATTAGAGTTGCCTAACTCTTTGTAAGTGTCATTGCTATGGACACTTCTTTCCTTCCCTTTTATCCTAGCCTGAGGATTAGAGTTTCTTAACTCTATGCATGTTTCATTGGTATGGACACTTACCTCCCCTTGGAACCTTAATCACTATCAAGAGTTCCTCACCGGTAGTTAGGTGAACTACGAATGCTCTGATTCCATCCTAGTTAGGATACGTAGGCACGAGATGCGATGTCTTGGCGAGCATACTTAGTAATAACTTTATGTCTTTCCCTAGCAATAAATAACATAACACAAATACAAATAAGAGGTTCCTGTAGAGTACTACAGATACTTAGGATGCTAACATCTTCCCTAGGTATAACCAACCCCCGAACCTTAAATTCTCTTAGCTTTGTTGTTACATAGCGTACTTAGGGTTTTCTTTGATCATTACCCTTTCCTTTGGATAAATTAAAGTTCGGTGGTGAACTTCAAAGATTTGTGATTCAAGTTAATTCAATAGCTTGATATCTGATTCTCACCGCAACAGAAATGGAGACTTCACTGGGGATGCATGCCCTAAGAGGGTTAAGCCCACCTTGTTTATATTTGTGTTACTTATATGTTTGCTTGCTTGTATACTTGTATATCTGTATATATTTGTATATATATATATATATATATATATATATGTTGTGCCTGGGTTCTTCTGTATGCAGGGTTGTTACCATGAGTGGTGAGGATAAGTCCTATACCCGGACTTGAGTGCACTTACGATAGGATGGGTGGTATAGTCATGAAGACTTTTAGGGAGTTAATCCCGAAATAGTCGACTTGAGATCTCCCGCTCAGTCGAGGCCCTCTTGGGAGTAACAGTGTTAAACGAGCCATCGTGAATGCATTACTACTTTCGACCTAGGAGCCCGTGAGACTGAGGACCATTAGTTACCTCATTACCCCACTTTGTCTGTCTTAGGATGTAGCGTGATGACTATGAGGGTGTAAATCCAAAATAATTGATACGCGATGCTACACTCAAACGAGACTCTCTTAAGAACATTATTGATTCCTAAGTTAATTGGCGTGTCGATAATATCCAAAAGATGGGTTGATGACTTTGGGAATCTCTGAGAACCCTGTTCTACAGGTACAAGAACCCTTAGTATACACCCTTTGGGATGGGTAGACCAGGGCTCCTTGCTCGTGATCTCCAAACCTAGGCCCTTGTTTGTTTATGTGCATATATGTGAATATGTACATACATATGTTTGTGTATACATTCATCCATACATTCATGCATTCATGAATAACCCTTTGGTTTCAAGGAATTCAGTTGTTCATTCCTTTGCAAAAAATCAATAGTGATCACGGATTATGAAGTGAAACTTTTCAGTTTTTCCAAAATGTTTGCAACTTGCTTTTGAGTTCCTTGAAACCATCTGGCTTGCATTTGCATTGCATGCGCATGTCGTCACATTTTCATTTCATTTTCATTTCTTAACCTTGAGTCTCATCCATCCTTTGTCCATAACCCACTTGTTGACTTCCTGATGCCAGCATTGGACTTGAAGTAGCTTTTGAAGGATCATGAACTCAGGAGAGCATAACCAGTTTGTGACAAGAGCGGATGTTGACTTGATGAAAGATCAGTTGGATCAGCTTATGAAAGCTATGACAACCTTGGCAAAGAGAGACGACTATATTCAAAGAACTTCAGTCACTGGAAATGTCATTCCATCTCAAGTGAATGGTGTTGCTCGAGCTCAGCATGTGCAGATTCCTGTTGGGAACCAGGTTATACAAGAATGTCCCATTGTCTGAGATGGACACTCCTCTTCTCTTGATGTTACAAACTATTAGAGTTTTGCATTTTCTGGGCTAGATTTCCAGGGGACGATCCCAAGGATGAAAACCAAGGACCCACGAGCTGTTGAGATTATGGAAAGATATCGTACGTTCGAAGAGAAGTTTGATGCCCTAGCGGGTCATGATGCTCTTAATATGAATGCTTAGAACATGTGTTTGGTACCTGGCCTTATAATACCTCCATAATTCAAGACACCGAAGTTTGAGAAGTACAAAGGGGATAGTTGTCCAAAGCAGCATTTGGTGATGTTTTGCAGAAGAATGACCTCGCATGTCTGTAACAAAAAGCTTATTATCCACTGTTTCCTGGACAATCTAAGTAGGGCATCACTGAATTGGTACATCCATCTAGAGGGTAGCCACATCCAATCATGGTCAGACCTAGCTAATGCCTTTGTGAAGCAATATGGCTACAATCTTAACATGGCTCCCAGCAACCTGCAGTTGCTAGGCTTATCTCAAGAGGACAATAAATCCTTCAAAGGGTATGCTCAGAGGTGGAGTGAAGTAGATGCTCGTGTTCAACCACCACTCTTGGATAGAGAATTGGTTGACCTGTTCGTGGATACTTTGCAAGGCCCGTACCTGGAAAAGCTGTTTAGCATTGGGACATCAAACTTCTCTGACTTGGTAATAGTTGGAGAGCGATCTCAAGAGCAGAAAAATACAAGGCACCTGGAACATCCTACCTAGTGAGAATGAATCAATTGTCAGTTCTCAAGAAAAATGGGAGGAAGAAAGTAATTCCATTTGGGAATCTCCGATACCTCAGCTTTAATACTCATGCATCTCAACTGTTCAGAGTCAGCAATCTTTTGGATCTCAGTGTCAGATAACATTCTTTCCATAGGGACAATATTCTTCTCCAAATCGAAGACCTCCTCAGTATCAACGGTTATACCGCCGTCAGCCGCGTCAGCATGCCCGACAAAGGCCAAGGATGCCAGAGAGGCATTTCACTTTGTTACCAATGTCATACAATCAGGTCTTGCTAGATTTAATCAAAGGTGGATTGATAGTGCGGAAGGAGATAGATCCAATTATCCCTCCACACACATCAGGCTTTGACGCCAACGCTCGATGTGACTACCATGCTGGGGCACATGGGCATTCAACTGAAGACTACAAGGTGCTCAAGAGCAAGGTTCAGACTCTGCTTGACTCCGGGATGTTCTTATTCACGCCTCAAGGCATCCAAATCAACAATCCTTCACCCAATCAGGCGGGTCCATCAGTCCCGGTTATGAAAGAAATTATCGAGAATAGATGTGAAGATGATTATCAGACTAATCTCGACAATCAACTTTGAAGATGGCTAGCTCAGTGGCAAATCAAGAAAGGAAAGCCCAGTCCCCGATGCTGGAATCTTTTAGATCATATCGTTACTTTGCATTTTGTAGTTTCTTTTCTGTTAAGTGCTAATTGCTTTGAGACATTGTTGTTTAAACATGGTTTTATTAATGGAATGAATATGCATGTTTTGATTAAATCCATTCGTGTTCACTCATACTTTTTAATATCAAACGCTTGTTTAAGCAAAATTCGAGGGAGGATGATTAAATCGAAAGACGAAAAACCTCTGATAGTATGCTTTTGAATAACACCTTGCTGATGATGTACATGCATTGTTTCAAATCCCCCAAACACTAGAGAGATAAGGAGTTAGTCCCTAGTTAACCACTTCGAGCCTAGAAGCAGGAGTTTCCTTCGGATTTCTAAACCCTTAAGTTTAACCTGGGGCAGGGTAATGTTCAGGTAATCTGATCATGCAGATGTGTCGGTTGTTCTTTAATGACCAATGACTTGGCATTCAAAAACCTTTCCAAAAAAAAAGGAGAAGAGAAAGCCTGATAAGTCGAACACTCAAAGAGGAGACTTAGGCAAAATCATGGCAACCCCGATGGATTAAGAGCTTCAAAAGCAGTCCTTGCAAAAGTTAGGGATCAAAAATAAGAAAATCGAAAGTGGTCCTCAAATCCTCAGGCAAAAATAAGATTCAATGACCACCATGTCAAAAATCAAAAGGCTACTAACATTCATGGCCAAAAACAAAATATGGTGACTGTCACTTCAAAAAATCTTGAATCGTCATCTTTACTCTTACACCGCCAAACTCTAGATGCGTGTGTCAAGTTAGCTGAACGTAGGACTGGAGAATATTAAGGAGAATGGGTGAGTTAAAATAAAACTTTGAGCCTTATATCCTTTCTTTCTCAAACCATGAACTAGGCCACATTACAACCCTCGAAAGACCTAATTGAAGCGGGGTTGTTTTGAAAGCATACTTCGGTAAGATCACGTCAAAGGTGACTCCTAAAGGGATTTGCTTACCATTCATGTTGGTATCAATGTGACATTCTGATCAGTGATTTATTCACTATATGTCGCAATATATTTCCAGTGAGCAGACTTGGACTTCAAAACTGTTATATGCATTACATTAAAATTATCATTTTTAAAACGATCAGTTTTACTTGCTATTAAGCACTTGGCCCCAAGAAGGTTTCAGCAATGAAAGGATTTATCAAGCTAAGATGTAAAACTCCTTAAGACTCCGTTGAACAGGAAGGCAATCTGTTACAAGATTCAGCTAATCCGGGGCAATCAGATCGAGATTTGATAAATCTCTTGAAAACCAATTAATCAGAAGCAATCAAGTCGAGATTAGACAAATCTCTCGAAGGTTAGTTAGTCTGGGGAAACTCTTTCAGAGATCAACCAGCTAGCAGGGACAATTTTGTTTCCCAGTTGTTACTCCCACGGTCTAAAGGACAAGTTCGAGGACTTTGTTTTGCAAATATAGTTAATATGCGGAAATTACGTCGAGATTTAATTTGTTGAATCTCTCCAAGAGTTTGAAGATACTGAAGCATCTTGTATGCCAATTCTTCTGTAAAATCCTCTTGGTAATTTCTTCCCATAGATCATGTAATCTGGGACAGAGGAGATTGGAAGATTATTTGTTGCAAGAGTCGTTTCCCGTTCGTGATGATCATTATGCAATTAAAGTGCAGAACTACATTGTTCTCGTAATATCTTTTGCCAACTCCCCAGTAATTTCTTACTTCATTTGATCTTGGCAATTTCCCATAGATCTTTCTCTTCCAACAAGGAAATCAGGCTCGTGATGGCAATCCCTCAGGTGAAGTCATGATGTTATACCCGAGTGGAATACTTTTTTCCCCAGAGAAGGTTGAAACCTTGAAGTAGAATTATTTGTTCTGCATGTTCATCCCTAGTGATGTTCCAATCTGGTGAAGTTGGCTGGTTATCCTTGTCGAGATGTTTATTTCATCTCCAATTTTACTTCCCCTTGTCTGTTTTGTCAGCATAAGCATAAACATGACATACATGCATTCATACATATGCATAGCATACAAGCATTTTGCTACTTTCTGGCATTTATCTGTTTTTTTCACTTTGGGTTTTGTTTGTTCCCCAAGTGACTGGGTTTGTCTCCTATCCCAATAGACTCGTCAACTTTAGCCATAAAGTGCACATCCTTTCTAAGTTCCCCACAAAGATTGATCCTCATGGATGATGGGTTGCTTCAGTTATCTTTTCCATGCTTGGATAAGATAAATCCCCGTTCGAGTTCATTCCTCAATGGATGGAGTCTTGCTTGACCGCTTCTTTCTAGCTTGTTCCTAGATTGAACTTTGGTCCCTGGAGGTGTTGCTTTTAAACCTAATTAGGTCGCTGAACCTAGTTTGAACGTGCATTTATTTTGCACTGTGTCTCGCAGGAACAATCTTTTACAGATCCCCATTGAAGACAAAATTCGTTCTCCAGCAGGGTTGTTATAACATCCCCTTGGAATTTATACCTTTATGACAACAAGTGGCAGTCTCTCCTGATAAGCTTATATGTTTTTGGTGTTTCCTTCAGATGTTTTCTATGATGATAAGTGGCAGTCTCTCCCGAGAAGCTTATCCGTTTTGGGTGTTTCCTTTAACTTTTTTAACAACAAGTGGCGGTTTCCTTGAAAAGCTTGTTTTGATATGTCTACCTTTACAACAACAAGTGGTAATCTCTTTGAGAAGCTTGTTTTTTATGGTGATAAGTGGCAGTCTCTCCTGAGAAGCTTATTCATCCTTGGTGTTATTCAACCTTTTATAGTTACAATTAGTATTACCCTCGATCAGTATTTTCCATTAACCCTTTGATGACGACTTTCAAATACATTCCTTTTCGTCAACCCTTTGACGATGATAATGTTTCTCTCCCGTCAACCCTTTGACGATGTCACTCTTTTGTGAAACTTTTCTTCTCATCAACTCTTTGATGATGTGACTATTTAGTTCAGTTGTCTCTCCGCCAACCCTTTGACGATGATAATGTTTCTCTCCCATCAACCCTTTGACGATGTCACTTTTTTGTGAGGTTTTTCTTCCCATCAACTCTTTGATGATGTGATTGTTTATTTCAGTTATCTCTCTGTCAACCCTTTGATAATGGTAGCTTTCCCCCGTCAACCCTTTGACGATGTCACTCTTTTGTGAAACTTTTCTTCCCACCAACTCTTTGATGATGTGATTATTTAGTCCAGTTATCTCCCCGTTAACCCTTTGACGATGATAATGTTTTTCTCCCGTCAACCCTTTGATGATGTAACTCTTTTGTGAAATTTTTCTTCCCATCAACTCTTTGATGATGTGACTATTTAGTTCAGTTATCTTTCCGTCAACCCTTTGACAATGATAACTTTATCCCGTCAACCCTTTGACGATGTCACTCTTTTGTGAAACTTTTCTTCCTATTAACTCTTTGATGAGGTGACTATTTAGTTTAGTTATCTGTCTGCCAACCCTTTAACAATGGTAGCTTTCTCCCGTCAACCCTTTGACGATGTCACTCTTTTGTGAAACTTTTCTTTTCATCAACCCATTTTCTTTTGTTGTTGGCATCTTTGTTTAGGCCAATCCTAAGGCTTTGAGGATTGTGTCTTTGTATCATCCTAAGGCTTTGAGGATGTTACTCTTGTTTGATTCTAATGCTTTAAGGGTCATTTATTTGGTCCAATCCTAAGACTTTGGGGGTTATGTCCTATTTTGTCTTTCTATTCTTGAATGTCACCCGGCCATGCTTGAACCTGATGATCAATCATTCTAGATACCCCCATTAGAGACCATCTCTTGGTTCTACTTCCAGTGAGGATTTTGCTTTGCTCCATCCTAAGGTTTTGAGGATGCTGCTTTCTTCTTACTTTAGTCCAATCCTAAGGCTTTGAGGATTATGTCTTTGTTTCATCCTAAGGCTTTGAGGATGTTGCTTTTGTTTTACTTTAGTCCAATCCTAAGGCTTTGAGGATCTTTTCTTCTAAAGTGTCAGCCGGTTATGCCTGAACCTATTGATCAATGACTTTAGATTTCCCTAGTTTGTTTTTGTTCCCCAGTGTTTGGTTATCCCCAGTGAGTTGTCACCCATTGTGTTAACTTTATCACTGTTAGCTTTTGTCTGCATTGTGCGTGTATTATTCCATCAGTTTCATTATACTAGAGTTCATTGTATGTCAGCATTGCATAGTTTTCTTTTGTCCATAGCATAGCATGGCATTGCATCTAAGAGCAAAATTTTTGGTTTTCAGTATTTAAATACCTTTCGCCATGATTTCATGAGGATGGTCATCGCTCATATCATCCGATAAAGATATTTAAATAGGGGTAACTGTCATACCCCAAATTTTACCCCTAGATTCAATCATGTTTTACATAACATTCTAGGTCAATCATTCATGCATAGCTAACCAAATTATTTAGTTCTTGATTTTTTTTATTTCATGTGGATTAGGGTTTGCTTCAAAAGGCTCAATGGATTGATCATTCAAAGTTTTAAATGGATCATTAACTAATGAAGTTTTAATACACTCAAGAGACCCCCCTTTCTCAATAATCCAATGCAATATGGCTTCATCACAAGTTCTTCGAGACTCAAGGATCAGGAAAGGTTATCAGGTCAAGGGTGTGTACGGTGTGGTTTGAAATTTAGTGGAAGTTTGACCTAATCTTGGTCAAACAAGTGGTTTATTTCAATATCAGTTTATCAGGCCATGGAAAAGATTATGAATTAGGTTTTTTATTCTCATCGAGTCATTGATTTAGTGTGCACTCAAGACGAAGATTAGGGTTTCTCACCCTTTGTGTTTAAGATGGGCAAATGTCGTGCAATTCAGGTTCATTTGAGGCTAGAAGGTTAAGTGTGTGTGTGTGTGCAGTAGTGTTCAGTTTAATTGGATGGAATTTGATCTTGGTCAAGAAAGAGGAGTGTGTTTCATTCTATAGATGGATTGGTCATGGATCAGTATTTTATGTTTGAAGATCATCAAATCATGAGGGTTTTTTGTGTCAAGTTTAGGTCGTCGGGTACAATCAAGTTGCAGAGCCATTAAAAATCGAAATAGTTGTTCAGGTCATTTCAAGGTAGATTTAAGGCTGCAATGTCATTAATTAGAAGTTGATTCAAGGTAGATCTTCTTTGATTTAATTCAAGATAAGTGGCATTCAAGTTCAGCTGTCAAGGCTTTAAATGTTGTGGATACATATAGAAAAACTCGTTCCTTACCCATTATTTCACTTCCATTTTCCTAGATTCGATTTATCCATTTTCCATTTTTTTTATCCACTTTGTCATTTGTCACTAATACATACTCGTTCCCAAACCAATTTCTTAATCCATTTCATTCATATTCTAATCCAATTCGATTCAATTAACCATACTTCATTAATCCATTTCAAAAACCAATTTTTATCCATTCATTAACCAAATTCTCTTTTTTCTAATCCATTTCCATCATCTTTAATCAATTTATTTTCCAAACCATATCCATTCCATATCCAATCCATATTTATTGTCAATTTTTAATTCCACATATCCATTTTAAATGCCCATTATCTAATTCAATTATAAATAAGAGAAAATCATGTTCACTCATGTCAATATCCAAACATTTCATCACACCAAAAAGCTCAAATCCATTCACACAAAAATACAAAAAGTCCATTGTACTTTTTTTTTGTTTTACAAAATTACAAAAAAATTAAAAAAGACACAACCAACATTATGAATCCATGTGCACCATTATGGCCAAGAGCTACACAAAACTTGTACCTGCTCTTGTAACAACAGTGACACTACAAACCAAAAAAAGTCCTGCACCCACATCTACAACATGACCACATCCTACCCACTACCCTCCAAAATACTACTACTATGCTAGCTACAACAAGGCACGCTGCCTCTGCTAAACAACACAGAAAGGCTTGCAAAAAGAAAGAAAATGTACGACCTAAAAAAACCAACAACAACAGCTACAAAGGAATGCGCATAAGCAAGCAACAACGGAAACACACAACAACAACTTGCAAACCTCTGCATCAACAACAAAACAAAAATGTCTGCTACTCCAAGACAAACCTACGAACCTGCACAATCTACACAACTGGACCAAGGCACTGCTTCACAAAGACAAAGACATACACACTGTAAGGGTGTGTTTGGCTTGTAAGTGAAGTTGTGAAGAAAGAAATAGATAAGAGAGAAGGTAAGAAGAGAGAAAAAGATGTGAAATAAAATAGATTTGTAGTATTGTTTGGTTTCAGAGAAAGAAAGAAGAAATGGAGAAGAGAGAAGTGTTAGATATTTTTAAAAGTACTATAACGTCCTTATGATAAAAAACATTTTAAAACAAATTAATTTAATTTAAAATTAATTAATTAATTAGTTATATCTTTTTATAAACAATACTAATTATTTTCACTACTTATTTTTAAGAGAATTTTTTTTATATCATTTATGTTTAATATATTTTATTGTAGTATTTAACAAATTTTGTTTATCCTTTTAAAAATACAAATTTAATTTAATTTATTAATTATTCTTGTTTTTAAACTTAATAAAACCAATTAAAAATATTAGAGTTCATTCAACCACCCTATAAAAAAATAAAAATTTAAAATACTTTATTATCAATCGAAAATTAATTTAGCAAAAATAAAATTGCAGAAATTAATCAGACATTATAAAAAAAAGTAACATTGTTTATATTTTGGAGTATATCTTAAAAAGTAACATAGGTTGCAGTTTTAAAATGTCTTATATTTCTTATACTTTCACCAGCTATTTACAACATAAAAAGTGCTATTTACAACATAAAAAGTGTAACAATTTAACAAGACAAGGACAAAAATGGAAGATGAATAATTTAGTTGCTTTCTTCCTACTTTCTTCTCATGCCATAAGAGAAATGAAAAACCTGTAGGCCCCACTCTTTTTGAATCTCTCTTAGCAATTTCTCTTCATACCAAGCAGAAGAAGTACAATCGCTCTCTTTAAGTTCTCTCTCTTTAACCTCTCTCTTCTCAACTTCACTTATACCAAACACATAGTAAAAGAAAAGGAGAAGAGAGGGAAGACCATAATAAAAAGAGAAAAAACATTAAGAAATTGGGGATACAAACCTGAACCTGAAAGCTTTTAGTCCCACCCTTTCCATCACCAACAACTCAAAACAGCCACCGCATTCAATATCGGTCGGTTTTTGTTTCGCAACATCGACACAAACCTTCTCAAATTCACAAACTGTACACCAAATTCCTCTTCAAACATTAACCTCAAATAACCTCTTCACCCTCATTTTGCCTACAACCCAACCTCGCCTTCTTTGACTAAAACAACAATCTTGTTCACCATACCTTTGTCTGTCTATTGTTCCACTTTTCTAACCATGTAAACTTTGCAAAACCACGTTACATCTACCATACAACATAATAAGTTCCAAACAGAACGCGACGCACCAAGATTCCGCCCTTCACTCTCCTTATTCATCATCATTCACACATAAAAAAATTTACCTTCTTCCTAAACCGAATTCCACCCTCTTCACCACCATCATTTCCATAGACCTCAATCTATACCTCCTGCGAATCCGATGCAATGAGAAAGACACCTTCAACCTCAATATTTTACACAAACCTTAAACACAATCCATCCAACAAGTTTTAAACCCTATACATCGTGTTTTGCTTTTATGTTTGTGGTGATGATTTCTAAGTGAATAGTTCATATGTATCCTTTTCTACTGAACGGTCATGTTAGAATTAGGTTTCCATGTTTTTTGCCTTTTGAATTCGGACCGAGTCGCAGGTTGGACTTATGATGGAGCGTACTTGTGGGCTTTACCCTTTGCTGGTTTGTTTTTTGTTTCTCCCTAGCCTTTTTTTATGTGTCTTTTAATTTTGTTTTAAATTAATCCTTAATTTTGTTTTTTTTTAGAAAATAATCTTTAACTTTGTTTATATATATATATATATATATATATATATATATATATATATATATATATATATATATATATATATATATATATATATATATCTTTCAATTTTGTTTCAGATTACTATTAGATTATTAAGTTTACTTAATAAATTAAAAAAAACAACAAAAAAACTTCCTCAAATAATTTTGTAAATTATCTCTTTCCATTTTAATTTGTGTTTAGATTTTAAATGTTTAGATTTTTAATCTTTGATTTCTAATTTTTATTAACTTATTTGACTTTTAATTTTGTGAGCTAGAGACTTGATTATTTCCGTTTGAGCTTATGATCTCGATTTTGTTCTGACTTTCTCTTGTTAATCTTGACTTTTGAATTGTACCTCGAATATTTATCTGCTTGTTGTCTCGCACGCTCCCTTAGGATTTCCTAGTTCGCCTTAATTTTTTATTAAGATCGGAGTAGGATAGATTTAGGTTCTTAATCCAAGCATGACAATTTTAGGGTAGAGTTTTCCCATCCTCCAACTTTAGGATCCATCCTTGCATGATCACATGTCTTGATGCTTTCCTTATATACATGTTGTTATATGTTCATGAGCTTAGCTTTGATGTTTGAGGTTTTGCTTTGTGCTTTTTGGGACATTACTGTCATGATGCCTATTCTGTTCGATAGTCTCTTCTTAATCCCAATCCAAAGAAAATGATCTTTTCTTGTTGACTTTTGTCATAAGCTAGTTTAGCCTTGCATACCGGTCCCTTGAGGCCTTGCTAGAGTCTTTAGCTTTCCATCTTAGCCTTAGGATTAGAGTTTCCTAACTCTATGTGAGTGTCATTTCTATGGACACTTCTTCCCTTCCCATCCTAGCCTTAAGATTAGAGTTGCCTAACTCTTTGTAAGTGTCATTGCTATGGACACTTTTTCCTTCCCTTTTATCCTAGCCTTAGGATTAGAGTTTCTTAACTCTATGCAAGTGTCATTGCTATGGACACTTACCTCCCCTTGGAACCTTGATCACTATCAAGAGTTCCTCACCGGTAGTTAAGTGAACTACGAATGCTCTGATTCCATCCTAGTCAGGATACGTAGGCACGAGATGCGATGTCTTGGCGAGCATACTTAGTAATAACTTTATGTTTTTCCCTAGTAATAAATAACATAACACAAATACAAATAAGAGGTTCATGTATAGTACTACATATACTTAGGATGCTAACACCTTCCCTAGGTATAACCAACCCCCGAACCTTAGATTCTCTTAGCTTTGTTGTTACATAGTGCATTTAGGGTTTTCTTCGATCCTTACCCTTTCATTTGAATAAACTAAAGTTTGGTGATGAACTTCAAAGATTTGTGATTCAAGTTAATTCAATAGCCTGATATTTGATTCTCACTGCAACACATAGCCATTCATCCCTGCTAGCTATAGTTTCCATACACTTGTGTTCCATCACATCAAGTTCAATATTGAAGGTTCTGTTTTGACACATTTGTGCCTTCGGGATTAACTTGCCACTCGAGTCGAGTACTCTCATCATCTTATCTTTTATTAACACTTTTTAATTATTCTCAATCAGTTTCCCTATGCTGATCAAGCTGCTTTTCATGTATGGTGTGTATAATACAATTGAAATCACTGATTATTTTACATTTTTCCTCATGATCAGAACATCACCAATACCTTCAGCAGCTAGGGTAATGTCATTTGAATCTTTCACCTTGTTCTTCGTCGAGGGACTGGTGTTGACAAACCAATGTATCCATCTAATCATGTGTGATGAGCAACCTGAATCTAAGTACCATTGATCCTTAAATCTTTCTTCAACTTTCGTCTTCCTTACAGATTTTCCATCCATTCTTTGTTCATGAGATTCAAGTGTCCCTTGAAGCTCTTCTATTGTTATGCTTGACAAACCCTTCGAATGTTCTATGGCTACAACCTCATGATTGAATTTTGGAAGCAATGACCCCAAGATCTTTGCAACTATTGATATTGATGTCAATACTTCTCCACACATCTTGATTTGATTCACCACTCTTGTTACCCTAGTGAAGAAATTATCCACACTTTAACTTTCTTCCATCTGAAGCAACTTATACGTTCTTTTTTTATTTTGTAACCTCATTTCTTTCACCTTCTCAACACCTCCAAAAGATTTCTCCAAGATGTCATATGCTTCCTTCGATGAGTCTACATCACCAACATTCACAAAGTTGTCTGGATCAATGTATTGATGGATTATTAAGAGAAATTTATAATCTTTCTTCTTCAAATCTTTATGTGTAGCCTTTTGTTCATCTATAGCATCGTCTCCAATTGGTATGACTCCATTCTTCACAATATCTCAAATGTCTTGATAGTAGAAGACAACCTTCATCTGCTTACACCAATTATCATAATTATTGTCATTCAACATGGGAATATTTGTTGGAAAATGTTTGTTTGGATGATAAGTCATTGCTCAATTCTTTCTAAGAATCACATCCAGTGCTCTAGATACCAGATGTTGGAATCTATCGTGATAAAATAAGATTCAATTACTTTCATGATTGATTCAAGATTCTTGTTTCTCACTCTTCACTTGAGTGATTCAACCACGCATTGGTTGCAAGATAATTCCCTCCCACAATGATTTGAAAAGAAAGAGAAAGTTTTTTTTTTGAAGTAAGAGAGAGAGAGAGAGAATATGGAATTTAGAAAGTATGAATTATTGAATTGAAAGTAGGAAAGTTTTATTGATCTTTCTATTAGTGAAGAGTCTTTCTCTCTCTCTCTCTCTCTCTCTCTCTCTCTCTCTCTCTCTCTCTCTCTCTCTCTCTCTCTCTCTCTCTCTCTTCGTGTGTGTGTGTGTGTATGTATCCCTATTTATAAAGATATTACTTGCACATCAAGTAATCTCAAACTAGCTGACTTCGACTAGATGTATTTGACTCTGTCGAATATGTGCATCTTCGTCTACTATAAGTTGTATTCGACATGGCTGTCGAATATGCAGATTCAACTATTTGAGACTATATTCGACTACTACTCTATCGAATAAATTCGACCTCGATTCTGTCGAATCCTGCATTTTACAAAGATTCTTAACACAAAGAATTACATATTTAACACACAACTATTCACAGGTGATATTTTAAGTATGATTAAAAAAAAGTTACGTCTACAATTATTTATAAATTAAATTCTTTTATATTCAGTTTTGGTCAACTTCTAATCTAAAAAAAAGAGAAAAAAAAAGATAATGAAACGCTTCATTCTCTCTCCTCGACCAGAAACACTCCGCCACCTACCACTTCCTCTCCCAAAATCCAAATTTTCAACTTCATCATGTAGCTAAGCTGGTGGTGGTGTGATGAGTCCTTCCTCCGCACCATCATTTTACCCTTAAGATTATCCTTTTCAGATGGTCGTTATTGGGTGGTTGCTCCGACATGTTTCAGCGATTGTTGGTCTAGTTGTTTTGCTTAATCCAGACATATCAAAAATTGATTTCTTCTAATTTGGAGTTGTGTTGATTTTTCCTTTTTAGTTGTTTTATTTTTTCGGTTGAGTCCTCACTGGATTTTGGTTTGTGGGTGGAGGAAATTTCGCTGACGATGGTTGCATGGTGCAACTCGGTTGCAATTGTGCATCTCCTTCTCTGGCACTGATTTTTGCTGCAGCTAAGCCTCATCTTCTCTAATGCGTGAGTGTTGACTTTTTTTAATTCTTTATTCTCTGTTAGCTTTCAGATTTGTTGAGATTTGCAGGTTTCAATATATTTTTTGTCTCTATTGCATCAAAAAATGTTTAGTTGTTTGGTTTTGCGGTGGTTTGTGGATTCTTGCTCTGGTTTGAGTCTACTACCTCTGTAGTATTAAAACATGCTTCAATCAATTCTGATTGATTTTGGACTATTTTACTAGAAATGGTCGTGATCACTTTCCACAGTTTGTGCGTAAGTTGTTGGTTAAAATATTTTAATTTTTTTTTAACACTTAGGTTAAAAATACAAATAGCATGACTCAAGCATATACCACTTAACACTACTAAAAATTACTAAAACACGATTTACATGAATCGACTAAATTTATTTATGTTTTATATGCCCAAGTAAAGTATTTAACAACAATCTTTATATTGGTTCATCACTTACTTCTTATTTATGTTTTGCATTATTCCAAGCATCTACATTAAATTATATATTCCATAACTTTTGTAAAATACATATCTGAAGAAAATTAATCTCTACCACCACTTCCAATAGCTGCACAATGCAGTGCGGAACGGAATTTTTTGAAACTAAATGATTTCCATCTACTATTTCTCTCCTTTGATCGTGCTTCTTCTGTCTTTGTAGATGATGCTTGATTCTCAGATAGCACAAACTTTCTTGTCCTAAAACTTCCTATGGGTTCAGATGGACCTAAAGCTATTCCCAAATTAAAAACAAAAAACAAAAAAAAAGTCACTTATTTGACTGACACCTTTTAGCACTTATATTTCAACATGTAAAGTTAAAAAACATACTATTAAAATTGATAATAAAAAAAAAAAGTTAAATATGTTTTTGGTCCTCATAAGTTTTTCATATTCAACTTTTAGTCCTTCCAAATATTTCCTTCAAAGATTGGTCCTTCTAAAATTGTAATTTTAACTTTTGGTCTCTCCTGCAGAAATCGTCGCTAAAACTGTCGCTAATTCAGTCGCTAATTAAAAACTGTCGCTAAAAATCGTCGTTAATTCAGTCGCTATAGTGTAAAAGCCGTCGCTAAATTGCAAGAGGGACCAAAAGTTAAAATTATAATTTTTAAAATTACCATTCTTTGAAAGAAATTTTTAGAAGCACTAAAAGCTAAATATGAGATATTTAGAAGGACCAAAAACATATTTAACTTTAAAAAACAATTTGATTGAAAGGAAACAATTATAAAAGAATATTGTGTGACTTCTTTTTTAAAAGTCTAAATATATATTATTTTGTATATGTTTTGAGATTTACTTTCACTATAACAAAATATTAACACACAAAAATTAAATTATCAAATGTATTTGATATAAAATTTGGACCAAATGCATTTAACAAAACTTAAATGTAAAATTCTTGGTACTTTGTGTATAAGTTAAAAATCTACTTTGAGAAAAAGGAGAAATAATGATTGTTAAATCCTGACTTATAAAAGAAAAAGAAAATAACTTTTTTCTTCTATAGGAATTTAATGGAAAAAAATGTAAACATCTAGAATAAATATTAAATTAATTGTTTTGTGAATATTGAAATCAATTTAGATAAAAAAAAAACTATTTTAGGTAAGAGTTTGAGCTTGAACATGAATTTTCAACGCTTTAAGCATATGAATTTGTTCACTAATCTATTTTTACAAAAAAATTAATTTAATTGAAAGAGTAAAATATCTTATCATATGAGAATGTTTTTTTTATGTGAGAACATGAGAATGAATTTGAATCATTAGATTTTAAAATAAATGGTGGAGAATGTGTGTCATTTTTTCTCTCTCCTCCATTATTTATTTTAATAATGGAGGAGAGAAAAAAAACCACACATAATCTTCACCATTTATTTTAAAATATAATGGTTCAGATTCATTTTCATATTCTCACATAAAAATCGCATTCTCATAGGATATGTCCTCATATAATAATAATTTCATAAAATAAGTTTTTTTATTAACTTCATAAAATACGTAAAAATAACGTATAAACATGCTTGGGAATAATTGTGCGAATGATGAGGCCATTTTAAAATAATTTCAAAAAACACTACTCTTATAAGAGATTAAAAAAAATCTAATAGACTGGATTGCTCTTCTATAATTTAGCATAGAAAAAATATTTGCATCAAAACAAATACAATAAATAACAACTACAAACACAAGAAGAATCATAAAAATTTTATTAAAAAAAAAAAAGAAAAATTACTTCAAATTAAAATAAAGTATGCAATCATTTTCTCTAAACACAAAAAAAAAAAATTAACACACAAAAGTAATTAATATATCAAAAAATCTTACCATCAGAGACATCATTTAAGCAGTGTAGAACATATTCAGATGTACTCGATTTCAAAACAGGTAATCTACCTTGACGTGCATAAAATTTGAGAGCTTTGTCAATAACATCACAAACAACATCATCCTCATTAACCACAATTGTTAATGGCCCCGAACTACCGATGATATTGATCGATATCAAGATCCTATTAATATTGATGTCTCTATTCTTCTTCTTATTTTTCACCTCACCACCAACACTCCAGCTTTTGCTCTTGTACAATGTCACTTTCTCATGTTTTCGTAATTTCTTAGTCATATCTCGGCGTTTCTTACTTGAAACAGGAAAAATGAAAATCATGTTTGAATATGTGATTTTCACTAAGCTTTTATTTTATGTTGTAAAGAGGAAGAGAACAAAAAATAATCAAAAGATGAGAGGCCTTTGTGACCTAACCTCCCTTTTTATAAGAAATTGTGATTCTTTTTGTGTTTAATTTTTTAATTTTTTAATTTGTATATTTAACTTTTTAAATATTATATTTTTGTAACTCTTATTACACGACGAGACAGGTAAAAAATATTATTAATATTTATCTATATTTAATGTTCGAGACAAATATAATTATTTCAAGTAGATATATTTAAAAAATAAAATTCATTGGATATGAATATTTATATCATTGAATTAATTTTATAGAAAAGCCGTTTTAAGTAAATTGTAGGAGAAAATAGTAATATCAATTAAGGAGTGCACATATTAGGTTTGCAAATTTTTTATAAATAAATGAAAAAGAATATGCTAACAATTTACGTATAATGCAACAAGAATATACACGTCTCACATATAAAAAAATTTTATTTTTTATTTTTTAAAATCAATTTGATCTAAACTTTATGCAAAATACATTTGATATTTTATTTTTATTTATATTTTATTACATAAAGTAAATTGTAAAAAAAAAATGAACAAAAAAATAAAGAGAAAAATTTATTAAATAAACTATAAATAGTTACATAAGAGAAAATGGGATATGCATTGTATGTGCAAAAAAATTTTACATTGTCAACCAATCACCATTATGTATTCCGCCTTATCTGACTTTAAATTTTAAGTTAATGTTATGACGTGGCAGATTGATGAATCCCTATTGGATGACAGTGTAAAATTATTTTACACTGCCAATGCATACCAATTAAACTTTTTACATAAAACATAAAATAAATCTTATGTGTATAAGTTGAAATTAAAATTATGATTATATTTGTTGTCAAAAAGTACACATGTGCATGATATTTCTACAATGGTAGGGGCTACTCAAAGGTCTTGATAAGTTTATAACAATTTAGAGTAGTTAAGGCTTGCCCGCGTCGGCGAGAAGTTTTGTATGGTGATATTACGGTGGTTTTGGATGACTTACTCATATGAGGTGAGAGACTCTGTATATCAGCGAGTGTTTTGACTATTATGCGTCAATTATGATACTCCTTTCTCCCATTAGGAAAGAAGTAATTTTAAAGGCCTTGGGCCTAGGATTTTCTCGGGAAGGGACCGTCCACTCAATCAATGGTGAATCGTTGAATCCATAATTCATAGGGAGATGTGGATCAACTATTGACCTTGACTTTTCTCTGTCCAAGAAACATCTTTTCCCATGGTTTCCATATCTAGACGAGAGGAAGGTACTAAGAGTGAAGCGATACCTCCTTGAAAGTGACATATAGTCATCGTCTTTCCTGGGGGCGCCACATTCCCGCACTTTCCAGGTATTTTACAAATATAATACTACACAGTCCCTGAAGCATGAGGACTTTGATAAAGGATGGAGTGTTTTTAGCCCAAAGTAATTTCTATTCCTTTTCAATCTTGTTTTGTATATATTGCATGCTTAATTCAATTTCTATAGAATGTGTTATTTTATTTCGATTGATATATGTTCCTTAACTAAAATCGCGTTTAGCATTGCTTTTTCGTTAATTTGCAAAATCTTAAACCTTTTGCTTAATTCGGAAAACAGAGGCATAAATCATATAGTATCAATTGCGCTTGTTTGACTGATGTTGTAATGAAAAAAGGAATAGAATCTGCTTAGGATTTTGGAATTATAATAATCGATGATAAGTTGGAAATCAAAACATGTATTTTGGCCGTTAATCTTATTCGTAATCAAATTCTTTTAATCATAATCTTAAATGAAAACCTAAACCCCTTTTATTTTAATCTGTTGGTTAAGATAATCAAGATTCCTTACGATACGACTTGAGTGTCACTGCCTTATACTACCAGTTAGTAACTAGTTTTGACCCGTGTACGACAGCAGATCTATTATCTATCGACGCTTCAGCTAGAATAAGGGTATCGTCAGCATACTGAAGATGGGTGGCAGCTAGACTAGAGTTTCATACTCTAAACCTGAAAAAAGAGACCAAACTCAAAAACCTAGATAGCATCCCACTAAGACCTTCCGTGACAAGCAAAAAAAAGAAGGGAGCAAGAAGGTCACCTTCCTTCAAACCTCTCTTGAAACTAATCTCAGAGGTTGGACATTCATTAACAAGAACAACCAGATTACTAGAGAATGGACAACCATTTATCCAATAGTGCCACTTCAGATCAAATTTAAACCCGAAAAGCATATAATCCAAAAAACTCCAACCGACAGAGTCATACGCCTTTTCAAAATCAACTTTAAAAATGAGACGGTCTTTCTTTAGATTTCTTAGCAAGATCCACAACTTCATTAACAGGCACAACCCCATCCTCCAACATACTACCTTTAATGAAAGCAGATTGGTTCGTAGTGATCAAAGAGTTCATTACCTTAACCAATTTGAAAGCCAAAACGGTTGACTTTCTCAAAATGTAATTCAAATATATAACACTAAACAATCTCTATATTTACAAGTATTGATTAAATTTATTTTATATTTTGTTTACCCAAAGAAAAGTATTTAACAATCTCTATATTGATTCATCACTTATTTCTTATTCATGTTTTGCATTATTTCAACCATCTACATTAAAGCACATTTCATAACTTTGTAAAATGCATTTCTGAAGAAAACTAATCTTTACCACCACCTATAGTTACACAATGCAGTGCAAAACCGATTTTTTGAAACTAAATGATTTCCAACTACCATTTCTTCCCTTTGATCCCGCTTCTTCTTCTGTCTTTGTTGATGATGCTTGATTCTCATATAACACAAACTTTCTTGTTCTAAAACTTCCTATAGATTCAGATGGATTAAGAGCTGCTCCCAAAACAAAAATAATCCTTTAATCACTTATTTGACTAACATCTTTAAGTACTTATATTTCAACATTATAAATTAAAAACCATACAGTTAAAAATGTGTAAATCTAACTAACTACTAAACGAATTGATAATAAAAAAATCAATTGAAAGGAAAGAATTATATATAAATTATATATTATATTGTGTAACATCTTCTTTAAAAGTCAAAATATATTGTTTGTACATATTTTGAGACTTACTTACCCTGTAAGAAAATATTAACCAAAATAAAATAAATTGTCAAATGTATTTGATACAAAATTTGGACCAAACACATTTAACAAAAAAAATTAAATGTAAACTTGTTCATATCTTTTTATAAGTTCAAAATCTACTGAGAAATAATGAGAGTCAAATCCTAATCCATAAAAGAAAAATAAAATATAAAGTAAAATAAAATAATTTTTTCTTCAATAATTATTATTAGGTAAGAATTGAGTTTGAACATTAATTTTCTAAAGATAAAAATAATTTAATATAAAGAATAAAAACTTTAATGAAAATAAAATGACACATATTTTAAATTTTTCAATTTGTTCTAATTATTTTTTACATTTTACTCTCTTTGTACTAAAATACAAATAAAAAATAAAATATCAAATGTATTTAGTATAAAATTTAGATCAAATACATTAAAAAATTAATATAGAACTAATTCACACACACACACACACACATATATATATATATATATATATATATATATATATATATATATATATATATATATATATATATATATATTCTAATTAATTTTGAAATTCATATTTTTAATTATTATTTGAAAACATTTGTATTTTAAATTATTAATTAAATAAAAAAATTTAATTTCGACGTAAAACTGACATATTTTCATTTTTGTGTCATGAAATTCACGTGTCAAATCTGACAACCTACCATGCCCTTCTGAATTGTAGTAGTGTAGATCTGTTATACCAGCAGAATTTTGTGGCATTGAAAATCACATGGCAAGTTGTGGTGTAATTTTCACATGACAAAAAAGTTGTCACAAGTACTTCTGCCACGTAATTTTCCACGTTGCTAATTAATGGTTATGACATGATTTTCATCTTTGTAACGTGAAAATCATGTGACTAATTACTATTTTTTCGTAGCGATAAATAAACTCGAGTTGAAAATAAGTTTTTGCATAAAATAATTTTATTTTTCACGAAATCATTAAATAATGATTTTGGTTGATTTCATAAAATAAGTATAGACAACATTTAAACATGTTTTTTTTTAATAAGGCTTATATATTGAAAAGAAAAAGATGTTACAACCAAAAACGATTAAAGAACCCCTATCAAAACAAAAAGAACTAAAAAAAATATTTAATTCTTTTTTCGAAACAAAATTATTTTAAATAATTATAATACATATATAATAGTATTAATTACACAGAAGTACAAAAGAAGAGAAATAACAATGCGCAATATTGCACTATTCAAATTTCTGAATAATTTAAGTCTTTTTTCGAAACAAAATTATTTTAAATAATTATAATACATAGATAATAGTATTAATTACACAGAAGTACAAAAGAAGATAAATAACAATGCGCATCTATCTTTTTAGAAAAACTGAAGTATTCATTTTTTTCACTATTTTAGTCCTTGTTATTTTAAGGGTTAAATATACAAACCCCCCTAAAAAAAATAAATAAATAAAACAAAAAATTTAAAAAAATATAAAAAAAACGAAAAAAAAATGTAAAAGAATTAAGAAAAAAACGAAAAAAATATTAAAAAAATTAAAAGAATATAAAAAAATTAAAAAAAACGAAAAAAATATAAAAAAAATAATAAAATAATATCAAAAAAATACGAAAAAAAATAAAAATAAAAAAAAAATAATAAAAAAAAAATACAAAAAAAAATAAAAAATAAAAAAAATAAAAAAATAAAAATAATAAAAATAAAAATAAAAAAATATTTAAAATGCCACGTGGACTGCCACGCAAGCAATAAGAATGAATCTTTGTTGCAATGTGGCAATCAGGGGCCTAAGTAAGGGAATCTGAATATTAAGAGGGGGTGTTTAAAAAAAAATTTTTTACAGAGGCTAAATTGAAAACTCGCTAACATTGCAGGGGGTTTGTATATTTAACCCTTTTTTTTATTTATATATATTTATAAGCAAGGATTTCATTGAAAGTAAGAACAATGGGTTCTCGAACCCACTTACAAAAAAAGAGAGGCTAACCTCGAAACCAAAAAGAAAATTACAACCCAATTATGCCTTAAGCAAGGAAGTACAAAGGAAACTTACTAAACTCGTAAAAACCATAATTGGAGCGGGTAATTTTCCCGATGAAATACCATCTTCAAACCAACGCCTTAATATTTCAAACCGTATCCAATATGTTCCAAGTGTCGTTCCTAAAAATAATATCGTTCCGCAAATTCCACAAAAACCACGACGTAGCCAAACAAACACAACCTTCTTTCCCTTTCTTCACCCTACTTCGTTTGGAAAAAGCAAACCACTTTAGATAGCTTTCTTTAATATTACTAGCTCCTCAATCCTCAAAACCGATCCAATCGGCAATCTCCTTCCACACCAATATAGAAACACCGCAATTCAATAAATAATGATCTAGAGATTCCTCCGCTGAGGAACAAAAAATGGAATCCGGCCCACTATTCGGAAAAACCAAACCTTTACTAAAGAGAGCAACTTTAGTTGAAAGTCTATTCAAAAAGCATCTCCAACCAAAAGCCTTAATCTTGTAAGGGACCGCCTCTTTCCAAATCAAAGAATAGGCTTCATCATAAATATTACTCGGCCCAAAAGGAATGTGATAATTAGAAATGGAATGAAAGAAACCATTAACCGAATAACCCTCCGAGGGGCTCAACATCCATTCGACCGCGCCTTTGCCAAAATGATCTGGACGAACATGCTCAAACATTGCCCTCAACCTCCCCAAATCCTCCGCAATAGGACCATCGCCCGAACCGGCCACACCAAAATCACCCCAAATCCACCTCACTCCTTGCCAACCACCCATACAAGCCACCGAGACATCTTTTAGACAAGACAACCGAAAAAGATTAAGGAATTTATCCTTTAAACAACACTCTCAAATCCACCAAGAGAGCCAAAAATGGGAAAAGAAACCATTTCCAATAGAAAATTTACAATTAGAAACAAAATAATTCTCCGGAAAACCTTTATCCACTCCACATATATCCCTCCACCAAAAACATGCACGCTTCGCCTTAATAGAAAACAATTGTTATCCACCATCCTCAAATTAATATCTCCATATCTAGCTTTCAAAACATTGTATCATAAAGCGTTAGATTCCGATAAAATCCTCCATCTCCATTTATTGATAAGAGCCAAGTTAAAATCATCCACCCTTCTCAATCCTAACCCCCCTTTCTCAAACGGACGACACACCTCCTTCCAACTAACCCAATGAATTTCCCTCTTATCCTCCTTACTCCCCAAAAGAAAGTTACTTTGAATCCTAGTAATTTTTTTGACTACCTTTACCAGAGCTTTATAAAACGAAAGCATGAAAATAGAGACACTTGAAAGCACCGACTTTAATAAAGTAAGCCTTCCCCCAAAACTAAGATACCTATTATTCCAACAAAAAAACCTCTGTTTCAACTTCCCCACCAACTCCTTCCACATATCAATTCTATTGAAATTGAAACCAATAGGGATTCCAAGAAAAAGAAACTTACTATCCTCCCTCCTACAAGAAAGAAAGAAAGAAGCAAACTCCAAAAATCTAGAACTGATATTCACACCAATAAGTTTGCTCTTATGAAAGTTAATTCCTAAACCGGAAACTAATTCAAAACCTCTCAAAACCGATTTTATAGCCCAAAGGTGCTTCCAACTACCATCTCCAAACAATAAAGTATCATCCGCAAATTGAAGAATATCAATAAAACAATTGCCTCCAATATTAAAGCCCTCAAACTCCTCATTCACCACCGACCTACTAACCATACCCTTCAAGCTTTCCGCCACAATCACAAAGAGAAAGGGAGAGAGAGGATCTCCTTGTCTCAAGCCTCTTTCCACAACAAATTCCTTCGTCGGGCTACCATTCACTAAAACCGACATCTTACTCGAAAAAACCAAAGCTTCCATCCATTTCAGCCAAACCTCAACAAAACCCATTTTACGAAGCATAAAAGTGAGAAAGTTCTAACTAACCTTATCGTAAGCTTTTTCAAAATCAACCTTAAAAAGCATACAACTCCTTCCCTCCTTTTTCGCAAAATCAACCACCTCGTTAGCCACCAAAACGCCATCTAGCAATTGCCTACTTGGAACAAAAGCGCTTTGGCAATTAGAAATAACCGAGTGCAACACCAACTTTAATCTAGCCGCCAAAAGCTTCGATAACGCTTTATATACGCATCCAACAAAACATATAGGCCTATAATCATCCAAACTCAAGGGGTTTGAAGACTTAGCAATCAATGTAAAAAAGGAGGAAACTAAAGATTTAGATAAAAAATCTTCGGAGTGAAAGCTTTGAAAACAACCAATAAAATCTTCTTTCAAGAAGTACCAACACTTTTTAATGAAAAGAAACGAGTAACCATCGGGTCCCGGGCTTTTAGAACCATCACAATTCCACACCGCCTCTTTAATCTCCTCCTCCGTAAAAGGAGCTTCAAGCAAAGATCTCTCCAAAGGACTAATGCCTTTAAAGGAGATGCCTTCAAGCACCGGTCTATCGAAATCCGACTCAACAAATTTTGAAGCAAAATGTCTCCTAACTTCTTCCTTAACCTCCACCACCTTATCCAAAATACCATTGTCTGTTCTAATAGAACCGATGAAATTACTCCTCCTTCTCTCTTTCATAACTCTATGAAAATACCTACTATTAGGATCTCCATCGTTAAGCCACTTCAATCTAGCCTTTTGAATGAACATATTCTCCTTAATCTTTAAATTCATCCAAAACTTGCCACTAGCCCTCTTTTTCTTCCTAAAAAACTCTTCCCCCCCCCCCACCTCCCCAAAATCAACGTCCCCATCATCCCCTTCATTCAAAACCTTGACTCCCTCCTCCATATCCAAATCGATCCTACCAAAAATGTTAGAATTCCACCATCTAAGACTCACTTTTAATAATCGCAACTTTTCCTTAAGCATAAAATCTTTCCTCCCAGCCACATGTAACTTGTTCCACTCTTTTTCCATAAAAGGAAGGAAAGAAGAGTTAGAAAACCACTCATTATTGACTCTAAACGGTTTCGGACCACAATCCTCTCTATCAACAACAAGCCAAATCGGGCAATGATCCGAAATGTCCCTCTCCCCAATCAACTGTCCCACGGCCCCCCAATCATCGATGATCCCATTAGACACCAATAAGCGATCGATCCTGCTTTTAGCTTTGCCATCACCACCATACCAACTAAACTTTTTACCTTTACAAGGTAAGTCCACAAAATCGCCCTCCAAAATGAACTTCTCGAACTCCCTCCACTCCAAACCCGAGTTGAAGGCGGTTCTTCCCCTTCGCTCATGCGCATTCCTGACCGCATTAAAATCACCCCCAAACATCCACTCTCCATCCGCAAAAATGGTCTTTAACTCAAGAAGCTTCCTCCACAACGATCTTTTGGATGCCAAGGAACAAGGAGAATAAATGTTGACAATGTATAAGAAATTATTAGACCGCCTAATCTTAATACCCAAAAATCCCGATCCTCTGAAGCTACATAAAACTTCGACCGAATTAACCTTCCAGAGAATAAGAAAACCACCCGACAACCCCTCCAAATTGGTAAAAGAAAAATCAATATCTTCCTTTCTCCAGAAACACCGAACTACAGGATCCATCAAATTTTGAATTTTGGTTTCTTGTAATAAAAATATGTCCGCCTTGCCTTTTAAAATAATGTGGGAAATTCTACATCTTTTGACTCTACTACACCCCCCTCTGATGTTCAAAGATCCCACAATCATTTCAACAAGTTAGCATTCTCCTTCCTACTAATCATCTTAACTTTATCAGCTCTCATCATCTCAACAATTCTTCTTTGAAAGTCTCCCTTGGATTCACCCTTTGCTACTCCAAGGTTGGAAATTACCTTCCATAATTTATCTCCAAGGTATGAGTCCAAATTCTCAAATAGTCTTGTTCTGGACTGGACCAATGGCTAGACATGGCCCAATCCGCTTCTGCTCCAGAGCGGCCCAAATTGCCTAAGTCCAATCCACAGAGGGGCAAAAGTTACCTTTCTTCCCCTCCAATCAGGCAAGGAATGCAACATTCCTCCCCGGAATCACTGCCCGTTACGCACGACTCCATTACTCCCCGAACAGCTGTGGGCAGGTGCCCGGAACCATGCTTATGCCGGCATAACGGCTAGTTTTGGGCACCCTGCCCGACATAATGGCTAGTTTGGGTAGTTACATATTCTTTGGGGAAAACGGTTATTTCTCCCCGAAAATAGGACCGTTGGCCACGCGTTGGGGGTTCTATATAAACCCTCTCGCTTGAGAGGGTCAGGTATCCAATATTCACCCTAAGAGCTCATACTTTGTACTTGCCCCCTTTTCTATGACCCTTTCTTACTTGAGCGTCGGAGTACCTTGCAGGTACACCCCCCTCCTCTCCATACGACCAGCATCCCTGACGCATTTGGTGGCCCAATTCTACAGGATCTGATACAGCCTTCTCGATCAGTGGCGCCGTCTGTGGGAATTATTGTTCTCCCCATCTTTCTTTCCTCAGAAACTGAAGATCAAAATAATTCTCAAACATCATCACGATCATGGTCTCCCAAGATCGCACCAAGGATGCTCTCCAAACCACCATACTCCCCGTCAACAAATCTGTCTTTGACGGCCACTCATCTCTCCTCCGAGATACCCGTTTCCTCAGGGACGGAGCCACTGCTTCTCCTTCCCCTACCCCTGCTGATCACAACAACGATCAGCCTTGACTTGACGTCCAGCCCGTTCCTGTTCTGCCCAACGCCGACCCGGCCGTGGCGGGCCTCCTGGAGGCGATCAACAAAACCAACACCCTGATCCTGCAGCAAAACGAGAGGATCGGGGTGTTAGAAGAGTCCAGCCGTCCAATATCCCCTCCTCCGGGGAGGAACCAGCGACGATCAAGGAGCCCGCAGCCTCGGAGAGACATCGATCGAAGACTGCGCCAAGAGCCTGATTCTCGCGTAGCCCGGAAGCGCGACCAGATCTCCCCGCGTGACCAGCACGCTCACGACCACAAGAGGACTCAAAGGAACGAGCAATCTCCGTCGATCAAGTCTAAAGGACGGGACCACTCACCTTCTCCGCGAAGGAACCGCCGCCGCGAGCATCCCGTTCGGTCCCCATCATACACCAGTTCTAGCAGCGACGACGAGCCTCGCGGCCCGTTATCCCAGGAGATCTTGGCTACCCGTCTCCCAAAAGGCTTGGAGAAACCCCCATCTTTGGGCACGTACGACGGAACCATGGACCCCGACGAGCACATCGAGAACATTGATGCGTTGTTAGACTACTGCAGCGTACGAGGCGCCATCAAATGTCGACTGTTCCCGACCACGCTCCGCAAGGGAGCGATGACATGGTACAAGCAACTACCCGAGGAGTCCATTACCTCGTGGAGACAATTGGGAAAGATGTTCTCACGACACTTCACAGCATCTCGCCGCCACCCCAAAACTGAGGCCTCCCTTGGGGCCATAATCCAAGGAAAAGACGAACCTCTCCGCGCATATATCGAGAGGTTCAACAAGGAAGTTGTACAAGTCCCTACAACGGACAAAATGAAGAAGTTTCTGCTCGAGCAAGGGCTCCGCCCAGGCTCCGAGTTTTCTAAAGTCATTGGCCTCGCACCACCGAGGAACTTAGATGCCCTCCTCCTCAAAGCCCAATCACACATTCAGTACGAAGAAAAGGTTGCGGCCAACAATGTCCGAGCATCACGACATCAGGAGAATGCTCGAGCATCCAGAGGAGAGAAAGCTTCGACATCTCGTCGGGGCGAACGGAGGCGCGAGGACCGTCCTCGTGACTCCCGTGACAACAAGGGACCCTCCGGGCGGTTCCATGACTACACCCCCCTGACCGTCTCCAGGGAAAAGATATTGTCCGAATGTGCCAATTCGGAGTTCAAGCAGGCAGGGGTCTGGTTCCCCAAACAACTGCCGAACAGGCCAAATGTGGACAAATCAAAATACTGTCGTTTCCACAAGAGTCACAGCCACACTACAGAGGACTACATCCATCTGAAGGATGCCATTGAGATACTGATCAGGGACAGCCACCTGAAACAGTTCTCGAAGAAGAAGGACACTCCTCGGCAGGACGCCCAGGAGTCCAAGAAGATAGAAGAGGAGGTACCCTCCTCGGAAGACGCCAATATATAGGTCGCTATGTCCATATCGTGACCAGAGGACTTCTACGTCCCGGACGGGCTCAGCGCCCCTGCTTATTTCGCGGCCCACAGCCTGTGGGAGACATTTCCCTCCGCCATGGTCATCTCTGGCGGGGGTTTCAACAAAGTCATTGTGGGCTCCGTGAAACGAAAGTTTGAGCACTTGATCAACACAAGCTCCAACAAGGTGACCACGCTTGATCAGGCCTAGAAGGGCTCTGTCCCCATCTCCTTCTACCGGGAGGAGCTCCTCGGGGGTTCCCCGAACTCAAGCATACCTTTGCTCGTCAGAGCCCGGATGGCGAACTTCGATGTTTGCAGGATACTCGTTGACCAGGGCAGCTTGGTCGACATCATGTACTCCCAACTGTTTTTAACACTTCAGTTGGACGAATCGCACCTTACCCCCTATGTAGGGTCCGATTTGTAGGGGTTCAACGGGTCAGTGACAAATCCGTGGGGATACGTCAAACTGATCGTGACCTTCGGATCAGCTGAGACGGCCAGATCCATCAAGGTACAATTTCTGGTAATCGACTGCCCGTCGCTTTACCAGTACATTTTCGAAAGGCCGACTCTGGCCGAGTTGGTAGCGGTGCCCTCAATAGTCCACCTGAAGATGAAGTATTACACTTCAAAGGGAATGGTCACCACCCTCCACGGCGACATCGAAGTTACACGATGGTGTTTCGAGGCAGCTACAAAGGGGATCAACACCATTACATCCAAGTCGAAAGCGTCGGGCAAGCCAGCATTACCAAGCAGCTCCGAGGAAGCCAAGCCTCTGCCCCAGGTCGACTCCATCGACCTCGACAGTCGCTTCCCCGAAGAAGACCAACCGGAGGAACGAGCAGCTTCTGCCAACCCGTCTACATCGTCCAGCAGCAGTTCCCATCCGATGCGCCCTATCCCAGATGGCAACTTCGAGATCGTTCTGTTCGGCGAAGACCCCCAACGGAGAGTAAAGATTGGAGCGGACCTGCCCGACATTGCGAGGAAGTAGGTCAAAGCATGCCTCCGGGAGAATGCTGACCTCTTCGCGTGGAGCGCCGCCGAAATGCCAGGCTTGGATCCTTCCGTCGCCTGTCACCAGCTGACAATCGACCCGACCGTCAAGGCCGTAGCACAACGTAGGAGAAAGCAGTCTCCAGAGAAAACGGAGGCTGCTGAAAAAGCTGTAAAGGACCTCCTCGAGGCCAAATTTATTTCGGAGGCCAAGTACACCACTTGGTTGTCCAACGTTGTACTAGTTAAAAAATCTAATGGAAAATGGCGCATGTGCATTGATTACACTGATCTCAATAAGGCATGCCCGAAGGATGCCTACCCCCTCCCCAATATTGATAAAATCGTTGATAATTCTGCTGGTTTTAAACTTTTATCGTTCATGGACGCCTACTCGGGCTATAATCAAATTCCGATGGCAGTGTTCGACAAAAAATATACGGCCTTCATGACCGAATCGGGCAACTATTACTACAACGTAATGCCCTTCGGCCTGAAGAACGCTGGGGCAACGTACCAACGAATGATGAACAAGGTATTCCAGGGAGAAATAGGCGACATGCTCAAAGTCTACATGGACGACATGATCATAAAATCCCACGAGGAAACCGATCATACTGCCCATTTGAGAAAGGTCTTCGAACAGGCCAGGAAATACAAAATGCGTTTTAATCCGGAGAGGTGCACGTTCGGTGTTCGGGCAGGAAAATTCCTCGGCTTCTACTTAACGAAACGAGGGATCGAAGCCAATCCCGACAAATGCCGAGCATTCTCTGAGTTTCCTATGCCCAAGTCCAAAAAATCCATCCAGTCCCTCAGCGGAATGCTCGCGTCGCTATCTTGTTTCGTGGCCAAGTCCGCCCAGCACGCCCTACCATTCTTCAAACTCCTCCGCAAAGAGACAGCATTTGGATGGACCGAGGAGTGTGACAAGGCCATTTTACATCTAAAACAAGTGCTCTCAGAGCCACCGGTCCTCTCTCGCCCGGACAATGGCGAAATGTTGTACCTGTACCTCGCCGTAGCAACCGAAGCAGTGAGCGCCGCTCTCATCCGCGAGACACCTGACGGGCAGAAGCCCATATATTTCACGAGTAAAGCGCTGCAAGGACCAGAGTTAAGATACCAATAGATAGAGAAGGTGGCACTGGCCCTCATCAACGCAACCAGAAGATTAAGACACTACTTTCTGGCTCACACGATCGTGATTTGAACAGATCAACCCATAAAGCAGCTACTCGGACGACCAGATATGGCCGACCAAATGCTCAAATGGTCGTTAGAACTGTCCAAATTTGACATCCAATACAAAAGCAGAAAAGCCCTAAAGGCCCAAGCTCTAGTCGACTTCGTCGCGGAAATGACGTTCTAAGACTCCCCCGCGAGCGAAGCGCGCAAATGGACCATTTTCGTCGACGGTTCCTCAAGCTCGGCGGGGAGCGGCGCGGGCATCACACTGGAAAGCGACGAAGGAATCATCGTCGAAGTATCGTTCACCCTGTCCTTCCCAACCTCCAACAACCAGGCTGAATACGAGGCCTTCCTCGCTGGGCTACGCCTGGCCAAAGACCTGGGAGCAGAAGAAGTCGTCATTTGCAGGGATTCACAACTCGTGGCCCTCCAGGTCCGGGGAGAATATCAGGCCAAAAATGACAATTTGACCGAATACTTGGCCCTGGTCAAGAAGGAGATGGCGAAGTTCGCAACAGTGGAAGTAAAACACGTTCCCCGCGAACATAACGTGCGAGCAGACGTGCTATCCAAACTAGCCAGCACAAAGAAGAAAGGCAGAAACAAATCCATCATACAAGAAGTACTCCCTCGACCCAGCATCGAGAAAGCATCCCCGACACTCGACGTGCAGGTGATCGGCGACAACAACTGCTGGATGACCCATGTCTACAACTATATCGCCAAAAATGAACTTCCGTCCGACCCAAAGGAGGCCAGCACAGTCAGGCGAAGAGGCTGCTCTTACGTCTTGGTCGAAGATAAACTCTACAAGAGGGGATTCTCCATTCCAATGCTCAAATGCGTTGAGGGACAGATGGTCGCGCACATCCTGCCCGAAATCTATGAAGGAATCAATGCCCAACATCTGGAGGAAGGTCGCTTGCCCAGAAGGCCCTCCGAGCAGGATATTATTGGCCGACCATGCAGCACAACGCGAAAGAACACGTGAAGAAATGCGATAAGTGCCAACGACACGGGGACATGCACCTAGATCCGCCTAACGAGCTCAAGGCTATGTCCTCCCCGTGGCCATTTTCCTGGTGCGGCCTAGACATCCTAGGACCCTTCGTGGTAGGATCGAGTCAGAACAAATACCTAATAGTGGGCGTAAACTATTTCACAAAATGGATAGAAGCGGAAGCTCTAGCCAAAATAACTGCCCTCAACATCCTGTGTTTCTACAAACGAAACATCCTTGCACGCTTCGGTATCCCCGAAGCTATAGTAACGGACAATGGGATGCAATTCACGGACAGGAAGTTCAAAGACTTTGTCGCCCAACTGGGCACGAAGCAGCACTTCGTATCCGTAGAGCACCCTCAAACAAACGGGTAGGCTGAAGTAGCCAACCGAGTCATCCTTCGAGGCCTCAAGCGAAGGCTGGATGAAACAAAGAAGGCATGGGTCGAGGAACTGCACAGCATACTATGGGCATACCGCACAACTCCACACTCAACGACCGGGGAAACACCTTTCCACCTAGCATACGGAACCGAGGCTGTAATTCCCGTCGAAGTTCACGTGCCCTCAAGACGGACAGAGTCGCCCCTAGACGAGGAGATGAACGACGAGTCATTGAGAGAAGAACTCGACCTCGTCGAGGAAATCCGAACCGGGGCAGCCCTCCGCGAAGCCTCACTGAAACAAAAAATTACCATCAGACACAACGCCAAGGTGATACGACGAGAGTTCGACGTGGGAAGCCTTGTTCTAAGAAGTAACCACAAAGACTCTCGCAAAGGCAAACTAGCAGCCAACTGGGAAGGACTCTATCGCGTCCGAGCAAAAATGGAAAATGGGGCCTACTACCTAGAACATCTCACCGGGGAAGAACTTGCTCGACCATGGAACGCTGAAAAGCTAAAACAATACTACAGATAAATTCTCGGTTTGACCCGTCGTAATGACGAACATCAGCTACCGACCGCTATGCACGTCTAGGTACAAGCGTCGCATACAAATAAAGCTAAACCTCGCTCAGTAACGAGCCAGGTAACTGCTCGACAGCGGTCCTCGATCGAGCATCGCTGTCGTCAAAGTACCATGAATGGCAGAACCCCAGCTCGCGATGGGACGTTCACGCCGCGAACTTAGGCCTTAAACGCGACCTGAGCTCCGTACCCCCGCCAGGATATTCCCGGCCGTTCAACCAGTTCCCCTCACTGCCGAACACATCTACAACGAGCAATCCCCCTAAAATATTTGTGCAAGTCAAATACTCCCAATCACGGGCAGATACACATTCACAACGAGCATGAGTACAAAACTTAGCAAAAAATAAAAGCAAGTAAATTCATGCAGATAACAGAATCGAACATATAATAACTTAACATAATAAGTGGCCACAAGGACGACGATTTTACTGAGTTACATCAAACGGGGGCCACGCCCCCCAAAAATAAATTACAACAATACTCGGCACGCAGGCTGGACAGATTACAACAACATCAAAAACACAAACTCCTCACTCATCCACATGCTCGGCAGGCTCGAACTGAGGCCCCTGGTCCTCCGCGGGCTAATCCTCGTTATTCCCTTCAAGGAGAGCATCCGGCATGACGATCCGGCCATCCTCAATGTGCGCCAGATAGTGGGTGCCCTCGACAGAAAAGTCAAGCTCAGGGTTCACCACCCGCAGTTGAGCCACGGCGTTCCCGAAAGACTCCTCCGCGACGACAATACCATCATCCTCGGCCGTCAGCAAACGGGAAACCAGCTCGGATCTCATCTTCAATTCCTTCACATCTTTCGACTCATCATCACCCGGGGCATTAGCCGCCCTCAGCCGCTGGATCAGCTCCTCGGCAACTTTCTTCTCCGCCGCCAGCGTGGAGTTCTCCTTCTTCAACCGAGCCACCTCCTCCTCACCCTTCTTCCGAGCATCTTCGGCAACCTTAGCTTCTTCTCTGAGGGACGCCATGGAAGCCCGAGCAGCGGTAAGTTCGGCCTTTATTGCAGAGTCCCCTTCGGCCTAAACGGCCGCCATCTCCAGCATTCTAACCAAAGCTGAAGCGTCCTGAGCCACCAGCGCCCTCTTGCTCGGGCGATCCATGCTTTCCAAGCGAAGAGACTCCGCCCGAGGCACAATCAGAGAGTTCCCCTCGAATAATTTCCTGTCAAGGATACAAGGAGGAAGCTCGAACTTCCTTTTCTAAGGTACCTGAGTGAGATCCACAATGTCCGTAATTCTTGGCCGCTTGGATCGACCGGTCAAAGGAAGAGGAGACCCTGGGGGAGCAGGAGCAGGAGAGGAAGAAGTCCCCGCAGCATACTTTACCGGAAGAGGAGCACGAGCACCAGCAAACCGAGACTTCGGAGGAGCCGTTCCGGCCTTGTTCCTCACAAGAGCATTCCTCACAACCCGTTCATGAGCCTGAGGAATCTCACCTGCACAAACAAAACACGAGCACGTTAGATAAGAGGAAAAGAAATAACGCAAACAAAGCTAAATAACTAAGACTACCCAGCAGCTTCTCGGCGTCCTCGGGAGTCTTGCACTCCAGCAGTGCCTTAATATTGATAAATCGACGCTCAACCCTCTGACTCTCGTCTTCCTCGAAGACCGGATTACCCTTGCTCGTCCAGCACTCAGTAAGCTGGAAGGAGTTGACCCACTTCACCAGCACCTGGTACACCACGGCGTCCTGCCCGCGTAGCTCGCTCGGTTGGAGAAAATAGTCATTGGGCTTTTTGACGAAATGATCGGGTGCCCAGTGGATAAGGAACTTATAGATTCTCCGCCCGATATACTTCCCCTCTTCGTCACGCAGGTCGTTCCCATCCTCACCCACCTCAATCTCCCAGACGTATGTACTGTCTTGGGCAGCTTCGGACAGGGGCTCAACAACATAATAACGCTCCTTGAACATCCGTATTGACTCCGAGAAGGGCTTAAACAACTTGTGGGGCTGCTTCAAAGACACCCAACCATACTTCCTCCCCGATAGCTGCCTTTGAAGATGGAAGACGGTGAAGAACAGAGGGAGAGTAGCCCCTATGGAAAGATGCTCGCATACCAGCTCGAACTCCCGGATGAAGGCCAGCGAGTTAGGATGCAGCTGCGTGGGGGCCAATATCAAATGCACGAACACTGACTGCTGGAAATTAGTGAACGGCAACCTCAGGCCCAGCTCCTTAAAGGCATATTCATACATCGTGAAACAGTCCCCAAAGTTCGTGCAGACCCATTCATCCACGGAAGGGAAGTGCACCTTCCACTCTCCCTCCGGTCCAACCTCCATAAAAACATCCCCCATATACTTCGCAAAAGAAGACACGTGCTCAGCGGGTTCGGCCACCTCCCATTCCTCGGCGGAATCCACGACGACGTTCTCGTCTATGTCGTCCATCTCCTCTTCCTCCCCAACATCGCTGGGAGAACTCAAAGCCGTCGAACTCGTGGCCATCGAGCTACTATTATCCTCAGAGCCTGTTTCTTCCTCGGACATATCTATGATAACCTCTCTATCTGGACCCGTCGCCATGACGATCACTTGAAAAGCAGAGAAGAAAGTGAATTCGACAACAAATCAAATCCACCCTTCCACCGCTAAGTCAAGTGAAAGGGCGCGCAAAGGGCTGAGGACAACGTTCCCGACCTAAGCCCTAACATCAAAGGAAAAGCTGACACCTCCCCGCGAGGAGACGCTCGAAACTAATCATCCCCAAGCGAGGAGCTTCCCCGCACTCATACCCAGTTTCCGTTTGAAGCTTCACCGGAATCTGGGAATGTTCTACCAAAAAACTCATCACCCACTCAGAAGATGAACAGACACGGCGGTCACACATGCATAGCTGTGGCGACATCGCCGTGAACCACCCTCCTCGCTGAAACATACTACTAACTCCGGCGACATGTCAGAGGTAGGAAAATGGCACAACCACCGTCCACCACCAACAATCGCCGGAAACTCACCCATTTCTTCCTCTAAACCTAGCCCTAACCACATGCAACCTACCATCGACAACAAAAAGGAGTAAAATAAGCAAGGTATCAGAAAACTTACTTGATTTAAGTAGACAAAAGTAGCTGCTCGAAGCTTGAGGCGGTGGTCGGAGTAGGCAGACGACGGTTATGGGCAAGAATGTTGAAGGAAACAGAGAGAAATTAGAGCAAAAAGTTCCAAATGGAACGATTTTCCCCTTTTTATACAAAGGGGCACGTGCGAACACACGCTCGTAGGCCATGATGGCTATCCACTAGCCATCATTGCCTAGTAACTGCTACACGAAGCTCTAGGCACACGTGGCGTCCCAACGTTTCCAATTCTGTCTGACCATTAGTCTCCCCGAACACCGGGCAACAATGTCACGACCACGAATCTCACGGGCACCAGGGGTCACAAGCGCATTGAGACAATCTTCCTCGTCTTCAAACGACGGCTTCATGCTAGCTCCCCGGAGCAACGAACTGCCCTTAAGTCATCACTCTCATGCTCGGGAGCAACGACTTGGGGGGCTCCTGTTCTGGACTGGACCAACGGCTAGACATGGCCCAATCCGTTTCTGCTCCAGAGCGGCCTAAATTGCCTAAGTCCAATCCACAGAGGGGCAAAAGTTACCTTTCTGCCCCTCCAACCGGGCAAGGAATGCAACATTCCTCCCCAGAATCAATGCCTGTTACGCACGACTCCATTACTCCCCGAACAGCTGTAGGCAGGTGCCCGGAACCATGCCTATGGCCGACATAACGGCTAGTTTGGGTAGTTACCTATTCTTTGGAGAAAACGGCTATTTCGCCCCGAAAATAAGACTGTTGGCCACGCGCTGAGGGCTCTATATAAACCCTCTCAAGCGAGAGGGTCAGGTATCCAATATTCACCCTAAGAACTCATACTTTGTACTTGCCCCCTTTTCTCTGACCCTTTCTTACCTGAGCGTCGGAGTACCTTGCAGGTACACCCCCTCCTCTCCATACGACCAGCATCCCTGACACACTTGGTGGCCCAATTCTACAGGATCTGATCCAGCCTTCTCGATCAAATCTTAAATTACACCTATCGATTCTGGACTCCGCCGAATGATCGCCATGGAAAAAAACGCTCTTATCTGTCTCCCTACTGTTTACGCTTGAAACTAGTCCTCCATCTAAAATAGGTAGACTACAGTTCACCTCCCCCTTCTTTCCAAAAGTGAGATTTCTCCTCTTCCTGTGCCTCCTAATAAGTCCTGGAACAAATCCTCCGCCATCATAGAAATATTTTAGCTTAATGCTTTTCAAGACTTTTTTCCTATTATTTTTCACAAAACCCTTACTTGGGCCCACTCCACACCCACCAACTCCCAACGCTACAGTCGGCTGCTGAACAAAATTCTGAGAAGAAGGGACAGTGGTCCCCACGTTTCCCTGCGAACCACTCCAAACCTCATTGAATACCGGGACATTGGAAAGTGACTGCTGAAAAGAACCTTTGACAGAGAGCCTTGTCGAAGCTCTCAAAGGCAATCACCTTTTCAGCTCCTTTCAACCTGTCGTTTTCTACGTTCTTCGAGGACTGAAAAGAACCGGTCCTGTTATTAACCAACGGGTAAAAAGTTCCACTCTCTTTCGATCCACCGTCTTCATTATCCATGGCTTCGCGAACCGGCGAAAGGGCATCACACCCAGAATCGCCCAAAAAAACCTCGAGTAAACTGTAAAAAACAATTTTAAAAAATGAAGAGAAAAATTATTAAATTAGCTATAATTATTTACATAAAACTTAAAATAAATATTATTTGTATAAGTTGAAATTAAAATTCTTGACTATATTAATAAAAAAATCAAAGAATGTATATTTAGAATGATTAAAATGAGCGCATATAAGTATACAACTATTTTATTTTAAATTAAAAATATATTAATCTTTAATTTTATAGAAATTAAATGTATATGTGATTCTAGTATAATAATTTAATTACAATTGTTTGATCATTCAAAATGAACTATAAATAAATTAAAAAAAATAGTTTTTTATAACTTATTATTACAGGATATGAATAGAGAAATAATAATTAAATTCACAAATAGAATTTTTTTTTGTAAAATAAACTTTGAAATTGATATGGAGAAAAAATAAAAAAATAAAAAAAATTATGTGGAGAGAATATACTAGAGTAATCAAAATTTAAATAAATGAGACGTTTAAATACACTTTTAGTTTTTCTATTTTGATAGTTTTAACTTTTTAATCTCGAAGTTTAAAATTCAGAATTTTAATCCTCTATTTCACAATTTTTGTTTTTTTTTCTCCCTCAATGTGATTTAATCAATAGCACTTACGTGGAAAAATTAGGATTTAATTGAAATGCACTGACAGTGTACAAGAATTTTACACTGTCAGTTAATTATAACCGTTGGATGTAAAGAGAAGTTTGACTTTTAATTTAATAATCTGTAAAGTAACCCAAACGAATAATGGTGATGTATTGACAGTGTAAAACTTTTTACACTGTCAGTACATAGTAATTAATCTTGCAAAACTATTGCGGCGCCATGTAAACAAATTTGCCACGTAATATAGCATAATTGGATAATGTTTTTAAAAATACAAATAATCATAATTTATATTTCATATTATGTTTTGAATTCTTAAACTGAAATGGTATTTAGTTTCAATTCTTCCCCTTTTGTATGAATCATAAGTTTTTGATCGAACATCCCTGCAAACTAATTTTTCTTTTATCAAGTCTCCTCAATCGTCAGCCATTTTCATTCGTTTTTTTTTTCACTACTTCAAAAGTGATCAAAGATCAAACACACTTTGGTTTTTCAACTATTCGAAAATGACTAAACCTTCACTTGGGGATAACAATGAAGAAGTGAATTATTGTGACAGATATGTATTTGTGGTCCCTTTTTCAGACTTGTTATTATCTTGTCCCACTTGTCTCATAGTGCATATAGTTAATCCAAGTAGTTTCAGTTGTTTATGTTTTCTTGTGGTCCCACTTGTTTTCTTGTCTAACAATTATGTTATGGTCTCAATGTGGTTAAGTAAATCAGTTATTATTATTATTATTAGTATTTTAAAGGCCAATTCAAAGTCAAAAGATTAGGTTAAGGATGCACCATAATATGAAATTAGTAAAGGGAAAGGTATCATAAATTAATTAGAAGAGGGGTGTTGAATATATGTTATATATTTAGATGGAGGGTTTCATTAAAAATGGGGATCATAAGAACATTAAATGTATGTGGTACTATAACCATAGATTTAGTTTTTCTTGTGATCTTATACCCTTAAATAAAGATGTTGATGTTCTTCAATTTGCTAAAAATGTGAATGGTCATGAGTTAGTAGGTTTATCTGCAAAACGTATTATAGACAATCTGGAGGTTGTGGATAAAAATGAGTTAAGACATGGTAATGGAGGTCCTAATGTTGATGGTGATGATGTTGTATAATGCACTGGTTTTAGGACTTGTAATTCTGATGCTAATGGTGTTCAACTAGGAAATAATGCTGATCGAGATCCTAATTTAAGTGGTAATAAGGTTGATACTGGAGAAAATGTCCAAGAAGAAACTGATGTAAGGGATAACTCGGGTGATGATGCCCAAGTACAAAAAGATGTAATACAAGTTATTTTGGGCATGATGATTATGAAGATGATGATTGTGTTGCAAGTGATAGTGATATAGATAGTTTTGAGGATAGTTAGTTTGAATGTAGTGAAGATTCTGAAGAGATGAATTAGGCTACAGTCCTACCCAATGAGATTTTAGGTGAGGTTTCCAAAACCAATGACAATGTTGATAAATGGCCTGCAAGTGATTTGAAGCATGAAATATGTGATGATTCATACCATTGATAATGCGATATTACATTACATATTTTCCTTGATTTACATTAAATTATTTCATCGTTTTTGTTTATTTACGTTTAATTTTGCAAGTGTTCAAGCTCATTTTTAGGTATTTTGTCCCAAACAACTTGCATGAGAAAAGAAGAAAGAATAGGAAAGAAGGAGAAGAAAAGAAGACAGATGACAGAAAAATAGAAATTCTGCACTTAATTAGTGTGGCGACCGTCACACAACATGTGGCGACCGTAACGCCTTCAAAGTGTGGCCCTCGTCACAAGGCGTATGGCGACCGACACGGCTTGTTTACTCAGTAAACTTAAATTACGTGGACCACTCAACATCAGTATCAATTCAACGCACGTTCCCGCACACATTCAGAGAAGTTGAAGTCTTCAGGAAATCTCTCAACTCAACAAAGACTCTCCAATTTTATCGACGAAAATAACTTCCACTTCCAAATTTTTCTCTCCCACACTTTCTGCTGAGCACTATAAATGAGAGGCAGTTGGTAGCATGGAGGGGGGACCTTTTTTGCCGCAGAGATTATTTTGTTCAGAGCTTTTGATTTCTTTCACTTTTCCACTTTACTTTCTCAGCACCCAAATAGCAATAGTTTCCTACACCGGAGAGCTATTGCACTTTAGTTAGATTTTCATTTGTTTTTGTTTTCATTGTTCGAGCAAACAAATCCTACCGACCTGTGGATGATTGTTAAACTTCAAGATTCAATTTTTTTCCAGGATTTTATTTAATTAATAGAAGTGCCTTTAATTTTAAATACCATGCTTGAATTAATGCTTTACTGCTTTTGTTTGTCTATGTCTGTACTAGTTAAAATGTCCGGCTAAACTGTTTATATCGGTATGTAATTAAGTATACCGAAAAGGGATTCGATCGGTCGTGGCTAACTATTGACAATTTATTTCTCTGGTTTCAATTTCTTAAATTAAATGGACTTTTGTTACGAGAGTAAAAAGGTAACGAAGGTTACGATCAATACAACGAGAGTTTGAGGTTTTAACCGGATAGCTGAAATTGGACATTGATTTTAAACACAGCGAGAACACTTTAAAATCAATTAGGACTTGTTAGTTTTCAAGAAGTACTTTTAAATTCAAATGGTTTATCGAGAGCAAACATTCTGATTTAGGAGTCTAGTCAGAGTCAATAAACACGAGAGTGTGAGGTAAAGACTTTTAAATTAATATTTTCTACTGAAGAATATTTTGACTTATTTATACACCGACGATTTGTTGAATCCCAGATGATTGACGAGTTACGTACCGATATTCCGTTATATTTTATTTGAATCTAAATTCTAGTTTACCATTAGTTTCTCGTTTGAACCTTAACCTATAAAATCATCAGCCTTAGCTAAACATAGTAACAATCCGATAGCATTAGTTTGATTATAAGTCCTTGTGGGTTCGATATCTTTTAAAACTACGCGATTAGACTGTGCACTTGCAGTTAGTAACCCTGATAGACTCTTAAAGTCGCGATCAAGTTTTTGGTGCCGTTGTCAGGGAGTGATTTAGTCAATAGTGCAATTCCTTTGTTGTGCCATATAGACTAAGGCAACAAATTCTATTCCTTAATTTGTCGGTTGTATGCCAAGTACTCGCTCAAAAGGCGAAGACCTAACGCAACCGACAGACGAACCTGAGCGTCTTCTTAGCGTAAGACGACGAATTAGAGAATACTGTTTAGAACACGAAATTCCTTTTCCTAACTCTGAATCTGAATCTGAATCAGAATCTAAACCTGAAACTGAAGCAGACATGGCCGAAGGACCACAAAACCGTCCTCTTAAGTTCTATGCTACCCCGTCTCAGCAAGAACCACATAACAACATTGCTGCCCCTACTATCAACCGAAATGATTTCAAGTTGAAACCCTCATTGTTGTCAGCCATACAACAACATCAATTTTTTGGAAATCCTACGGACGATCCCAATGAACTTCTGACCAAGTTTGTGCAATACGCAGACACAGTGAAGGCAAATGGTGTAACTCCAGATGCGATAAGACTACGTCTTTTTCCTTTCTCATTAAGAGACAGAGCTTGGGCTTGGTTGCAATCCTTGCCATCAAACTCCGTTACTACGTGGGAAGAGTTGAATAACGTCTTCTTAGCACGATATTTTCCACCAAGCAAAACAGCTATGCTGAGAGCCCAAATTAATGGATTTCGACAAAAAGATACTGAGTCTCTTTTTGATGCCTGGGAAAGATACAAAGACATGATGAGGATGCGTCCGCATCACGGTCTTGAAGATTGGTTAGTCATCCACACATTTTACAATGGCCTCTTGTACAATACAAGAATGACGATAGATGTCGCCGCTGGTGGTACACTTTTGGACAAACCATATGACGAAGCCTATCAACTCATCGAAAGCATGGCTCAAAACCATTACCAATGGGGAGGTGAAAGAACGCCAATGGAAAAGTCCCAAACAAAAGGTGGAATGTACGAAGTTAGTAGCCTTGATCATGTCCATTCTAAGGTAGATGCCCTTGCTCAAAAGATAGATAGCTTGACCATAACACCTGCAGCCATTGTGGCTGTTGTAGCTCCAAACTGCGAATTATGTGGAGCACCTTGACATGCTGCCCTTGAATGTCAAATTTTGGCAGGATTTTCCACTGATCAAGTGAATTATGCTCAAGGAAACCCTTATGCTAATACCTACAATCCTGGCTGGAAAAACCATCCCAACTTTTCGTACAAGAACAACAATGCTTTGTATGCACCTGGCCAAGCGCCTGCTGTACCGCCAGAATATCAAAAACCCGCTGCAAACGTTCCTAGGAAGTCAAACCTTGAAATCATGATGGAGAACTTCATTGCTGCACAAGCTCAACAAAACAAGGAGTTCCTTAACCAAAATGTTCACACTAGTGAGCAAATTAAACAATTAGCCAACAAGGTTGACGCTTTAGCCACTCACAACAAAATGTTAGAAACACAAATCTCACAAGTGGCTCAACAACAAGCAGTTACCGCTGCCCCAGCTGGTAATTTCCCAGGACAACCTCAACCTAATCCGAAGGGACATGCAAATTCTATAACACTTCGGAGTGGAACAGAACTAGATGGACCAACTGACCCAAGGATAAAAAATCCAGCCATGTATCAAAAGCCTAGTAAGGAGTCTGAAAAGGAAGATGAACCAAAGGAAAACGAAAAAGAAGATGATGGCAAAGAGGGCGAAGAGAAAGAAGAACCATATGTGCCTCTGCCACCTTATAAACCACCTATCCCGTATCTTCAAAGATTTTCTAAATCTTAAAACATAGGGCAATTTAAGAAATTCGTTGAACTTCTGAAACAATTGAATATTACAATACCTTTTACAGAAGCAATCACGCAAATGCCCTCCTATGCTAAGTTCCTTAAAGAAATTTTATCTAATAAGAAAAAGCTTGAGGATACTGAAACTGTTATGCTTACTGCAGAGTGTAGCGCTATAATCCAAAACAACATGCCTCTTAAGCTAAAAGACCCTGGTAGTTTTTCCATACCATGTGTGATTGGAAAGTTCGTCATAGACAAAGCCCTGTGCGACTTAGGAGCCAGTATTAGCTTAATGCCCTTATCTATTTGTAAAAGGCTCAACATGGGAGAATTGAGACCAACAAAAATATCCGTACAACTAGCTGATCGTTTATCGCTCCCTAAAGATTCGCATCCAACGGTACAAACGCAAGAGTGGCGCAGAAAACATAGAGTCGCCAGCAATGTGTATTTATCCCGAGAGAGGGAAAGGAAACACTGCATAAACCTAAAGAGAAAGGAGGAAAGACATGGTCATCGCAACCATAGTCCGGGTTCGGGAGTCGGTTATGCGAGGGGAAGGTGTTAGCACCCCACGTATCCATCGTACTCGATGGGATCCACGCTTGTTATCTAAATGGAGGGTGAGCTGTCCTACTATCTATGGCTGAACAAAAGAAAACAGGGATGGGGGTGACTAAGACGGACTCGGTAGGACATATTCGATGCCCTAGGCCTATGTACTCCCTCAGTGCAATGGGAAAGTCAGAGTCAACGTAGTTCAGACGGGAACTGTGGGGGAAGGTTGCTCGCCAAGACAATCGATGTCTTGTGCCTACATATCCTCAATCGGACGAGAGAGAGGAATCAGAGCTAATGTAGTTCGTGGGTACGACCACAAATAGGTAAGTGTTTTTTACGTGAGCGACGAGCTCTTTTCTGAAAATGAAATTTGAAACCCAACAATCCCGAAGGATAAAAAGATTTGAATTTTTTTTGTGTTTTTTAGACAGAAGTGTTTTTTAAGTTAGTTCATAACTTGCATTGCACCAAAGTCTAGGGCACAGGGACGAATACTTAACGAATCGTCCCAAGACAGGACGCCCGCTAAGCACTCTAGAAAGATGAGAGGAAGCCCCTCATTTCTCATTCCCCACGCTTAAGGCTCGTGCGCAATACACTTTATATTTATTAAGTGTTTTCAAGAAGTTTTGAGATGAGAAGAGAGAAGACCCAAAAGGAAACTCTAAAGGGAAACTAAGAGTCCTAATGTTATCATGCAAAAGAGATCATATGGTTAGTGAGGCTTAGGAGAGACGACTACCTAAAACCTAATGCTAATCCTACTCCAAGCTTAATCGGAAATTAAGTTGGACTAGGTAGCTCTAAGGGGAAAGAATCCTAGACTTAAACAAGTCTTGAGATCCAAGGGAAGAAAAGAGTGAAAAGAGAAGGTACATCACCTTCAACAGCACATTTGCTTCAGAACAGCAATGAAATCATGCACATACACCAAACAACATTTCACAGCAATAATCTAGCATGAAAACAGGTGTAAAAAGCCACAAACAGCATGTGTATACATGGACAACACATATGACAGCACTTTATGCAAAACTCAGATGTGAAATCAGGACAGCATGTACCATATTTGAATACGATTCAATCAAGGCTGAGCAAACGTGCATCAAACATCATACGTATCAAACAATTGATCATGACTACAACCGCATTAGAACTCACATGGAATAGACTTGAAAGCATTGTGGAAGAATGCATCACATCATTAAAGAATGCATAATATTAAGCATATGATCAAGTTTAATCAAGTATGTACCTCATGAAATCGAAAGCAAATGAACATGCACATAATTATCCAGCAATCATCATCATCAATTAGCAATTAACAAGCTTAAAGTGTGTGCATTACATGATCATCACAACAATTAATCAACAACGCAAGCATTAACGTTCAATGAAAAACAAAAGAACGCGTGTCGAAAAATCATGTTCATACAATGGTGTGTGTTGAAATAGCTCAAGAACAATCCACCAATCATCAATGCATTAATCCATGAAGTTTAAACATGTTATGGAAGTCAAACAAGCAAGAAAATTCACAAAATACCATTCTGCTTCAGTGGTAACTGGTTACAGCATAATTGATAACCGGTTACACAGTTCAAAAATGCACAAACACGCTAAAAATTACACAGTGTAACCGGTTAGTAGATATGCTGTAACCGGTTACACAGCAGCAGAATTCAAAAATAAGTGTTCAGAATCACTTTTCAGCAGCTTATCACTCAGGCAATCATATCCAATGATCATGTAATCAACAATGCACGAGAATTCACATCAAATATCAGTAATTAAACATCAATTTCATCAATCAAACAACAAGATCACAAATCAAGTCAAGCAAATGGATCAAATCACATCACAAACCAAAGATCTACAATGCATAAGTTGAAATTAAGCCAAATCCAGCATAGATCTAAGGAAAACCAACCTACAAGGCTGAGATTTGCCTTGGTAATTATTGAGCACGAAAATTGGTGAATCCAAGCAAGAAAACCAAAGATCTATGTGATGAACTTCAAGATCCAAGCAAGAACAACCAAGATACAAGCTAAAAAACTCAAATAATGAAAAGCTGCTCCAAAAGTGATTCCACACTCCAAAACAGTAGCAAATCCAAGATTCTTTCAAGAATTGATGAATGGATGGTGGTTTAGTTTCAAGATCAACAAATTCCAAGGTGAAATTTGATGAACTTTGATGTTGAAACTTTGAGTGAGGATTTTGGAATGAGAGAGAAGTTGAGAGAGAATGGAGTGAAATGTGTAGAAAATTCAGAAAATGGATCAAAGTTATGTGAGGTTTGGAATGAATTGATTTAAATAGAAGCTAGGTTAGGAATTCAAATGTGGTTTGGAGTGAGGTTTAGTGGGTGGAAATTGGGGTGAAAAGTGGATTAGGAAATGAAATGAGGAATTAGAGTGGAAAATGTTGGAAGGAAATTGAATTTTGGGTGGAAAATGATGAAAATATCAATTCTAGATCCTTCCCCCACGTGCACATGCCAAGCACATGATCACAAATGATGTAATCTGAATTTTTCAAATTTTGCTCATAGTAACCGATTACAGCATAACTGATAACCGGTTACTCAGTTCAAAAACTGAAAAAAATGAGCAGAAAACCAAAGGGTAACCGGTTATTAGATACGCTGTAACCGGTTACTCAGTGAAAATTTTGAATTTTGGCGCCTTTTGGAGGGAAACTTGGAAAAGTGACCTCTGATAGCTGTTCTGAACTCATTAAGCCTCTGAACCCCAAAACTTGGCATTGCTACCGAGTATCACTGAAACACACTTGAAATATGCTGTGAATTCCGTTTTGTGCTCGGAATACTGCTGAAAATAATCGTCTGGTGCTGAATCGCTGATCAAAAAATAACTGCCAGAACCTTTGATTGTAAGAATGTCTAATGAGCAAAATAAAGGCTCAAAAAGACTTTGAAAGCTATCTGCTTGGTTCTGAACATCATTGAAAATAATACCGGAAATGATGACACCATGAGCTATTGAAAGATACCTCGATCCTATGCTCGAAAGAACTATGCAAATGCAGAAATGCTAATGCAAGAAATGCAAAGAAACAAGTAGCCAAGAACACAAGAGCAAATTTTGGGGTGTTACAGCTGCCCTTATTCAATCAACTTGGTCCTGAAGGTATGATAGCAACGGCTGTCATGCGTTCAAAGGATTCACGGAGATTGAATACCGAAAGAAACCTGAAATTTGCAATCCTCAAAGGAGGGACGACTCCACTGGGGAACAAGCAATAAATGATGCACTGTCACAACACGGACGAGTGTTAGCTATGCTGGGGATAAACACAGACGGGTGTCAAGGAATAAAAGATATCAGATACGGACGGGTATCAAAAAGATACACAGACGGGTGTAAAGAGGTTTAATACGGACGGGTACTGAGAAAAGATACACGGACGGGTGTAAAGAGTTTCAATACGGATGGGTATCGAAAAGGTACACGGACGGGTGTAAAAGAGATCAATACGGACGGGTACTAAGAAAAGATACACGGACGGGTGTAAAGAGCTTCAATACGGACGGGTATCGAAAAGGTACACGAAAGGGTGTAAAAAGGTTCAATATGGACGGGTATCGAAAAGATACACGGACGTGTGTAAAAAGCGTTCAATACGGACAGGTATCAAAAAGATACACGGACGGGTGTAAAAAGGGATCAATATGGACGGGTATCGAAAAGATACACTGACGGGTGTAAAAAGGGATCAATATGGATGGGTATCGAAAAGGTACACGGACGGGTGTAAAGAGGGTGCAATACGAACGGGTATCGAAAAGGTACACGGACGGGTGTAAAGAGGTTCAATACGGACGGGTATCGAAAAGGTACACGGACGGGTGTAAAGAGGTTTCAATACGGACGGGTATCGAAAAGGTACACGGACGGGTGTAAAAGGTTCAATACGGACGAGTATCGAAAAGGTACACGGACGGGTGTAAAAAGGGATCAATACGGACGAGTATCGAAAAGGTACACGGACGGGTGTAAAAGAGATTCAATACGGACGGGTATCGAAAAGGTACACGGACGGGTGTAAAAGAGATTCAATACGGACGGGTATCGAAAAGGTACACGGACGGGTGTAAAAGAGATTCAATACGGACGGGTATCGAAAAGGTACACGGACGGGTGTAACAGGGGTCAATACAGACGGGTATCGAAGGAAACACGGACGAGTGTCTGATGGTAAAAACCTTGAGGGGATAAACCAAAGGACCACCTGGACGAAGGGGTAAAAATGGAATATTGTATTAACGATCCTGGCAAACAACTCTGCAAGGGAATGTCAAATATTTCTTTGAATGACTAAAACCAACACCTGTGGAGGGAGTAAAGTCGAATGATATTTCCCTGAAATCCAGTTTTCCTGACGAAGGAAAACTCAAACCTGGCTTATGCTTCAGATGCATATGTTTGAATTTTACCGTAATGCTCCACACGAAGTGGAAATGCTACGCATTTAGGAAGATGCCATGCAAAAAATGCCTATGCAATGCAAAAGACCGTCCCAGCGAAATAAACGCTGAGAACAGAAGCAACTCCACTGAGGACGACAAACTACATTATCATCAAACCAAAGAAAACGCTGAGGTAAACTTCACCCTGCTAGGGAATATCACAATCACCAATTCTGCTGGAGATGGACGAAACTTCGACAGAACACCCACTCTGTTGGGGATGGAAATGAATACTGAAGATGGAAACTCCTCCGTCAGGGATCACCAAATACTTCAAAACCAGGATTCAAAACCTGCCGAAAATGATTGGACTTAAGACCTGCTTGGGATACCAATCACCACCAGACTCTGCTTGGGGATATGAGCACCTTTTATCCTGCTGAAGAGTACTGATTATCATCGGCACATCTGCTTGGAAAATAGTAGTTGTCAACATCCACTCTGCTAGGGGATAAACAAATATTTCCTGACTAGATGAGGAAAAAACGACTGCTCCATATTCTGTGGGGAAACACCATCTTTAATCAAAGAAGATGTTCCATCAATCTCTTGCAGGAGAGGCTGTAAAAAACAACTTCTGGCTACCTGCTGAGGAAAGATGCACCAAATCACAGCTCTGGCTGGGGGTAAACCTCTTATCTCCTGCTGAAGGGGACGATCCTCAACAACTCCGCTTGGGAAATTACTTTCTTATACTCTGTTGAGGAAGACAATCCTCGATACTCTAACTGGGGAGAGCAGCAAACTGCAGAGGACGACCAGACTTCAAAGTTGAAGAGAGCAGCTCTACTGGGGAGGTACCAATGAAGATTGGGCTTTGAATTACTTGAGATGACTAGATCTTACCATTGAGGAAGAGAACACTCTGACTCCTCATCGTTTTCTTGACGATATTCTATCGTCTTACCTTGCTGAGAGTGAGGATTCCATCTGTACTGCTAGAGACAAGAAACCTTCATAAAAGCCCTTTTCGAACATAGGACAATTCTCTGCTTGAGGAAGAATAACAATTCCCACACCTTGTTGGAAAAAGATACCCTCTGGCTCTTTGCTGGAGGGAAAAGACTCCAAAAGTCCCCCACTGGGAACAACTCAGTGCTTCAAGGTTCTGCATATTGATTGTCAAGAGCGAAACACAGTTCCTTTAACTCTCCACCTTGCCCCAGACCACAGGGTCTACTTGAAGCAATCATCTTAAGAAGATTTTACAGAAAACCTGGCGTTCAACAATGCCCCGGGGTTTTCAAACTCTTAGAGATGTATCCGGTCTGGACATAACTGTCCCATACTTCATGATTCATGAAGTAAACCACCTCGAGAGGGTTCGTAATGACCTGAAATGTTCTGCCACAGTATTCTGAACCTTGCAGAGGTGCTATTGATTGACTGTGTTCTAAAGGGAAAAACTTCTCGCGCCCTTGAAGTGACCTGCCCTAGTACAAGCCTTGCAGTACATTTGTCTCTGACCGACTAGTCTTCGAGAGATTTACCGAATCTCGACGTGATTGCCCCAGTTCGAAGAAATTTTCTCAACATGAATGCCCCATGGTTGATTGTATTCTGAGAAGACCTTCTCAACTTGAATGCCCCAGCTTGGCTACATTTTGAAGAGATTTCCCGGTGTGATTGTCCCAGATTGGTTACATCTCAACACAAATGGCTGGGAACGCCTTTTTCCCACATAATCTTTCAGCAACATGTCCTCTGGAGTCTCAGGAACCTCAACTTGGCCAGTTTAAGCTTCTCGACTGATGTTCATCGTGTAAGCTTCTTTGATGTCAAACAAATGTATGCAAGCAGAAAATATTTATTCTGAGAATGATTACTCAAATGCAACACATATGTTAATCTTAAAGTTCTTATTGAAAATATGTCACACAACCGAGTTACAACACTTATTTTTGAAAGGAAAGCAATACACACATGCAACACCAACAAAAATCTTATTAGCACAACTCATGGGAGTCAGGAACGCTATCTCGTTGAAGTATGCCTTCAGACTAAACCCTGTTTCAATTAGGACTTTTAAGGGTTGTAGCATGGCCCGGTTCGCGATTTGAGAAAAAAGGATTTATGGCTCAAAGTTTATTGGTACCCACCCACTCTTCATGATATTCTCCAGTCCTATGTTCAGCTAATTTAACACAAGCGCTTGTCTCTCAGAAGGTTTCCCGATTTCTAGGGAATCCATGCAACTGGTGATTCGACACCTGACGAGGTTTTGGACTAACAGTCGCCCCTTTCTGTCTTTTGTGTCTATAGTCACACGACTTTGTTCTTATCGAGGATTTTCTTTGTAATCCTTTTGGCTTTTCGCTTTCTCATTCTTTTGCTTTTTTGTTCCCTAATTTTTGACTGGACTGACTCTTTTGAGTTTTCAATTTTGAAGTCCAGCGGGATGCCTTAACTTTTGCCTAAGTCATTTGGTTTCAAGTTTTTCGACTTAGCAGGCTTTTTCTTTTTCTCTTTTTTCTCTTTTTTTTTTGAACAAGTCGTGTGACACCGTTTTGCCTGACTTGTTTGAAAGGGCTGTGACTGTTTCACTCTTCGGTTGGTGAGGAGTAACCATTGTGGTTCTACACCTCTTAACCTCTTGATAGTGGAATAGAAGGTAATGGATCCTCAGATGTACACTCCTTCTGAAAGTTGAACACTTGGTCAAACTAACTGACGCCTACCCTGCCCCTGGGTTAAAATTGAGGATTTTTCGTTTTCAGAAAGAACTCCTACTACTAGGCTCAAAGGGGTTGACAAAGGTCTATCTCCTTATCTCTCCAGTGTTTGTGAATTGGAAACAATGCCTGTACATCCTTAACAGGGTTTTATCCAAAAGCGTACCATTAGAAATCTGCGTTCTTATTTCGTCATCCTCCCTCCAAGAGTCTAGGCAAGAAAGATAGTATTGCAGTGCATACAAGCATTTAAAATGTGTGAACACGAATGGAATTCTTCAAGAAAAACATACTCATTGCATTATGATTGTCATTCAGAAACAAACGAGTTCTTACATGCAAGAAATGTTTAAACAAACAAATGAAAGCTACATATGAAAATGCAATAAAGAAACTAATGATTGCCACATAGAGGAAGGCTTGACTCCATCTGGACTTATTGCTTCTGATGACGCTCTTGCAATCTGGTGCTTACTCTGACAAAGAAGCTTCAATCCAAGGGGGTACCATCTGGCGTGATGACCTTTGAGTCGATCAAGTCTTGTACCTTGTGCTGGAATGCATTACAATTATCAATTGTATGCCCAAACGTTCCCGAGTGGAACTCGCACCTAGCATTCATGTCGTAATCCGGAGGAATAGGGTACGGTACCGGCGTGGTACTCCTCGTTTGAATCAGAGAGTTCTTGAGCAGACGAGCAAACAACTGACTATAAGGGATAAGAATAAGATCAAATATCCTCTTGGGCCTTCTTAGTCTCGGTTGTCCCTGCTGCTGGTAATTCTGTTGTCGATGTTGATTCGGGCGCCTCACCTACGCTTGCACTTTCCTTTCCACATTTGGCTGAGGCACAAACAAAGGTTGCTGACGTAGAGCTTCTGCAGCAAAAGGTCGTGGAGAAATTCCATGACATGAGGTGGATCCTGCAAACAGGGGAGGAGTCTCCACTTCTGATGAGAACTTGATTGCCCCTGAATCAATGAGTTCTTAGACCTTATGCTTAACCTTGTACAATTCTCAACATTGTGACCAGGTGCCCCAGAATGGAAGTCACACCTAGCATTCATATTGGAACCCAAAGAAAACCCTGTCGGAGTTGGTCCTAGAGTGACACGCTCGACTAGTTTGAGCTTGAGCAGATAAGGAAGCAATTGCCCATACGACATCAGAGATGGATCAAACTTCTTCCTAGGCCTCTCTAGTCTAGGATCCTCTTGGGGAGCAGGGAGTGATTGCCGAGGAGAAAGCTCAGAAACTTCAGATTGTGGAGGAGATTCATGAGACACTCCATGATCTAGATAAGGCCCCAAAGAGATGAGAGGAGTAAGGATTTCTATTGCGGATGCGAGCACAGGATTATTTTCCTTCTTTAGCGCCGCATTCAAGATTTCCATGACCAAGCCCAACTGAGTCTTCATCCGGTTGACCTCCTCCCTCAGCATCTTCTAGTCTTGCATGAGAGTTTGCATATTCCCCATAAATTACCCCATCTGGCCTCGCATTTCCCTCAACTCAGCTTGAATTTGCTCTATCACTCTGCTTTGATTAAGCCTGGTAGAATACCGATGAGCTGGTTGATCAATCCCGACTGTCAAAAAGAGAGAGCATAAGAAATCCAGAGAATTCGAGATAACCTGCTATGCAAAAATGAGATGATTATGCAAATGCAAACATGTATGAATATTATCAAGGCGATCTATCCCTTAATTCCAGTTTTAACAACAGAAGAGAACTGAATTCCTGATCATTAAAGAGAATAAGCGTCTGTTACAACACAAGTCTGAATAAGCATAAACAAAGACCCCGACCAACAAGCCTGGCGGTGATCCCAGAAATACAAAGAAAACAGCAGCAAGGAAACTAAGGCATATCATCAAGACTCAACCGTGCTAGAGTTCCCCTTTCGTCATTCTTCTTGCACCAATTCTGCACCTCCTTGAGAAGCTTCTTGGTATTAGGAAGTTCTGTTCTCTAAATCAAGTCCTGAATCAAAAGATCCCTCATGTGCGAGATTCCTGTTAAATAACGACTATGCAATTCCCAATCATCTTCTCCAAAAGCTCCACCTGAACTTGGACCTTCGCTTCTGGCTCTTTTCACTTCAGCTTAGATCTTCAGCTGTTCCATATCTGCCATGGTTTCCTTGAGATTTTCCTCAATTGCTCTCCTCTCAAAGATCCCTGATAAAATCTCTTTATCCTTTTTCTGAAGTTTTGTCTTCAAACCTTCAATCTGCTCCACATACTTGTCCTCTTTCAACCTGTTGGCAGTAATTGCTGTATTCCGACGGTCACGGAACCTGTGAATTCTTGACATAGCATAAGCCAACTCTTTCTTTTTGGACGAAAGGACCTTGCTAACACTTTTCAATGCTTGAGCCACTTTCTCTCTAGCCATGACTTCTTTGGACAATTCTTTCTCCTTCACAGCCAAAAGTTCTGATTTCAATCTGGCAACATGGATAGCTTCGCCTTTTTCGTGCTTCAACTGACCAACCTCTCTGCCCAGCTCACGATTCTCCTCTCGGAGTCTCTCCTTCTCAGCCCATAACTTATCATACTTCTCTATATCAACAGTCGTGGGAGCCTCGATCATCAAAGGATACAAAGGTGGTTCCACCGGGAAAGGAAGAAGCTCATCTTCTGCTCTTTTCTTAATCCACTATTCATAGGAAGGAAAAGCCAGGTTATTACATTTCCCGAATGAAGCTTTTCCCTTCTTGGTCACCTGCTTCCAAGCATTCACAATCTTCCTTACCATCTCTTGATCCCCAGTACCATTGAAGAATAAGGACTCTCTGATATCTTGCTCTTCAGGTGGACCTCTCAAAGGATAACCAAACTGCCTGATAACGAGGGAAGGATTATAGTTAATTCCACCTTTTCTCCCTATCAAGGGTACATTAGGGAATTCTCCGCACTTGCAAATAATCTCCATCCCTAGCAAGTCATGGTTGAACCAAACAATGTTGTCAGCAGTCAAGCCCATTAACCTCTTTGACCACTTCAGAGAATCTCTCGTATCAACAAAAGCGCCAGCTTCGGGTAGATGACTCAGAAACCAAGTAGATAAAAGTGGTGCACAGCAACTCACAGTTCTTCCACGCCTATTTTCATTCTTGTTATGGACTGAGTGATACACATCACCTAGCAAGTTAGGTATAGGATTCTTTGAAATAAAGATTCTGACAGCATGCATATCCACCAGATCAGGAAGATTGGGAAACAGGACAATCCCATAGATGCACATAGCCAGAATAGCTTGGAAAGCAGTCCAATTCTTCTCCTTAACATGTATGCAAGCTTGATCAAACAAGAACTTCAATAAGAAACCCTTAGCTCCTTGTTTCTCCACAATATTACTGCTCAGAGCGGATCCACCAATATGAAGAGCAATGGCCATTTCCTTTATCTTGGGACGTTCTTCAGAAAAGAATACTATGTCATGCCTGATGGGGATTCCCAAAATAAATGAGAACTCCTCCAACGTCGGAGCCAAGATATAGTCTGGGAAAGTGAAGCAACGCAAAGACGGATCATAGAACCGAAGAAGTGTATGAATGGCATCCTTCTCATACTTGGAGATACTGTAAACAAAATTCAAAAGTCTCCCATACTCTCCACCAAACTCTGTACGAACTCAGGGACCAGCCATACTAATCAGCTTGTGAATCAACGTCAAGGTCGGGTCTGGGAACGAATAAGCAACAGTCTTCTTTCTCTGGACATCCATGTTAAGGCAACCTCAGAAAACCGGAATCAAGAGTAAGATGCAAGCCCTGAAAAATTTCAAACATGTTAGAATGCAAGAAAAATGATATGCACATGCAAGCATGGGATTAAGGCATCACTGCTGGATGTGTTGTGCCATTAACTGAACGAGAACCACAACCCAGAAAACCAGAATTCCAGAATACCGAACCACTGAGATAACCAGAAACCCAGATAATCAAACACTGATGAGAAATCCAGAAAACCGGGTAGGTTGAAGGTTTCGGTTTCCTGCAAGCCTACAAACACCCATCCTTTCTCACATGAGGGTTCTAGAAAGGCGAGGATCCTCAATATCACGGGCTCTCAGGTCGAGAAATGATGATACGTTCACCATTTCTGGTTTGGCATCATCATCAATCGAGGAGGCCTCAACTGATTCCCCTAAAAAATAAGGTCATCCTATGCGAGTCCCTCGGCATTAGTTCCTCGGATCGACAAGTGTAATGGGTTTGCCATTTCTGGTCTGCCATTATCACAGGTCGGGAGGAGAGGCGAAACTGAGGTATCGGAGAAACGGTCACCAGAGTCAACAGCTCTCTAGATCAACACCCTAACATGCGCAAGACACACACATCAGAATGCGTCCCAAGATAGCCTCGTCTGGTTGTGAATTTCGTGAACACACAAATGCACCAAGATGACACGTAGGTCCCACTACTTTCCACTCTAGTCCTAGGGTGTACTCAAGCCTGGGTATTGGGCTTATCTCTCAGAACAACCCAACCTGCCAAACAGAAACCAGCCAGCACAACACAGCAATATCCAGTATGACAGTAATAAAATGAAATGCAATGCAATAAAAGCTGTAAAATAGTAATATACAACATAATAAAGCACAACAAATAAACACCCAACGAAAAAATAAACAAGCGCTAGGATCGACTCGCTAAAGGGGATGGACCAGCAAAAGGTCAACAGACTCCCCAGCAGAGTCGCCAGCTGTCGCTCCCGAAAGATTCGCATCCAATGGTACAAACGCAAGAGTGGCGCAGAAAACACAGAGTCGCCAGCAATGTGTATTTATCCCGAGAGAGGGAAAGGAAAAACTGCATAAACCTGAAGAGAAAGGGGGAAAGACATGGTCATCGCAACCATAGTCCGAGTTCGGGAGTCGGTTATGTGAGGGGAAGGTGTAAGCACCCCACGCATCCATCGTACTCGACGGGATCCAAGCTTTTTGTCTAAACGGAGGGTGAGCTATCCTACTATCTATGGTTGAACAAAAGAAAACGGGGATAGGGGTGACTAAGACGGACTCGGTAGGACATATTCGATGCCCTAGGCCTACGTACTCCCTCAGTGCAATGGGAAAGTCAGAGTCAACATAGTTCAGACGGGAACTGTGGGGGAAGGTTGCTCGCCAAGACAATCGATGTCTTGTGCCTACATATCCTCAATCGGACGAGGGAGAGGAATCAAAGCTAATGTAGTTCGTGGGTACGACCACGAATAGGTAAGTGTTTTTTACGTGAGCGACGAGCTCTTTTTTGAAAATGAAATTTGAAACCTAACAATCCCGAAGGATAAAAAGATTTGAATTTGTTTTTGTGTTTTTTAGACATAAGTGTTTTTTAAGTTAGTTCATAACTTGCATTGCACCAAAGTCTAGGGCACAGGGACAAATACTTAACGAATCGTCCCAAGACAGGACGCCCGCTAAGCACTCTAGAAAGATGAGAGGAAGCCCCTCATTTCTCATTCCCCACGCTTAAGGCTCGTGCGCAATACACTTTATCTTTATTAAGTGTTTTCAAGAAGTTTTGAGATGAGAAGAGAGAAGACCCAAAAGGAAACTCTAAAGGGAAACTAAGAGTCCTAATGTTATCATGCAAAAGAGATCCTATGGTTAGTGAGGCTTAGGAGAGACGACTACCTAAAACCTAATGCTAATCCTACTCCAAGCTTAATCGGAAATTAAGTTGGACTAGGTAGCTCTAAGGGGAAAGAATCCAAGACTTAAACAAGTCTTGAGATCCAAGGGAAGAAAAGAGTGAAAAGAGAAGGTACAACACCTTCAACAGCACATTTGCTTCAGAACAGCAATGAAATCATGCACATACACCAAACAGCATTTCACAGCATACAATCCAGCATGAAAACAGGTGTAAAAAGCCACAAACAGCATGTGTATACATGGACAACACATATGACAACACTTTATGCAAAACTCAGATGTGAAATCAGGACAGCATGTACCATATTTGAATACGATTCAATCAAGGCTGAGCAAACGTGCATCAAACATCATACGTATCAAACAATTGATCATGACTACAAATGCATTAGACCTCACATGGAATAGACTTGAAAGCATTGTGGAAGAATGCATCACATCATGAAAGAATGCATAATATTAAGCATATGATCAAGTTTAATCAAGTATGTACCTCATGAAATTGAAAGCAAATGAACATGCACATAATTATCCAGCAATCATCATCATCAATTAGTAATTAACAAGCTCAAAGTGTGTGCATTACATGATCATCACAACAATTAATCAACAACGCAAGCATTAACGTTCAATGAAAAACAAAAGAACGCGTGTCAAAAAATCATGTTCATACAGTGGTGTGTATTGAAATAGCTCAAGAACAATCCACCAATCATCAATGCATTAATCCATGAAGTTTAAACATGTTATGGAAGTCAAACAAGCAAGAAAATGCACAAAATACCATTCTGCTTCAGTGGTAACCGGTTACAGCATAACTGATAACCGGTTACACAGTTCAAAAATGCACAAACACGCTGAAAATTACACAGTGTAACCGGTTAGTAGATATGCTGTAACCGGTTACACAGCAGCAGAATTCAAAAATAAGTGTTCATAATCACTTTTCAGCAGCTTATCACTCATGCAATCATATCCAATGATCATGTAATCAACAATGCACGAGAATTCACATCAAATATCAGTAATCAAACATCAATTTCATCAATCAAACAACAAGATCACAAATCAAGTCAAGCAAATGGATCAAATCACATCACAAACCAAAGATCTACAATGCATAAGTTGAAATTAAGCCAAATCAAGCATAGATCTAAGGAAAACCAACCTATAAGGCTGAGATTTGCCTTGGTAATTGTTGAGCACGAAAATCGGTGAATCCAAGCAAGAAAACCAAAGATCTATATGATGAACTTCAAGATCCAAGCAAGAACAACCAAGATACAAGCTAAAACAACTCAAATAATGAAAAGCTGCTCCAAAAGTGATTCCACACTCCAAAACAGTAGCAAATTCAAGATTCTTTCAAGAATTGATGAATGGATGGTGGTTTAGTTTCAAGATCAACAAATTCCAAGGTGAAATTTGATGAACTTTGATGATGAAACTTTGAGTGAGGTTTTGGAATGAGAGAGAAGTTGAGAGAGAATGGAGTGAAATGTGTAGAAAATTCAGAAAATGGATCAAAGTTATGTGAGGTTTGGAATGAATTGATTTAAATAGAAGCTAGGTTAGGAATTCAAATGTGGTTTGGAGTGAGGTTTATTGGGTGGAAATTGGGGTGAAAAGTGGATTAGGAAATGAAATGAGGAATTAGAGTGGAAAATGTTAGAAGGAAATTGAATTTTGGGTGGAAAATGATGAAAATATCAATTCTAGATCCTTCCCCCACGTGCACATGCCAAGCACATGATCACAAATGATGTAATCTGAATTTTTCAAATTTTGCTCAGAGTAACCGGTTACAGCATAACTGATAACCGGTTACTCAGTTCAAAAACTGGAAAAAATGAGCAGAAAACCAAAGGGTAACCGGTTATCAGATACGCTGTAACCGGTTACTCAGTGCAAATTTTGAATTTTGGCGCCTTTTGGAGGGAAACTTGGAAAAGTGACCTCTGATAGTTGTTCTGAACTCATTAAGCCTCTAAACCCCAAAACTTGGCGTTGCTACCGAGTATCACTGAAACACACTTGAAATATGCTGTGAATTCCGTTTTGTGCTCGGAATACTGCTGAAAATAATCGTCTGGTGTTGAATCGCTGATCAAAAAATAACTGCCAGAACCTCTGATTGTAAGAATGTCTAATGAGCAAAATAAAGGCTCAAAAAGACTTTGAAAGCTATCTGCTTGGTTCTGAACATCATTGAAAATAATATCGGAAATGATGACACCATGAGCAATTGAAAGATACCTTGATCCCATAATACCGAAAATGATGACACCATGAGCAATTGAAAGATACCTCGATCCCATGCTCGAAAGAACTATGCAAATGCAGAAATGCTAATGCAAGAAATGCAAAGAAACAAGTAGCCAAGAACACAAGAGCAAATTTTGGGGTGTTACATCGTTCAGTGAAATTTCCTTTAGGTATGCTGGAAAACGTTCTAGTACGTATCAGACAATTCTATATTCCTACAGATTTCATAATTATGGACATTCAGGAGGATTCCAACATCCCTATCATTTTAGGAAGACCATTTCTAGCCACAGCCGGAGCCATCATAGATGTGAAAAAAGGAAAATTAACTTTTGAGGTTGGCGAAGAAAAGGTAGAACTTATCCTCTCACAATTCTTCAAAGCACCTGCTATAGATGATTCGTGCTATTTCTTAGATGTTATCGATGAATGCGTTAAAGAAATGGAGAAACAACAAAATACGTATTCTAAAGTGCTGAAAATTTAAATGCCACAAATTTTTGAAGATGATAATTGGCGTGGTGAATACCAAGATAATAATCTAAGTGAATGTCTCGCACTTACTCCTGACCCTATGCCTTTCCCAAAGAAACCAGCTGTAGAACTTAAAACACTACCCAAAGATCTAAGGTATGAATTCCTAGACGCAGAACTCGAACGACCAGTCATAGTCAACGCAGATTTAGGACAAATAGAAACTAAAAAATTATTACATGTCCTAAGAAAATACCCAACTGCATTAGGCTATAACATCTCAAATTTAAAAGGAATAAGTCCCTTTATCTGTATGCATCGCATCATGCTTGAGGAAGACTGTAAAACCTCTAGATAACATCAAAGGAGAATCAATCCCATTCTGAGTGATGTCATTAAGAGAGAAGTGCAGAAGTTGTTAGAAGCAGGAATCATATACCCAATATCCGATAGTGAATGGGTTAGCCCAGTTCACGTTGTACCTAAGAAAGGAGGTGTCATAGTTATCAGTAATGAAAAAGGAGAATCTGTAGCACAACGTGCTCAAACCGGATGGAGAATGTGTATCGACTATAGGAAACTAAACAAAGCCACTCGTAAAGATCATTTCCCTTTACCCTTCATAGATCAAATGCTTGAACGTCTGGCTAAACACTCCCATTTTTTCTATTTAGATGGATATTCAGGATTTTTCCAAATTCCTATCCATCCTGATGACCAAGAAAAGACTACTTTCACATGTCCCTATGGTACCTTTGCCTACCGGCGGATTCCGTTCAGATTATGCAACGCACCTGCAACATTCCAGAGATGCATGATGTCCATCTTCTCTGATTTCTTAGATGGTATAATGGAGGTCTTTATGGAAGATTTCTCTGTCTGTGGGGAAAGTTTTGAAGGATGTCTATCGAACCTCGAAATGGTGCTTGAACGATGCGTAAGTGTCAACCTAGTGCTCAATTGGGAAAAATGTCATTTCATGGTCCGACAAAGAATTGTACTTGGACATATAGTATCCAATAAGGGGATCGAAGTCGATAAAGCAAAAATCGAAGTTATAGAAAATCTCCAACCGCCAAAAACCGTTAGAGAAATAAGAATCTTTCTAGGACACGCAGGTTTTTATCGACGTTTCATTAAAGATTTCTCTAAAATAACCAAGCCTCTAACTGAGCTACTGATGAAAGACGCTGAATTCGTCTTTGATGACAAATGCTTAGAAGCATTTCGAACACTTAAGCAAGCATTAATATCAGCGCCCATTATGCAACCCCCAGATTGGAATGAGCCATTTGAGATTATGTGTGACGCGAGTGATTACGCTGTAGGTGCAGTCTTAGGACAAAGAAAGGATAAAAAGCTTCACGCAATTTATTACACTAGTAGAACCTTAGATCTTGCGCAAATGAACTACGCTACCACAGAAAAGGAACTTTTGGCTGTCGTGTTCGCTTTGGATAAATTTCGTTCCTACCTAGTAGGAGCAAAAATAATTATCTATACCGATCACGCCGCAATTACGTACCTATTAAGTAAAAAAGACCCCAAACCAAGACTTCTGAGGTGGATTCTGCTCCTACAAGAATTTGATTTGGAAATCAAAGACAAGAAAGGCACTGAAAATGTAGTAGCTGATCACCTGTCAAGAATGGAAGGCATCCAACCTGACCAAGTACCTATTAATGACGATTTCCCTTATGAAAGACTCTTACCCCAGTTGGAGAGTAATACAATTGAACAATCTCTGATTTATAATGATACAAAAACCAATGAAGTTGTAGAAGCTGTTTACACTAAGACCAGGATGCCGTGGTATGCTGATTTTGTTAACTATCTAGCAGCCGGAGTAGTACCACCTGATCTAACCTACCAACAAAAGAAGAAATTCTTCCATGACCTTAAACACTACTATTGGGACGAACCACTGCTCTTCAAGAGGGGCACCGATGGTATTTTCCATTGTTGTGTACCCGAAGATAAAGTAGAAGATATAATTTCTCACTGTCATTCCGCTCCCTATGGTGGGCATGCGAGCACTTCGAAGACTTATGCTAAGATCTTACAAGCTGGCCTCTTTTGGCCTACTCTATGGAAAGATGTTCATATCGCGATTATAAATTGCAACCGATGCCAACACACTTGAAACATTGCTAGACGCGATGAAATGCCTCAAAAGGGCATTTTAGATGTAGAAGTCTTTGACGTGTGGGGAATAGACTGCATGGGATCGTTTCCGTCTACTTTTGGTAACAAATATATACTCGTTGTTGTTGACTATGTCTAAAAATGGATCGAGGTTGTAGCCGCTCCAAAAAACGACGCACGAGTAGTGAATACGCTCTTTAAGAATATAATTTTTCCTAGATTCGGTGTTCCGAGACTGGTAATCAGTGATGGAGGTTCCCACTTTATCTCAAAAATCTTTGAGAAACTTCTATCAAAATATGGAGTCAAACACCGTGTAGCGACACCCTATCACCCCCAAACTAGTGGGCAAGTAGAAGTCTCGAATAGAGAAATTAAGCAGATCTTAGAAAAGACCGTTGCTGCTTCTAGGAAAGATTGGTCTTCAAAACTACACGAAGCTTTATGGGCTTATAGGACAGCTTACAAAACTCCCATAGGAATCACACCATTTAAGCTAGTTTATGGTAAATCATGTCACCTGCCGGTAGAAATAGAACATAAGGCTTATTGGGCTATCAAAACCATTAATTTAAAGTATACCGCTGCTGATGAAAAGAGAATTTTAGATCTACATGAACTAGAGGAACTTAGATTAGACGCTTACGAAAATGCCTGAATCTATAAAGAAAGAACAAAAAGATGGCATGACAAGCGTATAGCAAAGAAAGAATTTAATGTAGGAGACGTTGTACTTCTGTTCAATTCAAGACTTAGACTCTTTCCAGGAAAACTTCGTTCTAGGTGGTCCGGTCCCTTCGAGGTTACTAAAGTTCTGTCAAGTGCTGCAATAGAAATAAAGGGTAGATCTAGTGAACCGTTTATCGTTAATGGGCAAGGTCTAAAACATTATTATTGCATAGACAATAGAGACTATTCGACCGGTCTAAAACATGCAGAATTACCTGCAACTTCATTAAGCTAATGTTTCCAATAACCCGTGTCGAGCTCCCGACATTAAATGAAGCGCTGCGTTGGAGGCAACCCACGACCTTTCTTTTGTTCGTTTTATTATTTCAAAATTTTTTTCCTATCTCTTATTTTTATTTTTATTTTCATTTTCATATTTAATTTTTTCCCTTTTCTAATTTTGATTCACTAACAAATGCGATTTTTTTAATTAATTTAAAATCAATGCTAATTGTCCCACTCTCTACTTCCAGGACTCTATTCTACCTTCTTTCTTCTCCCCTGACTTATTTTTCCTACTAATATTAGAGATGGATAATGAAGATACATTAGTTGTGCTCTTTGAAAATGCGGCCCAATGGCACCACTATGAGACCCTTTCCCATAGACCGATGGCTTTGACCAAATTCGCTCATGGGCCTACCATGACTGCTTTAGGTATTGGGGACAACATTGACTATATGTTTAACCAGATTGGTTGGGAAGGATTTGCTAGGAAGAAACATTCAACCTACCATAGGTTAACCTTAGAATTCCTGAGCTCACTGACTTATAACCCTAATCATGGGATGGGATTTAACAAAGGTAGGATAACCTTCAGGCTGTTTGGATGCACTTTCTGCTTTAACCACCGTGAAATCACGGAGCTATTAGGTTTTCCTAATGGCCCTGATGTTTTCACCATGGCACAAGAGGATTTGTTTATGGAAAATAAGCTTAAATTTTTCTGGAGTAGTATTTCTGGGCGATCACACCATGATCCACACCCTATGAACTCCACTGATATTCATAACCTGACCATCAGATATTTCCACATGATCTTAGCTTTCACCCTATTTAGAAAATCTGAAAACGATACCCTTGTGTCTAGAGACGAGCTCTTTATCCCGTTTTGTATATTTCAGTCTCGACCCGTCAATGGGGCTACCTTTATGTTTGACAACCTCTTTAGGATTGCTTAAGCCAATCATGGTCCCATTCTAATCGGTGGCCTCGTTACTATTATTGTTGAAGCCTTGGAGTTTAGGGCACGTCTCTCTCAAATAAACCCTTTAGGAGGTTATCTCCCCATTAACATCACCTTTTGCTTTAATAGGGGATTGATCAGAAACCTTGGACCACACCATTTCCAGCTACTGATTAATAATGAGGTTGTACCCCACTTTACCTTACCTAACCATGAGCGTACAAGTGTGTACAACCGCCATAACTGGCTGTATGATTTGGACGGACCACAATTTGAGAAAGAACTTGATGACCATACCTCCGATATTGAAATAGATCCCGAAACACCTCCACATTACCATGATTTTCCAGACCACCCAATCAATGATGTCAATTCTATTCCTCCTACCAACATTCATGTCACGTTGGAAGCCTTTCGTACCGAACTGAATGGCATGCGAGACGAGCTCCGTACTATCCGTCTTGATGTCATCGATTTAATGGACACCACCATCGTGCAGCTCGATCATCTGAACCAAGCAGTGGAGTCTCTGAGACGCAATATTGGCTGATTTTATTTTTCGATATTTACCGCATTTTCCTTTAATTTTAACTTTAGTTTTTCATTGTTATTTTTGAGTTTTAAAATTAAACTTACTGGAACTTCATGTGTTTGCATCTTCTACTGCTAGTCTATGGATATTGCACTACTTTGTTGCTGTTAATGGATATTTATTTCACTATTATCTGTTTTGCCATTAGCTGTGTTTGCAGCACCACTCTTTAATTTTATGTTTCGTTGTTTGCTGTGTTTGCAGCATTAAATGAAATTTACATTTTGCAGTATATTTATATTAATAATTTAATCTTAATACTCATTTAATACTGTGGTGCAAATATGCCAAATGTGTAAAGTGTTATACGTTACTGGATGTTATAATTTTAATTTTAATTTTCTGAGGTTTTGGAGTATGGCGATCGTAACACACCTGTGACGCCCGTCACAGGCATTTTAAGTGTGGCGATCGTGAGTCTATCTGTGACGACCGTCACAGAGTAAAACGCGTTCTCTGTTTTGACAGAACCGCTCTTCTCCCATTTTCTTCTCTTCTTCTCACCGTCCCACTCACCCTTCACCTCCATAACTCCATACCTGTTACAAATCCGTTCAAAATTCCCATTTATTTTTCACTAATCCCTCAATTTACCACATTCCTTTCTATTTAAATACAGAAACCATTCCAAACTCACAAATTCCTCCCTCTGTACCGTAAACACAAACACATCCTCCAATCCTCTTGCATGCACGATGGCCCAAGAACCAAACCTTTCAACAATCATTTTCCGTGATGGAGAAGCTGGTGAACATCAAAGAGAGAAATACCTCAAATTCTACAGATGCTCAATCCAACCAACGAGGTATCTCGACATATCCTGTCTACAAGAGCTTGGATTAGTGGATGGTGTTCAATGGATGCTCACTAATTCAGGGCTGACTCACCTTTGCACCCAAAACCTTCCGACATATGAAGCTTTAACCTTAGAATTTTTAAGTTCTTTCTCCTACAACACGCCCTCAGATGATGCGCAATATCTCACCGGCTCCGCTTCGTTCAGAATTTTCAACACTGAATATTCTTTGACCCAAGACGAGCTAGGCAACATGCTGAATTTTCCACGAGGAGACGGTGTTCAGTATCGTATCCCTCGTGATCCAAACTGGCCGAACGTAGCATTTGAGGTATGGTGAAGTTTAACCGGTGAAAGCACTACAGGATGGGAAGGACTTAATGCCACATTCATCCATAATCCAGCCATACGATATTATCAACGTGTCTTAGGCCACACCATTTTCGGGAGAGTCAACAACCATAAGGTAAATTCCAAGGAGTTTTTCTTCATGCATTGCGTTTTCATGGCTGTATCGATCAATGTCATCTCATTTCTGCTAGCACACATTTATTCTAGTTGTGTGAGAGGTGTTACTCCTTTCTGTTTTGGAGGAATAGTTACTTCTATAGGACTTGCTTTGAATTTGGGAGATAGGCTTACGGACCTACCATCTGTACCGGCCGTATATCTGGATATAGAGTATTGCCGCAACGCACATTTGATTAAAGCCAGGGATGATAAGAAGTACAACCTTATGGTGAGGAATAGGGTAATTAGAAGTACTGTTTTGCCTTACCCTGCTCGTATAGATCCACAAATGATGGCAAATTGGATCTTTGATTTGGATGCCCCTGAGCCTAATGAGGCTGCACCCGAAGGTTAGCCTGATGATGAGTATGATGAGATGGAGCAGGGTGCACCCGAGGAAGACCAATAACTGTCGTAACCCGAAATTTGACCTCCCTCTTTTGCCTTTTGCATGAGCATGCGCATTCGCATCGTCAGCATATGCATTCACACTTTTCTTTGTGTGTTTCCTGTTGCAGGATCTGCAGGTTTTCCAAGCTCGATTAATCGCATCCTCTCAAGATTATTTCATCATCAAAACAAGCTCAAAATAAAGGTTTCCATGTTTATTTATCAAGACAAGAGTTGGAAAATCAATAACAGGACTTCAGCATCATTTTCCAAGCAAATTTGGGGAAGTTTAGCTGAAGTAACCGGTTACATCATAACTGATAACCGGTTACACAGTGTATTTTTCACCAAAAACTACAATTTTCAAGCAAGTAACCGGTTAGCAGATATGATGTAACCGGTTACTCTGTACAAAGTTGCAGATTCTGCTGCATTTTTGGGACAACAACTATGCACTCTTTTTGGTCTTTGTTTCTACATTATTCTAGCAGCATGTGGAACATTCTAGACAATTCAAGACCATTCAAGACATTTCCCTTACATTTATTCAATGCACCACTTTAAATTAAGAGCACCATGTTACTTAATTTACAAGCATGTCAACCTTTGGATGTGGAAGCTTGCATTGGGATTGTTACCGAGTTGATCCAAACTAACCGAGTTAACCGCCTTGACTCAGTGAGTCAAGTGTAACTAACTCCAACCCTAACTCCAAACCTCCCAAAGCTAAGTCCAAACCAAAGTCCAAAGCTCTCACACTCCATACCTAAACTCTATATAAACAAAGCTTCACCATTTTCCAATCTCTTCACAATCATTCACACAAATCCACACTTTATCCACTCTCAATTCTCTCATTCTCCTCTGCATTTTTCTGCAACTTCTACATCTTCATTTCAATTCTTATCCCAAAACCTCACTAAAAGCTCTTATTCTTGAAAGTGATTAATTCTTGAGCTTAACCTCCATCATTTGGCATTCGTTGGTTGTATTTCTTGAATTACATCTTATTCTACTTCAATCCAAGAGTTCTATAACTTTCAATTTGGTGCAAGTTCGATTTCGGTGCATTTTCGCGTTTTTGATCGGTTTCGACGCGTTTCGTCTACAAATCAAGGATCCCCTGGTTTTCTTTAATTTTCTGCATCAAGATCTCTTTGCAACACTTACCAAGCCAAATCTCCGGCTTGTAGGTTGGTGGATCTAAATAATTTTACCATTTTGCGCATTTTCGTATCGTTCGCAATATAGTCGATAATTGTTGTGTGTGATTTGGTTTTGCATTTGTTTGATCAATGATCCTAATATGTTAGTTAATTCTATCACTGTTTATTTGTTGTTTTCAAGTTCAATTTTCGTGCACAAATTCGTGCCCTAGCATGTGGTGTTTGACATAAGTGATTATGTGTTGAAAACTACTTTTGAAAAGCTGTTTTTACTATTATTTTTGCCTCTGTTACAATGGTAACCGGTTAGCAGATATGCTGTAACCGATTACACAGTGCAATTTTCTCCAAAAACACGCATTTTCAAGCATGTAACCGGTTAACACATATGCTGTAACCGGTTACCACTGTACAGAATGCCATTTTCTTGCATTTTCAAGTGTGTTGGCCATGCTTTCTTCATTTTAACTTCCATTGATTGTCATGCTTGATTTTATGAATGTTTTACATGTCATTTCACTTCTGGTTGAAGCATATTCATGAACTTTCAATGCACATTTTCGATTATTCATTTGTTTCATGTTCTTAGCATTGTATGAACATAGCAATTCTTGCACTATCTTTGTTCACATGATACATGATTTTGTGTGGCATTTTGATGATCATTTGGCACTGTTTTGCACCTTCCATTTTAGTTTGCATTAAGTTTATTCTTCATGGATAAACTTAATTTTGTATAATCAATAATTCACTCCTTTTTGCTTTAATGACTTTTCATCCGCTTTAGAAAGTTGTTAGCATGTTTCTCCCTTGATTAATTGATCGAAACTATGTTTCGATTAATCGATCTTTCTTTTTACTCTCTTTAGGCCTTCTTTAGAGCTTTCTCTATTGATCCCCTCGTAGAGTTGGAGTTCGCGCTACGCCTTGCATCAGAGCACTGTACAAATTGACGCCGTTACGCTGTCTGTTTCTCTCTGCATGAGCACTGTACAAATTGGAGCTGTTGTGCTGTTTGTTTCATTTTCCGCACTATACTTTGGGTACTAGAGGAGGAATGGGGATGGTTATCCTACCCTCATTCTGACTATTTCTTGGGTAATGGCATTTGGCCATCTCTTTCGAGAATAGTCACCTCTATCCTCAAGCTGTAGTGTTGCTCCTTCCCCGGTTGGATTCGTCATTGATCACTTGTGCTCTTCTCATTTTCCTACCGATCCATCACCATCCTTCTTGGTTAAGATCATTATTCTTGCGCTAGCAATCTCTCTTTGTTTCATCACTCCTTTCTTCTTGTAATCAATCATTGCCTTTTGTTTCCCCTGAAGAATCTCAATCTCTTTTCTGCGGTTAATCACAATTTGTCTGTTAAAACTGTAAACCCCCTGGAGTTCACAACCTTCTCTTGGTTCTTCTCCTTTGTTTAGTTAATCACTGCCTGTCAGTTAAAACACCAATATTTGCACTTCTGTTTCTTCAGTTAATCACAGTCCGTCTGTTAATACTGAATTCCTCTTGGGTTAATCACCTTCTTTCGGTTAATCACCCGTCTCTTCAGTTAACCACAATCCGTCTGTTAAAACACTGAGTTTCCTCTTGGGTTAATCGCCTATCTTCGGTTAATCACCCTTTGCTTCAGTTAACCACAGTCCGCCTGTTAAGATACTGAAAGCCCTTTTTGAGTTAATCACCTTCTCTTGGTTAATCACTCATTTTTCTCGGTTAATCACAACTCTCCTGTTAAAACCAAATCCCTTGCAGTTGGAAACCTTTCTTGGTTCGAATACTTGCACCCTTGGGCTAGTAACCTCTTTTGGTTCAATACCCTTCTTCGTTGGTCAAGTGTTGTTTGTTCAATCGTTACCAACATCCCTTTTTGGTTACGACCTTTGATCGGTCCTACACCCGTTCTTCTAGTTAATCAGAGTCTCCTCTGTTTAAACCAATGCTTCTCTATCCCCACAGAGTTGCAATCCTTTCTTTTTTTCGGTTAACCACTATTCATCAATTAATATACCGATGCCCTTCAGAGTCAAACACCTTCTCTTGGGTCAGCACTCTCTATCTGGGTTTATCACAGTCCGTCTGTTGACACCAGCTTCTTTTCCCCGCCAGGGTTCTATTCTTTTTTCTTTGGTTAACCACTGCCATCCAGTTAATATACCGAATCTCCTTTTTCTCTTGGTTCTGACACCATCCCTTTTTGGATCCCTAGAGGAGCCCTTCCTATTCCCCTTGCTCTTACTTTCTTGGTTTCGACACCAATTCTCTTTGCTATCCCCAGCGGAGTTTCTTTCATTCTCGGTTTTGACACCATTCTTTTCCTATTCTTTTGTGTGAACGCTCTTACTGCGGGGTCTTTCCCAGTAGAGTTTCTTTCACTCTTGCTCTTGGTTTAGACACCATTTCTCTCTTACTCACTTATTCTTTTGGTTTCGACACCATTCTCGCACTTTATTCTCAATACAGTTACTATTCCTTTTCTTTACACTCTTTTCTTGGTTTTGACACCATTTCTTTGGAATCCCCAGTGGAATTTCCTTCTTTCTTTTGCTCTTGGTTTTAACACCACTTTCCTTTGCTTTTCCTTTTCCGTCTCAGTTCCCCGAACTACGGAAGCTCTGATTCTGCATTCTTTTGAATGTCAGATACGTAGGCACGAGACGCAATGTCTTGGCAAGCACACTTCCACCTTTCTTCCGCCTTCCTCCTTTCTTTCTTCCTACTTCGTCCCCTGGTTCCAAGAGCTACTGCGCTCTGACTTCCTCATTGCACTATGAGGGTACGTAGGCACGAGGACTTCAATCCTCCGCGAGCACTTTCTTTCCTTTCTTTCTTTTTCCTCTTTCTTTTCTCTCTCCTTTTCTTTTAGCTAGAAGCCTTTAGATAGATAACCCATCCAAGCCTAGAAGCAAGCGAAATGGTTCCCGTCGAGTACGACGGATGCGTTAGGTGCTAATACCTTCCTTTCGCATAACCGACCCCCAGTTCCCGTTTCTCTTTACCTTGGGTTTTATCGATATTTCCCCTGTCCTTTGGGACTGAATAAAGTTCGGTGGCGACTCTGTTGTATCTTTGAGTGTGCGATTCACTCAGGTAGAAACCAGCCATCTCCAGCTGGTGACTCTGCTGGGGAGAGATTGACCTATTGCTGGTCCATCCCTTGAGGGGTCTCGCCTAGTTTCGTTTGCTTTTCTTGCTTGTTTGGGTGTTTATCCTTCGCACTTTTCTCGCTTTATCTTTTCCTTGCTTTAACTTTATGTTTATTTATTGCATTTCTTTGCTGCTTTGAATATTCATATGCCACATACTCTGGATATTTTCTATTTTCTGCTATTGGCGGGTTGGGTTGCTACTTGAGAGATAAGCCCAATACCCAGGCTTGAGTATACATCCAGGATTACAGTGGAAAGTGGCGTGACTTGTGTGGCATTTGGCCAGACTTAGTATACACGAAAACTCCACATCCAGACGAGGGCTTCTTGGGTAATATTCTATCCTGCGCATTTGGGGTAGACGATGGAATGTAACCTGGAAAACTGTCGACTCTGGCGACCATTTCCCGAGGACTCAGTTGCGGCACTCCTCCCAAGGAGCGATATTGGCAGACCAGAAATGGCAAACCCATTACCTTTCCTTGATCCGAGGACCCAAAGCTGGGAACTTGCCATAGGATGACCCCTTATTTTTGGGGGAATTAGTGGACGACCTCTTTGTTTGGCGATAGTATTGTACCCCGAGGGATGAATGTACTATTGCTTCTCAAATCGAGAATCCGAAACTGAGAATCCCTCTTTCTATATCATACCTGTGAGGGGGATATTGGGTTTTTCTGCAGGGAACCAAGACTCTTTCGACCTTTGTTCTCTCATTGCGTCAGATCTCGCACCGACACAACACTACCTTTGTGGATGTTCAAATTTGATTATTCAGACTATGCAGGCTTGTTGATTCTGATGTTGCATATCATCTCATCATGTCAAATTAATTTTTGCATAAAAATTTTAAAACTTTATTTTTGCATAAATTGCATTCATTCATGCCCGCATATGCACGTCCCTTCATCCGAAACTGTTGCTTATCCTTGTCCGCATTCCTTTTAGCAAGACGACTCGACATCTGTATTTTACTCGCTCAAACAAATCCAGAATCATGGCTGACTTTGAAGCTGAGAACGCTGCTTACAAGGAAACTCTGGCACAATTCCAAGGTCGGATGGATCAGTTTCAGATGAACATGGATGTCATTATGGAGCTCCTTCGTGCTCAGAGGGATACTACTACTACTGCCACTGTTGTTGCGACCACTACTGATGCAACTGTTGTCACTCCTGTTGTGACTGTTCCTCCCGTTGTTACGGCTACTCCTACTGTTGTTATTCCTTCTCCTGCTAGAGTTGAAGTACCAGTTGAGCCTGTGAACCAGCCTGCAGTTCAGCCTAGTTTGAACCAGATGCCCGCTGGTTTCCCTTGGGGCATGCCTTCGAATTACACTCCTCAGCTTGCAAATAATGGTAGTGCCTACATGCCATATCATCCTTTTGTTACACCCATGCCTAATGGGAATGCTGCCGCCTATCCATGGGTCAATGCCTACTCCAGTCCCGCCTCTAGTGGTGAATGATGATCCTGAGAATCTTCAGGCTCAAACTCATCAAACTGCCGGATTGGTTGATACTGAAACTCCTGATGATGAAGGGCATGTGTATAGGGGTCCTCCTATTCATGTTCCAGTTCCATCTCAGGCTGCTCAAACTGCTGTTTAGAATGTTCATCCTGGGATGTTCTATCCTGGGGCATCTTCCTCAGCTGCTAGGGTACCTCCTCTGAATTATCTGTATGGTGTTCCATGGGTCAAAATGTTGGTCAGATGGTTAATCCTGGTTTGGTTTATCCTTCTCAGTTTGCTACTCTGCAAGTTCACGCTCCTACCGCTTCTCAGCTGCCAAATCCTCAGATTCTTGTTAAGCCCACTAATCAGAGTAGATCTATTGACTATAAGTTGTTGGAGGACCGTATCAGGGCTATTGAAGGGTTTTCTGCTTTTGGCATGGAGGCCAAAGATTTGTGTTTAGTTCCAAATGTTGTGCTGCCACAGAAATTCAAGATACCTGATTTGCCAAAGTACAAAGGCTTGAGCTGTCTGCGTAGTCACATCACTATGTACTGCAGGAAGATGGCATCCCATATTAATAATGATGAATTGCTTGTTCATTGTTTTCAAGATATTTTGTCTGGTGCTTCATTAGATTGGTACATGGGCTTGGAGCGCAGCAAAATCTGTACTTGGAGGGATTTGTCTGAAGCGTTTATGAGATAATACAAGTATAACCTTGATCTGGCGCCAACTAGATTGCAATTACAGAATCAGTCTTAGCACTCAGCTGAAACATTCAAGGAGTATGCACAAAGATGGCGTGAGATGGCATCTCGTGTACGACCGGCTCTCTCTGACAATGAGTTGGTTGACATCTTTATGGGTACCTTGCAAGGGTCCTACTACGAGAAAATGGTGGGTAGTTCTTCATCAAACTTTGCTGATGTGGTAACGATTGGCGAACAGATTGAAAATGGTTTGAAGACTGGAAAGATTCTTGGAGCTGCTTCCCAGCAGCCGACCACTAAAAAATCTCAGAACAGTCATTCCAAGAAAAAGAAAGGTGAAGCCAACGCTGTGACAGCTCAAGTTTCTCTTCAGTATCAAGCTCCCATGGCTCCCTTGCCGTACTATCTTTATCCGTACATTGCTGCTGCGCAGTATCAACAATCTCCATATCAATATCATCCGCAAAAACCAGTTCAGAATGCTCAGAATCAGCAACCGAACAAAAACCAGCAGAATCAAAACCGTCAGAACAACAATAGTCAAGGAAACTATAAGCGTCCGAATTTTGATAGAATTTCGGTGTCATACACAGAACTGTTTCCTTACTTGGTTCACTAAGGGGCAATTGTCCCCAAGCAGATTGCACCTAAGATCCCTTCACTTGGCCTGAAGCATAACCCAAATGCATCTTGTGCTTATCATGCTGGATACATAGGACATGCAACAGAAGATTGCTTTGTTTTCAAAACCAAAGTTCAGGAACTCATTGATAAGAAGGTTCTGACTTTCGCTGAGGAAGGACCCAACATTCAGAGTAATCCGTTGCCGAATCACGGTGGACCTGCAGTTAACATGATTGAGGATAGTCTGAAGGCTGAATTGATCATGGATGTTGACGAAGTAAAGACTCCGATGTCTGTGGTTTTCAAGAAATTGAAGGAACATGGGCAGTTGAAAGGGTTGCATGGTAAGTGTCAGATTTGTGACGATAATCCCAACCAGTGTCGAAGGCTGAAGGGTTGTGTCCAGATTCTAATGAACCATGGTGAAGTACAATTTGTCAGATCTAAACCTGTTGAGGAAGTTGCTGCTATTGAGCCGTTTACCATCGTCTATAGGAAGGTTCTGGTGGAATCCCCTAAACAGAAGAAGGTGCAACCCATCGTGGTTTATTCGCCGAAGCCGTTTCCGTATCAGAGTTCTAAAGAGGTACCGTGGAAGTATGGGTCTACCTTATTTTCTGGAGGTCAAGAGATAAGGTTCGCCGAATCCGAGATCGTGAATGTTACAGCCGGTGAAGGTATGACTCGCAGTGGACGAGTATTCGCTCCGAAGGTCACTACAAAGCCTGTTCAAGTTCCAACTGTTGTTCCTCCCAAGGAAACGCCTGCATCTGCAATCCCTGCTGTTCAACAAGGGGCATCTTTTACCGCTGTTCCAGCATCGACTATCCCGTCTGAGAATGTTTCAAAGAGCAAAGAGACCCTTGGTAATCAAGAGTTCCTTAAGCTGATCAAGAAAAGTGATTTTAAGATTGTGGATCAGCTGGGTCAGACTCCCTCGAGGATCTCAATTTTGTCCTTACTCATGAGTTCTCCTGCGTACAGATAAGCTTTGTTGAAAGTTTTGAACAGCGCCCACATTATACAAGATATATCCATCATCGAATTTGATGATGTAGTGGCCAACATAACTACAAGTCGGTATTTGGGCTTTAATGAATCGGAATTGCCTCTTGAAGGAACTGCCCACAATAAAGCGCTGCACATATCTGTAACCTGCACAGACATCCTGTTATCTCGTGTTCTAGTGGATACTGGTTCTTCGCTCAATGTGATGCCTAAGGGCACGTTGAGTCAATTACCAGTGGAAGGAATCGAGATGAGACCAAGTGCCTTAGTTGTCAGAGCCTTTGACGGTTCTCAAAGACAGGTCATTGGAGAAGTGGACTTACCCATCAACATTGGGCCGCATCTGTTTACCATTACTTTCCAAGTGATGGATATCAATCCAGCGTACAGTTGCCTAATGGGTCGTCCGTGGATCCATGCTGCAGGGGCAGTTACCTCCACTTTACATCAGAAGTTGAAATTCATGTTTGGCGATCAGCTTGTCATTGTCTGTGGTGAAGAGGATCTGATTGTGAGCGAGTTATCATCTTTTCGATATATCGAGGCCGAAGAAGGCATAGCTGAGGTGCCGTTGCAGTGTCTCGAGTTCGAAGATCAACTGACTTTAGCGTCTGCTAAGAGTGCTAAAGAGACCATCGATAGAGGTGCCTTGCCAGGCTGGGGGCACGTGAATGATGTGGTTGAAAAGCATAAACATTTTGGAGTGGGTTATCATCCTGGTCGTCAATCTGGTTCCTCTGATCAGAAGCAAAGCAACTTTGTCAAGTTCCACAGCGCGGGTTTCCAGCAGGGTGACATCGTGGCAGCTGCTGATGATGTCGGTCCTAGTAATCAGACTTCAAGCTTTGTGCGCAGGTGTCCGCCAGGTTTCCAGCTCAACAATTGGACATCTACCGTGATTCCTGTGGTTTTCCCATATAACATGTAATGCATTTTGCTTTCTCGTTCCCTCGTCCTTGCCCGAGACGAGTGGATAGCTTGTAAAGGGCCTCACGCTTTTGCAATATTATGTGATCAATAAATAAAAGTTTTTGCATTCAAAATCATGCTCTATTTTCTTTCTTTATTTTACTTTTTGACAAAACAAATGGCAAAAGTTTCTTTTCTTTTTCACTTTTAAAATAGCTCATTCTAAACATATTCATAAACATGCAGAATTAATAAAAGCATTGATAACAACATGGCAAACATCCATTGTAATTCTGGAATTCCAATTAACCAAGCCGAAGAAGATGGTGAGGAAGATTGTGAATTACCGGCTGAACTGGCAAGGCTCCTTGAGCACGAGCGTAGAGAGATTCAGCTACATAAAGAGCTAGTGGAAGTTGTTAATATTGGTTCTGATGAGGTCAGGAGAGAAGTCAAGGTTGACGCATCCCTCGCAGAGCATGTACACTCCGAGTTGGTCAAGGTATTGAAAGAGTATGTTGATATCTTCGCCTGGTCCTATCAAGATATGCCTGGGTTGGATACCAACATCGTTGAACATCACTTGCCACTCATGCCTGGATGTCCTCCTGTCAAGCAGAAGCTCAGGAAGACTAGACCCGACATGGCACTCAAAATCAGAGAAGAGGTAAAGAAGCAGCTTAACGCTGGGTTCCTAGCCACTTCCGAATATCCTGAATGGATTGCCAACATTGTCCCGGTTCCCAAGAAGGACGGCAAGGTCAGAATGTGTGTGGATTATCGAGATCTCAACAAAGCGAGTCCGAAGGATGATTTTCCTTTGCCTCATATTGATGTCTTGGTAGACAACACTGCGCAGTTCTCTGTCTTTTCCTTCATGGACGGTTTTTTAGGATATAATCAGATCAAGATGTCCCCAACTGATATGGAGAAGACTACTTTTATCATGCCATGGGGTACATATTGCTACAAAGTCATGCCATTCGGTCTAAAGAATGTAGGGGCAACATACCAGCGTGCCATGACAACCCTCTTTCATGATATGATTCATAAAGAGATTGAGGTTTACGTGGACGATATGATTGCCAAGTTCAAAACTGAAGATGATCACTTGGTTCATCTGAAGAAACTGTTTGACAGACTCCGGAAGTTTAGATTGCGGTTGAATCCTACGAAGTGCACCTTCGGAGTTCGATCTGGTAAACTATTGGGCTTTATTATAAGTCAGAAGGGCATTGAAGTTGATCCTGATAAGGTTTGAGCAATCCAGAACATGCCGCCTCCCAAAACAGAAAAAGAAGTCTGTGGCTTTCTGGGCAGACTCAATTACATTTCAAGATTCATTTCTCATTTGACGGCTACCTGTGAACCAATGTTCAAATTACTAAGAAAAAATCAATCGGTTGAGTGGAATAATGATTGTCAGGAAGCATTTGACAAAATAAAATAATACTTGCAAGAACCGCCGATCTTAGTACCGCCGGTTCCTGGTAGGCCTTTAATCATGTATCTCACCGTTCTCGATAAATCAATGGGATGTGTATTGGGTCAACATGATGACACTGGCGGAAAAGAACATGCAATTTACTATCTAATCAAGAAGTTCACTGATTGTGAGACCAGATACTCACTCTTGGAGAAAACTTGTTGTGCTCTGGTCTGGGCTGCTCGACGCCTACGACAATACATGATTTTCCATACTACTTTGTTGATATCCAAAATGGATCCGATAAAATACATCTTTGAAAAGCCTACTGTCTCTGGAAGGATTGCTCGGTGGCAGATGTTGTTAACTGAGTATGATATACAACATGTTACCCAGAAAGCAATAAAAGGGAGCGTCTTGTCTGAATACCTTGCTCATCAACCTATAGAGGGTTATCAACAGATGAAGTTTGACTTTCCCGATGAGGATGTTCTGTTTATCAGAGATTATGAGACTCCAAACTCCGATATAGGACCCGAACCAGGGGCGCGATGGACGTTTGTGTTCGACGGTGCCTCCAATTCTAAAGGTCGTGGAATCGGTGATATCCTCATCTCTCCAACAGGTTTTCACCTTCCCTTCACTGCTAGATTATGCTTTGCATGCACCAATAATATGGCTGAATACGAAGCATGTATCTACGGTATTGAAGCGGATATTGACATGAGAATCAAGATTCTTGCGGTCTATAGAGATTCTGCCTTGTTCATCGGTCAAGTCAGAGGGAACTTTGTGACTCGGGATTCCAAGCTGGTTCCGTACCAACAACACATAGCGAAGTTGATTCCTTACTTTGATGAGATCACTTTTCATCATATTCCCAGAGAGGAAAATCAACTAGCTGATGCTCTTGCCACTTTAGCATCCATGTTCAAGGTTAAGTGGAAGAATGAAGCTCCTCATATCCGCATTGATCACTTGAACGAACCAGAACACTGTTTAGCAATCGAGGATGAGTCTGAGGACAAGCCTTGGTTCTACGACATTAAAAGATATCTGGAAAAACAGGAATATCCCGAGGGTATCACCATCACTGACAAGAAAGCTCTTAGGCGGCTTTGTGCCAAATTCTTCTTAAGTGGTGGCATACTGTACAAGAGGAATTATGATTCCGTGTTGCTCAGATGCGTGGATAGACACGAAGAAAACACGATCATAAGGTCCATACATGAGGGCTACGAGGGTGTACATGCTAAAGGTCCTGCTATGGCTAAGAAGATCCTTCGGGCTGGGTATTACTGGACAACAATGGAGGTAGATTGTTACAACTTTGCCAAAAGATGTCACAAGTACCAAATCTACGGAGACAAGATCCATGTGCCTCCAACTCCATTGAATATTTTGACTTCACCTTGGCCATTCTCCATGTGGGGTATAGATATGATTGGAATGATCAAGCCGAAGGCTTCCAACGGTCATCGATTCATTCTGGTTGCTATCGATTACTTCACCAAGTGGGTCGAAGCTGCTTCCTATGCAAACGTTACACGACAAGTGGTTGCCAGATTCATCAAGAAAGAGATAATCTGTCGTTATGGCATTCCTAGCAGCATTATCACGGATAATGCAAGCAACCTGAATAACAATATGATGAAGGAGTTGTGTCAAGGATTTAAGATCGAGCACCACAACTCTTCACCATATCGGCCCAAGATAAATGGCGCCGTTGAAGCAGCAAACAAGAATATCAAGAGGATTGTCTAGAAAATGGTCAAGACTTACAAGGACTGGCATGAAATGCTTCCTTTTGCACTGCATGGCTACAGAATTTCAGTTCGCACTTCTACTGGGGCAACTCCGTATTCGCTTGTGTATGGTATGGAGGCAGTTCTACCCATTGAAGTCAAAATTCCTTCACTCGGATTCATCATGGAAGCAGGTCTTGATGAAGCCGAATGGGTTCAATCCAGACACGACCAGCTGAATCTCATCGAAGAGAAGTGCCTTGCAGCCGTTTGTCATGGTCAATTGTATCAGAGACGCCTCAAGCGAGCTTTTGACAAGAAAGTTCTTCCTCGAACATTCTGCGAAGGCGAACTCGTGCTCAAGAGATATTCACCTATTCACCCGAATCCACGAGGCAAGTGGACTCCCAATTACGAAGGACCCTTTGTTGTCAAGAAGGCCTTCTCAGGCGGAGCCCTGATCCTCACCACAATGGATGGGGAGGAGTTGCCATCGCCCGTGAACTCCGATACAGTAAAAAAATATTATGCCTGAAAAAAATGGATAAGAGTCCGCTAGATTGACATCCGCAAGGACAATCTAGGCAAAAATGGATGTCCCATTGGACCGAAAAAAAAGAGAAATGTCCATACAAAAGTTAGGGACAATGAAAAAAAAAACAATAATAGCCCGCTAAGTTAAAAACCCGAAAGGGCGACTTAGGCAAAAATGGACGTCCCGATGGACCGAAAAAAAAGAGAAATGTCCATGCAAAAGTTAGGGACAATGAAAAAAAACAATAATAGCCCGCTAAGTTGAAGACCCGAAAGGGAGACTTAGGCAAAATGGGCATCCCGGTGGACGAAAAAAAAATGTGAAAACATGTCCGGGAAAAAATTAGGGATAAAGGCATTGACTGTGAACACTTGATCCTCTCTTCCTCACGGCTAGACCTCAGACGGTAACAGAACATTCCAATCATCATCAACTGGGGCAAGGCGTTGGAACCTAGACTTACAGTGGAGGGTGGCCAATGTTGTAATCAATGCAATGCATGATTTCCCTTTGCCATTTACATTTGTTTTTCAATTTATTGCAAACTTCCTCATCAAGGATTTTGCATCCTTGTACACACTTTATGTACAAATTTTTTACATTCAATAAAATGCATTCTTTGTTATCTCAATTTGTTTTCATTCCAGTATTTTGTTTGCAAAATAAACAATTATTTGTGATCACATAACACTAAAATACGTTGAGAATAATAAAAAGCTAAATCAACCGAGAAATCAATATGCATCGCATGTGTTACTGGTAACCCCTGCAGGATAATCGGTAATATCCATTGGTAAGCCTAACGCCTGGCCGGCAATGGGATGATTCTATGAAGAAGTTGTTGTCTCCTCAACAGTTCCCGAGCAGAGTCATCATCCTCCCCAACAGGTTACCAAGGTGTTCCCCAGCAAAGACGCGTCGATCACTTTTCCCCAGCAAGGGGTTGTGCATCTTCTCCAAATGATTAGGAGTTATCTGTCACCAGTAGTAGTGGTTTATCCTTAGCTGAGTCAACATGATTCGGGAATCTCTTTTCCCCACGCAGAGCCCGTCTTGGTAGAAAGGATTGATTTAATCCCCAACAGGGACATCCATGGTGATTTAGAAACCTGAGATGTTCTCAGTTCCTTTCCCCGGTGGAATCATCATCCTTTGTGAACTCTCTTCTCTAGCAGAGATTGTCTTTATCTGCGGGGCCTCTCCCCGACCGAGGATGTCGAAGTTGTTTTGCTACGATTTCTGCCTAATCACTTCTCACCGTGCCTCATCTTGAGCCTTTGCATTGCATGATATCAAACATCATGTAGAAACGCATACATGACAAATGCATCAATCATACTCCCTCTCTTTTCGCCTGACTTATCTCCCAGCAGATTTTCAGCCAAACTTTGCACTTATCTATTCAAACACTTTCAACTCTTCTTTTGACGCTGTCGGCCAAATTCCCGAGCTACTCTTTTATTTAATCCCCTTTTATCTCGAATCATCGAAAAGCTGGCGCAATTTGTACATTCAGGTCCAAGAGGATTAAATAGGGGCAGCTGTCGTAACCCGAAATTTGACCTCCCTCTTTTGCCTTTTGCATGAGCATGCGCATTCGCATCGTCAGCATACGCATTTGCACTTTTTTTTGTGTGTTTCTTGTTGCAGGATCTGCAGGTTTTCCAAGCCCGATTAATCGCATCCTCTCAAGATTATTTCATCACCAAAACAAGCTCAAAATAAAGGTTTCCATGTTTATTTATCAAGACAAGAGTTGGAAAATCAATAACGGGACTTCAGCATCATTTTCCAAGCAAATTTAGGGAAGTTTAGCTGAAGTAACCGGTTACAGCATAACTGATAACTGGTTACACAGTGTATTTTTCACCAAAAACTACAATTTTCAAGCAAGTAAACGGTTAGCAGATATGCTGTAACTGGTTACTCTGTACAAAGTTGCAGATTCTGCTGCATTTTTGGGACATCAGCTATGCACTCTCTTTGGTCTTTGTTTCTACATTATTCTAGCAGCATGTGGAACATTCTAGACAATTCAAAACCATTCAAGACATTTCCCTTATATTTATTCAATGCACCACTTTAAATTAAGAGCACCATGTTACTTAATTTACAAGCATGTCAACCTTTGGATGTGGAAGCTTGCATTGGGATTGTTACCGAGTTAATCCTAACTAACCGAGTTAACTGCCTTGACTCAGTGAGTCAAGTGTAACTAACTCCAACCCTAACTCCAAACCTCCCAAAGCTAAGTCCAAACCAAAGTCCAAAGCTCTCAGACTCCATGCCTAAACTCTATATAAATAAAGCTTTACCATTTTGGAATCTCTCCACAATCATTCACACAAATCCACACTTTCTCCACTCTCAATTCTCTCATTCTCCTCTGCATTTTTCTGCAACTTCTACATCTTCATCTCAATTCTCATCCCAAAACCTCACCAAAAGCTCTTATTCATGAAGGATAATCACTTTTCACATTGAAAGTGATTAATTCTTGAGCTTAAACTCCATCATTTGGCATTCTTTGGTTGGATTTTTGGAATTACATCTTATTCTACTTCAAACCAAGAGTTCTACAACTTTCAATTTGGTGCAAGTTCGATTTTGGTGCATTTTCGCGTTTTTGATCGGTTTCGACGCGTTTCGTCTACAAATCAAGGATCCTCTGGTTTTCTTTGATTTTCTGCATCAAGATCTCTTTGCAACACTTACCAAGCCAAATCTCTGGCTTGTAGGTTGGTGGATCTAACTAATTTTACCGTTTCACGCATTTTCGTATCGTTCGCAATGTAGTCGATAATTGTTGTGTGTGATTTGGTTTTGCATTTGTTTGATCCATGATCCTAATATGTTAGTTTATTCTATCACTGTTTATTTGTTGTTTTCAAGTTCAATTTTCGTGCACAAATTCGTGCCCTAACATGTGGTGTTTGACATAAGTGATTATGTGCTGAAAACTACTTTTGAAAAGCTGTTTTCACTGTTATTTTTGCCTTTGTTACAGTGGTAACCGGTTAGCAGATATGCTGTAACCGGTTACACAGTGCAATTTTCTCCAAAAACACGCATTTTCAAGCATGTAACCGGTTATCACATATGCTGTAACCGGTTACCACTGTACAGAATGCCATTTTCTTGCATTTTCAAGTGTGTTTGCCTTGCTTTCTTCATTTTAACTTCCATTGATTGTCATGCTTGATTTTATGGATGTTTTACATGTCATTTCACTTCTGGTTGAAGCATATTCATGAACTCTCGATGCACATTTTCAATTATTCATTTGTTTCATGTTCTTAGCATTGTATGAACATAGCAATTCTTGCACTATCTTGGTTCACATGATACATGATTTTGTGTGGCATTTTGATGATCATTTGGCACTGTTTTGCACCTTCCATTTCAATTTGCATTAAGTTTATTCTTCATGGATAAACTTAATTTTGTATAATCAATAATTCACTCCTTTTTGCTTTAATGACTTTTCATCCTCTTTGGAAAGTTGTTAGCATGTTTCTCCTTTGATTAATTGATCGAAACTTTGTTTCGATTAATCGATCTTCCCTTTTCCTCTCTTTAGGCCTCCTTTAGAGCTTTCTCATTGATCCCCTCGTAGAGTTGGAGTTCGTGCTACGCCTTGCATCGGAGCACTGTACAAATTGACGCCGTTACGTTGTTCGTTTCTCTCCGCAGGAGCACTGTACAAATTGGAGCTGTTGTGTTGTCTGTTTCATTTTCCGCACTATACTTTGGGTGCTAGAGGAGGAATGAGGATGGTTGTCCTACCCTCATTCTGACTATTTCTTGGGTAATGGCATTTGGCCATCTCTTTCGAGAATAGTCACCTCTATCCTCAACCTGTAGTGTTGCTCCTTCCCCGGTCGGATTCGTCATTGATCATTTATGCTCTTCTCATTTTCCTACTGATCCATCACCATCCTTCTTGGTTAAGATCATTATTCTTGCGCTAGCAATCTCTCTTTGTTTCATTACTCCTTTCTTCTTGTAATCAATCATTGCCTTTTGTTTCCCCTGAAGAATCTCAATCTCTTTTCTACGGTTAATCACAATCTGTCTGTTAAAACTGTAAACCCCGTGGAGTTCGCAACCTTCTCTTGGTTCTTCTCCTTTGTTTGGTTAATCACTGCCTGTCAGTTAAAACACCAATATTTCCACTTCTGTTTCTTCAGTTAATCACAGTCCGTCTGTTAATACTGAATTCCTCTTGGGTTAATCACCTTCTTTCGGTTAATCACCCGTCTCTTCAGTTAACCACATTCCGTCTATTAAAACACTGAGTTTCCTCTTGGGTTAATCGCCTATCTTTGGTTAATCACCCTTTGCTTTAGTTAACCACAGTCCGCCTATTAAGATACTGAAAGCCCTTTTTGAGTTAATCACCTTCTCTTGGTTAATCACTCATTTTTCTCGGTTAATCATAGCTCTCATGTTAAAACCAAATCCCTTGCAGTTGGCAACCTTTCTTGGTTCGAATACTTGCACCCTTGGGCTAGTAACCTCTTTTGGTTCAATACCCTATTTCGTTGGTCAAGTGCTGTTTGTTCAGTCGTCACCAACATCCCTTTTGGGTTACGACCTTTGATCAGTCCTACACCCATTCTTCTGGTTAATCACAGTCTCCTCTATTAAAACCAATGCTTCTCTATCCCCATAGAGTTGCAATCCTTTCTTTTTTTCGGTTAACCACTATTCATCAGTTAATATACTGATGCCCTTCAGAGTCAAACACCATCTCTTGGGTCAGCACTCTCTATCTGGGTTTATCACAGTCCGTCTGTTGACACCAGCTTCTTTTCCCCGCCAGGGTTCTATTCTCTTTTCTTCGGTTAACCACTACCATCCAGTTAATATACTGAATCTCCTTTTTCTCTTGGTTCTGACACCATCCCTTTTTGGATCCCCAGAAGAGCCCTTCCTATTCCCCTTGCTTTTACTTTCTTGGTTTCGACACCAATTCTCTTTGCTATCCCCAGCGGAGTTTCTTTCATTCTCAGTTTTGACACCATTCTTTTCCTATTCTTTTGTGCGAATGCTCTTACTGCGGGGTCTTTCCCAGTAGAGTTTCTTTCACTCTTGCTCTTGGTTTAGACACCATTTCTCTCTTACTCTCTTATTCTTTTGGTTTCGACACCATTCTCGTACTTTATTCTCAATACAGTTACGATTCCTTTTCTTTACACTCTTTTCTTGGTTTCGACACCATTTCTTTGGAATCCCCAGTTGAATTTCCTTCTTTCTTTTGCTCTTATTTTTGACACCACTTTCCTTTCCTTTTCCTTTTCCTTTTCCGTCTTTGTTCCCCAAACTACGGAAGCTCTGATTCTGCATTCTTTTGAATGTCATATACGTAAGCACGAGACGTAATGTCTTGGCGAGCACACTTCCACCTTTCTTCCGTCTTCCTCCTTTCTTTCTTCCTTAATCGTCCCCTTGTTCCAAGAACTACGGTGCTCCGACTTCCTCATTGCACTATGAGGGTACGTAGGCACAAGGACTTCAATCCTCCGCGAGCACTTTCTTTCCTTTCTTTCTTTTTTCTCTTTCTTTTTTCTCTTTCTTTTCTCTCTCCTTTTCTTTTAGCTAGAAGCCTTTAGATAGATAACCTATCCAAGCCTAGAAGCAAGCAAAATGGTTCCCGTCGAGTACGACGGATGCGTTAGGTGCTAATACCTTCCTTTTACATAACCGACCCCCCGTTCCCGTTTCACTTTACCTTGGGTTTTATCGATATTTTCCCTGTCCTTTGGGACTAAATAAAGTCCGGTGGCGACTCTGTTGTATCTTTGAGTGTGCGATTCACTCAGGTAGAAACCAGCCAACTTCAATAACAACACGCTGCACAGTTTGCAAGCTCATCCTCCCGACGCCGTCGAAGAAGTGACCGCGCTCCTGCTACTAATGATGACGTTCTCGCGGCTATTATGCAAAGGAATGAATTGGATGCCCAAAGAGACCAGAGGTACCAGACACAGCACACTGACATGATGAGTCTCCTGCGAAAAATCCAACAAGATCAGTGCGACCAAGGCGAAAGGATGAAGCGAAGGATGTCAAGCGTCATCGATGAGATGGGCGCCTTGACTATGCGAGTGGATGGCTTGCAAGACTACATCTATCATGTGGGTATGCCACATCAGTTTGGACAGAACGGACGTGGACGAGCACGAGGAAGATCACGTGGACCCCAATAGCTTACTTTTGTATTTTAGTTATTCCTTTCTCTTTTATATTATCTCGAAACATTGAGGACAATGTCCGATCTAGTGTGGGAGAGGAAGTATTAGTTTTTAGTTATTTTTCTAGTTTTTGTTGTTATTTCCCTTCATCAACGTTAATGTAACAACAAGTTATTATATGCGTATGTTTTCCGTATTATTTAATTCCCCCACCTTATTTAGCCTTAACAAAAAAAAAATTGTGAGATTCGATACATAACTTGGCACGCCCTTAGAGTATATAGGTTGTTTTACACGTAGGCTATGTTAGAAACCTGAGAAAGATTTAACAAAATTGATACCGTCTTGACACCCTAGACCCCTCGAATATGCGTGATCAGTTTGAGTACCTTTTATACTGAGACCTTAAGCTTTAGTTCTAAACTAGCCCCAAGTAGTTTATATTAGCAGTCAGCACCGTCTAAGCACAAGCTACGTGGAGAGCCGATGCAAATAAGTGATTGATGCCTAAAGAAACCAAAAAATTGAAAAATTTCACGCCTTTGACTATGGAAAATAAAATAAAAAAATGCACCAAATCTAAAGGATGCAAGATATGCGAAAGGCAATAGAAACCTGTTGTTAGTTGGTTCAGATGTACCTGGTACTGAACTCGGTAGGGCGAACTACGGTTCGATCCCCCACAACTTGCAATCGGTATATATACAAAGGGTTACCACACTTGTGTACCAGACCCTGTGTTTAAAGGATCAAAATCACTAATAGGCTACTCTAATACGTGCGTGCAAAGGCAAAGGGCTTAATGTGATTGCGTCGGAATGAAAACGGGTGAAATAGAAACGAGAAGCATTAGGTTAAGCTATAGTAGAATGATTCGGACTGGTTTGTATAGGGGGTTTATGATCATGTTTCATGTTTTGTGTCATTAATGTATCTTTGGTGTTTGATTTGAGTATCTGTCATTTTAACAAAATGCCGCACGACCACGTACGATTTGGAGATGTGTCAGATATTTGTTGGATCAATGTTTTTGAACTGATTATTTGTTTGAGGACAAGCAAAGGTTCAAGTGTAGGGGAGTTTGATAATGCGATATTACATTACATATTTGCCTTGATTTACATTAAATTATTTCATCGTTTTCGTTTATTTCCGTTTTATTTTGCAAGTGTTCAAGCTCATTTTCAGGTATTTTGTCCCAAACAACTTGCATGAGAAAAGAAGAAAGAATAGGAAAGAAGGAGAAGAAAAGAAGACAGATGACAGAAAAATAGAAATTTTGCACTTAATTAGTGTGGTGACCGTCACACAACATGTGGCGACCGTAACGCCTTCAAAGTGTGACCCTCGTCACAAGGCGTATGGCGACCGACACAGCTTGCTTACTCAGTAAACTTAAATTACGTGGACCACTCAACATCAGTATCAATTCAACACACGTTCCCGCACACGTTCAGAGCAGTTGAAGTCTTCCGGAAATCTCTCAACTCAACAAAGACTCTCCAATTTTATCGACGAAAATAACTTCCACTTTCGAATTTTTCTCTCCCACACTTTCTGCTGAGCACTATAAATGAGAGGCAGTTGGTAGCATGGAGGGGGGACCTTTTTTGCTGCAGAGATTATTTTGTTCAGAGCTTTTGATTTCTTTCACTTTTCCACTTTACTTTCCCAACACCCAAATAGCAATAGTTTCCTACATCGGGGAGCTATTGCACTTTAGTTAGATTTTCATTTGTTTTCGTTTTCATTGTTCGAGCAAGCAAATCCTACTGACCTGTGGAGGATTTTTAAACTTCAAGATTCAATTATTTTTCAGGTTTTTATTTAATTAATAGAAGTGCCTTTTGTTTGTGTATGTCTGTACTAGTTAAAATGTCCGGCTAAACTGTTTATATCGGTATGTAATTAAGTCGACCGGAAAGGGATTCGATCGGTCGTGGCTAACTATTGACAATTTATTTCTCTGATTTCAATTTCTTAAATTAAATGGACTTTTGTTACGAGAGTAAAAAGGTAACGAAGGTTACGATCAATACAACGAGAGTTTGAGGTTTTAACCGGATAGCTGAAATTGGACATTGATTTTAAACACAGCGAGAGCACTTTAAAATCAATTAGGACTTGTTAGTTTTCAAAAAGTACTTTTAAATTCAAATGGTTTAGCGAGAGCAAACATTATGATTTAGGAGTATAGTCAGAGTCAATAAACACGAGAGTGTGAGGTAAATACTTTTAAATTAATATTTTCTACTGAAGAATATTTTGACTTATTTATACGCCGACGATTTATTGAATCCCAGATGATTGACGAGTTACGTACCGATATTCCGTTATATTTTATTTGAATCTAAATTCTAGTTTACCATTAGTTTCCCGTTTGCACCTTAACCTATAAAATCATCAGCCTTAGTTAAACATAGTAACAATCTGATAGCATTAGTTTGATTATCAGTCCTTGTGGGTTCGATATCTTTTAAAACTACGCGATTAGACTGTGCGCTTGCAGTTAGTAACCCTGATAGACTCTTAAAGTCGCAATCAACCATTTATATGGGAGTGTTAATGAAATTTATATGGGAGTGTTAATGAAGAAGAATATGAGAAGTTTACAACATATAAGAGTTGTGAAGGAGTGCATTTTAAATTAGTTATGATGTTTATCAATAAGTAGGTGATAAGTGATGCAACAAAGAATTATGCAAAAGTCAGAAATATGTTTTCATTAAAAAAAATGGCAATTCATTATATGGATGGTTGTAAGTTTTATAAGAGATATCGTAAGAGGGTTGGAAATAAGTTTTTGTAAAATTGTGAGTTTTAATGATGATTATGTCATACCCTAATTTCTACCCCTAAGATGCCACCTTTTTTTACACCATCTGCATAGCCTATCATGTCTTTCATCACGCACAATGCCCAAATTATCAGCCAAAATAAACTTGTTGGATTTACAGCCGAACCGGTCAAACTAAAAGTCAACTGTGCGTAAAATCATTGGATGGAAAGTTTTAAAATCGATCTTGCAAATGTCAGTTATATTAATCCACGTTTTGCGTAGTTTAACCTAGCGTGCTCGTTTTAATTTTTCGACTACATTTTGGTCACATTTTGATCAGTTTGAGCCTTTTAACCTGGAAAATTTTATTTCAAAATTTGACCGAACATTGTGTTTTTTCGAGTCATTTATTTCGCGTTGATAATTTTGATGTATTCATTTTGTTTTTCTCGAGCATTTTGATACTAGTCCAATTTCTTGTTTTTAATTGATTTTATTTTAAATTTTAATTAAATAGTCATTTTTTTTAATCAAATTTTTATTTTAGATTTTATATTAAATAGTTCAATTTTTATATATTTTATTTATCTTTTTTTAATTTAATATTTGAATTTTGTTTTTTGTACCAATTTTAAGTAAAACTTAGTAATTAAGTTTCAAAGTCATTTTGTTTTTTTAATTTCATTTGTGAAAACCTCATGCATGGATGCACCAAAGACTAGCGCAGGCGAATATTACTCCTTTCTCTCATTTCAAATGAACAAGCAGTAGAAATAAACAAAAAGAAAAATTAAGTGAATGATCTTTTCTTCATCACGTGATAACTCCTTTTCCTGCGCATGACACTCCTCACCACCCATTTTGTCTGCACCCTACATCATTTTAGCATGTGATTATTTTCTACACAAAAATAATAAACCAATAACAGACCACGTCTCTCTCTGAATTTAATTTCAAAAAAAAGTCACACACCACAAAACCCAAAAGACCCCCTTGTCACTGGCTTGGACACACTTCCATCATCTTCAGGTAACACCAAGCACATTTGGAACGTCTCCACCATGTAAGTAATGTAGTAACATACATACAAAATGCCTCTTAGACACTTCTATTCCCATACAAACACTTTGAACATATATATCAACTTCCAGCATGTAACAAATTCATGATTCCCTTCTTTCACAACATGACCTTCATTTCATAAAAATACACCACAAAATCTACTCACATCTCTCCTCATCACAACCATTTTCTCACCACCATCTTGGACTCATCGGGCTAACACGTGCAATGCTTCTTTCTCTCTTACATCCCACATGAACTCGTAAGTCCATTATACACCAAATACCCCCATGCATCTATCTAGATGAGTTCATTATACACCCAACTCGTAAGTCCATTATACACCCAATACCCATGAGTTCATGTGGGATGTAAGTTGACCACAACCTTTTCCATCTCCAAACATGTAGAGATGTTTTTTCTTATCTATATCCTTTCGACAACTGTCCACTATTTCCTTAGGCTAAGGTTGATCATTGCTTCTTTTAATATACTTTCTCATGCTGCATTTCTTTTCATGACACAACGGCCATACCTCATTTTTCCACATAGTAAAATTCCCTCCTGCTAGTTTGAATAAACAAGGAAAAACCTTGTAAACAATAGCACAAGGACCTTCACACACCGACCTCCCTTTCACGATTAGCTTCAAAGAAAACCCACATAAAAAGTTGTGCATGAAAAACAAGAAAAAAGACCATCAGCCACTACAATACCTCTGACTTTTTCCAAGACGACGAAAAAAACAACACAAAGCTTCTCATAAAACAGCTGTGTAAAAACCACCTTTCTCGACACGACACTCTTCGTCACCAACCGAACCACACCACAAAACTGCCACCGACACGACAACTCTAATCTGCTCCGACAAGGCACGGCGCCGACTTTGCTGGATTCCGCCACTTCCAGCGACTTTAACGCATCACCTCCGAGCTCAACCGTGCGGCGCCGTTTTTGCACTGTAAGAGGTTTCTCTTTGCACTCGTGATAGACGTGGAGTGAGTTTTCTTTTGTTTTAAATCAATATGTGTGTGTGTTGTAGTTGATTGTGACGATGACATGATGCGATTTCGTGATGTGGTAGCTTGTCTTTGATACGATGAATTTTAGTTCACAGTTTTGTGACTTTTGTCTTGTGACTTTGATATGTGTCTTAAACATCTTGTATTTTATAGTATTAAGTTGAGTTGTGTTTTTGTTCAAGTATTTGCGATACATTTAGTACTGTGTTATCGATTCATTGTGTCATTGTGTTGTGTGTGTATCATTGTGTCATTCATTATTTCATTTAATTCTTGTTTAGAAATGGACTTGGTCCAATTACATGAAAAAACTAAATTTGTATTTTAATTTTTCTTGTTTTAATTATTTAAGTTTTTTTTTAATTTGAATAATATTTGAAAATGCCAAAAAAGTGTTTTATAATTGTTAATTGATTTAAATATTTTTATTTAATATTGATTAATTAAATTATTAATTAATTTTATTACATATTTATATTTAACTTGATTAATAATTCGTTTGTTACTCGATTCTATTTGCGACTTGTTTGCTTCCGTGTTGGGCTTGTTTTCCTCGATTAATCCTTGATGATTTGCCTTGATTAATTGATGATGTTTCTTCTTGATGTTTTTCCTTGATGAATCTGATTAATTCACATGATGCTTTGTCGTGAATGTTGTTGATTTTACTTGTTGATGATTCACATGATGCTTTGCCATGTATATGTTGTTGATTTCATGTGTTGTTAATCATACATGATGCTTTGCCATGTACTTTGTGTTTGTGGATCTTATGTATTGTATACCTTGTTGATACCATGATGATTTTTCCATGTATCTGCTACTGATCACATGATACTTTGCCATGTGTATTCTGTCGATTTTATGTGTTGATGTTGCTACATGATGCTTTGCCATGTATGTTGTTGATTTTGTTTGTTCATGTCAATCATGATGCTTTTCCATGTACTCTGTGTTCCTTGATTTCATTTAGCTTGATATACATGATGATTTACCATATATCTGTTGCTTTGCCATGTACCTTTGTTGATTTTTGTTTTCTGATTATCATGATGCTTTGCCATGTGTATTTTGTTGTTTCCTTTAATGTTTGTTGATTATGAAGGCTCTACAGATTTGAGCAAATTTTTGGTAAAATAAGGCGTTGAATGTAGTGTTCCAACATGAAGAACACATGATGTCCTAACGAATGTCCTGACATCTTAAACTGATATAGCAGACTGTTTCTAAGTCTGGTCCAAGAATTAAGGAGACAATCAGAACGTGGATCAAGAAATCAGCAAACAGAAGATTGAAGCCCAAGGCAGCAAAAGCTTATAAAAGGAGATCAAAACCTAGGACTGTGTAACTGAACCTATTGTAACACTTTTGTAAAGTAGAAAATAGGGTTTAGGGTTTTGAGAGTCGCATGCTTTCTTGTAAGTCTCCCTCTGTATTGACTTGATGCAGTGTGGTAAACATAGGTACTTGTACAGATTCAGAAACCCATAGGTAATGAATCTGATATTGTTCTTGGATAAAGCTTTGAAGCAAATCCAAGTTAACTTGTTAGTCAAGGATGCTTGACTGAACTTTGTATTGGAATGGGTGTCTTTCAATAGGGATGATACAGTTATGAGGTATTAACTATTAGATAATCACAAGTTATGATTTAGGGAGTGAGATGGGTTTCTCTTTTTAATTAGATGTGACTTCTAATGATAAAGTCTTCATTGGATAGTGATAGGTTAGCGTGGGTGTTTTCTGTAAACCTGAGGTTGTTTACATAAAACTATACTACTGATAGTGAATTCTTTTTCCTAGATTGGTATCCCCCAAATGTAGGTGAGTTGCACCGAACTGGGTTATCATATTCTGTGTTGTTTATCATTCTGCAATTTACAGTTCAGTTTTGATTAACATGTTGGATCAGATGTCGTAACATATGTGTTATTGCAGTTCTGATATTCAAGGTATTAGTCTGCTGTTCTGTTCTTGTTTAAATGTTTCTGCAGAACAATGTCTTGACATGTGTTAGGACATCTGCTGTCTGCAATGCCAGAATTTCAGATTACATGATGTTTTACCATGTGTCTATGTCTTCATTGGATGTATGTTGATTACATTATGTTTTACCATGTATTTTGTGTACTTTGTTATACTTTGTGTTTGTTGATTTCATTTACCTTGGTTCACATGATGATTTTCCATGTATCTGTTACTTTCATACATGATGTCTTGACATGTACTTGTTGATTACATGATGATTTTCCATGTATCTGTTATTTTCATACATGATGATTTGCCATGTATCTGTTACTTTCTTTTGATGCTTGTGACCTAATCCAAGGGAAAGGGAGTGTATGTTGACTTATTGTCATGTGCATGTCCATTGTATGTTTGTTGCTTTGTCTTGCCTGTCTTTGTCTTTCTTTGCCCATCTTTGACATTTAGCAAACAATTTTAGCCAAAACACAAATTTTTCAAAAGGTTCCTGTAGGTTACTTCAAATACTTAGGGTGCTAGTACCTTCCCTTAGTATAACCAACCCACGTACCTTTGATCTCTCTTTGCTTAGCTTTAGGCCTTGCTTGTTGCTTTGCATGTTTACTTTGGGTTTTTGTTCGATCTTTTCTCCATTCCCTTGGAAAAATAAAAGTTCGGTGGTGATATCTTATCTTTGCGAGTCAAGCTAATCCAATAGCTTTGGTCTCCGATTCTCACCGCGACAGATTACACATGTCATAAGAATGAACATAATATAAATACAAAAATTGAATGGCTTGCAAAAAAGATGCACATATACTTAGACATAATTCATACATTAAAAAAGTGGGGCCCATAGTTGAATATGTTGATAGATGGGAAGTGAAATTGTCACATGATTAAGCATATATAGCCAAAAGGAGGGTAATGGACTTAATTCAAGGTAATGGGATTGAACAATTCACATATTTAAGAAATTGTGCACAAGAATTTCTAAAATCAAATCCTAATAGTAAGGGTTTGATACAGTGTGCTGAATCCAATGGGGTTCATATGTTTAAAAGGATCTACATTTGTTTAAAAGCTTGTATGGTTGCATTTACAAGGAAATGCATACCTCTCATATCTTTAGATTCATGTTTTTTGAAAGGGGGCTATGGTGGATATTTAATGGCAACAGTAGGCAGGGATGGAAATAATCACATATTTCCAATTGCATATATTGTTGTATAAGCTGAGACTAATGACTCGTGAGAGTGGTTATTATACCTTATTCTTGAAGACTTACAAGAATTAAATCACATGTTATATTCATTTATTTTAGACCAATAAAAGGTATTATTTCATCTGAGTTGTTTATGTTTCTGAATTATTTTAAGCATTTCACTCTATTCTTGCTTCTATTTATACCTACTCGTGTGGCAGGGAGTGGCAAGTGCAGTTCAAAGGATTAATGTTTATTGTCCTGGTGCGAAAAATACCTGAGCGAATAAACGCTCGAATGACAATGAAGTCGTCACCAAAGTTTATTTTTAAAGGGAAACATTGATGAAACCCTTGAAGAACCAAAATAAGGTCATCGCAACCAAATCTAGGTTCAAGAGTCGATTATGCGCGGGGAAGGTATTAGCATCCTGCGACATTCGTTGTAACAAATGGGAACCATTTAATAAGTTTTGAAAGAAATGTTAGCTTAAAGTTTTAAGTTTCTTTAAATTATTAAAAGTATCTGCATGAAATTTTTATTTTTAAAAAGACAAAAAAAAAGGTTTCTATTAGGGTGTTTGATGAGCCGTTGAATCTCGCTTCTACGTATTCCCAGGTACGATGGGGAACTCAAAGCTACGTAGTTATTCGGTAGCAAAAATTTGTTTGTTGATTGATTTTAGGGAACAATGTTCTGATCGCGCTTCAGCGAAAAAACATTGCTTATTGGTCGCGTTAGAGCATAATGAAGTGTTGTTTGTAAATCGCGTTGGAGCGATAAAACATTGTTCGTTGGTAAGAAAATAAAAAGGATTTAATCGCGCTAAGGTATAAAAAGTTGTTTGATTAGCTGACTTGTTTTTTGGGTGGAAGACGAATAATCGACCTTAAATAAAGTGTACACCTTGGTCTCGTTACTCGAGGACAAAGCGGATGTACATCTGATTACCCCTTTTTAATCCAAGTTTTAATTAATTTATTGTTAGAGAATGACGAGTAATCGACCTTAAACAAGGTGTACACCTTGCATCCGATTACTCGAGGACAAAGCGGATGCACATCTGATTACCCCTTTTTTATCTGAGTTTTAATTAATGAATTTTTTAGTTGAATATGAGAAATCGACCTTAAACAAGGTGTACACTGAAGGTGTGAAAAGTACACAAGAAGGGGGGTTGAGTTGTGTTTCGCGTTTTCTTTCAGAA